>CM077664.1:200789360-201424194 GCA_039707655.1 Elymus sibiricus | reverse complement strand
TTCTCCATTCATCCAGAGAGCTAATATCAAATAACCTCTTCTCACCAGCAAGTTTGAAATCATAGTTAAGTTCTTTAATTGCCCAATAAGCTTTATGTTCTAGTTCAAGAGGTAAATGACATGCTTTTCCATAAACCATTTTATACGGAGACATACCCATAGGATTTTTATATGCAGTTCTGTAAGCCCATAATGCATCATCAAGTTTCTTAGATCAATTCATTCTGGATCTATTAACAGTCTTTTGCAAAATCAATTTTATTTCTCTATTAGTTAATTCAACTTGACCACTAGACTGAGGATGATAAGGAGATGCAATTCTATGGTTAACATCATATTTAGCAAGCAACTTACGGAAAGCACCATGAATAAAATGTGAACCACCATCAGTCATTAAATATCTTGGGACTCCAACCCTCAGGAAAATAACTTCTTTAAGCATTTTAATAGAAGTGTTATGATCAGCACTACTAGTTGGAATTGCTTCTACCCACTTAGGTGGCCTTTGTTTGGGCTACAGCTTCTGATTCTCAGATTCTAGGGTCCTAAAATCAGAAGCTCAAACAAACACGTCAGATTCCCGTATAGCTACCTAGAATCCGATTCCAAAAATGAACTACCAGCGAAGGGAATCCGGAAGCAGCGATTTTGATGATTCGGCTGATTCTGCAGCTTCCCACAAAACAAAACGATTCGTTTTGTGCCCCGCAGGCCGGGTCAACGACGCCCAAACCCCCTCGTCTCGTCTCCCTCCCCATGGCGACCGCGACGGCGACAACCGCGACGGAGGAGGTGTGCCTGCTGCGGCTGGAGGATCAGGCGGAGCACGGTGGCGGCGGTGCCTGGGAGTACCTCATCCGCAGGCTCCGCGCGCACGGCCCCGCCCCCATCCTCTGCCTCGGCCTCGCCCGCAGGCTCCGCGCGCGGCCCCGCCCCCATCTTCCGGCCACCAAGCTCTGCCTCCGCCGCCACCTTCGCCAGCCCCGTCGGCTCCAGGACGGGCGGATCTGACGCCACCACGCCCGTCCCTCCCCGTATTCCGGCCAACGAGCCGCGTCTCCGCCGCTGCCCACGAGCACCGTCAGTGACACGCCGCCCTCGATCTCCGCGTACGCCAGCCCCGTCGGCTCCAGGACGGGCGGATCCGGTGCCTCCACGTCTGCCCGCCCCGTATTCCGGCCACCAAACCCCACCTCCGCCTCCGCTGCTCGAGCTCCGCCCCCAATCTCTGCTCTGTTCTTGGCGTTGGGTAAACAAACAGTACATTCGGGGCTACAGCTGCTTCAGATTTCCAGGGCAAACAAACATGCTGCTTCAGATTTCCAGAATTTGCAGCTGCAGCTGATTCTAAGAATCCAAGCCGAAGCTGATTTTCAAGAATCCGTAGCCCAAACAAAGGGGGCCTTAGTAACGTAATCGACAGCGACTAAAATATGAGTATACCCGTTGGATTTAGGAAAAGGTCCCATATAATCGAAACCCCAAACATCAAATGGTTCAATGACAAGTGAATAATTCATAGGCATTTCCTGACGTCTACCAACATTACCAATTCTTTGACATTCATCACAAGAAAGGACAAACTTATGTGCATCCTTGAAAAGAGTAGGCCAATAAAAACCAGATTGTAATACCTTGTGTGCAGTTCGGTCTCTGTAACACCCCAAAAATTTAATCATATTTTTATTAAGTAAAATTTGGCCAGAAATAAAATTTTGAATTATAATAGGTCTTTTTATTAATTTTAGAGTATTTCATATTTTCTGTTTTCAAAATTCTTCCCTCCATTTAGAAATTTTTGCAAAATATTGTGGGCTTTGGTAGTTTTCTTAAATCATTTCAATTATATTTTAAATAACAGTAGGAAATATTTTCATAATAATTTTTTGCCCAAGATAATCTTTTTCATAGCATTTTCAATTCTTTAATTGCCTCTGTTGCACTACAACCATTTTAAATAATTCTTTAAAAATTCCACAAAAAATATGAGGGGTCATGTGATGCCTATAGATCACTTTCATGCAAAAACCCAACTTGGTATTTTGGAAATTTTGAGTAAAACATCCTCTTTTCAATTTAGTTCCATTTCTAGGTTTGAACTGCAACCCTAATTTTAATTGCTCCAACAATTCTGAAATTTTTTCCACTTATAGTATTTCCAATTAAACCCTTAAGTCCAGAAGATCATATTCATTTGCATCTCTTAAGTCCATCAAATAATTCCCTCCAAATTTGGTCCAGATCTGAATTCCTTCAAAATTTGCATTGGCAAGTTTCTCCGCTAGTCCATCCAACTCCACCATCCCATTAATCATGCAAAGAAGCACAGTTCTGCCAAGTTTCAAATTCATCAAACACCCATTTGGCCACTGTGGCAATTCATCCAACACCTTCAGTGCATGAACCAAATATGGTTCAAACCTGAAGAATTCGAGCTACCTTAGCCACCAATCCTCCTGGCATTAATGGCCAGCCTGCCTGGCTACTCCCTGGCCCTCTTGCTAGCTCCTCATCCATCTAGTTTGGGCGGCAGGAGGTGCACCGGCCACTGGCCAACGCCACGGCCAAATCTTGGATAAGCACGGCTGCCGGCAGGCCAACAACCTCCTATGCCGTTCTTCGAACTTCCAGAGCCTCCCGAGCTTATCCCCGAGCCGCCACCTCATCACTGATCTACACCGCCCACCACCAGCCTCGCAACGACCACAACCACCGCACTAATTGGCGCCGCCGTCGTGCCTTCTCCTGGAAGCCACGGGAGGGGTTTCCCCCGAGCTATAAGAGGTCTCTCGAGCTCGCTGCGCCCACCACGATCACTCCTCACCTCTCCGTAATCCACCACGAGCAACGAAACGGCCGAACACGGTCTTCTTCTTCCTCTCCGACACCCACGGCCGTCGCCGCTTCTCGGTTGATTCCGAGCCAACCACAGCCCTTCCCCTCCATTTTTCTTCGCCCATAACTCCCTCTCAACCTCACGGAACCGTTCCTCTCTTCAATTTGGCGCAAGAACAGCCGTGGGCGAAAGCCCCAATTCGGCTCCACCGCCGTGCTACGGGAGACCTCGCCGCCGGCGAGGTAGGGCTTCCCGCCGGCCGTGCCCTACCTCAGGAGGACCGCCTGGCCCTGCTAAGAACGCCCATGTGCTTGGCCTCCCGAGAAGTGCCGCCAATCTCCGGCATCATCGCCGGCGTACCTCCTTTGTTCGGCCAGGGAAGAGGAGGGAGAAGGCGCCGACGTGGACCGGTCAAACCTGACCAGTGGGTCAGGTGGGGCCCACTGTCAGTGACCCTAGACCACGCTGAGCCGCCTGTAGGTGGAGGCGTACTCCGGGGATTTCGTCTTCTCCTCCGGGAAACGTATTTTGACGAAGACGCCTTCGACGTTAGCAGCCTTCCGTGCGGCCAGACGGTTGGGCTGCGCTCAGGGCGCGCCTCTGCCTCTTTTCCTTTCCAGCAGATTTCAAATATATTCACAGTGGCCATTTCAAATCCAAATCTGATGATTCAAATTTCTACATGCTCATAAAATCATGCTCTATTGTTCTAGCTATAGTGAACATTTTTCCTAAGGCTAATTTCTTCCTAACCTATTTAATAGGTCATTTTCTAGTATAAGTCAACTTAGATAAT
Source organism: Elymus sibiricus (assembly GCA_039707655.1). Classification (NCBI taxonomy): domain Eukaryota; kingdom Viridiplantae; phylum Streptophyta; class Magnoliopsida; order Poales; family Poaceae; genus Elymus; species Elymus sibiricus. Next base: position 201,420,562 of record CM077664.1, on the reverse strand, counting down.
TCCTAGAATATTCCCCTCAGCTCCAAATCCAGTGAGACCAATTTATAAATGCTTCTAAAATTATGCCTAATTTAATAGGAGCCATAACTCTTTTTTATAAAATGTTTTCTGTAAAAATTCTTGCATGTCCATTAATGCCTTGTATCCACTAGACTGAAATGTTCAAAAATCTCAGTAGCTCTATAAATAGTAGGAACATTCTGGTTATTTTTCACATAGCCAGAGAAGCCCTAGAAAAGTGAAATTCCAATTTTTAGAGCACTTTTTTTCCTGCTTAATATTTGTGTTGTAATTGCATTATTTGAAAAATAGGAAAATGGAGGGAAGAGAAATTTTTCAAAAGTTTTGGAGTACACCCAATCCTTCTGCATGCTCAAGGCAAGCATCTTGAACCCTTGATATGGTGAACGCACAGTTATTTGTTGAAAGAAAAATTTGAATTATGAATATGTTGAATTCAAATAAAAATTTGCATATTGCTAGTTATGCATGCATGATCCCTTGAAAATATTTTATCATCATTTAAATATGAAGTATGAGTGAGCATGGTTATTTTCACATGCTCATGTTGGTCCGGACTAATCTGCAGGAAAGAATCAGTCACGAGAAACATGACCGTGAAACTGAAAATCTCGTTGTGACGGGAATGATCAGTGAGGGCATGTTGGGACATGCCAGATCGTGACCCTGTTGGGTATTACCGAGGAAATATGTTGTGCTAACCACTGCAAGAAAAATTAAACCTCCTGAGTCGACCGTAGATCGAGTCTTGTTCCGGTAACCCCCAAACTTGATCAGTGCTACCACATGTCCCTGCCGCAGGTAGGGTACGGTTAAATAAGTTGTTAACCCCTTTCCCTGCACACACCATACAGAGAGGCCATAGTGAAAGATACCATTGATCACTGGTAGGCATGTCACTTGGTCCGGGGGCATGGGTGTCTCCGGTTGTAGCCGGAGAGGGGTCGCACCCCTGTTTGCGCGCCGATATAAATATTGTGATCCCATGCTATTGGAGGCCGTTGAATGAGGCCTTCCCACTTAGAGTTTTTACTCTATCATTGCCTTGGGTGGTTCCTGGCTTTGGTAAGTTAAAACTGGTATGTGCGGGTCAGGTGTGTTTTCAACCCAAAGGCCGTAATGGGAATTAGACAGCGTCTCGGTGCTGGCTAAAGAAATCCTATACTTGTGGGTAAAGAGTACACCCTCTGCAGAGTTATATCTATTCGAATAGCCGTGTCCGCGGTTAAGGACTACAGTCTGGGTTGGTCAAGTGTCGGTCTTAGTGTCGGTCTCCGGAGGAAAATAATTAAATTGGGCATGAATTAATTTATAGAATGATTATTGCCACTACTGATATTATCATGAATTTTTGATGATACGAATATTATTGTTATTATTATGTACTAACCGTTTCTCTTATTTTTATTTTCTGAGTATCTCATGGGCTGGCTAGACTACCCGGATACTCATTTATTTTCAAGACCTCTCGTGGCGTCGCTTGAGTTCTCGGGCGATCTGTCTCGCCCGATTCTCTTTTAGACACCCGTTTGGCATTTCTTTTCAAGACCTCTCGTGGCGTCGCTTGAGTTCTCGGGCGGTCTGTCTCGCCCGATTCTCTTTTAGACACCCGTTTGGCATTTCTTTTCAAGACCTCTCGTGGTGTCGCTTGAGTTCTCGGGCGGTCTGTCTCGCCCGATTCTCTTTTAGACACCCGTTTGGCATTTATTTTCAAGACCTCTCGTGGCGTCGCTTGAGTTCTCGGGCGGTCTATCTCGCCCGATTCTCTTTTAGACACCCGTTTGGCATTTCTTTTGGATTCTCGGGCGGTTCAGTCTCGCCCGATTGTCCACTTTTAATTTTCTTGGTTTGTCACTAACAATTTAATTTTTCTGCACATGCTAATATTTATCATGCCACGTTTTAAATTTCAGTCAGCATGAGCATATTATTTAACCCATCATGATCATATGCATTATGTATATCTTTTGTTCATTATGTTTGCGACTACATTCAAACGTACTCACAGACTTGTCCCTGGCTATTTAATTGGCCAGGTCAGGATTTCTACGAGGAGTACTACAACGAAGTCCATGCGGAGCCTAGGATAGCAACCACGCGGGATAGGAATTATCCTGGTCAGCCGTTCCTGTGGGAATGGAGCCCCATCGACGTTGGAGAACCACGAGTTGCTTCCGTTATCCTCACTAGAAATCATTGTTATATCATTAGACCTTTATGGTCTTGTATCCAATTCTTGTAATTGCTTGGTAATCTGTAATGAGGACGTGTCCGCCAGTAACAGTAATCCTGGGCTGGTGTCGACACGAGGGGTTAATTTCTGGGATATCATGTCCCGAAAATCCGGCCCCGACAGCCTTGGTATCAGAGCCAGGCTGACCACTGGCTAATCCTTTCTTAGCCTGGTCACTATCCTTAGGTTTCTACACCATCCAAATCTTTTCCTGTCCATAGCCAAGCCCATCTCATCGATAAGTCTGCACAGTAGCTAGCCGACACCTTTTTGGCAGTCGGTGCCCAACCTACCTGCCCTAACCATAGGCCGTGTGCCTGTGGCCGACACCTGAGTTGTCCCATCCACAAGCGTGTGATGGAATACTCTGCTGGCCTATTAAGGAAGCCTTGCCTCAACTCAGCGCAGCACAACCTTCATTTTCGCTTTAATCCAAACCACCAAGATGCCTCGTTCCCTCATCCACCACAAGACCACCGCGCCGGAGCTTGATGGCTTCGTCCGCATACTCTCTAACGTCACCCGACGCGCCCTTGGTTTGGAAGAACCACCACGATATGTGGTGTACCAAGCAAGGGATCGCGATAGCCTCACCCAGTTTTGGGCCACGATATCTATTAATGGAAGGGCTTTGGCACAAGAACACTCTTACCAATTCATGGGAAGAGTAATGGCTGGTGAATATCAAGCCATCCAGTATGCAGCTAGAGAAGCCATTGCCCAACTTCACCACCAAGTTTTAAGATCTCGCAATCGCTCATTCTTCTACTATCCATCCAGATCCAGCTACGATAGAGGAATGCATTTTGCCAACTCCGAGCACGAGCAAAACCCTGCCCTGGAAAACTTGGTGCATTTTGTGGCCGCACAAGAGTCACTGCTCACCCAAGTTGCCAGGGAACTCTCCATTACGAGGAGAGCCATTGCTCAGCACCCACTAGTAAGGGGAAGTGGAGAACCATCAACTATTCTGCCAGTAGCCCCAGGAAGTAATTCAAGAATTCCAGGGGGCAACCAGTAGAATGGCCCATCCCTCTCTTCTGGCTACTCTCGTCGAGAGTTTGAAGAGTACACCGCCAGGACCAGAGCCGGAACGTCTCATCCAGAACCACACCAACGTCGCCGCCACTCGAGTTTAGTTTCCGTCTTAGCCAACTCAAATGTGGGAGCCTAGGCAGGGAACCACTCCTTCTCAGGTCCTAGCCCGTCCAGCAATCATGTGGATTAATCCCATGGAGTGCTGTCGCATTGTATAGTTGCATGTCCTGTACTATTAGTCTTGGGTGAAGCACCGCTTGTATATACATGAGGTGTAGCATACACCGTTTTTGCAACCGTGTGGTTTTGATAGTATAGGTATATGTATCTCAGAACTACACATAACCGCTGACACAAAAATTCCTCAACATGAATTTAATTCGTGTACAGCCACGGCATCCGGATCACAACCACATCCGCTCTTCCACATGCACTAAGTGCAGAAACTACACACACACACACACACACACACACTTAGCATCTAATTAACCTTCATGCTCACTGGATCACTCTCACCCTCACCACAGTTTTTCCGAAGAAAAAAAACTCGTGGGTTTTTATTTCTATGGAGACTGCTGCAGAACGCACTAATACTCACTCGTACCCGAGATTAACACCTACTCCTCATGATCACCGCCGCCTCGAGCAGCGGCATCACGGCGATCGTCGAGGATCATCGCACACAGTAGCAGCGAGGAGCCGATCAACGCCGCCAGCAGACCGACCAGGAGGATCGTGATCAACTCCGAGCCCACGTCCTCCATTGCCGCCTTGTCTCGAGCTCCTGCAACCAGAAGGAGAAGAGGAAGAAGAGGTGAGACGAGGTGCGAGGTAGGAGGAAGAAGAAAACCGCGGTCGTTTTATAGCTCGAGCTCGGTGCACGGTGAGCGAAGTCCACCAGCACCGTTCGTTGATCGATCGCCGGTGTTCGGAGGCAAATCCGCGAGCAGTCCCGATAGGGTACTGGCCCGCGAGGAAAGTGCACACTGTCGGTGACAAGCACGCCGCGCACTATCGCGGTACGGCCTAGATACCTACGCGCTAGGCACCGCAGGTGGAGAAAGTGCGGGAGAGCACGCGAGAGAGAGAAAGGAGAGGAAGAGCCGGAGGAAGAAGAAGGAGATGAAGAGACTGATAGTGGGCCCTGGGCCCACCTGTCAGCTAGAGAGAGCACTGTGCACTAGAGTACGGCGAGCAAATATTGGAATTGGAAATTTTATCTTTTTTCCAAATTTGTCGTACAGTAGACCCACAGCACCAGTACCTCACTGTAGTTGCACCAATTATCAGTAGCCCCACGACAACTATGCCTAATTAGATTATTTAAATAATTAGTTCAGAAAAATTTCCTCGAAGAGGTGGATTTAATTTTAAAGACCACCTTAACAAATCTTGAGGACGAGATTTTCTTAAGGGGGTTAGAGTTTGTAACACCCCAAAAAATTAATCATATTTTTATTAAGTAAAATTTGGCCAGAAATAAAATTTTGAATTATAATAGGTCTTTTATTAATTTTAGAGTATTTCATATTTTTTGTTTTCAAAATTCTTCCCTCCATTTAGAAATTTTTGCAAAATATTGTGGGCTTTGGTAGTTTTCTTAAATCATTTCAATTATATTTTAAATAACAGTAGGAAATATTTTCATAATAAATTTTTGCCCAAGATAATCTTTTTCATAGCATTTTCAATTCTTTAATTGCCTCTGTTGCACTACAACCATTTTAAATAATTCTTTAAAAAATCCACAAAAATTATGTGGGGTCATGTGATGCCTATAGATCACTTTCATGCAAAAACCCAACTTGATATTTTGGAAATTTTGAGTAAAACATCCTCTTTTCAATTTTGTTCCATTTCTAGGTATGAACTGCAACCCTAATTTTAATTACTCCAACAATTCTGAAAATTTTCCCACTTATAGTACTTCCAATTAAACCCTTAAGTCCAGAAGATCATCTTCATTTGCATCTCTTAAGTCCATCAAATAATTCCCTCCAAATTTGGTCCAGATCTGAATTCCTTCAAAATTTGCATTGGCAAGTTTCTCCGCTAGTCCATCCAACTCCACCATCCCATTAATCATGCAAAGAAGCACAGTTCTGCCAAGTTTCAAATTCATTAAACACCCATTTGGCCACTGTGGCAATTCATCGAACACCTTCAGTGCATGAACCAAATATGGTTCAAACCTGAAGAATTCGAGCTACCTTAGCCACCAATCCTCTTGGCATTAATGGCTAGCCTACCTAGCTACTCCCTGGCCCTCTTGCCAGCTCCTCATCCATCTAGTTTGGGCGGCAGGAGGTGCACCAGACACTGGCCAACGCCACGGCCAAATCTTGGATAAGCACGGTCGCCGGCAGGCCAACAACCTCCTATGCCGTTCTTCGAACTTCCAGAGCCTCCCGAGCTTATCCCCGAGCCGCCACCTCATCACTGATGTCCACCGCCCACCACCAGCCTCGCAACGACCACAACCACTGCACTAATGGGCGCCGCCGTCGTGTCTTCTCCTGGAAGCCACGGGAGGGGTTTCCCCCGAGCTATAAGAGGCCTCTCGAGCTCGCTGCACCCTCCACGATCACTCCTCACCTCTCCGTAATCCACCCCGAGCAACGAAACGGCCGGACACGGTCTTCTTCTTCCTCTCCAACACCCACGGCCGTCGCCGCTTCTAGGTTGATTCCGAGCCAACCACAGCCCTTCCCCTCCATTTTTCTTCGCCCATAACTCCCTCTCAACCTCACGGAACCGTTCCTCTCTTCAATTTGGCGCGAGAACAGCCGTGGGCGAAAGCCCCAATTCAGATCCGCTGTCGTGCTACGGGAGACCTCGCCGCCGGCGAGGTAGGGCTTCCCGCCGGCCGTGCCCTACCTCAGGAGGACCACCTGGCCCTGCTGAGAACGCCCATGTGCTCGGCCTCCCGAGAAGTGCCGCCTATCTCCGGCAATCGTCGCCGGCGTACCTCCTCTATTCGGCCAGGGAAGAGGAGGGAGAAGGCGCCGACGTGGACCGGTCAAACCTGACCAGTGGGCCAGGTAGGGTCCACCGTCAGTGACCCTAGACCACGCTGAGCCGCCTGTAAGTGGAGGCGTACTCCGGGGATTTCGTCTTCTCCTCCGGGAAACGTATTTTGACAAAGACGCCTTCGACGTCAGCAGCCTTCCGCGCGGCCAGACGGCTGGGCTTGGCCCAGTAGCACCACCCGGCTATACTGCGCTCAGGGCGCGCCTCTACCTCTTTTCCTTTCCAGCAGATTTCAAATATATTCACAGTGGCCATTTCAAATCCAAATATGATGATTCAAATTTCTACATGCTCATAAAATCATGCTCTATTGTTCTAGCTATAGTGAACATTTTTCCTAAGGCTAATTTCTTCCTGACCTATTTGTAGGTTCGAAAGTATGTCTAGAGGGGGGGTGATTAGACTACTTGACCAAATAAAACCTAACCTTTTCCCAGATTTTAGTTGTAGGCGGATTTTAGCAATAGTACATGTCAAGCATCACCCTACACATGCAATTCTAAGAGTATAGCAGCGGAATGTAAGCAATTGCATATGTATGTAAAGGAGGGATTGGAGATTTCAAACGCAATGAAGACACGGTGGTTTTTGGCGTGGTTCCGATAGGTGGTGCTATCGTACGTCCACGTTGATGGAGACTTCAACCCACGAAGGGTAACGGCTGCGCGAGTCCACGGAGGGCTCCACCCACGAAGGGTCCACGAAGAAGCAACCTTGTTTATTCCACCCTGGCTTACGTCCACAAAGGACTAGCCTCACTCGGGGTAGATCTTCATGAAGTAGGCGATCTCCTTGCCCTTACAAACTTCTTGGTTCAACTCCACATCTGGTTGGAGGCTCCCAAGTGACACCTAACCAATCTAGGAGACACCACTCTCCAAAAGGTAATAGATGGTGTGTTGTTGATGAACTCCTTGCTCTTGTGCTTCAAATGATAGTCTTCCCAGCACTCAAACACTCCTCACAGATTTGGCTATGGTGGAAGAAGAATTTGAGTGGAAAGCAACTTGGGAAAGGCTAGAGATCAAAGTTCAAATGGTAGGAATGGAATATCTTGATCTCAACACATGAGTAGGTGGTTATCTCTCAAAAAATGAATGGTGGAAGTGTAGGCACGTTCTGATGGCTCTCCTTACTGAGAAGGAGGGGGTGGAGGGGTATATATAGCCTCCACACAAAATCCAACCGTTACACACTTTTGACCCAACTCGGTGGCACCGAAACGATCATCTCGGTAGCACCGAACTGTGTAAAAGATATGAACTTTAGGAATCTCGCTGGGACCGATATGAACAACTCGGATGGACCGAAGTGCAATGGCTAGGGCAATCCTCATCTCGGTGGCACCGATTGCATCAACTCGGTAGGACCGAAGTGAAGCAATAAGGCAACAGAGAGTTGGCAAGCCATCTCGGTGAGACCGATATGCATAACTCAGTGAGACCGAAGTGAATGCAACCGATTACAGAGAGTTGGCAAGGCCATCTCGGTGGGACCGAGATCCATTTCGGTGAATCCGATTTGTTAGGGTTTGGCAGTGGCTAAGTCTTGGATGAACTCGGTGGGGCCGGATTGGAAATTTCGGTGGGGCCGAGTTGGACTTTTGGTTTAGGACATATTTGGTAGAGAGAGTGGTTGAGGGTTTAGGAATACTGTCACTAAGCACTTGAGCAAAAGGACCATTAAGCAACACCTCATCCCCTTTTAATAGTATTGGCTTTCCTATGGACTCAATGTGATCTTGGATCACTAAACCAAAAATGTAGAGTCTTGATCCTTTGCCAATCCTTGTCCTTAGCATTTTGAGGGGTCCACATCTCTAGTCCATGCCATGCCAATCATTGAACATCCTGAAATCTTAATCTTGAATGGACATTAGTTCAATGAGATATATGTTGTTATGAATTACCAAAACCACCAAGGGAGCAAATGTGCTTTCACTATTTAATAGGTCATTTTCTAGTATAAGTCAACTTAGATAATTCCTAGAATATCCCCCTCAGCTCCAAATCCAGTGAGACCAATTTATAAATGCTTCTAAAATTATGCCTAATTTAATAGGAGCCATAACTCTTTTTTATAAAATGTTTTCTGTAAAAATTCTTGCATGTCCATTAATCCCTTGTATCCACTAGACTGAAATGTTCAAAAATCTTAGTAGCTCTATAAATAATAGGAACATTCTAGTTATTTTTCACATAGCCAGAGAAGCCCTAGAAAAGTGAAATTCCCATTTTTAGAGCACTTTTATTTTCCTGCTTAATATTTGTGTGGTAATTGCATTATTTGAAAAATAGGAAAATGGAGGGAAGAGAAAATTTTCAAAAGTTTGGGAGTACACCCAATCCTTCTGCATGCTCAAGGCAAGCATCTTGAACACTTGATATGGTGAACGCACAGTTATTTGTTGAAAGAAAAATTTGAATTATGAATATGTTGAATTCAAATAAAAATTTGCATATTGCTAGTTATGCATGCATGATCCCTTGAAAATATTTTATCATTATTTAAATATGAAGTATGAGTGAGCACGGTTATTTTCACATGCTCATGTTGGTCCGGACTAATCTGCAGGAAAGAATCAGTCACGAGAAACGTGACCGTGAAACTGAAATCTAGTTGTGACGAGAATGATCAGTGAGGGCATGTTGGGACATGCCAGATGGTGACCCTGTTGGGTATTACCGAGGAAATATGTTGTGCTAACCACTGCAGGAAAAATTAAACCTCCTGAGTTGACCGTAGATCGAGTCTTGTTCCGGTAACCCCCAAACTTGATCAGTGCTACCACATGTCCCTGCCGCAGGTAGGGTACGGTTCAGTAAGTTGTTAACCCCTTTCCCTGCACACACCGTACAGAGAGGCCATAGTGAAAGATACCATTGATCACTGGTAGGCATGTCACTTGGTCCGGGGGCATGGGTGTCTCCGGTTGTAGCCGGAGAGGGGTCGCACCCCTGTTTGCGCGCCGATATAAATATTGTGATGCCATGCTATTGGAGGCCGTTGAATGAGGCCTTCCCACTTAGAGTTTTTACTCTATCATTGCCTGGGTGGTTCCTGGCTTTGGTAAGTTAAAACTGGTATGTGCGGGTCAGGTGTGTTTTCAACCCAAAGGCCGTAATGGGAATTAGACAGCGTCTCAGTGCTGGCTAAAGAAATCCTATACTTGTGGGTAAAGAGTACACCCTCTGCAGAGTTATATCTATTCGAATAGCCGTGTCCGCGGTTAAGGACTATAGTTTGGGTTGGTCAAGTGTCGGTCTTAGTGTCGGTGTCCGGAGGAAAATAATTAAATTGGGCATGAATTAATTTACAGAATGATTATTGCCACTACTGATATTATCATGAATTTTTGATGATACAAATATTATTGTTATTATTATGGACTAACCGTTTCTCTTATTTTTATTTTCTGAGTATCTCATGGGCTGGCTAGACTACCCGGATACTCATTTATTTTCAAGACCTCTCGTGGCGTCGCTTGAGTTCTCGGGCGGTCTGTCTCGCCCGATTCTCTTTTAGACACCCGTTTGGCATTTCTTTTCAAGACCTCTCGTGGCGTTGCTTGAGTTCTCGGGCGGTCTGTCTCGCCCGATTCTCTTTTAGACACCCGTTTGGCATTTCTTTTCAAGACCTCTCGCGGCGTCGCTTGAGTTCTCGGGCGGTCTGTCTCGCCCGATTCTCTTTTAGACACCCGTTTGGCATTTCTTTTCAAGACCTCTCGTGGCGTCGCTTGAGTTCTCGGGCGGTCTGTCTCGCCCGATTCTCTTTTAGACACCCGTTTGGCATTTCTTTTGGATTCTCGGGCGGTTCAGTCTCGCCCGATTGTCCACTTTTAATTTTCTTGGTTTGTCACTAACAATTTATTTTTTCTACACATGCTAATATTTATCATGCCATGTTTTAAATTTCAGTCAACATGAGTATATTATTTAACCCATCATGATCATATGCATTCGGTATATCTTTTGTTCATTATGTTTGCGAGTACATTCAAACGTACTCACAGGCTTGTCCCTGGCTATTTAATTGGCCAGGTCAGGATTTCTACGAGGAGTACTACAACGAAGTCCATGCGAAGCCTAGGATAGCAGCCACGCGAGATAGGAATTATCCTGGTCAACCTTTCCTGTGGGAATGGAGCCCCATCGACGTTGGAGAACCACAAGTTGCTTCCATCATCCTCACTAGAAATCATTGTTGTATCATTAGACCTTTATGGTCTTGTATCCAATTCTTGTAATTGCTTGGTAATCTGTAACGAGGACGTGTCCGCCAGTAACAGTAATCCTGGGCTGGTGTCGACACGAGGGGTTAATTTCTGGGATATCATGTCCCGGAAATCCGGCCCCGACAGTCTCCCGCATGGTGTGCTCCATATACCTCGGAGTGGCACTTACATAGGATTTGTTCCTGTTCATGCTCAGGTACACAACATCTAATAATATCATCTACTTCTTTATATAGATGTGGGTCATCCCAAAAGTAATGTCTTAAATCAAAGAAGAACTTTTTCTTTTGTTGGTATGTAAAGCTAGGTGGTATGTATTTAGCAACAATGTAATTAGCATAGTTTGCATGCCAAGGAGTATTACGAGAAGCATTTATCACAGCTAATTGTTCATCAGGAAAATCATCATTCATAGGAAGTGGGTCATCAAGAACATTTTCCATTCTAGACAAATTATCAGCCACGGGATTCTCAGCTCCCTTTCTATCAATAATATGCAAGTCAAATTCTTATAGCAAAAGAACCCACCTAACAAGTCTAGGTTTAATATCTTTCTTTTTCATAAGGTATTTAATAGCAGCATGATCAGTGTGAACAGTAACTCTGGAATCAACAATATAAGATCTGAATTTATCACATGCAAACACAATTGCTAAAAATTCTTTCTCAGTAGTAGCATAATTTCTTTGAGCACTGTCTAGAGTTTTACTAGCATAATGGATAACATTTAATTTCTTATCAACTCTTTGTCCTAGAACAGCACCAACAACATATTCACTAGCATCACATATAATTTCAAAGGGTAGGTTCCAATTAGGTGGTTGAACAATAGGTGCAGAAATTAAGGCTTTCTTAAGTATTTCAAAGGCTTCTGCACAATCATCATCAAAAATGAATGGAACATCTTTTTACAAGAGATTGGTAAGAGGTCTAGAAATTTTAGAGAAGCCTTTTATAAACCTTCTATAGAAACCAGCATGACCGAGGAAACTTCTTATACCTTTGATATCTTTAGGACATGGCATTTTCTCAATAGCATCAACTTTAGCTTTATCAACTTCAATACCTCTTTCAGAAATTTTATGCCCAAGGACTATACCTTCATTCACCATAAAGTGGCACTTCTCCCAATTCAAGACAAGATTAGTTTCTTCACATCTCTGCAAAACTCGATCAAGATTGCTCAAGCAATCATCAAAAGAAGTTCCGTAAACGGAGAAATCATCCATGAAAACCTCAACATTCTTTTCACAAATGTCAGAGAATATAGCAGTCATACATCTTTGAAAGGTAGCAGGTGCGTTACATAAACCAAAAGGCATACGACGATAAGCATAAGTTCCAAAAGGAGAAGTAAAGGTAGTTTTCTCTTGATCTTCAGGTGACACAAGTATTTGAGAGAAACCAGAATAACCATCTAGAAAGCAAAAGTGTGTATGCTTAGATAATCTTTGTAACATTTGATCAATAAAAGGCAAGGGGTAGTGATCTTTTCTGGTAGCTTTATTTAATTTCCTAAAATCAATTACCATCCTATAACCAGTTATAATTCTTTGTGGGATAAGTTCATTTTTATCATTAGGAACAACGGTAATACCTCCTTTCTTAGGAACACAATGAACAAGACTTACCCATCTACTATCAGCTATGGGATAAATTATACCTGCATCCAGAAGCTTTAATATTTTAGTTCTTACCACATCCTTCATTCTAGGATTCAACCTTCTTTGATGATCAACAACGGGTTTAGCATCTGGCTCCATATGAATTTTATGCTGACATAAAGTGGAACTGATGCCCTTAAGATCATCGAGAGTATATCCAATAGCGGCACGGTGCTTCTTTAGAGTTTTAAGTAATCTCTTTTCTTCATGATCTGAAAGGTTAGCACTAATAATAACAGGATATATCTTCTTTTCATCAAGATAAGCATATTTAAGAGTATCAGGTAATTGCTTTAAATCAAACACAAGATCACCCTTGGGTGGAGGTGGATCTCCCAAGGTTTCAACAGGCAAATTATGTTTCAGGATAGGCGCTTGTTTAAAGAACAGCTCATCCATTTCATTTCTTTCATTCATATTCATGTCATTCTCATGCTCAAGCAAATATTGTTCTAATGGATCAGTAGGAGGCACCGCAATAGAAGCAAGACCAATAATTTCATCTTTATTGGGTAATTCTTTATCATGAGGTTGTCTACAAAACTTAGAGAAATTAAACTCATGAGACATCTCACCAAAATTAACACTAACAATTTCTTTAGTGCAATCAATCTTAGCATTAACAGTATTCAAGAAGGGTCTACCAAATATAATGGGACAAAAATCGTCTTGTGGTGATCCAAGAACAGGAAAATCAGTAGGGTATTTGATCTTACCACACAAGACTTCAACATCTCTAACAATCCCAAGTGTGGAAATAGTATCTCTGTTTGCAAGCTTAATAGTAACATCAATATCTTCAATCTCAACAGGTGCAATATCATTCATGACTTCTTGATAGAGAGTAAACGGAATAGCACTCACACTAGCACCAATATCACATAAACCATGATAGCAATGATCTCCAATTTTAATAGAAATAATAGGCATGCCAACTACAGGTTTGTTTTTATCTTTAGGGTCTGGCTTAGCAATTCTAGTTGCTTCATCACAGAAATATATGACATGTCCATCAATATTATCAACCAAAAGATCTTTAGCCATTGCAACACTAGGTTCAACTATAATTTGTTCAGAAGGTCTAGGTGCTCTAATATTACTCTTATTAACCACAGTTGAAACTTTAGCATGTTCCTTAATCCTAAAAGGGAAAGGAGGTTTCTCAATATAAGTAGTAGGCACAACTAGATCAACATGGTAAACAATTGTTTCTTCTTTAACACTAACATGTTCTTCATTCAATTCAATAGGTGGGTGATATTTAAACCATTTCTCCTTAGGGAGATCAACATGAGCAGCAAAAGATTCACAAAAGGTAGCTACTATCTCAGAGTCAAGTCCATATTTAGTACTAAACTTACGAAAAGCATCAGTTTCCATAAAAGATTTAACACAATCAAACTCAAGATTTATACCTGACTCATTACCTTTGTCGATTTCCCAGTCTTCAGAGTTACGTTTAATTATTTCTAGAAGATCCCATCTGGATTCAATAGTTCTCTTCATAAAGGAACCAGCAGAAGAAGTATCGAGCATGCATTGATCATTATAAGAAAGCCGAGCATAAAAGTTCTGAAGAATTATTTCTCTTGAGAGCTCATGATTGGGGCATGTGTGCAACATATACTTAAGCCTCCCCAAAGCTTGAGCGATACTTTCTCCTTCACGAGGCCAAAAATTATATATATAATTCCGATCATGATGAACCAAATGCATAGGATAAAATTTCTGGTGGAATTCCAGCTTCAACCGGTTCCAGTCCCATGTTTCAGTATCATCACATAGCCTATACCATATCAATGCCTTTCCCTCCAAAGATAAAGGGAATACTTTCTTCTTAACTCCATCTCCGGATAAACCTGCAAGCTTAAACAATCCACAAATTTCATCCACATTGATCAAGTGCATATCGGGATGCACCGTTCCATCTCCTGCATAAGGATTAGCTAGCAGTTTCTCTATCATACCCGAAGGAATTTCATAATAAATATTTTCAGTAGGTTCAATAGGTTCAATAGGTTGAGGAGCAACTCTTATTGCTTCCGGCCGAGGTGAAGATACCCCGAACAAGCCCCTCAAAGGATTACTTTCCATAGTGACAAGTGACAATAAATTTCAGCACGTAATATAAATGTTTCCTTACCAAATTCCACTCACCAAAGGCGCTTCACTCCCCGGCAACGGCGCCAGAAAAGAGTCTTGATGACCCACAAGTATAGGGGATCAATCATAGTCCTTTCGATAAGTAAGAGTGTCGAACCCAACGAGGAGCAGAAGGAAATGACAAGCGGTTTTCAGCAAGGTATTCTCTGCAAGTACTGAAAGTAGCGGTAACATATAGTTTTGATAGCAAGATAATTCGTAACAAGTAACAAGTAGTAACGGTAACAAATAGTGCAGCAAGGTGGCCCAATCCTTTTTATAGCAAAGGACAAGCCGGAACGAACTCGTATAATAAGCAAAGCGTTCTCGAGGACACATGGGAATTTCATCTAGTCACTTTCATTATGTTTGTTTGATTCGCGTTCGCTACTTTGATATGTGGGTGGACCGGTGCTTGGGTGCTGTTCTTACTTGAACAAGCCTCCCACTTACGATTACCCCCTCTCGCAAGCATCTGCAACTACGAAAGAAGAATTAAGATAACTCTAACCATAGCATGAAACATATGGATCCAAATCAGCCCCTTACGGAATAGCGCTTAAACTAGGGTTTAAGCTTCTGTCACTCTAGCAACCCATCATCTAATTACTACTCCACAATGCCTTCCCTTAGGCCCAAAGATGGTGAAGTGTCATATAGTCGACGTTCACACGACACCACTAAAGGAAGCACAACATACATAGCATCAAAATATCGAACGAATACCAAATTCACATGATTACTTACGACAAGACTTCTCCCATGTCCTCAAGAACAAAAGTAACTACTCACAAATCATATTCATGTTTAAGATCAGAGGGGTATTGAATAGCATTAAGGATCTGAACATATAATCTTCCATCAAATAGTTGGTTTATTTTGTGGAAGATTATATGTTCAGATCCTTAATGTTATTCAATACCCCTCTGATCTTGAACATGAATATGATTTGTGAGTAGTTAGTTTTGTTCTTGAGGACATGGGAGAAGTCTTGTCGTAAGTAATCATGTGAATTTGGTATTCGTTCGATATTTTGATGCTATGTATGTTGTGCTTCCTTTAGTGGTGTCGTGTGAACGTCGACTATATGACACTTCACCATCTTTGGGCCTAAGGGAAGGCATTGTGGAGTAGTAATTAGATGATGGGTTGCTAGAGTGACAGAAGCTTAAATCCTAGTTTATGCGCTATTCCGTAAGGGGCTGATTTGTATCCATATGTTTCATGCTATGGTTAGAGTTATCTTAATTCTTCTTTCGTAGTTGCGGATGCTTGCGAGAGGGGTAATCATAAGTGGGAGGCTTGTTCAAGTAAGAACAGCACCCAAGCACCGGTCCAACCACATATCAAATTATCAAAGTAGCGAACGCGAATCAAACAAACATGATGAAAGTGAATAGATGAAATTTCCATGTGTCCTCGAGAACGCTTTGCTTATTATACGAGTTCGTTCCGGCTTGTCCTTTGCTATAAAAAGGATTGGGCCACCTTGCTGCACTTTAGTATACTTGTTACTTGTTACTTGTTACGAATTATCTTGCTACCGAAACTATCTGTTACCGCTACTTTCAGTACTTGTAGAGAATACCTTGCTGAAAACCGCTTGTCATTTCCTTCTACTCCTCGTTGGGTTAGACACTCTTACTTATCGAAAGGACTACGATTGATCCCCTATACTTGCGGGTCATCAAAGAGCACATAAAGGAAACCTTTCGGAGCGCTCCAGAATCCTGAAAAGGAATAGGTATGTTTTACGGTAAGTAAACCGACTCCAAAACTTCCATAAAAGTACTTTCTGTCCGTTTTGGAATATATAAAAATTAGTAAAATAATAAACAGTCCGAAAAGTGCACGAGGAGGCGACAAGCCTGGGGGCGCGCCTACCAGGCTTGTGGCTCCGTAGTGGACTTTTCCGACTCCATTTTTCTTCCATATTACTTGTTTTGCACGGGAAAAATTCATTATATATACTCACGGGTGTTTTGACCACCGTATCGCAAGTTTCTCCTCTGTTCTTGTTTCGGGCTATTTTTCTGACAGATCTAGATCGCCATGGCATCTCCAAGCTCATCCAAGGACAAGTTCTACGAGAAGGTCATCAACCCGTACCTACCAGAGGTGATGAAGCACCCTCAAGCCATTGAGATGCGTGAGGGGGTGCTCCACATCCGGGACGTTCAAGGACCTAAGAAGATCGGGAGCGAGAAGGCCTGGCTGGAAGTGGTGGAACAGGAGATCTTCAAGTGCCAGGGGATGGTGGAGCGCGAACTTTGAGCTAACCACTCCATGATCACGGAGTTCATTCGTGAGCACAAGGTGGATGGCAAGAATATTGGGGACGTCATCTTCAAGCTCAATGACCGGATTGATTATCTTCAGGCCCAAATATATGATCTACAAAACCAAAATTTTGAGTATGAGGCCAAGTTCAAAGGTATGAGTTTAGCTGCAAATTTCAGGACTCCGGAAACACGTTCGTCCTTTTATGATGGAGAACCTATGCCTTGGAAGACGGAGGGCAAGCCCACCACTTCGTCACCACCATCACCGAAGAAGGAGATTTGAGTACATGGGTATGGGCACCACCCTTGGCTTGTGCCAAGCTTGGGGGAGGTGCCCCGGTATCGTATCACCATCACTTTTTTATCATCATTATCTATCTTAGTTCGATCCTTAGTTATTTCGTGATTTAGAGGAATAAAGTTTTAGTATGATTTAGTTTCGAGTGCTTGCTTTGTTATCTATCTATCTATGTAATCGTGTGTGAAAGTTATATAATAATGAGTAGTTTGAGTTGAGTGTTTTTCTTTTGATAATCCAATCTTAGAAATAAATAAAGAATAAAAAGTAAGATCATATGCTAATCCCCTGGGGAGTGATGACTTCACAAAAAAGAAGTATAATTGATAAAACTTGTTGGAAGTTGACAAACATAGCATTGGTCATTGTTGCAATTCATGAAAAAGTAATAAAGGAAGAGAGGTCTCACATATAAATACACTATCTTGGACATCTTTTATGATTGTGAGCCCCCATTAAATATTCTATGTCAATTAGCCGACGTTGGACAAGGAAGACAACGTAATGGGTTATGTTTTCTTATATTCACATAGAAGTTATATTGTTTTGGATCCTCTAACATGTGGTGCTTGCCCCCTATATTTTGCTAGCCAAAATTCTGTACTAAGTAGAGATACTACTTGTGCATCCAAAAACCCTTAAACCCAGTTTCATGCCATGAGAGTCCACTATATCTACCTATGGATTGAATAAGATCCTTCAAGTAAGTTGTCATCGGTGCAAAGCAATAAAAATTGCTCCTAAACATGTATGAACTTTTATTGTAAGGGAAAATAAGCTTAGTACGATCTTGTGATGGTGGAGTAATAAACGTGACAGACTGCATAATAAAGGTCGCTATCACAAGGGGCAATATAAAGTGATGTTCCTTTACATTAAGAGCTTGCACATCCAAAAACAAAAAGCGCATGACAACCTCTGCTTCCCTCTGCGAAGGGCCTATGTTTTACTTTATGTATTTACTTTCATGCAAGAGTCAATAGTATTCTCCTCTATTCCGTTTTTATTTTCTCTCTTGGCAAGCATCATGTGGTGGGGATTGATCCAGGCATATATATCCAGTTGGATGTAGGTGATCATGAGTTATTGTTGTTGACATTACCCTTGAGGTAAATACGTTGGGAGGCAAAATTATAAGCCCCTATCTTTCTATGTGTTCGACTGAAACTTTTGCTCCATAAGTATGTCGTGAGTGTCAGCAATCATAGAAGACTAATTGATAGTTGAGTATGTGAACTTGCTAAATAAAGCTCTTATATAGACTCTTTCTGATAATATGATGAATTGCAATTGCTTTAATCACTGAGATCATAGTTTGTTAGTTTTCAATTTGGTTTATGGTTCATACTTTAACTTGTGGATGAATTGTCACTTTTTCATGAGAAGTTTTATGATGATATATTGTTGTTATAATAAAGATCATGATGCTCCATGTCCGTATTTTATTTTTATCGACGCCTCTCTCTCTAAACATGTGGTCATGATTATCGATTTCGGCTTTCGCTTGAGGACAAGCGAGGTCTAAGCTTGGGGGAGTTGATACGTCCAATTTGCATCATGATTTCCTACTGTTAATTAATATGTTTTTGTTCATTATTTCACTTTATGGTACAATTCTTATGCCTTTTATCTCTTATTTTGCAAGATTCACATGAAGAGGGAGAATGCCGGCAGCTGGAATTCTGGACTGGAAAGGGGTGAAACAGAGGTAGCTATTCTGCACAACTCCAAATGACCTGAAAATTTACGGAGAATTATTTTGGAATATATAAAAAATACTGGCGAAAGAATCAACAGAAGGGGGCCCACCAGGAAGCCACAAGCCTGGGGGCGCGCCCTACCCCCCTGGGCGCGCCCCCCGAGCTTCTGGGGCCCCTGGCAGGCCTCTGGCCCCCTCCTTCTGCTATATGAAGCCACTTGCCCTAGAAAAAATCAGAAGAAGACTTTCGGGATGAAGCGCCGCCGTCTCGAGGCGGAACCTGGGCAGGAGCTATTTTGCTCTCCGACGGAGCGTTTCCGCCGGGGATACTTCCCTCCGGGAGGGGGAAATCGAAGCCACCGACATCACCAACGATCCTCTCATCGTGGGAGGTCCAATATTCATCAACATCTTCACCAGCACCATCTCATCTCAAACCCTAGTTCATCTCTTGTATTCAATCTTTGTCTCAAAACCTCAGATTGGTACCTGTGGGTTGCTAGTAGTGTTGATTACATCTTGTAGTTGATGCTAGTTGGTTTATTTGGTGGAAGATTATATGTTCAGATCCTTAATGCTATTCAATACCCCTCTGATCTTGAACATGAATATGATTTGTGAGTAGTTACTTTTGTTCTTGAGGACATGGGATAAGTATTTTCATGAGTAATCATGCGAATTTGGTATTCGTTCGATATTTTGATGCTATGTATGTTGTGCTTCCTTTAGTGGTGTCGTGTGAATGTCGACTACATGACACTTCACCATCTTTGGGCCTAAGGGAAAGCATTGTGGAGTAGTAATTAGATGATGGGTTGCTGATGACCCACAAGTATAGGGGATCAATCGTAGTCCTTTCGACAAGTAAGAGTGTCGAACCCAACAAGGAGCAGAAGGAAATGACAACCAGTTTTCAGCAAGGTATTTTCTGCAAGCACTGAAATTATCGGTAACGAGTAGTTTGATAGCAAGATAATTTGTAACAAGTGACAAGTAGCAATAGTAACAAAGAGTGCAGCAAGGTGGCCCAATCCTTTTTATAGCAAAGGACAAGCCGGAACGATCTCTTATAGTAAGTAAAGTGTTCTCGAGGACACATGGGAATTTCATCTAGTCACTTTCATCATGTTTGTTTGATTCGCGTTCGCTACTTTGATAATTGGATATGTGGGTGGACCGGTGCTTGGGTGCTGTTCTTACTTGAACAAGCCTCCCACTTATGATTACCCCCTCTCACAAGCATCCGCAACTATGAAATAAGAATTAAGATAACTCTAACCATAGCATTAAACATATGGATCCAAATCAGCCCCTTACGGAATAGCGCATAAACTAGGGTTTAAGATTCTGTCACTCTAGCAACCCATCATCTAATTACTACTCCACAATGCATTCCCTTAGGCCCAAAGATGGTGAAGTGTCATGTAGTCGACGTTCACACGACACCAGTAAGGAAATCAACAACATACATATCATCAAAATATCGAACGAATACCAAATTCACATGATTACTTATGACAAGACTTCTCCCATGTCCTCAAGAACAAAAGTAACTACTCACAAAACATAATCATGTCCAAGATCAGAGGGGTATTGAATAGCATAATAGATCTGAACATATAATCTTCCACCAAATAAACCAACTAGCATCAACTACAAGGTGTAATCAACACTACTAGTAGCCCATAGGTACCAATCTGAGGTTTTGAGACAAAGATTGAATACAAGAGATGAACTAGGGTTTGAGATGAGATGGTTTTGGTGAAGATGTTGATGAAGATTAGTCCTCCCATGATGAGAGGATAGCTGGTGATGTCGATGGCGACAATTTCCCCTTCCCGGAGGGAAGTTTCCCCGGCAGAATCTCTCCACCGGAGAGCAAAAGTGCTCCTGCCCAAGTTCCGCCTCGAGACGGCGGTGCACCGTCCCAAAAGTCTTCTCTATTTTTTTTCTAGGGCAAAATGACTTATATACCAGAAAATGGGGGCCAGAGGCTGGCCAGGGGCCCCACGAGGTACCAGGGCGCGCCTGGGGGGGGGGGCCTGGTGCCTCATGGGCACCTGGGTGGCCCCCTCTGGTACTTCTTGATTCCAGTATTTTTTATTTATTCCAAAATAATTCTTCGTGAAATTTCAGCTCATTTGGAGATGTGCAGAATAGGTATCTCTGACTTAGCTTTTTTAGGTCCAGAATTCCAGCTGCCGGCATTCTCCCTCCTTGTGTAGATCTTGCATATTAAGAGAGAAAAGGCATTAGAATTGCTCCAAAAAGTGTTATATTGATTAAAAACACTATAAATAACAGTAGCAAAACATGATGCAAAATGGACGTATCAACTCCCCCAAGCTTAGACCTCGCTTGTCCTCAAGCGAAAGCCGATATCGATAATCATGTCCACATGTTTAGAGAGAGAGAGGTGTCGATAAAAACAAAATACGGACATAGTAGCATCATGATCATTATTATAACAGCAATATTTATTATCATAAACTTCTCATGAGCAAGTAACAATTCATCACAACAATGGAGTATAAGGCATAAACTTTCTTGAAAACTAACAAACTATGTTCTCAGTCAACAATGCAATTGCAATTCATCATATTTTCAGGAAGGGTCTCATGTAGGAGCTTTTCAGCAAGTCCACATACTCAACCATCATTTAGTCTTCTATGATTGCTAACACTCATGACATATATATGGAGCAAAAAGTTTCAGCCAGACACATAGAAAAATAGGGGCCTGTGAGTTCGCCTCCCAACTTATTCACCTCAAGGGTGATGTCAACAATAATATCTCATGATCACTCATATCCAACTGGATATATATGCCTAGATCTTTCCCCAC
This sequence comes from Elymus sibiricus, assembly GCA_039707655.1. NCBI lineage: Eukaryota > Viridiplantae > Streptophyta > Magnoliopsida > Poales > Poaceae > Elymus > Elymus sibiricus. The sequence continues at coordinate 201,399,077 of CM077664.1, read as the reverse complement.
CACATGATGCTTACAAAAGAGAAAAATAAAAAGGAAATAGAGGAGAACACTATTGACTCCTGCATAAAAAGTAAATACATAAAAGTAAAGGATAGGCCCTTCACAGAGGGAAGCAGAGGTTGTCATGCGCTTTTTGTTGTTGGATGCAAAAGCTCTTAATGCAAAGGAATGTCACTTTATATTGCCCCTTGTGATAGCAACCTTTATTATGCAGTCTGTCGCTTTTATTTCTTTACCATCACAAGTTCGTACAAAGCTTATTTCCCTTACAATAAAAGTTCAGACATATTTACAGTCAGTTTTTATTGCTTTTTGCACCGATGACAACTTACTTGAAGGATCTTATTCAATCCATAGGTAGATATAGTGGACTCTCATGACATGAAACTGGGTTTAAAGGTTTTGGATGCACAAGTATTATCTCTACTTGGTGCGGATTTTTGGCTAGCAAAGATATTGGGCAAGCACCACATGTTGGAGGATCTATAACAATATAACTTCTATGTGAATATGAACAAACATAATTCATTACGTTGTCTTCCTTGTCCAACGTCAACAATTTGACATAAAATACTTAATGGGGGCTCACAATCATAAGAGATGTCCAAGATAGTATATTTGCATGTGAATCTTCTCTTCCCTTATTAATTATTTCATGAATTGCATCATTGACTAATGTTATGTTTGTTAACTTCCAATAAATTTTACCACTTATACTTTTCTTTATGTAATGTCATTACTTTCCATAGGATTAGCATATGATCTTTTTCATTATTTTCATTGCTAGCATTGGAACATGAAAGTAAGAAGCAAAAACTCAAACTACCCTTTATTATATAACTCTCAACTCGATTACATAGATAGATAGATCACGAAGCTAACACTCGAAAATAGATCATACTAAACTTTTATTCTACTAGATCACGAAATAACTAAGGATCGAACTAAAAATAGGTAAAGATAATAAAAGTGATGGTGATACGATACCGGGGCACCTCCCCCAAGCTTGGCACAAGCCAAGGGGAGTGCCCATACCCATGTGCTCAAGTTTCCTCCTTCGGTGATGGTGGTGATGGTGAACTAGTGAGCTTGTCCTTCAGCTCAAGCAGATACATCAATCTGCGGTTGATGCTCCGAAGGGCGATGTTTTGCTCTTCCAACAAAATAACTTCATGAGTGAGAGATGTATTCTGAACACTAACTATTTCAAAGACTCTTATGGCTTGAATTACGGATGGGGAGAGATGATCATATAAAGGTTGAAGGATATCTCCCTTCTGTGCGGTCTCCTCCATGGGGATGGCTTGCCCTCCTTCCGGAGCCTGGGCTCCTGCAACTTCCTCGACCTTGTCCTCCTTGCCATTGTCTTCTTCTCCCAACAACAACTCGTAGTAAACCTCGCTGTAGGGGCGTTTGCCCGGCGATGGTTGTACAATGCGGTGCTTGGCACGGAGGTTTTGGGGAGCCATGGCGATCTAAATCTGTCAGAAAATAGCATGAAACAAGAACAGAGGAAATTTTTGCGATACGGTGGTCAAAACATCCGGGAGTATATATAAAGATTTTTTTATCTTGCAAAACAAGTAATCCAGAAGAAAACAGAGTCGGGAAGGCTCACGTGGGGCCCACGAGCCACCAGGGCGCGCCAGGGGGGTGACGCGCCCTGGAGCCTCGTGGGCACCAGGTGGGTCCCCTCGGCTGTTTCTTATTTTTGTATTTTTTCTAATATTCCAAAAGTGACAGAAAGTATTTTTAGGGAATTCTTGGAGTCGGTTTACTTACCGTATCACATACCTCTTCCTTTTTAGGGTTATGGAGTGTTCCGGAAGGTCTCTCTTATGTATTCCTCCGGTGTAATTGTTTCAATAATATTAGTTTCAACATTAATGGGGGTACCTGAAATATAGTGCTTAATTCTTTGCCCATTCACCACTCTCGGATTAGTGCCTTCGGAGTTGTTTATTTTGATGGCTCCGGAGCGATAAACTTCTTCGATGATATACGGACCTTCCCATTTAGAGAGAAGTTTTCCTGCAAAGAATATCAAACGAGAATTGTATAATAGAACTTGCTCACCTACTTTAAATTCCCGTTTTTGAATTCTTCTATCATGCCATCTTTTAACTTTCTCTTTAAACAATTTGGCATTTTCATAAGCTTGGGCTCTCCATTCATCCAATGAGCTAATATCAAATAACCTCTTTTCACCGGCAAGTTTAAAATCAGAATTTAGTTTCTTAATTGCCCAATATGCCTTATGTTACAACTCAAGAGGTAAATGACATGATTTTCCATAAACCATTTTATAAGGAGACATACCCATAGGATTTTTATAAGCAGTTCTATATGCCCATAATGCATCGTCAAGTTTCTTAGACCAATTCTTTCTAGATCTATTGAAGGTTTTTTGCAAAATTAATTTTATTTCTCTATTGCTCAATTCAACTTGACCACTAGTTTGAGGGTGATAGGGAGATGCAATTCTATGGTTGACATCATATTTAGCAAGCAATTTATGGAATGCAGCATGAATAAAATGTGAACCACCATCAGTCATTAAATATCTAGGGACTCCAAACCTCGGGAAAATAACTTCTTTAAGCATTTTAATAGAAGTGTTATGATCAGCACTACTAGTTGGAATAGCTTCTACCCACTTAGTAACGTAATCAACAGCAACTAAAATATGAGTATACCCATTGGATTTAGGAAAAGGTCACATATAATCAAATCCCCACACATCAAGTGGTTCAACAGCAAGCGAATAATTCATAGGCATTTCCTGACGTCTACCAACATTACCAATTCTTTGACATTCATCACAAGATAAGACAAACTTATGAGCATCCTTGAAAAGAGTAGGCCAATAAAAACCAGATTGCAATACCTTATGTGCAGTTCTGTCTCCCGCATGGTGTCCTCCGTAAGCTTCGGAATGACACTTCTGTAGGATTTGTTCCTGTTCATGCTCAGGTATACTATGTCTAATAATACCATCTACTCCTTCTTTATAAAGATGTGGGTCATCCCAGAAGTAATGTCTTAAATCAAAGAAGAACTTTTTCTTTTGTTGGTATGTGAAACTAGGTGGTATGTATTTAGCAACAATGTAATTAGCATAGTCTGCATACCATGGAGTAGTACGAGAAGCGTTTATGACAGCTAATTGTTCATCAGGAAAATCATCATTAATAGGTAGTGGGTCATCAAGAACATTTTTCATTCTAGACAAATTATCTGCTACGGGATTCTCAGCTCCCTTTCTATCAATAATATGCAAGTCAAATTCTTGTAGCAATAAAACCCACCTAATGAGTCTAGGTTTAGCATCTTTATTTTCCATAAGATATTTAATAGCAGCATGATCGGTGTGAACAGTTACTTTAGAATCAACTATGTAAGATCTGAATTTATCACATGCAAACACAACTGCTAGAAATTCTTTTTCAGTAGTGGCATAATTTCTTTGGGCACTGTCTTGAGTTTTACTAGCGTAATGGATAACATTTAATTTCTTATCAACTCTCTGTCCTAGAACAACACCAACAGCATAATCACTAGCATCACACATTATTTCAAAAGGCAAGTTCCAATCAGGTGGTTGGACAATAGGGGCAGTGGTTAAGGCTTTCTTAAGTGTTTCAAAGGCTTCTAGACAATCATCATCAAAAACAAATGGAACATCTTTTTGCAAAAGATTGGTAAGAGGCCTAGAAATTTTAGAGAAGTCCTTAATAAATCTCCGATAGAAACCAGCATGACCTAGAAAACTTCTTATACCTTTAATATCTTTAGGACACGACATTTTCTCAATAGCATCAACCTTAGCTTTATCAACTTCAATACCTCTTTCAGAAATTTTATGCCCCAAGACAATGCCTTCATTCACCATAAAGTGGCACTTCTCCCAATTCAAGACAAGATTAGTTTCTTCACATCTCTGCAAAACTCGATCAAGGTTGCTTAAGCAATCATCAAAAGAAGTTCTGTAAACGAAAAAAATCATCCATGAGCACCTCAACAATCTTTTCACAAAAGTCAGAGAATATAGTAGTCATACATCTTTGAAAGGTAGCAGGTGCATTGCATAAACCAAAAGGCATACGTCTATAAGCATAAGTTCCAAAAGGACAAGTGAAGGTGGTTTTCTCTTGATCGGGTTGTGATACGGGTATTTGAGAAAAACCAGAATAACCATCTAGAAAACAAAAGTGTGTATGCTTAGATAATCTTTCTAACATTTGATCAATAAAAGGTAAGGGGTAATGATCTTTTCTAATAGCTTTGTTTAATTTTCTAAAATCAATTACCATCCTATAACCAGTTACAATTCTTTGTGGAATGAGTTCATTTTTATCATTAGGAACAACGGTAATACCTCCTTTCTTAGGGACACAATGAACGGGACTTACCCATCTACTATGAGCTATGGGATAGATTATACCTGCTTCCAGGAGCTTTAATATTTCAGTTCTTACCACCTCTTTCATCTTAGGATTTAATCATCGTTGGTGGTCGCCAACTGGTTTAGCATCAGGCTCCATATTAATTTTGTGCTGACATAGAGTGGGACTAATGCCCTTAAGATCATCAAGAGTATATCCAATAGCAGCTCGGTGCTTCCGTACAGTTTTCAGTAATATCTTTTCTTCATGCGCTGAAATGTTAGCACTAATAATAACAGGATATATCTTCTTTTCATCAAGATAAGCATATTTCAATGTATCAGGCAATTGCTTCAATTCAAATACAGGATCACCTTTAGGTGGAGGAGGGCCTCCAAGAGTTTCAACAGGCAAATTATGTTTAAGGATAGGTGGTTGATCAAAGAACATCTTATCTATTTCGTTTCTTTCATTCATATGCATATTGTTTTCATGGTCTAGCAATTATTGTTCTAACGGATCAGTTGGAGGTACGGCAATAGAAGCAAGACCAATAATTTCATCTTTACTAGGCAATTCTTTATCATGAGGTTGTCTACAAAATTTGGAGAAATTAAACTCATGAGATATATCACCAAACTTAACTCGAACCTTTTCTTTAACACAATCAATTTCGGCATTAACGGTATTCAAGAAAGGTCTACCAAATATAATGGGACAAAAATTATCTTGTTGTGAGCCAAGTACTAAGAAATCAGTAGGGTATTTGATTTTGCCACACAAGACTTCAACATCTCTAACAATCCCAAGTGGTGTAATAGTATCTCTATTCGCAAGCTTAATAGTAACATCAATATCTTCAATCTCAACAGGTGCAATTTCATTCATTACTTCTTGATATAAAGAAAATGGAATAGCACTCACACTAGCACCCATATCACACAAACCATGATAGCAATGATCTCCAATCTTAACAGAAACAACAGGCATACCAACTACGGGTTATTCTTGTCTAACTTATCTCATTGATTTCTAACAGGTTTAGCAATTCTAGCAGCCTCCTCACAAAAGTAAATAACATGCCCATCTATATTATCGACTAAGAGATCTTTAACCATAGCAACATTAGGTTCAACTTTAATTTGTTCAGCGGGTCTAGGTGTTCTATTATGACTTTTGTTAACCACAGTTGAAACCTTAGCATGTTCCTTAATCCTAACAGGAAAAGGTGGTTTCTCAATATAAGCAGTAGGCACAACTGGATCAACATGGTAAACAATTGTTTCTTCTTTAACACTAACGGGTTCCTCAATCTTTTCTTTAACAGGGGGATGATATTTAAACCACTTCTCCTTAGGGAGATCAACATGAGTAGCAAATGATTCACAAAAGGAAGCTACTATCTCAGAGTCAAGTCCATATTTAGTGCTAAACTTATGAAAAGCATTGGTGGCCATAAAAGATTTAACACAATCGAACTCAAGTATTATACCTGACTCATTACCTTTGTCGAGTTCCTAATCTTCAGAGTTGCGTTTAATTCTTTCCAGAAGATCCCATCTGAATTCAATAGTTTTCTTCATAAAGGAGCCAGTCGAAGAAGAATCGAGCGTAGTTTGATTATCATGAGAAAGCCGAGCATAAAAATTCTGTAAGATAATTTCTTTTGAGAGCTCATGATTGGGGCATGTGTACATCATGTACTTAAGCCTCCCCCAAGCTTGAGCGATGCTTTCTCCTTCACGAGGCCAAAAATTATATATATAATTCCGATCACGATGAACCAAATGCTTAGGATAAAATTTCTGATGGAATTCTAGTTTCAATCGGTTCCAGTCCCATGTATCAGTATCATCACATAGCCTATACCACATCAATGCCTTTCCCTCCAAAGATAAAGGGAATACTTTCTTCTTAACTCCATCTCCGGATAAACATGCAAGCTTAAACAATCCACAAATTTCATCCACATAGATCAAGTGCATATCAGGATGTACCGTTCCATCTCCTGCATAAGGATTAGCTAGCAGTTTCTCTATCATACCCGGAGGAATCTCATAATAAATATTTTCAGTAGGTGCAGTAGGTTGAGCAGCAACGATTTGTGTTTCCGGTCGAGGTGAAGATACCCCGAACAAACCCCTCAAAGGATTACTTTCCATAGTGACAAGTGACAGTAAATTTCAGCACGTAATATAAATGTTTCCTTACCAAATTCAACTCACCAAAGGCGCTTCACTCCCCGGCAACGGCGCCAGAAAAGAGTCTTGATGACCCACAAGTATAGGGGATCAATCATAGTCCTTTCGATAAGTAAGAGTGTCGAACCCAACAAGGAACAGAAGGAAATGACAAGCGGTTTTCAGCAAGGTATTTTCTGCAAGCACTGAAATTATCGGTAACGAGTAGTTTGATAGCAAGATAATTTGTAACAAGTGACAAGTAGCAATAGTAACAAAGAGTGCAGCAAGCTGACCCAATCCTTTTTATAGCAAAGGACAAGCCAGAACAATCTCTTATAGTAAGTAAAGCGTTCTCGAGGACACATGGGAATTTCATCTAGTCACTTTCATCATGTTTGTTTGATTCGCGTTCGCTACTTTGATAATTTGATATGTGGGTGGACCGGTGCTTGGGTGCTGTTCTTACTTGAACAAGCCTCCCACTTATGATTACCCCCTCTCGCAAGCATCCACAACTACGAAAGAAGAATTAAGATAACTCTAACCATAGCATTAAACATATGGATCCAAATCAGCCCCTTACGGAATAGCGCATAAACTAGGGTTTAAGCTTCTGTCACTCTAGCAACCCATCATCTAATTACTACTCCACAATGCATTCCCTTAGGCCCAAAGATGGTGAAGTGTCATGTAGTCGACGTTCACACGACACCACTAAGGAAATCAACAACATACATATCATCAAAATATCGAACGAATACCAAATTCACATGATTACTTATGACAAGACTTCTCCCATGTCCTCAAGAACAAAAGTAACTACTCACAAAACATAATCATGTCCAAGATCAGAGGGGTATTGAATAGCATAATAGATCTGAACATATAATCTTCCACCAAATAAACAAACTAGCATCAACTACAAGGTGTAATCAACACTACTAGCAACCCACAGGTACCAATCTGAGGTTTTGAGACAAAGATTGAATACAAGAGATGAACTAGGGTTTGAGATGCGATGGTGCTAGTGAAGATGTTGATGAAGATTAGTCCTCCCACGATGAGAGGATAGCTGGTGATGTCGATGGCGACGATTTCCCCTTCCCGGAGGGAAGTTTCCCCGGCAGAATCTCTCCGCCGGAGAGCAAAAGTGCTCCTGCGCAAGTTCCACCTCGAGACAGCGGCGCACCGTCCCAAAAGTCTTCTCTATATTTTTTCTAGGGCAAAATGACTTATATACCAGAAAATGGGGGCCATAGGCTGGCCAGGGGCCCCACGAGGTACCAGGGCGCGCCTGGGGGGGGGGGCGCCCTGGTGCCTCGTGGGCACCTGGGTGGCCCCCTCTGGTACTTCTTGATTCCAGTATTTTTTATTTATTCCAAAATAATTCTCCGTGAAATTTCAGCTCATTTGGAGATGTGCAGAATAGGTATCTCTGACATAGCTTTGTCACGTCCAGAATTCCAGCTGCCGGCATTCTCCCTCCTTGTGTAGATCTTGCATATTAAGAGAGAAAAGGCATTAGAATTGCTCCAAAAAGTGTTATATTGATTAAAAACACTATAAATAACAGTAGCAAAACATGATGCAAAATGGACGTATCAGTTGCTAGAGTGACAGAAGCTTAAACCCTAGTTTATGCGCTATTCCGTAAAGGGCTGAGTTGGATCCATATGTTTCATGCTATGGTTAGAGTTATCTTAATTCTTCTTTCGTAGTTGCGCATGCTTGCTAGAGGGGGTAATCATAAGTGGGAGGCTTGTTCAAGTAAGAACAGCACCCAAGCGCCGGTCCACCCACATATCAAATTATCAAAGTAGCGAACGCAAATCAAACAAACATGATGAAAGTGACTAGATGATATTCCCATGTGTCCTCGAGAACGCTTTGCTTATTATAAGAGTTCGTTCCGGCTTGTCCTTTGCTATAAAAAGGATTTGGCCACCTTGCTGCACTTTATTACACTTGTTACTTGTTACTTGTTACGAATTATCTTGCTATCAAAACTATCTGTTACCGCTACTTTCAGTAATTGCAGAGAATACCTTGCTGAAAACCGCTTGTCATTTCCTGCTGCTCCTCATTGGGTTCGACACTCTTACTTATCGAAAGGACTATGATTGATCCCCTATGCTTGTGGGTCATCCGGCCATTCCACCCATCACAGTGCTGGAGCAAAGGCTTGGCAGCTGATACGTCTCCAACGTATCTATAATTTTTTATTATTCCATGCTATTATAGTATCAATCTTGGATGTTTTTATATGCAATTATATATCATTTTTTGGGACTAACCTATTAACCTAGTGCCCAGTGCCAGTTGCTGTTTTCTGCTTGTTTTTGGCTTTTCAGAGAAACAGTACCAAATGAAGTCAAATGCCACGAAACTTTTTGGAGATTTTTTCTGGACAAAATAACCCATGGAAGCTTCAGGAGGAGGCCAGAAGCCTCACGAGGGCTTCACAAGGCAACAGGGCACGCCCCAGGGGGGCGCCGTGTTGCCTTGTGGGGCCCACGTGACTCCGTTTGACCTAATTCACCTTCTATAAATTCACAAATATTGGGAAACCCCTAGAGAGCCAGAAGAAATAACCTTTCCACTGCCGCAAGCCTCTGTTCTTCCGCGATCCCATCTGGAGGCCTTTTCCGGTACTCTGCCGGAGGGGGGATCGATCACGGATGGCTTCTACATCAACCTTCCTGCTCTTCCAATGATGTGTGAGTAGTTTACCACAGACCTACGGGTCCATAGCTAGTAGCTAGATGGCTTCTTCTCTCTCTTTGATCTTCAAAACAATGTTCTCCTTGATGTTCTTGGAGTTCTATCCGATGTAATCTTCTTTTGCGGTGTGTTTGTTGGGATCCGATGAATTGTGAGTTTATGATCAGATTATTCATGAGAAATATTTGAGTCTTCTCTGAACTCTTTTATGCATGATTGTTATAGCTTTGTATTTCTCTCCGATCTATCGGTTTAGTTTGGCCTATTAGATTGATTTATCTTGCAATGGGAGAGGTGCTTTGTGATGGGTTCAATCTTGCGGTGCTCAATCCCAATGACAGAAGGGGACATGACACGTATTTTTATTGTTGCCATTAAGGATAAAAATATGGGGTTTATTCATATTTCTTGAATTTGCTTCTCTACATCATGTCATCTTGCTTAAGGCGTTACTCTGTTTCATACTTAATACCCTAGATGCATGCTGGATAGCGGTCGATGGGTGGAGTAATAGTAGTAGATGCAGGCAGGAGTCGGTCTACTTGTCCCAGACGTGATTCCTATATACATGATCATTGCCATGAATCCATCATAATTATTTGCTATTCTGTCAATTGCCCAACAGTAATTTGTTTACCCACCGTATGTTTCTGCGCTCGAGAGAGAAACCTCTAGTGAAAACTATGGCCCCCGGGTCTATCTTTATCATATAAAAAAACCTAAAAATACCTTGCTGCAATTTATTTACTTTTATTTTAATTAGTATTTTATTTTATCTATTTACCTCTATAAGATTTAATCCTTGCAAGTAACCGCTAAGAGGATTGACAACCCTCTTATTTGCGTTGGGTGCGATTGTTTGCTCTTGTGTGTGCAGGTGCGCTTAACAGAATTTTGCTTGGTTCTCCTACTGGATTGATAACTTTGGTTCTTAACTAAGAGAAATACTTATCTCTACTGTACTGCATCATCCTCTCCTCTTCGGGGAAATACCAACGGAGACTACAAGTAGCAGGAAGAATTTCTGGCGCCGTTGCCGGGGAGACATCATCAAAATTACCAAGTACCTTCGCACAAATTATCATTCACTTGCATTTACTTTATTTATATTTTATTTGGTTTTGCCTCTCGTTTTCATCTCCCCCACGTCTATTTATTTTTTACAAAAACACAAAAACATTTTATTTACTTGTTTGCTAGTTTGCTTGGTCAAAGTTGCCACCATGTCTGATTTTGTTATTGAAAAAGAGGAGGATGCTAAAGTTCCTAAGATAGAAATTCCCTCAAATTTAGACTCAAAAATTTTTTGTAGTAGGGAGTGGGAATTTCATAGGGAAAAACATTATCCAAGAGTTCTTTAATTGCACGGGAACTTTGGTTTGTAGTGACACTCCAATTCTTAAAAGAACTAATAGTTATGGGGAGGCTATCTCCGCACTCATTCTTAAACTCGAAAGAAGATTTATCCGTACTCATCCTACCTTGCAAAGATTGTTTTATGAGTTGCCGGTTATAAATAATCCCAAAGCTAAAAAGATTGCTACTCTTATCCTCATGAATGAGTTTGATTACATAATACGAGAAGCTAGAGAGATCTTTGATTTCTATAATATGAGTCAAGAAAATCCTGTGATAGATGAAATTTTATATAATGAGGAATATATGTTGCGATATGTTTTTCATGATCACCATGCCTTTGATGAAAATACTAAAAAGGAAGTTCCTCCCATACGTATCATCCAACAAGTTTTCAATGGGATTAATTGTAAGTATGCTTGGATTGTAAAGGGGAACCAAGAGGGGTTTGAAGAGGGTAGCCTTAATAACCCTAGTATTTTGGTTGATGATGTGTTCCCCATTTTTTTTGAGAAGCCTCCTGAAAATCCCACACCTAAGGATGTTAAAACTAATGATGACAACACTTGAAACTATGCATTATGCCTAGCTAAGGGCATAAAACAATAGCGCTTGTTGGGAGGCAACCCAATGAATAAAATAAATTTTTGATTTTACCTTCTGTTTTTGTGTGTTTGCACAATTATAGATTCTCTTATGATTGTGTTTTTATGTTTTAATTAGTGTTTGTGCCAAGTAATGCCTTTGGGATGATGTTGATGATAGTATAATTGATGCTGTTTGGAAAACAGAAAGTTTTGCGTCCAGTGCTGGAATTTTAGTTCTGTACTGGAGCGTCAGAAAAATTTGAATTTTTTACACAGTATTGGTATATGAATTGTTTACGTTATCCTAATTTTTCAGAATTTTTGGAGTTACAGAAGTATGGCTTTTAAATATATCTTTACAGACTGTTCTGTTTTAGATAGATTCTGTTTTTGTTGCATAGTTTGCTTATTTTGATGAATCTATGGATCATATCGGGGGGGGGGGGGTATGAGTCATGGAGAAGTTGAAGTACAGTAGCATTATGCTAATATTAAATATGAATCAATTTACTACAGTACCTAAAGTTTAAGATTTGTTTGTTATACTAACGGATCTCACGAGGTTTCTGTTGAGTTTTGTGTGCTGAAGTTTTCAAGTTTTGGGTGAGACTATGATGGATAAAGGAATAAGGAGCGGCAAGAGCCTAAGCTTGGGGATGCCCAAGGCACCCCAAGGTAATATTCAAGGAAGAGTCTAGCATCTAAGCTTGGGGATGCCCCGGAAGGCATCCCCTCTTTCGTCTACAATCTATCGGTAACTCACTTGGAGCTATATTTTTATTCATCACATGATATGTGTTTTACTTGGAGCGTCTTGTGATATAGTTTGTTTGCTTTTGTTTTCTTTTTAGTTTGTCACAATCATCTTTGCTGAACACACCTTTTTGAGAGGGACACACATTATTCGTTATTTGTTAGAATACTCTATGTGCTTCACTTATATCTTTTGAGCTAGGCAGTTGCTCTAGTGCTTCACTTATATCTTTTAGAGCATGGCGGTGGTTATATTTTAAAGAAATAGTTGCACTCTCATGCTTCACTTATATCTTTTTGAGAGTCTCATGATAGCAATGGTAATATGCACGGGTTATGAATTTGGTCCTGATATGATAGGTATTCAAGAGGGATATAATAAAAACTTTCATGTAGATCACTGAATATGATAAATTTGATTCCTTGCAATAGTTTTGCGATATTAAGATGGTAATATGTGGGAGGTATTAGTAGATAATTGTGGTTTAGTAAGAATAATTGTGTTAAGGTTTGTGATTCCCGAAGCATGCACATATGGTCTGTCGTTATGCTAAGAAGTTGGAGCATGAATTATTATTGATTGTCTTCCTTTGTGTGGCGGTCGGGGGCGCGCGATGGTTAACTCCTACCAACCTCCCCCCTAGGAGCATGCATAGTAGTACTTTGCTTCGAGGGCTAATAAACTTTCGCAATAAGTATGTGAGTTCTTTATGACCAAGGTGAGTCCATGGATCATACGCACTCTCACCCTTCCGCAATTTTGCTAGCCTCTTCGGTACCGTGCATTGCCCTTTCTCACCTTGAGAGTTGGTGCAAACTTCGCCGGTGCATCCAAACCCCGTGATATGATACGCTCTATCACACATAAGCCTCCTTATATCTTCCTCAAAACATCCACCATACCTACCTATCATGGCATTTCCATAGCCATTTCGAGATATATTGCCATGCAACTTCCACCGTTCCATTTGTATGACATACATCATCATTGTCATATTGCTTTGCATGATCATATAGTTGACATAGTGTTTGTGGCTCAGCCACCGTTCATCATTTTTATACATGTTACGCTAGCATCATTGCACATCCTGGTACACTGCCAGAGGCATTCATATAGAGTCATATTTTTGTTCTAGTATCGAGTTGTAATGTTGAGTTGTAAGTAAATAGAAGTGTGATGATCATCATTATTAGAGCATTGTCCCGGTGAGGTAAGAATGATGGAGACTAATGAGTCCTCGAAAAAGTGGGGATGAGGTCCATGAGGTCGTTCTAAAATAAAAGAAAAAAGGGAAAAGAAAAAAAAGAGAAAAAAAGAAAGAAAGAAAAGAAGAAAAAAAGGAAAGAAAAAAATAAATGAGAGAAAAAGAGAGAAGGGGCAATGTTACTATCTTTTTCCACACTTGTGCTTCAGAGTAGCACCATGTTTTTCATATAGAGAGTCTCCTATTTTGTCACTTTCATATACTAGTGGGAATTTTTCATTATAGAACTTGGCTTGTATATTCCGATGATGGGCTTCCTCAAATGCCCGAGGTCTTCATGAGCAAGCAAGTTGGATGCACACCCACTTAGTTTTCATGTTGAGCTTTCATACACTTATAGCTCTTAGTGCATCCGTTGCATGGCAATCCCTACTCCTCGCATTGACATCAATTGATGGGCATCTCCATAGCCCGTTGATTAGCCTCGTCGGTGTGAGACTTTCTCCATTTTTGACTTTTCTTATTTATCCCTACCACCATACTCTATTCCACCCATAGTGCTATATCCATGGCTTGCGCTCATGTATTGCGTGGGAGTCGAAAAAGCTGAAGCGCGTTAAAAAGTATGAACCAATTGCTTGGCTAAAACCGGGGTAGTGCATGATAAATATTTTGTGTGAAGAAGATGGAGCATGACAGGATTGTATAATTTTGTAGGGATAACGTTCTTTAGCATTTTTATTTTGAAAGACATGATTGTTTATTAGTACGCCTGAGTATTGATGACTTTATATCAAATTATAGACTATTGCTTTGAATCACTTGGATCTTATTATTCATACCGTAAGAGAGAGATTACATGATAAAACATGATAGGTAGCATTCCACATCAAAAATTCTGTTTTTATCATTTACCTACTCGAGGACGAGCAGGAATTAAGCTTGGGGATGCTTGATACGTCTCCAACGTATCTATAATTTTTGATTGTTCCATGCTATTATAGTATCAATCTTGGATGTTTTTATATGCAATTATATATAATTTTTTGGGACTAACCTATTACCCTAGTGCCCAGTGCCAATTGCTGTTTTCTGCTTGTTTTTGGCTTTTCAGAGAAACAGTACCAAATGAAGTCCAAATGCCACGAAACTTTTTGGAGATTTTTTTCTGGACAAAAGAACCCTTGGAAGCTTCGGGAGGAGGCCAGAAGCCTCACGAGGGCTTCACAAGGCAACAGGGTGCGCCCCAGGGGGGCGCCGTGTTGCCTTGTGGGGCCCACGTGACTCTGTTTGACCTAATTCCACTTCTATAAATTCACAAATATTTGGAAACCCCCAGAGAGCCAGAACAAATAACCTTTCCGCCGCCGCAAGCCTCTGTTCTTCCGCGATCCCATCTGGAGGCCTTTTCCGGTACTCTACCGGAGGGGGAATCGATCACGGAGGGCTTCTACATCAACCTTGCTGCCCTTCTGATGATGTGTGGGTAGTTTACCACAGACCTACGGGTCCATAGCTAGTAGCTAGATGGCTTCTTCTTTCTCTTTGATCTTCAATACAATGTTCTCCTTGATGTTCTTGGAGTTCTATCCGATGTAATCTTCTTTTGCGGTGTGTTTGTTGGGATCCGATGAATTGTGAGTTTATGATCAGATTATTCATGAGAAATATTTGAGTCTTCTCTGAACTATTTTATGCATGATTATTATAGCTTTGTATTTCTCTCCGATCTATCGGTTTAGTTTGGCCTACTAGATTGATTTATCTTGCAATGGGAGAGGTGCTTTGTGATGGGTTCAATCTTGCGGTGCTCAATCCCAGTGACAGAAGGGGACATGACACGTATTTGTATTGTTGCCATTAAGGATAAAAAGATGGGGTTTATTCATATTGCTTGAATTTGCTTCTCTACATCATGTCATCTTGCTTAAGGCGTTACTCTGTTTCATACTTAATACCCTAGATGCATGCTGGATAGCGGTCGATGGGTGGAGTAATAGTAGTAGATGCAGGCAGGAGTCGGTCTACTTGTTCCAGACATGATGCCTATATACATGATCATTGCCATGAATCCGTCATAATTATTTGCTATTCTGTCAATTGCCCAACAGTAATTTGTTTACCCACTGTATGTTTCTGTGCTAGAGAGAGAAACCTCTAGTGAAAACTATGGCCCCCGGGTCTATCTTTATCATATAAAAAACCTAAAAATACCTTGCTGCAATTTATTTACTTTTATTTTAATTAGTATTTTAGTTTAGCTATTTACCTCTATAAGATTTAATCCTTGCAAGTAACCGCTAAGAGGATTGACAACCCTCTTATTTGCGTTGGGCGCAAGTGTTTGCTCTTGTGTGTGGAGGTGCGCTTAACGGAATTTTGCTTGGGTCTCCTACTGGATTGATAACCTTGGTTCTTAACTGAGGGAAATATTTATCTCTACTGCACTGCATCATCCTCTCCTCTTCGGGGAAATACCAACACAGACTACAAGTAGCAGCAGCCTATCCCGTAAAGTGAGCTTTGCCAGGTGCTACTTGTGAGCTGCGTTGGGATTTCCTCGAAGAGGAAAGGATGATGCAGTATAGTAGAGGTAAGTATTTCCCTCAGTTAAGAACCAAGGTTATCAATCTAGTAGGAGAACCACACAGAACCTCGTTAGCAGCACCTACACACACAAAAGCAAATACTTGCACCCAACGCGAACAAGAGGGTTGTCAATCCCCTTGGCAGTTACTTGCAAGGATTAATTCTGATAGTGATAGATAGATAAATAAATTGCAAAACAAAATAAAGAAAATAAATTGCAGCAAGGTATTTTTGGATTTTATATATGATAGATAAATGACCCGGGGGCCATAGTTTTCACTAGAGGCTTCTCTCTCGAACGAATATCATACGGTGGGTAAACAAATTACTGTTGGGCAATTGATAGAAAAGCACATAGTTATGACGACATTCAAGGCAATGATCATGTATATAGGTATCACGTCCGAGACAAGTAGACCGACTCCTGCCTGCATCTACTACTATATATTACTCCACCCATCGACCGCTATCCAGCATGCATCTAGGGTATTAAGTTAATGAAAACAGAGTAACGCCTTAAGCAAGATGACATGATGTAGACAAAGTAAACTCAAGCAATATGAATAAACCCCATCTTTTTATCCTTAATGGCAACAATACAAATACGTGTCTTGTCCCCTACTTTGTCACTGGGATAGAGCACCGTAAGATTGAACTCATCACAAAGCACCTCTCCCATTGCAAGATAAATCAATCTAGTTGACCAAACCAAACGGATAGATCGAAGATAAATACAAAGCTATAACAATCATGCATAAATAAATTCAGAAAAGACTCAAATATTTCTCATGAATAATCTGATCATAAACCCACAATTCATCGGATCCCAACAAACGCACCGCAAAAGAAGATTACATCGGATAGAACTCCAAGAACATCGAGGAGAACATTGTATTGAAGATCAAAGAGAGAGAAGAAGCCATCTAGCTACTAGCTATGGACCCGTAGGTCTGTGGTAAACTACTCACACATCATCGGAAGGGCAGCAAGGTTGATGTTGAAGCCCTCCGTGATCGATTCCCCCTCCGGCAGAGTACCAGAGAAAGCCTCCAGATGGGATCGCGGAAGAACAGAAGCTTGCGGCGGCGGAAAATTTATTCGAGGTGGCTCTCTGGTATATTGGGAATATTTTTTTTTGACTGAACACTGTAGGGAAAAAAACCCCACAGCCTTAAGATTTTATTCCCAAAACTTGTACAGTATTTACAAAGGTTGCAAAAAGTAACCCTGGAAGAAAAGAGAAAGACTAACACTTACCTAGTACAGATCTAAAAATGGATAGATACAAGGAATTCAAGGAGGTAAAAAAGTAACCCAGCTGATTAGTTCCTCCTTAAACCTAGGTTTTATTCTATGAGCTAAAAGAGACATATCATGAATAAAAGCCACTCTCCAGCGATTGAAACTGGGTCTCTCATGTCTAAAAACCTTGGCATTCCTGATCAACCAGATGTTCCAGCATGCTGTGAAGACCACCTCAGCATAGAAAGGCTTATTGAAATCCCTCCTGGAATGAGTAGCAATTTCAGTCATGTCAACCCCATTTGACCAGTCAATCTGCAAATAGTTCCAAACTCTCTGACTGAAATTGCAATTGAAGAACAAATGATCTCTATCCTCTCTGGATTGGGTAGGACACATAACACAATTAATCCCATAATCAATGTTCCAATGCCTTCTTTCAACCATATCCTTGGTGTTCAGTCTATCCATAATGAGCATCCACGCAAAGACCTTGATTTTCATAGTGCAGCAGCTTGACCATATCCATTTAAGCAGTGGGTTGAAAGTAAGGCTGTTGTGAATGAAAGCATAGTAAAGCTTAGGGATGTATGGCTTTTGTGTACCATGCCATAACCATACATCTCTCAAATCAGCCTGCCTATCATGAGACTGCAAAAGGGTTTGCGAATATTTGAGAATTTATAGCGGCGGAATTAGGTCAAGAGGTGCCACGAGGGGCCCACATGCCTGGGGGCGTGCCTCCCGAGCTTGTCGCTCCCTCGTGACTCGTCTGGTCTTCTCCCGAACCTTCTAGGGTCTCTCTTGGTCCAGAAAAAATTAATCCAAAGTTTTTTCTCCGTTTGGACTCCGTTTGATATTGATTTTCTGAAAAGCCAAAAACAAGCAGAAAAATAGCAAATGGCACTGGGCACTAGGTTAATAGGTTAGTCCCAAAAATGATATATAATTGCATATAAAACATCCAAGATTGATACTATAATAGCATGGAACAATCAAAAATTATAGATACGTTGGAGACGTACCACCAGGCAATGAGAAATACTTGGTATCGGGATTTGCCTCCTCGCCAGCCCGAGGACAATGCTCCTGGGGACGCTCGATACTGACATGGACGTCATCAAGAATGCTGCGGAGATCACCATTGCGTGGAAGCGGTAACGGAGTTGTGGTCATCGCGCTCATCTTCACGCCGATCCCGATGGCAGTCGTCCTGGCGATCATCACGCCCCCACCCCCACACGCGGCTGCTGCTGTAGGGAACACACCAAGCCGCAATGCACGCAGTTGTGTCCTGCTACGTCGGCATCTCGAGCCAATACGTGCGTCCGCGCTGACGCCTGGGACCGCGCTGGCGCCTGATGGTTGTGTACATAGCCCATGAGTTTGGCCAGCCGCGCGACCCACGAGCCCATGCGTGGCATGTCCTCCACCGGTGCAAGGGAAATTGTAGAAGTGCATGTGCGGTGGGGAGCACGTCTTCAGGGCCGCGGACGTTCATTTGCGGTTGGACGGGCTGCTACCGGGTAGCGCTAGCCCCACCACCAAAGACTCCATTGTTCCCATGGTGGGAAGACTCACACCCTCGCATGACGGTCCGACGGATGATGCGAGGGGTGCTGTGAGGTGACCTCTTGAGTGCTCCCCCGCCGCAGCATTACGAGGATCATGATGCGAGCCCGAGGGCTAGCCCTGGGGATGCTCACCAGCCGCAACGCCATGGGAGCCCTAGCGTTGGCTGGATGCTTGAACTTGTGAGCCCACGCCGGTTGTAGCATGATGGGAGCCTCGCGGCTGGTTTCAGGCTCGGCCGCCAGTGATGGCTATTGCTGACGCTGAAGCTCCTGCTCGCGACGCATGCGCTCTTCTTCATGGCGGTGGTCCTGGCGGTTCTGCGAGTGAGCTGCCCGCTTGGACAGAGCCATGTTCGATGTCGTCGGTGAGGAAGGCGATAAAGACAAAGATCAGGAACGTTAGTGCCCCCTACCTGGTGCGCCAGATGTCATGCGTGCAAACACAACAGCCGGGGACGAGGGACGTCACCTTTGTGATTCGGTGAGGGCACTAATACGTTCAATACCTCCTTTGACATGATGCAAAGGATGTAATGACACAACGATTTTTACCCAGGTTCAAACCGCTCGGAAAGCGTAAAACTCTATGTCGTTCTAGCTAATATTCACTAGATGTGGTGAAGTTGATGTTACAATGGTGAGCACTCCTTGCCGGGAGCTAGCCTGGTTATCGGGTGTGCTACCACGCTATATCTGTGAACTATAAGAGTTCAACCGTCCTAGAATCCAACCCTTTAGTACGCAGCCATGTGCCTCCTTTTATACTCACAAGGGACTACCACAATGGCTGAAACAGTGTTGAGTACAGTGGAATACCTGCCGCATTAAATGTGGAGGTAGGTGTCACCATGTCCCCTTGCCGAGACATAGACGTATGTCTTGTCGTAGAAGGTTCATTGACGAGTCCCTTTTACCGTGGCATGTCGCTAAGGAGGCATCACGCGCATAGTAAAAGGGGTGTTGATTCACCTTGGGCGCCACCTAACTGCCTTGGGATAGTTCTCTCTGCGCGACAACTTGCTCCGAGCACTCGTAGGTCGCCACAGGCCTATGGATTAGCCCCACTGTCGTAGATCGTGGCTGGAACAGGTGGCCCACCAACCGTTGACGGGTCATTGCCGGGGACAACCGTTCGCGGGGCCAGAGGTTGGTCGGGACCTTGTCGGGAGAGCAACTCTCTCCTACTACAATCTTGGCCTTAACATTGTCGACGGTGTCACGGGACTCCTCTTCAAGTGTGATCGTCTTGTCGGTGAGAGTCTTCACAAAGATCTGCATACAACCATGTTGCTCGGAGGCAAAGTGGAGTCTGGATTCCTTCTAGATGTTGCAGCGAGCAAGGGTGCTGCCATCCAAAGAGGTGACAACTTCTTTTATTGAGAGACGTTCTATCTATCTTGGATCTTGACGAAGATTTGCATGCCACCTTAGAAGGGGCATGGGTATGTGTTGCGGGAATTAGCCATCATTTCCCCGCTAAAAAGGTTGCCATGGCCCTCGCTTGACGGGCCTGTGAGGCCCCGGTCTTCACAGGACCGACAGCGAGCCACTCGTAGATCTATGTAATCTCGGGTTCGACCGCTTGTGGTCGTGTTTTCCGTTTATTTGTTTTATTGTCGAGTACTCGGTGACTTGAACTTATTTCACGTTTAATAATATGGTTGTGTGCATCGTGTGATGCAGAGACCGGGGAACTCCCCTTTTCGGAAAAAGAAATATTCTATTTCGTTGTGCCCCGGCCAAGTTCCTTTCGAGTTGTGTCCGGGACAGTTTTGGCGTTAACTGGGCCCCTAATTCTATGGTCGGTATACTTACGCTTCTCCATGACGCTCGGGGGCAATAATGTAGATTGGCTTGGCGCTCATTCGCGGCGTTGGTTTGGACGCTCTGGACTACTCGCAACAAATTAGCGATTGAACATATTTTACCTAATCATCCCGCTAACTACATCTTCAAATGGTAATTATTCGTTCAGCAATGGAGTCCTCTAGGGAAGAGGCAAGACAATGAAGCGACCATTGAAATTCTCCGCACTATCAAACACCTCCACGCCATCAATAGAAGTGCTCCTGACGAAGCCTAATAGTGCCCCTAGCTAGCGTTATCAGTTACTTTGGGCTCTGTCTTTTTTATATCGGTTGGCCTTTGTTGGCGTAAACTTGTTATCAGTTTGCAGAACTATATGTATCTCTTTGTGGCCTTTGTTGGCTTTATTAATATAAAGTCAGACGCTTATGCCTTTTATCTAAAAATATGGAGTGTTATTGTCTTCTAAAGGCATCTTTGATTTATTGAACTCGAATAATAGAGAAACATAGGAGTTATATCTGGCACGACTTATTGAATCCTATAGGGATAAAAGAACACAAAAATATGCAATGGAAATTATTTGATTGTACCACCAGAAAAATACAGGATTTTTTTGGCACTTGCCTAGTTGTCAAATAATCAAATAAAAAATCCATGCAAAAAAATCAAATAAAAAATCATATGAGGCCGTGCTCAAGTTTTCTTCTGAAAATGGATGCAAAATAGTCCGAATGAAAATTATATATAACAAAATAGGTGATCATCACTACAGTAACATATTTCCCTCAAGACGCAAGCATGCCACCTCAACCTGCAATAATGCATAGAAAAGGCCCACATATTTTACGACCATTCAATAAATCATATGTATCTCAGCTTTTGTTCTCATATTATTATTATTTTGCAAGAAAAAACTTCTGATCTATTCATCAACTGTCAAGGTAGTACAAAGAACACCAGAAGTAAAAAAAAATACATCCAGGTCCGTAGACCTGTTGGGGAACGTTGCATGGGAAACAAAAATTTTCCTACGCACACACAAGATCTATCCATGGTGATGAGCATCTACGAGAGGGAGAGTGAATCTACATACCCTTGTAGATCGCTAAGCGGAAGCGTTAAGAAACGCGGTTGATGTAGTCGAACGTCTCCGCGATCCAAATCGCAAGTCGTCCCTCGATCCAATCACGAACTAGTGCCGAATGGACGGCACCTCCGCGTTCAACACACGTACGGCTTGATGACGCCTTCACCTCCTCGATCCAGCGAGCGATGATGAAGTAGTAGATGAGTTCCGGCAGCACGACGGCGTGGTGATGGTGGTGAGGAACAATCTCTGCAGGGCTTCGCCAAGCACTACGGAGATTATGACGGGAGAACTAGAGGGTTAGGGTTGTCGACACACGGCTTGGGAAATCTTGGTGTCTCCCGTGTGCTAGCCCTGCCCCTCTATTTATATGTTGAGCCTTGGGGTCTAAACTTGGAGTAAAAGCCTCCTCCAGGTCGGTTTTGCCCGCACAAGGTCGATTTGGCCCGCAGGGAAAGAGTCCAACTCGGATCCCTGCAGTACCGCGCACAAGCGGTAGTACCGCTTGAGCGGTAGTACCGCTATCACACAAGCGGTAGTACCGCTTGCGCCTGCCTTACAACGGTAGTACCGCTTAAGGCAGCAGCAAAACTTCCTTTTGCACTTTCCAATACCTCGTGGGCTTTATCCTTTTGACCCATATAAAGTGTTGTTGCACCCGAACACTTCGGTAAACACCCGGAACCCCTTCCGGTGAATTCCGGAACCCTTTCCGGAGATCAAAACACTATTATCACATATATAAATATTTACCTCCGGACTCTTCCGGAGATCCTTGTCATGTCCGGGATCTTATCCGGGACTCCGAACAACCTTCGGTCACCAACAAAATAACTCAACTATACTGATCGTCACCAAACGTTAAGTGTGTAGACCCTGCGGGTTCGAGAACTTTGCAGACATGACCGAGACACCTCTACGATCAATAACCAATAGCGGGACCTGGATGCCCATATTGGCTCCTACATATTCTACGAAGATCTTTATCGGTCGAACCTCTATGTCAAGGATTCAGTTAATCCCGTATGCTGTTCCCTTTGTTCTTCGATATGTTACTTGCCCGAGATTCGATCGTCGGTATCTCTATACCTAGTTCAATCTCGTTACCGGCAAGTCTCTTTACTCGTTCCGTAATACAAGATCTCATGGCTAACACTTTTAGTCACATTGCTTGCAAGGCTCATTGTGATGTTGTATTACCGAGTGGGCCTTGAGATACCTCTCCGTCACACGGAGTAACAAATCCCAGTCTTGATCCATGCCAACCCAACAGACACCCTCGGAGATACCTGTAGAGCACCTTTATAGTCACCCAGTTACGTTGCGATGTTTGATACACACAAGGTACTCCTCCGATGTCAGGGAGTTGCATGATCTCATGGTCATAGGAACAGATACTTGACATGCAGAAAACAATAGCAATAAACTGACACAATCATATGCTACGTTCGTAGTTTGGGTCTTGTCCATCACATCATTCTCCTAATGATGTGATCCCGTTATCAAATGACATCTCATGTCCATGGCTAGGAAACCTTCACCATCTTTTGATCAACGAGCTAGTTAACTAGAGGCTTACTAGGGACACAATGTTGTTTATGTACCCACACATGTATTTGAGTTTCCAATCAATATAATTATAGCATGGATAATAAACGATTATCATGAACAAGGAAATATAATAATAACCAATTTATTATTGCCTCTAGGGCATATTTCCAACAGTCTCCCACTTGCACTAGAGTCAATAATCTAGTTCACATCACTATGTGATTTACATTGTAATGAATCGAACACCCATGCAGTTCTGGTGTTGTTCATGTTTAGCCCTTGGAAGAGGTTTAGTCATCGGATCTGCAACATTTAGATCCGTGTGTACTTTGCAAATATTTATGTCGTCCTCCTTGATGTAATCGCGGATGGAATTGAAACGTCGCTTTATGTGTCTGGTTCTCTTGTGAAATCTTGGTTCCTTGGCTAGAGCAATGGCACCAGTATTATCACAAAACAGAGTCATTGGGTTAAGCGCACTAGGCACTACTCCAAGATCTGTCATGAACTCCTTCATCCAGACACCTTCCTTTGCCGCCTCCGAGGCAGCGATGTACTCCGCTTCGCATGTAGAATCAGCTACCACGCTTTGCTTGGAACTGCACCAGCTAACCGCACCCCCATTAAGAATAAACACGTATCCGGTTTGCGACTTAGAGTCATCCGGATCAGTGTCAAAGCTTGCATCGACGTAACCCTTTACGACGAGCTCTTGATCACCTCCATAAACGAGAAACATGTCCTTAGTCCTTTTCAGGTACTTCAGGATATTCTTCACCGCCGTCCAGTGTTCCATCCCTGGATCACTTTGAAACCTTCCGACCATACTTATGGCAAGGCTGACATCGGGTCTTGTGCACAGCATTGCATACATGATAGAGCCTATGGCTGAAGCATAGGGGATGACACTCATCTTTTCTCTATCTTCTGCAGTCACTGGGCATTGAGTCTTACTCAACTTCACACCTTGCAAAACAGGCAAGAACCCCTTCTTGGACTGATCCATTTTGAACTTCTTCAAAATCTTATCAAGGTATGTGCTTTGTGAAAGTCCTATTAAGCGTCTTGATCTATCTCTATAGATCTTGATGCCTAATATGAAAGCAGCTTCTCCTAGGTCCTTCATTGAAAAACTCTTGTTCAAATATTCCTTCTCGCTTTCCAACATTTCTATATTGTTTCCAATCAGTAATATGTCATCCACATATAATATTAGAAACGCTATAGAGCTCCCACTCACTTTCTTGTAAATACAAGCTTCTCCGTAAACTTGTATAAACTCGAATGCTTTGATCACCTCATCAAAGCGAAGATTCCAACTCCGAGATGCTTGCACCAGTCCATAAATGGATCGCTGGAGTTTGCAAACTTTGTCAGCATTCTCTGGATCGACAAAACCTTCTGGTTGCATCATATACAACTCTTCCTTAAGGAAACCGTTAAGGAACGCTGTTTTGACATCCATCTGCCAAATTTCATAATCGAAAAAGGCAGCTATTGCTAACATGATTCTGATGGACTTAAGCATCGCTACGGGTGAGAAGGTCTCATCGTAGTCAACTCCTTGAACTTGTGAAAAACCCTTTGCCACAAGTCGAGCTTTATAGACGGTGACATTACCGTCCGCGTCCGTCTTCCTCTTAAAGATCCATTTGTTCTGAATGGCCTTACGCCCTTCAGGTAATACTTCCAAAGTCCACACTTTGTTTTCATACATGGATCCCATCTCGGATTTCATGGCCTCTAACCACTTCTCGAAATCCGGGCCCATCATCGCTTCTCCATAGCTCGTAGGTTCGTCGTTGTCCAACAACATGACTTCTAAGACAGGGTTGCCGTACCACTCAGGAGCAGTACGCGTCCTTGTCGACCTACGAGGTTCGATAGCAACTTGATCCAAAGCTTCATGATCATCATCATTAACTTCCTTTTCAGCTGTTGTAGGCTCTACAGAAACATCTTTCTGCGCTGCGCTACTTTCAGGTTGAAGTAAAGGTTCAACAACCTCATCAAGTTCTATCTTCCTCCCACTCAATTCTTTCGAGAGAAACTCTTTCTCAAGAAATGTTCCGTTTTTAGCGACAAACACTTTGCCTTCGGATCTGAGGTAGAAGGTATACCCAACTGTCTCTTTTGGGTATCCTATGAAGACGCATTTCTCCGCTTTGGGTTCCAGCTTTTCAGGCTGAAGCTTTTTGACATAAGCATCACATCCCCAAACTTTAAGAAACGACAGCTTTGGCTTCTTGCCAAACCAAAGTTCATATGGCGTCGTCTCAACGGATTTCGATGGTGCCCTATTTAAAGTGAATGCAGCTGTCTCTAATGCATAACCCCAAAACGATAGTGGCAAATCGGCAAGAGACATCATAGATCGCACCATATCCAATAAGGTTCGATTACGACGTTCGGACACACCATTACGCTGTGGTGTTCCAGGCGGTGTCAGTTGTGAAACAATTCCACATTGTCTTAAGTGACTGCCAAACTCATAACTCAGATATTCTCCTCCTCGATCAGATCGTAGGAATTTAATCTTCTTGTTACGATGATTCTCAACTTCACTCTGGAATTGTTTGAACTTTTCAAATGTTTCAGACTTGTGTTTCATTAAGTAAATATACCCATATCTACTTAAGTCATCAGTGAAGGTGAGAAAGTAACGATAACCACCGCGCGCCTCAATACTCATCGGACCGCACACATCAGTATGTATGATTTCCAACAAGTCACTTGCCCGTTCCATTGTTCCAGAGAACGGCGTTTTAGTCATCTTGCCCATGAGGCATGGCTCACATGTGTCAAGTGATTCAAAATCAAGTCACTCCAAAAGTCCATCAGCATGGAGCTTCCTCATGCGTTTTACGCCAATATGACCTAAACGGCAGTGCCACAAGAAAGTGGTATTATCATTATCAATTCTACATCTTTTGGCATCAATGTTATGAACATGTGTATCATTACTATCGAGATTCAATAAGAATAAACCCCTCACATCGGGTGCATGACCATAAAAGATATTACTCATATAAATAGAACAACCATTATTCTCTGATTTAAATGAGTAACCGTCTCGCAATAAACAAGATCCAGATATAATGTTCATGCTTAACGCAGGCACTAAATAACAATTATTCAGGTTCATCACTAATCCCGATGGTCATTGAAGAGCGAGCGTGCCGACGGCGATCACATCAACCTTGGAACCATTTCCCACGCGCATCGTCACTTCATCCTTTGCCAGTCTCCGTCTATTCCGCAGTTCCCGTTTTGAGTTGCAAATATGAGCAACCGCACCGGTATCAAATACCCAGGCACTACAACGAGAGTTGGTAAGGTACACATCAATAACATGTATATCATATATACCTTGTTTGTTGTTGGCCGCTTTCTTGTCAGCCAAATACTTGGGGCAGTTCCACTTCCAGTGTCCAGTTCCCTTGCAATGAAAGCACACAGTTTCTGGTTTGGGTCCAGCCTTGGGTTTCTTCACGAGAGGAGCAACTGCTTTGCCACTCTTCTTGGAGTTACCCTTCTTACCCTTGCCATTTTTCTTGAAACTAGTGGTTTTATTGACCATCAACACTTGATGCTCCTTCTGAATTTCAGACTTAGCGGCTTTCAGCATCGCAAACAGCTCGGCGACTGACTTGTTCATCCCGTGCATGTTATAGTTCAACATGAAGCTCATGTAGCTAGGTGGCAATGATTGAAGAACTCTGTCAGTGATAGCCTCTGGCGGAAGGGGCATCCCCAATTCAGCCAGACGGGTGGAGTACCCAGACATTCTGAGTACGTGATCACTGATAGACCCGTTCTCCTCCATCTTGCAAGCATAGAACTTATCGGAGATCTCATATCTCTCGATCCGGACATTCTTCTGAAAGATAAACTTCAACTCCTGGAACATCTCATATGCTCCATGACGTTCAAAACGTCTTTGAAGTCCTGGTTCTAAGCCATACAATAATGCACATTGAACTATTGAGTAATCTTCAGAACGAGCCTGCCAGGCGTTCACAACGTCTAGAGACTCAACTGGAGCGGGTGGATCACCAAGCGGTGCATCAAGGACATAAGCCTTCTGGGAAGCCGTAAGGATAATCCTTAGATTACGGGCCCAGTCCACAAAGTTACTTCCATCATCTTTCAATTTAGCTTTCTCTAGGAACGCATTAAAATTCAGGGGTGCTACTGCGCGAGCCATGATCTACAACATAAATATTGCAAAGACAACTTAGACTACTGTTCAAGATAATGAGTTTAGTTAATCATATTTACTTAAAAACTCCCACTCAAATTGACATCCCTCCGGTCATTCGAGTGTCACATGATCTAAATCCACCAACTCAAGTCCGATCATCACGTGAGTTGAGGTGGTTTCAATGGTGAACATCTTCATGTTGATCATATCTACTATATGACTCATGTTCGACCTTTCGGTCTCTTGTGTTTCGAGGCCATGTCTGTACATGCTAGGCTCGTCAAGTTTAACCCGAGTGTTCCGCACATGCAACATGGCTTACACCCGTTGTATGTGAACGTAGAGTCTATCACACCCGATCATCACGGCGTGTCTCGAAACGACGAACTTTCGCAACGGTGCACACTCGGGGAGAACACAATTTATCTTGAAATTTAAGTGAGGGATCACCTTATAATGCTACCGTCGTCCTAAGCAAAATAAGATGCATAAAAGGATTAACATCACATGCAAATCATAAGTGACATGATATGGCCATGAACTTGTGCTTTTGATCTCCATCTCCAAAGCACCGGCACGATCTCCATCGTCACCGGCATGACACCATGATCTCCATCATCTTGATCTCCATCAACGTGTCGCCATGAGGTTGTCGCGCCGACTGTTGCTTCCGCGACTATTGCTAACTCATAGCGATAAAGTAAAGCAAAACGGCGGAAAAAATTTTAAAGACAACTCTATGGCTCCTGTCAGTTGCCGTACTCATCGACATGCAAGTCGTGATATTCTATACAACACATGATCATCTCATACATCACATATATCTCATCATGTAATTGGCCATATCACATCACAACATACCCTGCAAAAACAAGTTAGACGTCCTCTAATTGTTGTTGCAAATTTTACGTGGCTGCTACGGGTTTGCAAGAACCGTTCTTACCTACGCAAAACCACAACGTGGTGTAGTGATTGCTTTTTGATCTTCTAAAAGAACCCTCTTCATTGAAATCGATTCAACTAAAGTGAGAGAGACAGACACCCGCTAGCCATCTTTATGCAACGAAGTTACATGTCAGCTGAAGGAACCTGTCTCGCGTAAGCGTACGCGTAATGTCGGTCCGGGCCGCTTCATCTCACAATACCGCCGAATCAAGTATCAACTAGTAACAGCAAGCAATATGTATACACCCACGCCCACAACTCGTTTGTGTTTTACTCGAGATCTCATCTACGCATAGACCTAGCTCAGATGCCACTATTGGGGAACGTTGCATGGGAAACAAAAAATTTCCTACGCACACACAAGATCTATCCATGGTGATGAGCATCTACGAGAGGGAGAGTGAATCTACATACCCTTGTAGATCGCTAAGCGGAAGCGTTAAGAAACGCGGTTGATGTAGTCGAACGTCTCCGCGATCCAAATCGCAAGTCGTCCCTCGATCCGATCACGAACTAGTGCCGAATGGACGGCCCCTCCGCGTTCAACACACGTACGGCTTGATGACGCCTTCACCTCCTCGATCCAGCGAGCGATGATGAAGTAGTAGATGAGTTCCGGCAGCACGACGGCGTGGTGATGGTGGTGAGGAACAATCTCTGCAGGGCTTCGCCAAGCACTACGGAGATTATGACGGGAGAACTAGAGGGTTAGGGTTGCCGACACACGGCTTGGGAAATCTTGGTGTCTCCCGTGTGCTAGCCCTGCCCCTCTATTTATATGTTGAGCCTTGGGGTCTAAACTTGGAGTAAAAGCCTCCTCCAGGTCGGTTTTGCCCGCACAAGGTCGGTTTGGCCCGCAGGGAAAGAGTCCAACTCGGATCCCTGCAGTACCGCGCACAAGCGGTAGTACCGCTCACGAGCGGTAGTACCGCTATCACACAAGCGGTAGTACCGCTTGCGCGGTAGTACTGCCTTACAACGGTAGTACCGCTTAAGGCAGCAGCAAAACTTCCTTTTGCACTTTCCAATACCTTGTGGGCTTTATCCCTTTGGCCCATATAAAGTGTTGTTGCACCCGAACACTTCGGTAAACACCCGGAACCCCTTCCGGTGAATTCCGGAACCCTTTCCGGAGATCAAAACACTATTATCACATATATAAATCTTTACCTCCGGACTCTTCCGGAGATCCTCGTCATGTCCGGGATCTTATCCGGGACTCCGAACAACCTTCGGTCACCAACAAAATAACTCAACTATACTGATCGTCACCAAACGTTAAGTGTGTAGACCCTGCGGGTTCGAGAACTATGCAGACATGACCGAGACACCTCTACGATCAATAACCAATAGCGGGACCTGGATGCCCATATTGGCTCCTACATATTCTACGAAGATCTTTATCGGTCGAACCTCTATGTCAAGGATTCAGTTAATCCCGTATGATGTTCCCTTTGTTCTTCGGTATGTTACTTGCCCGAGATTCGATCGTCGGTATCTCTATACCTAGTTCAATCTCGTTACCGGCAAGTCTCTTTACTCGTTCCGTAATACAAGATCTCGTGGCTAACACTTTTAGTCACATTGCTTGCAAGGCTCATTGTGATGTTGTATTACCGAGTGGGCCCTGAGATACCTCTCCGTCACACGGAGTAACAAATCCCAGTCTTGATCCATGCCAACCCAACAGACACCCTCGGAGATACCTGTAGAGCACCTTTATAGTCACCCAGTTACGTTGCGACGTTTGATACACACAAGGTACTCCTCCGATGTCAGGGAGTTGCATGATCTCATGGTCATAGGAACAGATACTTGACATGCAGAAAACAATAGCAATAAATTGACACGATCATATGCTACGTTCGTAGTTTGGGTCTTGTCCATCACATCATTCTCCTAATGATGTGATCCCGTTATCAAATGACATCTCATGTCCATGGCTAGGAAACCTTCACCGTCTTTTGATCAACGAGCTAGTTAACTAGAGGCTTACTAGGGACACAGTGTTGTTTATGTACCCACACATGTATTTGAGTTTCCAATCAATACAATTATAGCATGGATAATAAACGATTATCATGAACAAGAAAATATAATAATAACCAATTTATTATTGCCTCTAGGGCATATTTCCAACAAGACCACCTAGCGACGACTACAAGCACTGGAGCGAGACAAAGGCGCGCCGCCGTCTTTACCCTCCCTCATCGGAGTTGGGCAAACCTTGTTGTAGTAAACAGTCGGGAAGTCGTCCTGCTAAGGCCCCATAGGACCAGCGCACCAGAACAACAATCGCCGCCAATTAATCTAAATATTTATGGGCATACAATCAAATCACATTGAAATATATTGCAAAATATTCTGGCAGCAATATGAGGCTATCATCTAGATTTCTTGGTTTTTAGTCCTATATATATAAATCAAACAAGGATATAGAGGAAAATGTAGGAGAGGGCATCCTGCAATATGAAATTCGTTGGCCTTTCTGCTTTCGGTGGATGCATGATGGGACTAACCCTCAAACCAAAGGCCGCAGATCTATACCTATACCTACCTATATATATATATATATATATATATATATATATATATATATATATATATATATATATATATATATATATATATATATATATATATACCTAATAATAAAGCAGGGATAACTTCTGGTCGTCCGTCACAAAAATTGCCCTTAAAGTTGACAAAAATTACCCACCAACGCCACCCGTAAGTGACAATGACAAAAAACGGTTCGTTTTTTTAAAGTGGTCGGCGTCCCGTACGGTTCATATATAACGTTATGCCATCACAAATCACAAGTACTGAATCGGGCTGTTGGCTGGTGCCTTCTACCTCCACGCAGTAGACCCGAGTTCGATCCCTCCTTCTCACCCCTTTTCTTCCTTTTCTCCCTTATTTCAGCTGAGCGCAAGATAGAGAAGCCTCGCTAGGTGCCATATTATCCGATGGGCTGGAGAGTGTTCAAATTTCAGCCCAGTTTTTTTCTAAACTTTTTTTTGACACATTCAAGTGCTTTTGAAATATTCATATCTTTCAAGTCGTAACTTCAAATTTAGAAAGTTATATATGGAAATAACTCGAAAAAATGTGTATATTCCAAATAAGATATTATCTTGCATGTTAGTCATTTCTAAAATTACGTTTATATTGCACCCATATTTTTAATTAATACTTTTTTCTATATGGGGTATTTTGAAAATGCCTATTCGTTATGCATGTCCTTACAGGTTGATTCTTTTCGGTGGAGATATCTAATATGTTTGCAAGCAAATTAAATCTTGACTTGAATTACAGTTGCAAGCACATATATAAATAAGACAAAACTAATGCTCTTATGCACATGCTATCATTGAGTACTAAAGTGTACTTTCCTTTTTTCTGCCTAATGCATTATTTTTTGGGTATCACTAAGGAGGAACACCACAAAGACGTTAACTGATACCGGAAACTAGATAGATAATTATGTTGTCTAATAAACTGGACACAACTTCAGTTACTTCAAAAATTGTCCCACCTTTATATTTATGCACAAAACAGTTGATCATGTTGTTTTTCATACGGCATTGTGAAAGATTTCAAGTGATTTCCTGGTGTTGTCGCGTGTCTGTATGGCGGGTGATTTTTTTCCTCCCGTTGCAACGCACGGGCATGTTTGCTAGTTATATATATATTATTATTATTATTATTATTATTATTATATATATATATATATATATATATATATACCCCTTTTTTTATCTATATATATATATATATATATATTATATATTATATATATATATACTATATATAATAATAATATATAATATATATAATAATATAATAATTATATAATATAATAATATAATATATAATATTATAATAATATATATATTATAATAATAATATTATAATATAATAATAATAATATTATAATATACTAATAATATAATAATAATATATATATAATATATATATATAATAATATGTAATAATAATAATTAATATATAATAATATATAATATATATATAATAATAATAATATAAAGCAAGGTGATATTCTTGGTTTTGTCCCGCGATTAGATTTTTTTTCCGGCGGGCCGTCCGTCTTATTTCTGTCAAATACGAGGTGGTACTAACCGTTGATGTCATCTTGGTTTCTGTGACACGCACACCTTTAGTTTGGATTGATTTTTCTTTGTTTTCGTCCTAAAGAGGCAGCCCTTGACTTGGAGTCTGCCTACCAAGTACCAACTCCTCCGATATTTAGATAACTTTTTTACTAATAAAGGGGCTATTGCTTCTTACCACCGTAATTTCGTCCGTTTTTCGTCCGTCCGTCGTCGGTCCACTTCGCCCATATTATTTTCTATATCCGAGGTGGTACTAACTAAGTTTTCTCGCCCGTCGTCAGATGTAAAATTGCTTCGTTCATCGTTCGTATTCTGGGCCACCATTCTGTCCATCTCAGCCCAATAAAGTCAGGGAAGGCTGAAATTAATTATTCTGGCCCATTACAAAGCCAGACGGAGAGCTCAATACGTCACCAGTTTTTTTCCTGCGGCTCCCGTCTACGATATTCACGCAGGCAAACACGACCGTATTAAAGACAAACTCCTAGCTAGGCAAAACCTTATTTATAGCAACGAAAAAACGAACAAACAACGCAGACACGATCCGATCCTGGCTTTTTTATGGGCTTGATTCATGTAACGTCGGCTCGATTGCGATCTCGCGTGCTAGGTCGGCTGCAACCGAGGCCAGCGCGCCCGCAATCGTCGGCGAGACTGGCGGCGGCGGTGGACTAGGTCTTTTTCAAGGATTCATCGCGTCCTTCCATGGCACCGCCGTGGAGATGGAGATGGAGCGGATGAGGGCCATCGAGACCAAGGCGTCGGTGAGAAAGGCGGAACCTGCCGCTGCCCTTGATGTCGACGACGATAATGGCAAGGACGCGGATACAGGTGGGACTGGACGTGGAGAAAGAGTTCCATGCTAGGATTCACGTCCAGCATGACGATGACATGCCGATGGGCGTGAGTGCGGAAGAGCAGAAGGCCATCAACATCGAACGCGCATAATTAACGCTGCTTACGAGCGGATCATCGATTCATCGTCATCTCCTAAGCCAAGTCGCTCATCCTCTCCAACTACGCGTAGAGGCCTTCTGCGACTAGCGGTGTCGGCTGTGGACTGTGGTTGATCATCAAAGTCATGTATTCAAAGTCTCGAACTGGACGTGCCCATCATGGTGATCGTCACACTCAGCTAGGTTCAGATCATGGGCGTGCTCCTGCGTGATTACACCATCCAACGCATGCTTCCGGGGCTTGCTTGGCTGGAACGGCTTCGCGTGTCTTATCGAGCAACATGATTTTGGGCCCAATCCCGCTCGGGTGCGCGGCGCTGCTCCCTGCACTCAGGCTGCTCAAGCTCCAAGATATTTTGATGGTCACAGGGAGCTGTTGGACGACACCGTGTGTGTTCGCGTAGGGCGAGCTGATGGTCTTCAACGTCTGCTATCGTACAAGTTCCTCTTTGGCGTGGTCTCGAATATGCGTGCTATGCCGTTTCCCTGCAAGCGCCTTCGGCCATGACATCAAGTTCTGCAGCTAGGCCATGAATGTGTTAGTCGTGCTGGCCATCCGCGGATGATGACACCCAAGTGAAGTCAGGGAAGGAGAAAAGGATGTTGATGTTGTGGTCAGCGGGACGACTGACGGCTAGCCATGGACGAGCGCCTCGCCACCTCCAGAAAATATGGATGTACGGGCTTCTGCTACTAACCTTGCGGAGCATGTGGTGTTGTGACATATACACTATGTGGAAGAAGCTCCCGGTTTGATTTACAGGTGATGCCAGCCAGGGATTCGTTTGGGTTCTACTTTTGACAGGCCAATCTGGTTTGTTGGCTACTGGGTGGCTTCATGTGATGTTACAGTGCGCTACGGAGAGGTATATATAGAGGTTTCCCACAGCTACATGTATGTACCATAATGTTTCATCTATTAGATTTTGAGGTTCAATATTGACTCCTTGATCCCGTTTCTTAGGGTTCATGATTGGCAACTGATCCATGGCTATGGAACTAAAATGTCTACTCTGTAACTGAATGTTCATTGATGTCTTCAAAAGAGAACAATTCAGACCTTAGATGTACAAGTATATTTGATGGATCCATCTAATTTGTACTTGAAATTACAATGTACAATTTGTTTGGACATTATATATATTTGATGGAGTCGTTTAAGCTGGACTGTTGGACTTGAAATTACAGTGTAAATTTTCCTTTCAAATTGCTAATTCAAATTTACTTATTTTAAACTCTATAATCTCTACCTAATAATAAAAAAGCACGCATTGCTTCTTCCCGTTCATCGTCGTAATACGCTTCCTCCCGTGAATTTACGCTTCTTTCCGTGAATTTTGTCTGTCAGTTTTTTTTTCTTTGACACGTACAAAAAAAAGGTAATCCCGTCCGGGCCCGAACCGGACCATGCCGCCGCCCGCAGCTCCCTCCTGCCCGTGCTCCCCTCGCGCCCGCGAGCCGCCTCGCCAGCGACCCCGCACCTCCGCCACGCCCCGCCGCCGGCGACCTTCCCCGTCGGACCTCCGGCCGCTCCGCCGCCTCGCCCCTCTCCCTTCTCCTCCTTCCTCTCGATCTCCTCTGACCTCTCTCCCTCTTTCTCGCTGAACAGGGACCTCTAGGAAGGCCATGGCGCCGCTGGCCCTCAATCTCGCCGGATCCGGCCGCCTCCACGCCAAATCCGCCGGAAATGGATCCACCCCGGCCAGATCCGCCCGGATCCGACCGGCCCCCTCCGTCGTCGCCACCGGAGCGCCGGCCCGCTAGACCTGCAGCGCCGCCGCTGCCTGTCCCTGCCCGCGTCTGCACGAGGACGACGCTCGTCCCGCTCGCTCGCAGTTCTCGCATGGGCCGCCGCCCCAGCCGGCCCGGCATCAAGCCAAGGCCTAGCCCAAGCCGAGCCGCTGCCGTACTAAAAAAATTAGTACGTATCGTTGCTGCATAGCTTGGCCTACTCAGCATCAAATCGCCGCAACGATGGGCCTTCTTTTATGCGCAACGAACCACGCGACAATATTTCGTGTTAAATTGTCCCACCTCGCCTCTTTAGACCGATTCTTACGTGTTTATATACGTCGCAGTTGAGTTTGAATATCAGCAAGATGACTAAAATAAACAATCAGGACCGGTGACTAAAAAGAACGCGTGCAGGAATTGTGGATCGATGATTAAAGGAATGATGGATTAGAGGATTGTGGAATGGAAAGATATTCACGTACATGCCACAGCCACGCTTGCCAAAGAAATAATGGTGAACTTAAAGTGAGAGAGATGAATCCGGCGCTCATGCCACAGCCACGCTTGCCAAAGAAATGGGGTTGATGGAGGCGCTCATGCACGACGCAGTTAGGGCTAGATTAGTGAAATTATTAATGAAAAAGAGTGACGAATTAACAGAGGACGACGATGTGGTCGCGAGATGCCTGTAGGTGGAACATTTATATAAATGAGAGGGCTAAAACCGTAAGTGGCTGGCAACTGATATTTTCTTCCCGTTCCCTACTCTAAAAAAATATTTTCTTTCAAATGCCTCTCCCTCCCGAGTAAACACCATTGTCGGCCGCCATTCTCGACTGATGCCGTCCGTCCGCTACGCCGCTCTCCAGCAACGTAAATCTGTCATTTTCTCTTCGGGCGAATCCCCACATGTTCTTTGTACGCGGCCTTGAGGCTAACCTTATCTACTTGAGTTTCTACCGTGTTGTCTCCTTGGATGCCGGCATGGCTTCCCCGGCTGGACTTCCTCGACACGTCCACGTGGTTTAGGCCATGCTTATTAGGCTACGAAGTGTGATTTTTTTCCTCCCGTTGCAACGCACGGGCATTTGTGCTAGTTTAGATAAAGAGGACGGGACGGGTCAATCCCGCGGAGGCGGAGGAGCGGCGGACGAGGTCACAAGGAGGCGTACACTACATCGACCGCGGGTCGCCTCTTCTGCGAGCGTACGGGAGTCCCTCCTCCCACAATCACCCAGCGCCGTCTCACCACGCGGTTGGCTTCGTCTCCCTTGTCTGCATCCCGACGAACCCAGCGGCGTCCTTCCCCTATTCGACTGTGGCTTCCGTTTTACTGTTTCCCGGTCACACGTCGCACCTCTCTCGATCCAGCCCCTGCTTCCCGACGCGACAAGGAGACGGAAGTTGTCGAGGTCAGGTCGAGCGCGGCAAAGCAGCCGGACCCGATCCAACCCTGTTGGCGCCGCCTCGTCGCAGCGCCGCTCTTCTTCTTCCTCGAACTGCCTCACATAACTCTCTTATGGTTTCTCTCTCTCTTCTCTCAAGGACACACACACGTACCAAGGAAGAACACATAGCTTTGCTAAGTCATTCTTCCTTGGCTATCACAAAGGCTACATTGTTTTGCCAAGCCCTCACGGCTTCAATCTTTCTCATTAACTCAATACAATACTTATATACACAAGGGTTGGCTGACCAGCCAAGCCAAGCCGCCACACCCGGCCACACTAACCCACTAACCCATGTACTCACGCAGGCACTAAACCTGACCGTCACACTCGGCCACTACTACCACCAACGCACGTCCTAACAAATCCGGGAATCTCTCCCTGATTAGTACGACCCGGCTAACCAGCTAACAACCTTGCATGCATTTAACAACCTCTAAGTAGTTCACGTCCAGCCCGTGGCTTCAACATCTCACGCACTTGCCGCATCACACGGCCACGCTGCCTCGCACAGCACTGCAGCCTCACGCCGCCATCGGCATCTCGCCATTTTCGCCGTATCGCACGGCGCCTTGGCATCTCGCCTTCTCCGCACGCCTCTGCTGAAGCTTCACCGGACTAGCTATTCTCTAACCTATTCAACATGCATAACGAAAGAAAACTAAATATGCAGATACATGAATCAAGATTAAAGCTAACAAACCCCATCCTCCCCGGTGTGGCAAGGAGATAGGCGCTTCCAAGGAGAGATCGCCAGATCGGGCCAGGTGAAGTAGGCCGGATCGATCTCATGCACGTACCAGAATCCGGCTGACTGGACTGAACCCCATATATATATGAATGCAAGGTCTACGTGCTCGATCGCCGTCGACGGCCTTCGCTAAGTCGCTCGTCGAGTCGTCGTTCTCGAGTACATCCATGACGTACGGCCCGATCGGGGCACCACGTCCCATGCCTTCATCCGGATTCAACACGATCAGAGTGCATAGCGGACGACGGCGGTGGAAGGACCGCACCACCGTGGAGAACATGAACCGCGAGGGTGTCCATGCCACACTACATTGGATACTGCGAGGCGCCGGTGCAGCTGACATGTATGAGTGTGCCGACGCTTGACGGGGACGAGAGCATGGAAGAGGCTGCCGCCATTGAACCCAGCCAGAGCATGCCACCCCGACCCACGGAGCAGTCTGCCATCATCGAACCTGGCTTGCCACGACAGTGCATCGAGAAGGCCGCCGCAATTATGCAGATTTGCTGCGATGCGTGGAGCACCAAGGTGCAGGCCAGCGTGCATTGTGTTCACCCGGGGGGTAAAGCTCGCATGGCGATGGGCCGATGGAAGCTGCCACTACAAGATGCGCGTTGCACATCCGCGCGGCCATCATGCACGCATGCGCTCTCATAGCCAGGTGCGGACGTGCGGTCGCATGAGCTCCTGGGCGGCGTAGATATATATCGTGAATGTAACATGCATGTATAGTACGCAGAAAGCATCGGACCGATTGACAGATTGTCAGTTTTCTTGCGGGAAGAGCCTGACCGACAGTTTTAGCTCCTCGACTGATCTATGTCTAAAGTTTCAAAGCAAGGATCAATATGCAAATCAAGAAAAAACAAGGATCAATATGGCAGCCAGATTACACTGCTAAAATTTCAATTTGCTCTGACCGATGTTGCGTGTTTGTCCAGCTGTTTTGTAGCTAGGTACAGACAGACAGGCCTCATACTTACGCATTTGACACGAACGACTGGAATTTAATGACTAAAGTTCATGACTAATCACCGTCACCTGCAAGTACTGGCTACTGTATTCTACTGTATTAATCATACGTAGAGCCACAGTGGGAACTTTATGTTTCGTGGAAGAACTATGAGTTAAAGTGGACCAAGAAAACACGAATCAGTGGGCTAACTATAGTCCCGTGGAGCTCCTAGCTGCAGACTGCGTACTCGGCAGAGCACTGCTTGCTATGGAGGCTCATTGACATCTGCCACATATGGTTAAATTTTAAGCAGATGCTATTGTTTTACTTCAGTCTTCATACTCTTCTTTTTCATATATCCTTCTATTCTCGGCTGTGGTATTGGACCACACAATAAAGCTATTCCAATATACTTTGCTTGGCACGTTCTTTGGGTCATCATATAGACATGAGTATTGAATAGTTTTATTTTTATCTAATTTCATTTAGAGGACCTGAAACATCATGCAGTTTTACGACAAAATTGGACTGGTCTCTCATATCTAATATTATGTCTTAATTTTGTAAATAGGACATTGCACATAGACAATGCTTTAGTGGACATGTGGAGTTGGCAATGCGAATCAACAAAGGAAGTGCCATGGGTTAAGGTGCTAATCTGGTGAAAGCTTTTACCTTTTTATGCTTCTCAATGTTAGTCCACAAGGAGTATAGATTCGTTAATGCTCTTGCTAATATGATGAATTGTACACATGAAAAAAGCATCACCTCTACGGTCGGTTCTACACATGAAAAAGCATCACCTCGAGGGTTTGAAAATTAAGGCAATGTAATTCAACACTTTCAATGGAGCATAGAGTTGGTATTTGGTATACTATTGCCGAAAAGGTAGGAAAATATATGCCTTGTGTAAAGGATCTGAAGGATAACTGTGGATTGGGATTGGATTTGGAGGATGATTGCCGCTCAGGTTTGGTGTGATGCATACATGGCTAAAGGGGTGGACGACGATTCAAATATAATAATTCATTCTTTGTGTAATCTATGGAAGTGGCATAAATCTTCCATGATTAATCAACTGGATTGATAAATTATTCTTTATAGGCCAGTTTCACATACATATCTAAATAGTACCTTTTTATTATTATTAAGGATTATTAACGATTAGCATTGCATCTTGATAGTGGCATGGCTGCCGAGCAGTTTTAGACCAAAAGGAAGATAAAGCAGAAGCACACACATTGGAACCTACAAATTGATACTACCGGTAGGTAACTCTTGATTACCACACAAACTCTTGAATTTATTCTATACCCGTTGCAACGCACGGGCCCTTTTGCTAGTATATTATATATATTTATATATTTATTTTTTATTTATATATATTTTTATTTATATTATATATATATATATATAGTGATATTCTTGGTTTCGTCCCGCTTAGATGATCTTATATTATGTTTTTTTATTATTTATTTTATTTATATATTCTTTGGTTTTCGTCCGCTTCGTGATGCGTCATCCGTATGTGGTCTCCTGCCTGGTTCCTACGAGGTGGGACTATTCCATACTGTAGAGGCCGCTGCACCCTGCCTCCTCCAAGATTTATGAAAGAGTCCAGCCCAACCAAAAAGCCCATTATAAAAAAGTTAATGCTTGCCATGGTACGATCCCTTCGTCCATCGTTCGCAGCGTACCACCATCAGCCGTACTCTATCTCTTCTCCCCACGATCTGATCACTCCAACTTTCCGTACTCTCTCATAGAGATATCTCTATCTCTTCTCCTCTCGATCCCCTTGGAGAGTTGGAGTTGGACGATCTCTCCTCTTCTCTATGCTTTATTTGGAGACATCTCTTCTCCGATCCCCTTGGAGAGTTGGAGTTGGATGATCTCTCCTCTTCTCTGTGCTTTATTTATACCTTTGGTTGTTGCCTCCCGGATCCATCGGTGCGTGCTTATCCGTCATTGGTCTGCTGTACAAACGTCGTTGACTTCCTCCTCGGCTGCAAGGATCTGATCAACCGGTGTATGGTGCTTGGGAAGATCTGGATCAGCGAGATCATGATGCAACTTTGACTTGGCGGCCGCAGCCGTCGATCTCCACGAGTTCGTGCATCAGCGTCAGATTGACCGGATCGATCCGATCCAGGAGGCGGCGGCTAGGACGCACACACGATGGGACTGGACAGCACAGGGCTGCCGCCGTGCGTGGAGCGTGCCTGGTCACCGGTTTCCGGGGTGTCGCTGTAGCC
Organism: Elymus sibiricus; assembly: GCA_039707655.1. NCBI lineage: Eukaryota > Viridiplantae > Streptophyta > Magnoliopsida > Poales > Poaceae > Elymus > Elymus sibiricus. Next base: position 201,358,651 of record CM077664.1, on the reverse strand, counting down.
TATAGCAGACCGAAGAAATCATTGATGCACTCCATCTGTAGATGCCAGGAGATCATCACGATCTCGGCATGCAGCACTACAATGGCCGGCCGGCCCATCCATGACGTGCACAACACATGCATGCCTGCTGCCCTGGGCCGGCGATCGGCTCTCGCACGTAGTATAATAATCAAATTCTCATGTTACTTTAGCACGTACGTATGTGAGCCGTAGCTCACGTGGCCGCCGTAAAGGATCTACCATCCGCCGAGAACGATATCGCCGCGAGCAGGTCGCTGCTGTTGCACTTCATGGAGACGAGGATTGTGAGGGAGGATCGTGGTCTGCGGTGCAGGCTAGCAAGAAGCTTTTCTCGGGAAGGGATCGTACCTACTAGACGATCTTTAGTAATCCCTCCAACTCCTACTACACAGCCACCGTCAACTATTCTGTGTCACCACTGATAGGACGCCGGTGCATGAGGGCATCATCCAGGTTTGGTCTATGTACGTGCTAAACTGGCATGAGAATTTGATTATTAGTTTGAATCTGCTTTTGTTATGGGTAGTGCTTCTCTTGAATTTACTGACTTTCACATGATGCGTGGCTCCTGGTTAGCAGCTTCACCGCTTTTAGAGCATGAGTTCATGCACATATATGGCAGTTTGCAAGCATAGGGTAGCTGATTGCTTGCCTACATATATGTATGCATGGACGATTTGAAATAATATTTCTTCCTTTTTACCCTTTGTATGGAGAAACTAACAGAGTATCCTTCCATGTATAAGTCATTATTTTTGGCCTAACAAGAGAGAAAATTAATTGATTGTATTTCAAAATTCATCAAATTCAGAAATTTTTGTACTAATAGAAATTTTTAAAAGCTAAGCATTAGGTATGTACACCTAGGAGTATACGTATGCGTACATCTATATGTGTTGCAGATAGAAAGTATCTATAAATCACCATTTAATGGCGAAGAGAATATCTAGAAATCCCCTCATTATTATAATAAAAAAAGGGTAGAAACCCAGTCCATCTATCCCCACAAACGTTAATCTAAATAAATAAATACGGAGTATTATAGATAGCAGCCAACCCAAGGTAGAGAAACATTCTATATGATTAGCATATCATGTATGAATAAATTAGTATCTTTGAACAGTTTCAGTTAGTAGCCCAAGCTAATTGTGTTGTGCATACAGCACTATAGAAAAAGCTTCAATTATATCTTACTCAACTAAATAGTTGGTCTGCAAACAAAAGTTTCGCCCATACTCATGCCTAATCTTCCAAGTTATCCATGAACTAAACATAATTCCAGAAAGTCTGATTCATGGGGTGTTGTTATTATTGTTCCTAGGCAACACATGTTTGCGGATCTTAGCAAAGACTAAATATGATATGAGTTGTGAATGTGTTTTGCACATACAATTCTAAATAAACTTAAATCTATAATATTTTTTATCTCCCGTGGCAACGCACGGGCACATGTGCTATAAGATATACTAGCAAATATGCCCGTGCGTTGCAACGGAAGAAACAAATCCTCACATGCAATTATGTAATTTGTGAACACACTACTATGGATGACGTAATTGCCCTGTCAGTCTTAGTTGTATAACTGAGCCTGACCATGCTACGAAAAGAAAAACAAACCCTTAAAAACTGAAACTTGTCATTTAGAAAACAAAGTTGCCATGTTTAATAATTAAATTATCATCATCTCATCACTAAACTTGTCATAAAAAGCATTTGAAATTGCCATGTGTTCGTGCCACAGTGTGACACTTATCATAGTCCTATTTAAAAGTAAAACTGGAAGCACATATTATCAACAAATTTAGAGTAACAATTGCGTCCAACGGACCAACCTAGAATAAAAGAACCCATTTGTTTGTGTCGAGCAAAATCAAGATTCGTATCAAGCCGAGACAACCCCTTCCTTCTAATCGCCGTCGGATACTGCATGAACTTCAAACCCTAGCTCCCTGACACCCCCGACTCCAATACTACTCCTTCCAGTCTGTTTTGTTCTACCCCTCTTCCCTAACTTTGATGTGTGTTTGCATAGTCTGAGTGAGATAAGCAACATACTTATTGTCATGGCATTTTGCTACGAAGGACTGGTGGGCGTATGTATTGAGAATCATTATGAAAAGCCCTATTTATACACCCATGGTCTGGTAAGGAGCAAAAGCTAGTTGCCATGATCGTCAAGAATGACGGGACTCATGAAGGGCAACGGATGATGGAACGAGATGAAAATTGTCCTCATTACTATTTTAAAGTCAATAAACCCACATTCACACGGGGCAATTACTTATATATTTTATTTCCACATGCTAGTTGATTAGGGAAATAGAAAACATTAAAGTAAATCAGCGACAATTAATATGGCTCGAAGGAAGTATTATTATTTATTGTGTATCATTACTTTTTTAATTAAAACTAAGAAAAATAAAAACCCAGCTATCAAATATATTAATATTAAAACATGTAACACTTGATTTTCTCCTCGACAAGAAACACATATTGGATTCATAGTAATTACACTGGAGAATTTTGTATGGAAAAAAATCCTGGATCAAGATACATATAGTTGTGTAATGAAATCTAGGAAAAAAGTTAAAGGTGCCCTAAATCAAGAGAAAATTATGTCAAAATAGTATATGGAATTTTCTCATAGAAAAGACCGAGATGGATTAAGAAAAATAAAGAGACAACAGTCTTTGAAAATGCTTAGTAGCAAGACGTATATACTTGTCGCTTAGGAGTAGAAGTTTAAAATGTGTTGTTTGTGTGTGGGTTTCGCAACAATCAATCGACCTGCTTCCTTTCTAAGGCAGACGGCTTGTGAATATATATTGATGTTGGCTAAAGCACCCGGCAAGCACCAGCTAATTCTCCATAAGAACCAGATTGATTAACGTGTTAATTAGCACCTGTGCTCACGGCCAGCATGTCGTCCTGAGCTCACGACGTCCACGCCGCATCGCTGGTTGGCATGGAGTCCTCTGCATCAACAATGGCCTCGCCGAGTATCCGAGGCGAGTGGGCTACCTCCTCACACAACGACATGCTTGCGGCGGCCGTCCTCCGTTTATTCGCCGGAGTGTATTCGTAGGCGCCAGATCATTCTCGCCGCATCGCTCGCCGGCGCGTCGTTGCGTGTGGTTCAATAAGACGTGTGCATGCGAGCTTATAATCTAAGCCCACAAGGTGTATTCTTTCCACAGCGTACAAATACTGCTTTGGATCTGGAGCACGTCGTGCTGCACAATGACTTACAAACGTAAGTTAAAGGGACTTTCCAGTTTTTATTTATTTACAAAAGTCATACCTGTACGAAATAAAAGGAAAAAGTCCTCTGTTTTAAACAAAGCATTGCTAGCTGAGTTGGTTGGTGCCTATGGTCCACTTCCGTGTGTGCGCGGTTCGACTCCCATGTAGAGCAATTTTTTTGTACATAACGAAACAAAAAAAGGTTAAGGACGTACGACGTACGAAAAAATCATTGACTTGGACAACGTACGAAAAATCATTGACTTGGACCAAAAAAAGTGGAGAAACAATCCTCCCTTTAATATTAGGTAAAGATACGTGAGGTGGTACTAATTCGGGGACATAGGCTGGAAGCCAAACCAATCCCGGTTGATTTATTTGGCCCAACAAAGTCAGCCCATTGCTTCCAGCCCATCGCATGTCCGTCCTTCTATAGGCGGCTATTCCGGTCGATTTCCTTCAAGAACAGAATCGTATGTTGCTTGAAAATCAATCCAGTCGTCATAAAGACAAATTAATCCTCTCGATTTCCTCATCAGATAACATCGTGAGAATCGAATCAGAACAAATTGATAAACTTAAGATCCGTCGGGTGCAAGGCATCTGACCCGAGGCTCGCTGCCAGCGATCTCGACGACGGCCACGTGGAGCGACTGCATTCGTTTCGGCCTCACCTACCATGGCGCCGGTGGGAAATCCATACTGCTCGCCACCTGAGATCTCGACGAAGGCCATGTAGAGCGACTGATGTCGTTGGGCCTCACGTACCATGGTGCCAGCGGGGAATCTATATACTCGAGGTCGACATGAGATTCGATGTTGATACTTTTGCTGCTGGACCTAGCACGTCGCCAACCGAACCCAGGGAAACAAAGGCCATCGTGCATATCATGGCATGTTCTGCTCCGCCGCCGGATATGCCGGCGTTCATGTTACCGGCGCAGCTGTGGAGCGACGAAAAAATGGGCATGCGATGTGACACAGAGGTCCAAGAAAACTGACCAGGCCACCTTCCCCATCCAGTCGCAACCCATTCATACCTTTAACTATTGGATCACATTGCCGGCACCGATAGGATCACATTGTCGATGGTGTCACCGGAGTGAACGCATCAGCCTCTTACGTGCCTGGTGTTTCCACCAACGGATCCTTGAGTGAGATGCCGCCGACTGCTTGCATGTATCGTTGATCTGACGTGTAGGTGTCGAGCCCCAACTCTCAAGCTGGAACTGCCGCCCTCTCCTTGCGTGCAGTTGCACGCTCTCCTCAATTTCCTCTCCTACTACCGTTCTCTTTGACTCTTGGCATTGCTAATCTTCTCCAGGCTTTAGAAGAATACGGGCCAGCTAGCTAGGACTGATGAAAGAAAGTTATTATCTGATCCTACAATGTTTTGCTATGTTTTTCAGATGTGCTTTTTGATTCATTTATCATGCGTGACATTGGATGCAGTGATATGAGAAAGAAAGTGCAGTTTGTTTGTGGTAACCAAGAAGACAGAAATGCCGAGGTAGGATGGGTTACACCTATGTTCAGAGACAAGGCTGAGATAAAAGATGCTAAAAGTTAGTTCCTGGTTTGACGGCATAAGGAATCCATGGCGGTGGCGTATGCTTGGTATGAGGTGGTGTATGTCACTATGTCCTGCACCTGATGGCCGTGGCGTGCCTCCTGTAGGTCAACTCCCTGCTTCTTTGGAGGTCATACAGTGATAATATGGGCACATGAATCTAAAGGTTAGTAATTTAGTAGTTAGCTCTTCGATTCTTCTTTGATTAAATACATTGATAGTTTTCATGATTTAGTGTACTTCTAAGTGTGAATAAAATAATTCAACCATATTGGGTCATCTGTTGTAGAGCTAAAGGAACCATCTGCGAGTGGGATGCATTGAATTTCTCGGAGAGAATTTACAGTATCACAATGTGCAGCATAAGGGCCACACTGATCGACGATGTTAGTTAGAAAGAATTGTTAGCATCAAGCTGTCAAGCGTGACTATAAGAGGATAATACAAAGTAGAAGATGGATATTATGTACAAATGATATTTTGGAATTTATTTGAGAGCACAATAGGCACATGTTTGCGTAAATTATTGGTATAAACAACTTTGGAGAGCTTCATTTTCACTTCGTTGGATAATTAAGAGAGGTAGAAGTTAAATTTAATCTCTAGAAATACGTTTTGCAACTTTATTTATCATTTAGTTGGCACATTTTGTACTCCGTGCCTTATACAACAAATCATCGGATTCTCGAGACACAAAGGAAAAGGAAAATCATAGTGTTTTAAATTATTTTGTAACATTTTGATTGAAATACATTTGCTTTAAAAAAATACATTGGCTTTGGAATACATTTTTGGTTAAAGAAATCATATGATATAAACATCATCCATCTGCTTTGAAATATACATTAGCTTTTACCATGAATGAGCCTCTCTCTAAAAAAAGAAAGGTTGATTATGGTACCATGCATGTTGTGTTTTGTTATTAGGAAAGTATATGGGCATCTTTTTTATCCCGTTGCAACGCACGGGCCCTTTTGCTAGTCCGATATCAATATAACTAGTATCTCAATAATCAACATATATAAAGCTAATAAACTTAATGATGGCACGAACACTACACAGCCCATACCAATGGCTTTACCGATCGAGCATGATCACCTAGCTTTCTGACGAGGTTCTGCATAAGTGCCACGTACATCAAACCAACACTCGAAGCAACGCGAAACAAATGCAGAAGAACTATGATGTCCTTGGATCGAGTCCGGATTAGCGGAAAGTAGGCAGTTTTACACATCAGATTAGTCTCCCTCCACATCACATGCAGGGCCCTGGGCACCACGTTCTTGGACCTTGAATCTGGCAGGAGAAGGGTTTTCATTTTATTAGTTTGTGTGAGATTCTAAAGGTTCCCAGCACAAGGGTGTGGCCCCAGATACAAGTGAAAAGCACACCACCAATGTGGTGCCACAACTAAAAGAAGATCTTGAGCCTGAACCAACAAACTTCTTGTATCATGTATGACCCTTTCCTGATTTCTGTTTACCAGAAGGGCCGAAGGCCCTGAAGAATTTGTTTTATGTTTTATTTTGCTTTGATCAATAAGGTATTAATTAGCTTGTAGTACGAGAATATATTATTTTTAAGCAGTAGGTATAGTAAAGTAATGCATGATATAACTTTGATATAATCAAGGAAACTCAAAATGCTTACGCATGTCATTAATTATTGCCATTACGAAGTAGCCAACATGGCAAAATTTGACAACAACTCATATCATGGATAAATAATGGGCTAGAGAAAAGTGAAAAATAATTACCGATTTGTAGGATTTGTCAATATCCTTATCGCCTACTTCCAGAGAGTATAGTTTGATTCTGAACGGTAGTGATCCAATGGCACAATACGTCTTCTTTTCATTTGTTACTAGTTTCTTCACACTGCTCACGTGGGATTCTAGCATACATATATCAACATTCACCAGCATTTTCCTAGTAGTTGCTTTGCATATAAAGGCGTTTTTTTTCTAGTTTGGTCAAGATCCCCTGAACAACATCCATCACAAAGAACAAAAAAAACGTGAGGCAAATGCAAAGTGTAAAGGAGATATGTACCATGCCAAACCAACCAATGTTGATAAAGTCTGTTTACCAGTAACCTGGTCCAAACCAACCAGCGTGTTTGCCTTACTTCCTCTTCACTCTCCAATTCCCACTAGCTAGCACATTTCCTTGGCTGAAAGGGGAAAAGAATAACCACCGGCATTCCAGAAGGCGCCGGAAACTACTCCATGGATCATGATAAGTACAGTAAACACCTACATGTTCTCCTATCAATAACTTGTAAAGCTAACTGTAAGCATGCCATCAACCAACTCATCAACTTCTCTTATCATGGACAAACTGTATGCAACAGAAAGGGCATTAGGAAAGGAACACACTGGTACCCCCTCCTCGTTCGCCGGGCTGAACGCCATTCCTTTACCCAAGAAAAGTGTGCCTTGCTTTTTCATCCTGATGAGGCGATGGTGAGTATGCAGCATAAAGTTCTGATTCGGCTCCACCACTTTGTTCCTTGGAACAAAGCAACTTCTAACTCAAGCTTCTTATAAAACCCACGGATGCCTTGGGGCATGAGCAAACTCCTCACAGGGAAACAGAGCCTAACTAACTAGCTAGCACAAGCAGTTTCAGGAAACACCAATGGAGGGTTTCAGCCAGAAGCATGTCATTGGAATTCCTTTGCCTTCCTTTGCATATGCTGACGAGAAAACACAAGGAAAACCATCATGTTCTTCTTTGGTTCGCAACAAGGGTAATGATCTCACGATCTTCTTGCCCAATTCTCTTCTCCCAGCTACTGTAATTTGTATGTCAATACTGATTTTCTATCCTTTCCTTGGCGCCGCAGATAGAAAGAATTCCATCGTTTATCGGATGAGCAAGCTAAGCCAGAAAACAGATAGTTACATGCAGGGCTACAAGGAACACTGTAAGCATGCCATCTAATATCTGTGTATCCCAACAAGTTGATGTAAAGTACTCCCTCCATCTCAAAATAAGTGACTCAACTTTGTACTAACTTTAGTACAAACTTAGTACAAAGTTGAGTCACTTATTTTGGGATGGAGGGAGTATAAACTAACCAGGCAACAATTCTCATCACTAATAAATATTTTTGCATTGCAGTAGCACTTGGACCGAAAATTTGGAAACTGTGAAAGGGAAACTGAGCTTGGGTGTGAAGGTTCTCCAAGCTGGTAGCATGGACAAGGTCTTCAGGCAATACTTCCAAGTCGAGAAAGAAGAGAAGCTACTGAAGGCTTTCCAGTGTTATCTCTCAACCACAGCCGGCCCAATAGCCGGAATGCTTTTCATCTCGACTGAGAAGATTGCCTTCCATAGTGACAGACCTTTGGATTTAAAATTGCCCAAGGGGCGCATCGCAAGGGTGCCCTACAAGGTAACTAAAGCACAATCCCCTGGTCAATGGCTAAAGTTTACTGGATTAAATCCCGGTTAAGAAATATGTGGGCGCCCATTTGAACTCGAAGCTGATGGAATTTTTGGTACCTTTCTACAGGTCATGATTCCTGCAAAGAGGATAAAGAGTGCTGCCGTGAGGGAAAATTTGTATAATCCTGATGAGAAGTATATCGATGTAGTTACTGTTGACGGCTTCGATTTTTGGTTTATGGGTTTCATCAGTTACACAAAATCACTGAAATATCTTCAGCGTGTAATTTCGGAGATGAGATGACACACCCACTTCTGTAATCCCAAACATATTGTGTACCATGTTGAAATGGTATATGTACATTAGAAAAATAGAACTGAACAGTCATGTTGAAATGGAAAACATTTTTTACTTTACCCTCAAAAAATGAAAAGCATTTTTTCTTCAAGATGTTTTCCACGGTTATGAGCTTAGGATATGCTGAAAGGCCAACGCATCATGTTAATACCTCTTCATTACCAAGTAGTTATTGCCATATAGAGGCTCAATTATGGAAAGATTTTTTTTATCTAAACCAAATGTAACAGGAGAGTGATAATGTTGAAAGCCGTCTAGTTTTCTCAAATACGCAAGCTGCGTATCATTTCATTGATAGGTAGAAAGCGAGAAATACAAAGTGTTGAAGGCCGTCTAGTGTTTTTCCATAAAGGAGAATGCACGTTCAACAGATAAATACCAGCACAAAATTTTCACATTATAGCCGACATTGTTGCAAAATGGCCGCAGAGAAAATATCCATAAGAAATGAGCTACTTTGCACAGACGGATATAGCCTAATATTACTTTGTACAACAGACGGAGATAGGTTAATATAATTTTGTACAACAGATGGAGATAGGCTAATACTAATTCCAGTTCTGTAGAGACCACCGTTCCCCAGCAGGCACCACGTCAATCACCTGTCTCACCAGTCATCAACGGCAATTGGAGATGCACGAAAGAACATCAAGCACCACTTCAATAAACTCCACGCATGCTTGGTATCACTATTAGGGAAAAGCTTATAGGTAGAACATTAGTAGTAGCGCGGGAAAATATGCAGCGCTGCTGCTAATTAGTAGTAACGTTGGGTTTGGACAGCGCTACAAGTAAGGCCTTAGCAGTAGCGCTGGAAATACTTGCCGCGCTATTGCTAAGTGGGCCCCAACGTGCCCACCGACGCTAGCTGTAGTAGTAGCGCCCTCCAAAATACAGCGCTACTGCTAAGATTTTATCAGTAGCGCTGGCTCTGACAAAACTGCTACTACTATTGGGCCCCACTTAGTAGTAGCGATGCGCCGAACGAGCGCTACTACTATGCACCTTAGCAGTAGCGCCGGAAAAAATACAGCGCTACTGCTAGGCGTGGCTGGTGGCACCTCTTCACCCACCCCCTCTCCCCTCCCCCTTCCTCCCCCCTTTGCCCTCTCCCTCCTTTCCCCTCTCCCCTCTCTAAGTTACTTCTCCACCATTATTGCCCTTCTTCTCTCTTCCTTCTACCTCTCTTCTCTCCCCATTAAGGCCCCCCTCCACCATAATTCTCCTCCATAAATGGCCTCTTTTCTCTATCTTCCTCATTTATTTGGCTCTCCCTCCTTCCATACATATATATATCCCTTTCCCACTCCTAGATTTGTCTCATAGCTACCTAGCTCATCTCTCTCCCTCTCCATTAGTTAGCTAGAGTCATCTCTCCTCCCAACAACTAGATCTAGCTAGCTAGCCATCCACTTTTGATCCCTATAGGTAGCGAAGGCCTCATCTAACCGTGCTCGATCTCTCTCGGGAGATAGATGAGTAAAAAGTTGTGCATTTCAAGAATGGGAATATGTGTGTTTGCGATATGAAGGGATTTGTGCGAGTGACATGCCCCCTGAGTTGCTTATGTTTTGCCAAAATGTCGATTTATTTCCGTTTCGGCGAATTTCGAGCAAACTCGATATGTCCTATTTTTAGGCAAGGTCATGCCAAATTTTTGTATGACTTTGATGCATGCATGCATTTTGTTTATAATCCTTTTGTTTGTTATACCGCGCAGTCGGTCATGAAGGTGAGTGGAAGGAAGGTGGAGCGATACTTGCAATCCGTGGTGATGGACATGTATGCAAATAATCGGACTGGGATTAGATGTCCGTGTACAAGATGCAAAGAAGGAGTCATTTTGGACCCCTTTGATCGTGGCAGTTTGAAGGCGCACCTGCTCATGAATGGTTTCATGGATGGCTATACTCGGTGGATAAGTGAAGATGATGATGATGATGTCCACATGGCAGGCAATAACGACATGGGGCTAGACGAAGAGATGACCGATCGACCCGAAGACGATGGCGCCGGACATGGCGGCGGGGAAGAGTCCGGACATGGCGGCGGAGAAGATTCCGGACACGGCGAAGAAGAGTCCGGACATGGCGGAGAAGAGGCGGCGAACACACCGCAGTCTTCGACGCTACTAAGTTCAGTCGTGCAGGACCCTCATGTTCGAGACCTGCTTCGCAAGAATACGACTAGCGACAGAGCTGCTTCTAGAGAGGAGGCCAAGCTGGCGCAACCTGAAGTAGACTCGAAGACTCCATTGTATGACGGTTGCGATCCCGAGGTGACCCACTTGAGTTTCACGCTCGAACTTCAAAGTCAGTTCCGGTTACTGTGGGAAGATAAGCAAATTTCTAGACACCAAGAAGAAAAGGTTCAGCGGGATGAAGTCTCATGACTGTCACGTGATGATGACGCAGATACTCCCGGTTGCCATTAGAGGGATAATGGACAAGCACGTCCGTGACACGCTTACTGGTCTCTGCAACTTCTTCGATGTTATCTCTCGAAAGTCCATCAGTGTGAAGCAGCTCCGAAGGCTACAGGAAGAGATCGTTGTCATACTATGTGAGCTTGAGATGTACTTCCCGCCCGCGTTCTTTGACGTCATGGTGCATCTGTGTGTCCACATCGTGGACGACATCATCGACCTCGGGCCGACATTCCTTCACAGCATGATGCCGTTCGAGAGGATGAATGGGGTCATCAAAGGATTCGTTCGTAACATGTCCCGTCCCGATGGGAGCATCGTCCAGGGGTATCTGACCCAAGAGTGCATCTCCTTTTGCAAGAATTATCTAGGCGTCGGAGACCCTGTTGTTGGTTTGCCCGTCAAGAAGCACCATGGGAGGCTCGAAGGAGAAGGTCACAACAACGGCCGGAGGGAATTGCACGTGGACTACTCGGGTCGACGAAACGACTTTGACAGGGCTAACTTAGTAGTGCTACAACACCTAGATGCGGTAGAAGATTATGTGACACTGCACAAAGAAACCATCGCAAAGAAGTACCGTGATCAGGGGATGCGCAAGACGGACGCCGAAGTTACTGTAGAGCACAACTCCACTTTCTTGCGTTGGTTCAAAGAGCAAGTTCTTGCTAATCCCCCGGAAGAGGGCAGTGCGGACGGATTGCTCATATACGCCTTAGCACATGGCCCCGCGCCCAACCTCGCGACCTATCAGGCATACGATATCAACGTGTACACGTTCTACACGAAGGCCAAAGACATGAACAGTGATTACCAGAACTCAGGGGTGACGATTGAATGCATGACCGACGCCAACGGCACAACTGAAAGATTCTACGGAAGGGTCGAAGAGATCTGGGAGCTTGACTACGCTGGAGTGCACGATGCGACAATGTTCCGTGTCAGATGGGCTAAGGCCGTCGTAAGAGAAAACAAGTATTTCACTACCATGTCTATACCCGACGCGAAGAGCGCTACCGTGAACGTTAACGTCATCGCCAAAACTGAGCCATGGGTACATGCTAAGCACGTGACACAATGCTTCTTCATAACCGACCCGACCAATCCCAGCCGTGTTGTCGTGAGGAGAGGCAAAAGGAGCATCGTCGAAATGGATGGAGTCGCCAACGAGGAAGACTACGACCAATACGGCAACCCGATGAGGGAAGATGACGATGACGATGAAGCATACGTCAAAAGAAGAATCAAGACTACATTACGTAAGAAAGATCGTACTCCATGGTTCCGGAAAAGTCACAACGAGGGGCTCAATTATTCGACAACGAACAAGAAAGGAAAGAAGCTCAATGTGAAACGTCGTCGACGCAGTTGAGAAACCATCATTTATATATATATATATGTATCTATTTTGTGTACGCACTTAAGTAACCGTTATCGGTCAAATGATGTATACATCGTATCCCCTTCAATTACCACCATGGTTCCGGTGATATTCGCGCAGTGTGGGAGGAGACGTTCTCGTCGACTGCGTGCGAGGCCGTCGGGAGAAAAACAAAAACAAAAACAAAAAGGAGAAAGAAAATGAAAAGCAATACAAAAGAAAAAGAAAAGTAAACAGAAAAGGAAAGGAAAATAATAAAAAGAAAAGAAAACAGGGAAAGAAAATATAAGAATTAGCAGTAGCGCGGGATTCGTACCTGCGCTATAGCTAAGTTAGCTATAGCGTTGGGTCTTAATCCCACGCTACTGCTATGTGTATTTTAGAATTTAAAAAAAAATGGAAGAGTTAGCAGTAGCGCTGGGTACAGACCCGCGCTATAGCTAAGTTAGCTATAGCGCGGGTCTGTACCCAGCGCTACTGCTATTTTGACTTAACCCCCGCGCGGACTCCCAATTTCGTTTCTCCCCCCAAATCCCCATTCCTCCTCTCCCCCCACTCCTCTGTCGCCGCCGCCGTCGACCTCGCCGCCATCGCCCTCTCCCCTGCCCGCCCTCGACCTCGCCGCCGGCCGTCGCTCGAGCTTCTCCTCGTCGTCGCCCTCTCCCCTGCCCACCCTCGACCTCGCCGCCACCGCCCGAGCCCGCCCTCAACCTCACCGCCGCCGCCCCGTAAGCCTCTTCCCTCCCCTCTTCTCCCTTTCCTCTCCCCTGCCCTCCTCTCTCTCTCTCTCTGCTCTCTGCCCTCTCTCTCTAATATGAACCCTAGGAGGCAGTTGGATGTATGAACCCTAGGTGATGATGTTGCTGCTGTGATGATGTTGCTGCTGTGATTAGGAAATTAGGACAGTAGGGATTTTTTTAGGACAGTAGGAATTTTTTTAGGACAGAAATTTTTTTAGCAATTTTTTTTAGGAAATTAGCTAGGGTTATAAATTAGTATATAAATTAACAGAGAGTTGCTGCTGTGATGATGTTGCTGCTGCTGGGAAATTTTTTTAGGAAGTTGTGACATTTTGAGTTAACAGAGAGTAGTTAGTATATAAATTAGCTAGGGAAAATTAGCTATGGCATTTAGCTTTAAACAAAAAACAGTAGCATTTAGCTATAAACAAAAAATAGTAGCTATGGCATTTAGCTATAAACAAAAAACAGAATTGTTTTTATTTTCAAAAACTTGGTTAAAGTAATTGTTGCTATATAAACAAAAAACAAGATTGATGTTATATGATATATGTCATTGATGTTCATTTGCATATTCCATTATTGTTGATTATATCTTTTATTTATAATTGTTGAATATGATATGATTAATGTTGGTTGAATGGGCAATTGTCGAAGAATATCCGAGTGGCCTATGTTTTGCTGGAATGTTGATTCATTTTCGTTCCGGCAAATTTCAGGCGCTCCATATGTCCACTTTTTAGCAAAGGTCATGCCGAAAATTTCTGTGAATTTCGGCATGACTTGTGCTAGAAACTAGGACATGTCGAGTGCCCGGGATTTGCCGGAAGGGGAATGAATCAACATTCCGGCAAAACATAGGCCCTTTTTTTTCTTCATTATTCATTTTATTCGGTCTAGAATTAAACTAGCATACTTAATTAATCGTAGGAAACATGTCTAGCCACGAGGAAGCCAGGGGTTCTGGTCACCCCGAACAAGACCCCGTCGAGGCAGCAAATCATTATTTTGAATACCTGGACGAACACCGGTTGCGGGTGCAGGGTGTCAGTGGCACCAACCCCGACACCGACACCGGCACCGACACCGGCACCGGCACCGACACCACCCCCGAGACCGGCAATGATGTTGGCGAAGCCGGTAAAGGACCGAAGCCGAAGAGGGCACGAAAACCAAACGAGCTCGGCATCGGAAAATTTGTGGTCACGGCGATGCACCCCGGCAAATTAGAGCCAACGGCGCCGGAGGAAGCGCGCGCGTGCTACGGCAATCAACTAGGATGCATCCTCAGGGAAACCGCCAACATCAACGACGAAAAGTTAAGGAAGATACCACATATGGAGCACATGCTCCTAACGAAGTTGCACAATAGGTTCCTGTTCCCCGGCCGGGATGAAAGCAAACTTCCGTGGCAGGACGAACCCATGAGAAAGATAAACAACAAGGCGATGGGGACGTTCAGCAACAACTTGGCCGCCTGGAAAGTAAGGGTGAAAAAAGCGATTGCGAAGAATGAACTGTGGTCCAAGATTCATGCTGACAATCCGACACTAAAGGAAGAGGACTTCGAAAAATTCAAGGAGACTTGCGCTAAAGAAGAAGTCAAGGAAAAGTCGGAGAAAATGAAGGCGCTCCAGGCCAGGAACACGCCTCCCCACCGCCTCGGAAGCCGTGGTTACGAGGGGAAGAGGCACGTATGGGCCAAGGAGGACGCCGAACGTGAAAGTCACGGAATCCCAGACCCCTTGGCGGAGTTCACCGAGCCGCAGGAGCGTGACTGGATCAGGGCCCGGTACAAGTGGGACCCCGTCAATAAGATCTTTTACACGGACCCGAACACGAGGGAGTTCATGAGACTACTGGAAATTGTTATATTACCACCTTATATTAGCTTCTAATCAATTCGACTACAAGTTTTGTCACATTTGTAAACCATCCACGTTCCTTTTGCAGAAAGAGCAGCACCAAAAGGCGGCCGAAAGCGACGAGTCGTCTCAGTCGTCGGCGCCGGAGATGGCGCCTCGTGGAAGACGTACTACCATGAGAAGCCGGAGGAAAAAAGGCAGAGACGGATGCTAACTCAACAGACCATCGACGAGAAGGTCGCGCTTGCGGTTGATAAGACCAAAGCTAAGACCAAAGAAGAGTTGGTCAAAGTAGTCGATGCAGCGGTCAGTGCAGCGGTAGCTGCCGTCAGGGCTGACGTCGCATCTTCCATTAGCAGCTTGATTCCGGCAGTTATCGATTGGACGAAGAAAAATCCAGATAAAGGGCCAGTGGACTTTCCCCTTCCCAGCTACGTCGGGAGCAATTCGGTGAACATCGCACCACCAGCACCTGTTCACGCAACCGCACATGCTCCCGTACCTGGTCCCGCTCCTGTTCATAGCAGCCCGTCCTCCGTCTCTGGCGTGCTCGGCGGGGCTTCGTCTTTGGCTGAGCTCGACGCCCTCACGGTAATTACGCATCACACCCTCTTCACCAGCATATCCATAGTCTTCCGTTTCAGTTGCCTTTCGGATGTCTGACGTCGCAGACATGTCTTCGCGGGCCGACGAAACCCCGTGCACCATACTGTACGACATCAACGGCCAGAAGGTGGACGTGGGAAAGGCAACGATCGTGAAGCCGAAGGACCGCATGTTGCACAACCGACAGATGCCCGATGGCGTCTTCAAGGTTTGCGTGGCCAGTGTCAAAGCGGGCTTCGAGGATTTGCCTCCTCCGGTACCACTCGAGGGAGACGACGAGACCCCTAAACGGATTGTCGCATGCAAGAGTTGGTTCCTGCCTTGGCCGAAGACTCTTCTTCGTGTGGAGGCGCCTGGGAGCACACCAACGACAACGCCTCAACAAGGTATGAACACCACCCCACCTACCCAATTACCTGCACCTGTCGTGCCGGGTGATAGCGGACGACGCGAGGGAGAGCCTCCATTAGTGCCTGATGACGTCGCCCCTGTCGAAGAAGCAAATGCTGATGATGTCATGGAGGAGGATAATGATGACCCTCTCAAGTATATCAATACCGGCTATGACGATGGAGGATTGATGGCTCGGGACTATGACTCAGGCTATGAGCGTGGAGATGACTTGATGCTGCCTGATTTGCCAGAGCCGGAACGTCCTAAGGCTGATTGCAAGAAGTCTCTCTTCATGCGATCCTCGCAGGCGACGCCTCCTGATTCCGCCTCTACCCAGCAACAACAACGCGAGGGTCGTGCACTGCTGAGCCCGACGACACTGGGGGCGGTGGTCAGGGAAGGTATGGTGGGCTCACTACCGCCACCCGCCAAGAAGCAAAGGAGGAGACCGGACAGGAAAGGCTCTAAAGGCGCCAGAGCTGCTTCAAGCAGCCAGCCGCCTCTGCAGCCCCGGAAGGTAGACAGAATACCTGTCGAAGGTGCGGAGCAGTTCCATGTCGCCGGCCACCCGATCCTACCTCGGAAAGCGCTACAGGACATACTGAACAATGATCTAAGGAGACTTCATGAAGATGTGTTGGCGAGAGAGAAAAGCCTTCTCATCTCGAAAAATCCAGGATACCCGCTTTACGCGGCTCAGGTGCCGGGTGGGAAGTTGTACGTCGAGAGATGGCCCGCGGATAAGTTCACCCTGCGATTTGACTACATCTACGACATGTTCCACATGACCAAGCTGGATTTTCAGTTCATCCGCATGTATGCGTTGTATCTGAACTACATCATCAGGCGCGAGAACATAAAATATATCTGCGTCGCGGACCCGTACTATATGCACGAGAGCTTCTTGGCAGTCTGCAAAGAGCACCGTGACTATGCGAGCAAGTACATCGGCGAGTTCATGGTCGGCAATAAGGACAAGGAAACGATTCTCCTGCCTTATCATCCCACGTAAGTCATCCGTGGATATCCTTTCGTAAGTTTTAATCATTCCTTTGCACGCATGGAGGCTAATTTGAGGTGTACTTATTTTGCGCAGCGGGGGGGGGGGGGGGGGCACCGTCCTCATCATTCTGTACCCAGAATACTCCCATGCTATGTACTTGGACTCATCGAGGAACATCAAGAAAAAGGATTACACGCATATAAGGAGTGTTCTCGATAGTACCATGATAACCTTCAGACTTTCTGGTGGATATATCAAGGTGAAAAAGCACAGGAAGAACGGGCTGGGTTTCGGCCATAAGACCGACTTCTGCTGCATCCAGCAACCGAAGGATAGTAAGGCTGATTGATTCCACCTCATGCATCACATGCTGGACTACAGAAGGGATAATCAACGCCTTCGCATGTCACCTACTTCCAACGATGCCGAGATTGTCAACTGGGCCACAAGCATAGGAAGGACACCGGATCATCGAATCTGAGCTGAGTTTTATCACGTACAGTGTGAACTTGCCCAAGTGATCATGAAGGAGGTCCTCGAACAAACAGGGATGTTCTACCATGGGCCAATGACGCGGGATGATGTCCGAGCAATGCTAGTCGCTCAGCGTCTGGACCTGAAGCCTTTCACGAAGCTCGGGTGCTTCCTCCCTGACTATGAAGATTGGAACGCCGACATGGAGGAGTGATTGACGATGACAATGTGTCTGTTTAGTCACTACTGTCTTCCTATGACAAAACTTTGAATTTATGCACGACGAAACTCTGTGATGTAATTAAACCGTCCTCCTGAACTAGCGTAGATCGCTCTAGTTAATTAGTTTGGGTACGAGGAACTTCGTTAGTTATGTTTACTATAGGTTGCTTGTATTTTGCTAACTCTGTCTCTTCGTGTTTCTCAAGTACATTATGTTGCATATTATCGATGAATTCATCAACTGACGATGCAGGTACATAGATCAGAGATGGCGAAGGACTGCTACGCCATATTCATTGGGAGGGTTCCAGGAGTGTACGACCACTGGCCAGACGCTCAGGCCCAGGTGGACAGGTACCCGGGCGCTAGCCACAGAGGGTTCGACAGCAGAGCCGAAGCGGAAAATAGTTACTTGAGGTGGACGCTCCGGCAAGAGAGGGAGCGAAACCGGCGCCTCAAGAAGTACTACATAGTCGCGCTCTTGCTCATACTGATCGCTCTTCTCTTCTACATCATGGTTTAGATAGAGATGATGAAACTTGTGTGTGTGCCATGACCATGCAGTTGCATTTATTCGAGACATGACTTGTGTATCGCTATTTTCGAGATGATGATATTTGTGTTGGATGATGATGATGATGATGATGATATGACGAGACTACTGTATGTGTATGATATGATGAGAATATTGTATGTTTATTATGATATGATGAAACTACTGTATAGAGCATGCACAAATACAGCACAAATACGTAGAGGGGAAATAAATACGCGAAAGCAGTAATCTTAGCAGTAACGCTGGTGGGCGTCTAGCAGCAGCGCTGGTTTAGCAGCAGCGTTTGTTGTGGTGCAGCGCTACAGATAGTTAGTAGTAGCGCTGTTCTCTACAGCGCTACTGCTAACTATACTTACCAGTAGCGCTGGTTGAAACAGCGCTACTGCTAAAACTTAGCTGTAGCGCCTTATCAGTAGCGCTGCCGCCAGCGCTACTGGTATGGGTATTTCCAGCGCTACTACTAGGCTTTTCCCTAGTAGTGTATCTGCTGACCGTAGCATCCATCAGGCCAGAATTTTTTGCCAATGGGTTCATTCAGGATTTGAGCATGAACTAGTTATTATACAATCTCAGACCATCTCACAGTAAGACTATATATAGTGGTAGAGCTATGTGTGTAGGGGCGGACCCAGAGAGGAAATGATCGGGCGTCCTAGCATATAATCACCAATAAATTCCATTTGAAGATGGGGTGTCACACACTAAAGTTTGCAAGGAACTTACAAAGAAAAAGTTTTGCACCCGGTGCCCTGTGCACCCAGGTAGCTATTAGAAAGAAGAAGAAAATTGGAGGGCTTATTTATTTTTTCAGCCGTCGGGGATGGTGACTCACGTGCGCTATATATACTCCACCTCATTTTAAAGCATCTACAATTCTACATTGCCCATCGCTCCTAGCCTCCTACTGTGATCAACTGAGGTTTTGCTGTTTGCCTTCTTCTCCCCTTTGCTTTTTTTAACATCAGTTTTGTGTAGTTGTGCAGGCATGGCAGCAGGTGGGGAGCCGCATCCGCACGGTATGGTTGGATGGCACGGGTCTTCATCCCTGCATTGGGTGCAGTCATAGGAGGATTGGGCTACCTCCTACGCAGTGGCG
The DNA here is from genome assembly GCA_039707655.1 of Elymus sibiricus. NCBI lineage: Eukaryota > Viridiplantae > Streptophyta > Magnoliopsida > Poales > Poaceae > Elymus > Elymus sibiricus. The sequence continues at coordinate 201,339,306 of CM077664.1, read as the reverse complement.
GATCTAGAAATAAAATGAAGGGTGTGCACACTTTGAAAAAATTGAGGTATATTTCAATTAGCTTGCATGGACCTTAAAAATCAGCTAATTTTTACATGGTGAAAAAATGTTTTCCAAAAACCTGGGTGTGCCATGGCACACCCCCTGGGTATGCCACTGCTCCTACGCATGGTTCAAGAGAAGTACTGGACGTACAAGAGGAAGAACGTGCAGAAAGGAGAGGCCATGGAGAACGAGAAATGACAGCTCGAGGAGAAGGCCAAGGGCTACCGCACGAGGAAGGAGCAGGATCAGGACGGTCTCCAATGGCAGAGCTTAGTGAGGGTCAAAGGGGGCCATAGCCCCCCTCAACCAAATTTATATCTTTACGTAAACACATAATATTTAACACTATTTAGGCCAAACTTAACATAATACACTAGATTAGCCCCCTCAATTATGTTTAAGACTCATTTAGCTCCCTCTCATCACGTTGAAGCTCCCCCACTGTCGGTCTCGTTGGTCGAATCCGGGAAGAAGTACACATTATCGTCTCACAACTTGTCAACCAAACTAGAGGTACTACATGTCTACCTTCATACTCCCTTTGCAACTACCCTCGTCATTCATGTTAGGCCCACTGTGGTAGCATGACAAACACTTAACAGGTTATCAACCGAGATCATTTCCCCACTAATCAAGAGCAAGGAAACAAGTTTCAAGCAATAACACTTTGCGTCCATTTTCCCTTGCAAACATATACGTCTCACAAAGATAATATTCATGATTTTCCTAAGAAGTTAAGTTGCTATTTACTAAGCTACGCCTTTCATGAGACAGACAATGACAGGCTCCAGGGTCGTCAACCTCACGCAGCATCCCCACAAAGGGATACATGGTACAAGGATTGGTCTAGTGCCACATTTTCAAATGAAAAGAATTCTTTGGTAAAGAGGCAAAGAGAAGATACCCAAAATAATGAAGCCTTTCAGCTAGGATGCATAACTATATTTTAAGTGCCTTCAGGTGCCTATTCAAATGAAAAAGTAGAAAGAAAGCCATATTTAGCTTCCCTTGATATAAGAACAGTAAAGCCACATTTTTCCATTACATTTCTAAGGAAGAATGATGTGCCCCACGTTGAAACTGATTGAAAAACAGTGATGTATTGCACATACAGAAGGTTCCCACATTTATTTGATGAGAACACGATGCATCAAATGTAAAAAGAATACAAAAAAAGGTGTTGGTGAACATCTTAAACTTCTCATGCCATTCTTCTTATTTTACTAGTTGAGTGTCCGTGTGTTGCCACAGAATACAAGTGTTTTCATGAAAAGATAAATAAGATCATATTCTGAATTTGCTGAGATTATATTTAAGTTCTACCTCTCTTACGATCAACATGCACCCTAGTGATTCACCTGTTCCAATCCCAACCCGTTCGTTTCTACAGAATAAAAATATATAAGCAAACTGTTCATTCTATGTTGTCACAAACACGGGTGGCTCCCTTCCCATTTTGTGACCACTACACACTCTCTTCTGTTGACATTTAGACTATTTCCATCATATCATGTTTGGTTCTGCTTTTTGCTATCACTGCCATGCATGGCTTTGCGATTTTGTTTTGGCCATGGTTCCCACCAGCAGAGCCAACAGATGAAAATAAAGGATGGAGATCATGCAGCAATTGTAACCTCGCATTTGGCACGAAGAGCAATGATGGTGTCTTCCTCTAGCTCTACATTGTACTTTTATCCATCGAGACAGAAGAAAAGATGAGGAACAACATATGCATGTATGTTCTTTCCATTTGCAGAGCATTTCAAACAGGTGTTCCATCCTACCAGTGCCATATAATTCGATAAATGCTTTTTAAATCCAGTGATCAAACGGTGCATAAAATATACAATGTATCACAAATTATTATATATTTTTCAGCGTGATATTGCCATCATCAATATCTTCAAACAAATGTAACAAGCATTTAATACTAAAAATATATATATTTAACCAAAAGCAGTGTGCGGTGGTTTTTGAAAGAAAGATGGTGTGTGACATCAGTGGCCAAGGAACACTTTAAGTTGTTAATAACACCGGTTCATTCTCCTCAATCGCAAACCTTCAGCTAAATCCTTCTTGGTATGACAAGGACGTTAGATTAAACATCCTCGTATCCTAAAGCAGGTCTGAGCATCTCTCATTGATGATGTCGTGGATCACTTCTATGATAAACAGACTAAGCAGCAGTAAAATCTTGTCAGAAAATATATAATACTACTTTTATAATGATAAAAAACTTCAACAAGGTATGATGGAGCTCTTGTATGGTCAGTGACAAGAAAACCAAGAGAATACCAGGAGCATACATAGTTGTTGGGGTCTAAGGTCGGTCACCTAAATTCCTTGCCTTTGTGTTAATTATTGTTACATGCAAATTGTAATGCTCGCACGCAACGCATAGCCCCTCTCACGTGGGTAATTCCTTTGCGTTATTATTATCGTTACATGCAAATGCTCGCACCGTGCCTCTCACCTCGTTGCAGGCAATGCTTGTACCGCACAACGCATAGCCCCTCTCACCTCCCTGGGTAATTCCTTTGTGTTATTTTTGTGCGCACACATCCCACGATATCTCTTTCTCTTTAAGCATCAAATTTGTACATGGGCATCTTTGATTGACATGCATGCACACGGGTTCATAGCTAACCCTCTGACCAAGTCGCCTCCTTGCATGTATATAGGACACCATATTCATATATTCGTGCAACTCCTCCATCCATTGCCCATTTAATTCCTTCCTAATCATTAAGATGTTAGACCGACCGTCCTCCTGTCCCCTAAGGATAAACGGGTCCTAGGCCTCTGTCTGTTGATACCCAAGTGCTTGTTGATTTTGCAGACAACTTGGTATATGTACTGGAGCGATGTGAGACTATTTGAGCATGATGTGAGACTATTTGAACATAGAATATCCATGCTTTATCTCCTTTGTACTGCTAAAAAGAATCTCTCTTCTTTGCACAAGCATATGCTCGCTGAGTTGGTCGCTGCAGCCTTATAACTCTACATAATGTTTCGTATTTGATCCCCCAAACTGTCATCTATATTTTTTTCAACCTATTGTAGGGGTGACCGACGAAATTTATGTTTTTATTTCACTTATGGGTGACATGGTGTAATTTCCATCAAAATTACAGGGGCGATTCTTTGGTGGTGAATGGACGAAAAAATCGGAGAAACACATCGTCCTTTATTAGTAGGTATAGATATAGATATTATGTGCGTTTCAAAAAAAAAGGTATAGATATTATGTGGCCATCTTATTAGGTCCAAACGCTTGCAAATTGACTAATGTTTCAGCAGCTTCAGGACACTTTGAAGCTTTTAGGGCGGAAAAGAAGATGAGTGCAGGGATTCTTCAGGCTCGAAATATTAATATCTTTTGACAGAAGCAGTAGGGAGATCCAAGCAGTGTATATTTATCCTGATAAAGGTAAAATATTTACAATAAAAGGAGGGCCAGAAATGCACAAGCAACTATTTACAAGGAGACTGGCCGAGCCTTAGAAGAATGAAGTTATAGAATCTGCCCAGCCACTGAGACTGATCAGACTCCCCTATGAATCTAAAAGAGTGAACCACGATCTCTCTGCCAAAGAGGTGTTCCCAAGACCTAATGCTATTGCTAGGTGATATGCTGTCAAAGATCTTAGCATTCATTTGTTTCCAGATGTGCCATGCTGCTATGATGGATCTCCATGAAGAAGGGGATATGGAGGATGCTGCATCCACTGCAATCTACCCACTGAAGTCCCACTTTTGTGCCAGCGAGTGAATGTAAAAGGGCAGTCGAAGTAGGAATGATCACCCGTTTTAGAGGTGCCAATGTTACAAAGGGCACAACCCGTTGAAGTATGGCGTTCCAAACATCTCTTGAAAGAAGTGAATGTCGAGGACGTACCAATTCTACCTATCAACTGAAGCTGGTCCTCTAGCTGGGGTGCTCTTTAAATCAACTACTAGTGTTTCCTTCTATACTGAGAAGAAGGCCCAGGTAAGAAATTTCTTCAAAATGTTCAATTTCGCAATGTCCTCATCCAATTTTATTAACCGCTACTATACACTTAACTGAACCCAGCTTGAAGAAACATGAATGTGTTTAGTGTGGAATGGGGGAGTTGCAGAGAACTTATTTTGGTCAATGGAGTTCATTACCTACCAGAAATCCTTTAAAAACTTAAACCAAGCAATGGGGGAGTTGTAGTTGCAGAGAGCTTTGTCTTTTTTTACAGGGCCGCAGTCATTTAGAATAGATTTTTTTAGGTACTGTGCCTTGTAAACTATAGCTAGAAACCATTTCAACTGGACAAACATATCTATATCTGCATTCATGGCATGCACAGGTACAAGCATTGGCGAGTATGTGCTTGTTTACCGGCGGGCAGTTAATGGCCCGTACCAATGAGCTATGGTCTTGCATTTTTTCCCCCATTCCTTTTCAAAATAGCAGTTTAGCACCATATTTCACCATAGAATCAATATTGTTTTGACAGCATGCATTCAAATATAGTGACATAAAACTGAAGCACCGTGAAATGGACAGATGGCAGCAATTCAAGAATGCTCATGCTGATGCAAAAGAAGAGAGATGAGTTGATCACCAGTAATCTTCACAGGAACACCTCCCTTTCGCAAAATGGTGGAACCTGGAGTTATCTCTAACAATAATATCCCTGCTTTCAACCTTAGAAATGAACTTCAGTGCAGAATGACAGTCTACACAGATACGCAAATTCTTCTTCACAATGATTGGTTTTGTAGCAGGCATGCTTATCAAAGCAAAAGCTACGGCAATCCGCTCACTGTGATAATGCAGAATCCTCTCCTTTGCAGTATCTTCCAAATTACATGGTAAGGAGCGTGTGTCTGGGACGTAACCTTCCTCCTTTATCCTCTCATAGAGTTCCTCAAGTTTTTTATATATCTTCTCCTGCTGTGGATGTGACCAATCTTCGGATGAAAAAACATGAGTTTTGTTATTAGCATCGACCCAGCTAAAACCAGGAAGCTTCTTAATCCTGCTATCCCTCATCAACTTCCTGATTGCCTTCACATCCTCCCATTGGCCTAATGATGCATAGATCCCAGAAAGGGATACGTGAACACCAGTGTTATCTGGCTCAAGCTCCATTATGTTTTGTGCCGCAAACTCGCCCAGCTCCTTGTTTCCTCGCATCCGGCAAGCTCCAAGCAAGGAGCACCAACCATAGACATTGGGTTTGATAGGCATCTCGTGTATAAATTTCTCTGCTTCGGCTAGTCTCCCAGCTCGACCATACATATCAATGATACAGGAATAGTGCTCCTCCTTAGCCTTAATGCCATGGGCATTCTTCATGGAGTTAAAATATTTCAGTCCGTCATCCACTAACCCAGCATGACTGCATGCTGTAAGCAGGCTGACAAATGTAATGTGATTTGGCCTGATACCACTTGAGGTCATCCTATCGAAAGCTTGGATGGCTTCCCTACCATGACCATGTTGTGCAAATACATTGATTACCGCATTCCAAGCAATATCAGTATGGTGTTCAACCTCATTAAATAACTGAACGGACAAACTAACGAGGCCACATTTACCATACATATCCATAAGGGTGGAACTGACAAAGGAGTCACTGATAATATTTGTCTTGATCACGTGAGCATGGAACTGAGCGCCTTGTTCAAGCAGAGCCTGCGTGGCACATCCCTTGATCATGCTTGAGAAAGTAAATTCATTGGGTTCAACTCCTCGCCTCTGCAGTTCAAGAAATATTCGAAGGGCCTCCTCGACACTATCAGTCTCGACGTAGCCATCAATCAGCGAGGTGGCTGACACAACATTCCAACCTCCAGGGTCAATCTTCACCACGCGAGCAGCATTCTCCATGTCCGCAGCCTTAGCGTACATGTCAGTGAGCGCATTCCTCACAGCAACCTCCAGTTCAAACCCTGCCTTCATTACAGCAGAGTGGATGGATCGGCCAAGCCATCCATCCTTGAGCCCTCCCGATGCACTCAAAACACTGCAGTACACATGCTGGTCAGTTCCAACTAGTCCCTCTCGTTTCATATCCCGGAAAGCTAGAGCGGCCTTCTCAAGGCTCCCGTTCTTGGCATACCCATCGATCATGGCAGTCCATGCAACAGTATCCTTGTGCGGCATTTGATCAAACACCCTGCACGCGTCAGCCAGGAGCCCGGACTTGGAGTACATATCCGCGAGGTTACTTGCGACGAATAGCTCTCCGTCGAAACCGAGCCTGACGCCGACACAGTGCAGCTGCGCGCCGGGGCCCGGGGCGGCGAGGGCAGCCGCGGCGCGCGCGGCGCTGGAGAGCGCGAACTGCGTGGGCGCGAGACCGGCGCGGCGCATGGACGCGAACGCGGCGAGCGCGTCGCGGTGCATGGAGTTCTGGGCGAGGCCGGAGATGAGAGTGGTCCAGGAGACGAGGTTGGGTCGGGGCATGGCGTGGAAGAGGCGGAGCGCGGAGCGGACGTCGGCGCAGTGGGAGTACATGGTGATGAGGTGGTTGGTGAGGAAGGCAGAGGCGGCGGCGGCGCCGGAGAGCGCGAAGCGCGCATGGAGGCGGCGGGCGAGGCGGAGGTCGCCGGCGCGGCCGCATGACTGGAGTTGGGCGGCGAGGCGGAGTGAGGTGTTGGTGTCCGGTGGGCGGGAGAGCTGGCCGCGGAATTTCCCCATGCGGATCCCCAATGGTGGTGTCCTAATTTATGGAGTAGAACTTGTGTTGAATGATACTTCGCCCCCCCCCCCCCCCCTTTTTTTTGCGTGGCAAATGATACTTCCTCTGTAATTTAAACTGCGGAGCGGTTTTGACTACGGGGAGCATATGCTCATGGATGAACAGTAAATTTGAAATAAATTTAAAAATCCTGAAAAAAAAAATTAGATGTTCACGATAGTGTAACAAGTGTGTTTGATAATTTTCATGCGAAATGGAGTAGCAGTGCTTCGTCGGTGAAAAAACAAAATTAAGTGTAACATTTGATGTTCGATTTATTTATTTTACATAGATCAAAATGCTTAAGTTTTTCCCCTAAAAATTTGCAGGTAGCATTTGGGTGTGACAATGAACACATGTATTTGTTTTCTAACTTTTTTTACATTTGCAAAATACATTTTTGGCGAGCAGGAGCATATGCTCCCTAGAGTCAAATTGGATTTCTGGCATAAACATCTTATATTTGGATATGTGGGAAGTATTTTTGGTGCTAGAACTTGTAAAATATATATTGTTTAAGTGCATAAACTTGCGATTACATTCATATACGATGATATCTGTTCGTAGCTGTTACGGTGCTCCTGTGGCGTGCCAGCAAGCATGTCTCGTGGCCCATTGTCAGTGGGTGGGAATGGGGAGGCGTCGACACGCTACAATTTTTTTTAGAAAACTCCTTGGCGTTGAGCTAAATACCACAAAAAAGCCCCTGGGACGGCGGAAGGCTACAAGCATTTGACATTTGCTCATAGGCCCCACAATTGCTAAGCATATTCGCTTGCAGTACAAGCTGCTTCGTCTCCTTGTCTTCTCTCTTTCCCGATCATTCCAAAGCGGAGGTGGAGCCTGACGGCACCCGTTGTTGGAGGTGATGATGGACGACTCTCATCATGGACTACGCGACGAAGCAATACCGTCGTATGGTGAGTCATTGGTTCCCTCCCTCCCGATTCTCTCACCCCTCTCTCCCTTGTTTCTTTAGGGTTATAGTGGTATTTGATCATGCGCTGAGGTCATCATTTTTTTTCATTGTTAATTCATGTTGTGATGACCAAGGGATTCATATTGCTTCATTCCCAACAGCATTGACCCCCTCCATCTAGGTTCGTCTTAGGATTTATTTGGGGGTTTTAAATGTATCAATTTTTCCATACAAAATCGTTGATCATGGACATGAGGAAAGCAGATGTAGCAACTTTAGTGTTGAAATGTTACATATGGGACAAGTTTATTTGGAGAGTATTGAAGTGCAGCAACTCAAAAAATTGTACAGTTTGGTAATTGAATTTCTATACACGGGTACAGTTTGCTAACTGAAATTTTTGGGCAGTATAGTAGTAAAATTAACTGGAAAGCAGGATAATTGAATTTCTTAACAGTTAGTTAACCTGAATTTTCGAATTGTTGAACTCTTGTATAGTGTGTTGATTGAATTTCTTTATAGTTAGTTAACTGGATTTCTAGATTTGATGAACTCTTGTATAGTGTCTTGATTGAGTTTATGTTCAGTTAGTTAACTGAATTTGCTAAACGGTTTGTATAGTCTGTTGGATCTCTCTTTTCTTGGATGAAGAAAGGGGAGTTCTTGGTTGTCAAAGAATCAATAACTGAATCGTTAATCACCCAACACTTTTCTTCTTCTTCTCTTGCCTTGGATCTCTCTTTCTCAATGTGGTTGATGAATTGAGTGAAGTTGAGTTGGATGTGGTGGAGTGGAGTGGTTGGTAAGGAGTAAAATGAACTGGCATGAGATGGTTGTGGTGAATGAGGTGGTTGCCAACTCAAAGGACTATGATAGAGAATATATAGAGAAGATCCAAAATACGACTGTTACTCAAACAGTAATATGGGGCTCGGAATGAACCGTAGAAATCTAACAAAACTAACAAAATAGTTCAAATACATTTGAGCAGTCAAGGTAGTGTACAGAAACCAGAAGAAATACGACACTCAGAAGTACCGACAGAAAATGAGTGGTGGTTCTGAACACACACAAAATAACACCTTTTCTATTGGGATAGAGTGGTTTGAAAATGTCGATTAGACATACTGCTTGGTAGTACTGCACAAAACAGAGTCATTGCAAGATTTGAGAAATCTGCAGAAAATAGCTGTCACGGCTCGGAAGCTCTGACGAAAAGAAGTGGATGTATTGCTTATACTTTGACCAAAGAGAAGCAAACCGAGACGGCACAGAAATGCCGATGAAATGTGATGCTCGGAAGTGCCGAACTAAAATAAGAGGTTTTGTCAAAGAGGGTTACAGGGTCGGTAATTCTGGAGCAAAAAGAACGGTGGTTATGATTAGTTGAGTCTAGGTTTGATCTTTGATTATGAATAAACCTAGGAGTCTTGGTAATACCAGACGAAAATCTTAGGAATTACTGATGCTTAGAGAAATCCATACAAAGATGGCTAGGGAGGGGATTTTGGGATAGCTTTTACTTTGTATATATTCTTGGAATTTGAACCAAAATCTTTGCTTGTGCCCCTCTCCATAATAGGATTGTCCTATACTCAATGTGAATCTTGGATTCGCCAAAATACCTAGAAAGTACAAACTATGAGCTTGATGAGGAGAACAACTAGAAAAGTTGTTTGTAGGGGTCACTAATCATCTCCCATATAAAGCCATGGACCTGAATATGAAAATTATTCCAAATTCTTGAAATGAACTCATTGAAATCATTAGTCCTCTTGGATGGTTTTTTCATTAATCATCAAAACAACTAGGGTATTATGGAGATGCACTTTCAATATGTCGGAGGGTCCGAAGAGAATACACTCGGTGGCTCCGAACGCACAAAGGTGAATTTTCCACAAAGGCTCGGAGGATCCGATGGAAGTAACTCGAAGATTTTGAATGAAACTTATGGTTTTTGGATAGAACACTGATTACAGCCAGAAGTTTCCGACCACACAACATTCGGAGGCTCCGAACTATACTATAATCCTGGGATTTTGCTACTACTATATGATCTCACAATGTCCAGATGAAACTCACTCGGAGTATCTGAACGAAACTTTTAGTTCAAACTTTAATTTTTTCGACAAAGGGAATATATTAATATCGCGAAGATACTAATTACACCCAGCCTCTATACCAACTAGGGATGCACACAACCTTTTTAGTATGAGTACCAAAATAAGCATGGTCCTCAAATAAAAATTTTAAATGAGTGCCAAGATTTTCTCTTGATGAGTGGTACCACCACACACCGAGCTTGATCCTCAATAAATGGAGAAAACCCCTATGCATCACCTGTCAATTTTAGGAATTGAACCAGGGTGATTATGCTGCACAACCGCATGCCTAACCACTGAGCTAAATTCAAATGGCTCGGAGGTATTGGACAGAGGCACTCCCGGCTACTGGACAAAAGTCACCCGGAGGTACCGAACCCGAGCAGAAAGTTTTTGAACCATCTCGGATATACCAGTCACCTTGCTCGAAGGATCCAAAATGCACAAAGTGCAACTAACTAACTCTCTAGATTGCTTCAGAGGCTCCCAATGGAATCAACTCGGAGGTTCCGAACAAATGAATGTGAAGAGAATTAGGACTTGGAAGAATGAGAAATTTTGAAGGGTTTTGGATACTGAACTTTGATCACATAGCAAGAAATACTTCTCACAGGACCCAAGACCCCCTTTGATAGTATCAGCATACATACGACTCGAAGTGATCATGCCAAAGCTTGATCCTTAGATTTCGAGGGGTCGCGAACCATCCTCCAAACTCAACATCTTTTGGGACTATAGCTGATCAACACTTCGAGAAATTGCTAGTCCCTTTATTTAGTCTTGTTATCATGATTCATCAAAACCCACTACGGGGGTCGTAGATGCACTTACAGCCTGATTGCTTCCACGGCCGCGATTGCTTATCTTTTTTCCACTCAATTGTGCGAATAAATAATGATATGGTTTAGGGCATGTAAACATCCAAGACGTCCATGCCGAATGCCACCTCGGTGAGAGGCTGGTGGACCGATACAGTGAACAATACAAGACCGCACTGGAAGGCTCTCACTTCATTGATGATGTTGGTATCTTGGGAGATTTGGAAGGAACGCAACACAAGAGTTTTCCGCAACACCGCCGCACCCACCATGGTGATTGTCGGGAGGATCAAGGAGGAGGCCCATCTTTGGGCGTTAGCGGACGCGAAATACTTGAGTAATGTAATGCCGCGAGAGTAGTTGTTTTCTTCCCCGCGTTGCGGGCATAATATGTCTAAACCTTTTCCCTTAATTAATGAAAATGGCAAATCTTTTGCCTTGTTTTAAAAAAAAAAAAAATCATCTAGCATCCAAGCCTCTCTATCTGAAGTTCTGTTCAGGCATGCGGACGGTCAGGGCCTACAACAAACTCAACAACATTCTCACACCTATTGCATTTGCATGCAAAACAAAGATCAAGCAAGCACGCACCGTGGAACCAGCTCACAAGCATTGCATTTCCATGGCCGGCTCCCAGCCGAAATACCAGCTCCCCTGCTAGCTAGCCCACCAACAAGCCAGAACCATCAAGCACTATAAATACCCAAGGCATGGCACATCACCGCCGCACCACAAGAGCAACCATCCACGACACAAACAGCACAGCAGCGGCGTAAGGGAGCTCCGCCAAGATGTCTCAGCTCGCCCGCGCTAGCCTGACTGCGGCGATGCTCCTTCTCCTTGCTGCCGCGGCGGCGGCGGCGGCGGCGGCTGGCGGCGCGGCTGTGGCGGGCCCAGCAGGCTGCCAGGGCGACGTTGTGGCGCTCAACGAGGCCTGCTACCAGTACGTGCAGAAGGGCGCGCCGACGGTGCCGCCGTCGCAGGAGTGCTGCGACGCCGTGAAGAGCGTGGACGTGCCCTGCGTCTGCACGTACCTGGGCAGCCCCGGCGTGAGGGACAACATTAGCATGGAGAAGGTGTTCTACGTCTCCCAGCAGTGCGGCGTCAGCATCCCCGGGAACTGCGGAGGTGAGCTAGCTGCTTCACTTGGTTAACAGCCTGCACATGAAGATCTGAGACTGACATGCTTACCCCACCAAATTGCGCTAGTCCATTCAAACCAGAGGGAAGTACTACACGTGCTAGGTTTATTATTCATCGATGCCGTTCGAGTTCATTATTCTTAGTAACAATTGAGCTGATTGTGTTTTGGGTTTATTATTACAGGATCGGAGCATGTCTGAAGCAGGAAGAGGCCGGCCGAATGGCAAGCTTGGAAAACGTAAGCAGCGCAGTTAGCACTGCTGAAATAAATAAGACGTCCTGGTCAACTCATAGGTGGACGATGCCGGAGCACAAGGAATGTATTGCCATTCAGTTGCTGAAGTTACTTATATTATAGTTTGACTACGTTGTAACTTGTTGCGAGACTGTTGTATTGCCCAGGTTATCACCTGCTTGTTCATCTATCATGTTATGTTCCCCAATTAGGGCAATCCCGAAATGACAACAGCATTGCTATAAGTAGGAGCGACGAATTCCCCTGATATTATCTAATCTTGACCAGTGAAGATATTCTGATTGACTCAACTGAAACCAACAACAGACAATGTCATATATGCAATATACCAGAGCACGTCGATGTATGAATAATGAAGATGCCCACAACCTACTTGAATGCAGTTAAACTAAACCGCATATATACATATACATACACAGAAGACAAAATGGCACTAAGCAAACCCCAATCTCTCCCCATTATGTAGTAGTATATCTTAGCAAATAATTACATCACAACTCAGTGGTTCATGGGCGGCCATGAAAAGAAGCAGCCCCCCAGTGGAAGAACTATACAACTCGCCCTCCACGAATCACATATCATCCAGCCCAAAACACTGGACTCCACAGCAGCATAACTCACAAACCTCTCTAGGACTAGCGCCGGCGTGTAAAATGTTGGCGCGTCTACACCATCACCATCATCATACACTCACGAAAACTTGGAGGTGTTGAGCCTGCCCCACCACTTGCGCTTGGCCGAGTTGGGGGAGGACTCGTTGCCGCCGCTGCCCCCGCTCGCGAGCTTGTTCAGGATCACCTTGGTCTCCCTGATGCGGGAGCCGAAGTCCTTCTTCCACGAATCGAAGTTCTGCTTCAGCTTGCGGAGCTCCACGTCCGGGTTCAGGCTTGCGTCCGCCTGCCCGGACTTGACCTCCACCAGGAACTTGGCGTCGTCGGCGAACACCTGGCTCCGCTGCTCCAGCTCCTCCGCCAGCCGCCCGATGACGCTCATGCTGGCGTTCATCTCGCGCCCGGTGATCCGCGGCGCCACGGCCAGCTGCTGGGAGGAGCCCCCGCCCACGTGGTTCCCGTTGCTCTCCCAGCTCTGCTCCACGGACGAGTCCGACATCCTCGGCGTCTCGTCCAGGGCCAGGCTCTTCTTCGCCACCGACAGGCTCGACTGCAGCGACCGCATCTGCTTCTGCCACATCTCCTCCATCGCCTTCATTTTCTGCTCGTACTCTAGCCATCGGTTCTCGTACTGCTGAAGCCGCTGATGTAGCATCTCGTTCTCCTCGTCCTTCTCTCGGACTGTGGCCTCGGCCCTTAGGATTCGCCGTTGTAGCTCGGCCAGGAAAGACGCCTTGATCAAGATTTGGTCACCCTCTGCCTCCTGAAAGAATATAATTCATGGGTTTAAGCGCGAGCAGATAGTGTAAAGAAATAAATTTTCTGCAGTTCCAAATGAGAAACACTACTATCATGGACCTCATATTTTAGATCCATACGATAACGTATCAGAGAAACAGATATACTGTGTACCTTTTTCGATTCGAATTCTCGTAACACGTTCAGTAGATCGACATTGCCGGCACATCTTCTAACAAGGCAGCCACGGATACCTTCGTATTATGAGAACACAACAGGGAACCAGAAAAGGTGAGTCATATTACCACTTCTATCTTTACAGAGTCTGACGAGAATGAGGAAAATACACATGCAGTTCTCCTGCATGGTTCGAAAAAAAAAGAATAGGAAAATCTTCTTACCAGATTGTACAACCACTGAAGCCTTCCGTATCTTAATGAAATATCTTCTTGCAAGCCAGCCTTTTAGATTTTTCTGCACAAGAGTGGCTGCCCTATGTTTCTTCGACAGAGATGAATAACTTTGTCTTGCATTCTCAGCACGAATGACTGCAAGATATGAAGAGCAACCAGCCCATATAGTAAGCATGAGTAGGAGAGAAAGATAGAGCAACAATAAATACAGTAAAATGCATAAGGCCGTGGTTTGGACAGCATACATGATTGAAGAGCCAAAACTCCTCTGATTCGTTCACTTGCATGGCGTCGTGCTTGATGCCCTCTGAAACAGCTTTGAACCCTTAAAACACCATGTAGAGTACGATTCCGAGTATTCTCAAGGTTGCCAATCTTCAGTTCCCAAAAATTGAAGCAACACAAGATAGTTGTCATTAAAAGCTTAAGTAATAGTAGTAGACAAATGTATAGATAACCACTCAAATTTCAAAGACAGCATAATTATGAATTATAAATTTTAGAAAGCAACTTTAAACATGTGATGTCAATTCATATAAGTATCATAGGCCAACACCTCTACTTGAAAATATGTCAACCCGATATGCGATACAGTACAGAGGAACAAACACGGTGATACAGCATTTTCCAGAAATACATCACTTACACAAGGAAAAGAAGGCAAGCCAAACTGACACTGCCGTGTGCACTAGAAGAACGAGAGCCACCACTTGTCATTCACTAAACAAAACACCAGATGTAGTTCAAAAATGTGTGAACTGTGAGCCATTGTGCTCTTGGCATGCTCTTTGGAAAGCATCCCTACCTGAATGTTTTCTCCTTGATACCTGTTTGGTGCATTTTTCTTGTATATATATTTTATTGTTTTTTCTATTTACGAAACTTTGTTGTTTACAGATCAGTGCTGCCGTACTACTTGGATCTTGTGGATCCCAATTTCTGTGTATTTTTTACTCCTTATTTAGTGTATGCTTAGTACGATCCATCCCTACTAGAACCGTAAAATATATAAACTTGGTGTCTTACTGCCTCTACTAGTAAATCACTAAATGTACTTATTAATGGCCTTGCTAGACAACAGCAAATCAGTGCACTAGCAAATCACCAGCATATCAGTCGAATATCAAATTACTAAGCTGCCCTGCTGTGAAATATTGGGCAGTATAAGGAATTCTTATCTAATTACTTGTCTATTTTGAAAGTGAAACCCAGTGAGTACGAGAAGAATACGAAGCGTAAACAAAGTAGCAGTATAATGTATGGAATACAACAATAACCCAGGCATGTTAATAAATGAAACAAATACTGCTTGACTGACCTGACCAGTTCGGAAGAACAACTTTGTGTAGCCAACTTGATACATCTCAGGCAAAATGTTGAATTGATGAAGAATTGCAACCGAAACACTAAGTGGATCTTGAGACGCAACATCCTCAAGAAGAAGAAAACCATACCTGATAACTTGAATCGTTAACATCTTGCACACAACAAAAATCAGAAGCATAATATAGATATACAGATATTTGAATTACCGCCGAGCAAACTTCTGATGAGTCATTCTCGTTGGGTACCCAGATCTTGAAATGCGCACAACTTCAAGAACCCCGCAGCATTTCAGTTGCTGAAGCACAAGTTCTTGTCCGTAAATTGCAGGGAGTTGCAAATTATTTGGTTTAATACAACGTATGAAGTGTGGTGTTGTGCTTTCAAGTCTTTGCATAAGTTGGAATAATTGTCCCTGCGAAACATTTAAACAGACGGTTGTTAACAGTTGATCTTATTCATTCAAGATCTCCTTAGAAATTTCTTTGGGGCCACAAAGGTTTTTACCTTAAACTTCATTGCTACACTTAACTTCTGCGAATCAGCAACACTAGGCCTGTATGGTACGGATTCAAGATTATCCGATTGAGCAAGCATCTTAGATGCAAACGTTTGTGGTATAGATAATTTGCATTTGGCAAGGAACTGAATTGAGTCCATGTGCAATAAATCTCTGTTCTTCTCCAGAAAACCCGATGTGTCATACCACACCTAATCATCAAAGAAATGGAAATAAAATTGACAAATGGTAAAAGAAAGACTGATGTGAACATAGAACTGGATATTTGACAACTCCCAACCTCTCCTGCATAGTGACGGACAGTGAAAGCCTTGCCTCTTTCTCCTCTGAAGCAAGAATTAGTGTCAAGATGTTGCTTGAGCTTGTTTGCAAAAGTAAGGTCTGTGGCATTAGGGAATGTAGATTCCTCATCCAGCAGAGACAACAACCCCAGTGGTTTCTGTATCCAGTAAGAGAAGTAAGCAAGATAAAGAATCCCAGACATTTTTATCCAGTAAGAGAAGTAAGCGAGTTTTATTTTCTTTATTTTAATTTTGCCACAAGACATCTACAGAAGTCATTAAACTCCAGCAAGGTTAAGGGTATGTTTGGTTTGTGCCCAAGGTTGTCATGCCAAAAAGTTGAGCCGAAATTTTGGTTGAGGTTTTGCTTGCCAATGGATTGGCCAACATTGGCTAGAAAACTGAACTAGAGTTGGTAAAGAAGCATTGGTATGCCAAAAAGATGGTCTTCGTCCAAACAGAGGCCAATGGTCATGTCCAAAAAAAAATTGTAGGGTACACTTTGGTCCCAATCCAAACATACCATAACCCAATATGCACCTTGGTTGGGAACCCAGAATCCATTGTGATAAGCCAGTTATATGTTCCACCCTTGTTTTCCCGATGCTAGTTATCATCATCGTTTGAGAAACCAGTAACTACATTTACTTGTACAACGTTAGGATGAGTCAATCAAGCAGTATTTACCAAGTTTGTAGAACCCCTGTATTCCTAAAAATGGAAGTATCTGCATATTGGTACAATATGAAATCCGCAGGTTTTACTTTGAGTGATGTGGAGACCTTCTATCACATTCTATTTTTCTAGTAGTGAATTTTTGTCTCTTAGCTAAGAATGATTGAATGCTATGGGAAAATAGCACTTGCAATAAATTTATATTTGGAATTTTGTAAGTTAACCACTTTCCAGCAAAACAAAGGCATTCCCCCTCTGCTTATGTCAAATAAAATAGGCATGTGCTTTTTAAGGAAGTACTGGTAGAATTTAAAGCGAAGGGAGCCTTGGCGCAGCGGTAAAGCTGTCGCCTCGTGACAATGAGGTCACGGGTTCAAGTCCTGGAAACAGCCTCTTGCAGAAATGTAGGGAAAGACTGCGTACAAAAGACCCAAAGTGGTCGGACCCTTCCACAGACCCTACGCACGGGGGAGCTACGTGCACCGGGACTGGTAGAATTTAAAGCATTCCCGCACAGACTGACATATTTATGAATTCTTGATGATGACAACAATGAAGAAAATGTACAGGCCCATACTTTCTCAAATAGATTCAAACAGTCCTGGTTGTCCTCAAACTCAACCTTAGCCCAGTCAATGCCATCTTCAACATATTCCTGATCACAGAAATGACATATTTTTCAGAAAGTTACTACAAGAAAATCGATAAATCGTGGAGTGACTATATAACAATCTCGCCTTTCTGAATTTAGCCAATATAAAGGATTAGAAATAGCAATCTCAAGAAGCACATGCAATACATTTTAATCTCAACTGATAAGGAAGAACATTACAGTTGTGACAGAACTTGAAGCCATAATCAGTAAGAGAAGTTCACGAAATAATAGGAGCATCAATACTCTTGTAACTTTTTAAGTATTTGTTTTTCTTTACTGAGTGGTGTTAAAGTATTGTGAAGTCAATAAAAGAACAAGAATGATCACTACAAAATGTACACCTGCTGGTACCAGAAACTAAGTAAAATTGCAATGCTGCAAAACATGCACCTGAAAGTCAAACAACTCACCTCTTGCTCAAGCTTAAACAAATGGCGATTGAAATGTTGTTGTAGCCTCTCATTGGCATAATTAATGCAGAACTGTTCAAAACTGTTTTTCTGCAAATTGATAGCGTGTCATGAGAAAACATTTGACAATGAAAATGTGAAAATGCAGGCCAAAGGGAAGTGCATTACATCAAATGATTCAAAGCCGTAGATGTCAAGAATACTGATTGATCTCCCAGTTCGACGCTTGCCAACTGAAAGGGACTTGTTAATTTGTTCTACAAGCCACTTGAACAAACTGGCATAGAGCGCTTTGGCCAGAGCATCCCTTGTGTCAGTTGCCTGCAATATCCAAAGAGAGGTAGGTGTGTAAGAGATGTAAATCAAATATAACTCCATGGCTAGTAATTTGCCTAGCCATTAGTTGAGAAATCTTGCTAACCTGTGTAAGGGTAAGCTTCTGGACAATATTCTCATTATTAACTTTCATGTGCCGCTTTGACAAAGCTAAATTGAGATCTTCAATACTGCAGCCAAGAAGTCGTGAAACCGTTTCTGCAGCTGAAATAAAACCTATTTTGTTAATTTTATAAAATAGAACCAGCCAGTGATACAAATGCTAATTTGTTTTCAGATCTTCACATTTGCGGTATGTTATACTAAAACATTGAACAAAATTGACGAAAATACACAGCAATAAAGGTACCATCAGTATTTAAAACTGATGATGATATACAACAGTATGTTAACCAAATCATCACCAAAGACCATAATATTGTGGATGTTATGGTCCATATAACCATATTAACGACTGAAAGCACACATGTTCTTTTTACCTTCTTCTAGAGTGATCTCAACATGATTTTCATTATCAATAATTGTGAAAGAGACATCTCCAAGCCAGAGCACAGCTGAAACCATTGCGAAAACATTATCTTGGTCCTCCTTGCTGATATGGACGATGTTCATGGCTTCCTATTAAAAATATAAGTCAACAAACATGACAGTACACAAGAACAACTACAGGCATGATAATGCTTGGAATTAGCCTTATATAGCGACGTATTTATTGTTGTGCCCCAGGTAATGTAAAAGAAGGTATTTTAATTAGAAGGAGGCAAAAGTATATTATACCGTTACAGCACGAAACATTTCGGCATCATCCACGCCAGCAATTGAATAGCAACAACTCTGTTTCAGATATTTGTATTCATCCACCTTCTTCAAATTCAACTTCTCTGTATCAAAACATTGCACAGAAAACCATGTACAACTAAGTATTGTGCAATGCAAAAGAGTGGAGCAAAGTCAATTGTCGATGAAAGACATTGTAGTATCTATGTTGAAAGCCGGGCAGCACAAATAGTGGTTCTTGTAATAAGCAGGACGAAAAGGACTATGTTCAAAAGAAGTTTGAGAGGATATACTAGGATGCCATCACCTGTACAACTGTATAAACCAAATAAGCCAGCGACTAACAAATTCAGACAGGATGAATAGATTATGTACCTCTGAGAGCCGTTGGAGCACCAGCACATAGCTGATAAAATATATGGTAGGAACGCTCACCGACTGCACACTGTACAACCCTTGACTACCATAGTGGAAAAGTTTGGATTAGATTACTTATCCTAAAACAGCGTTTAGGAGAAAAAAATAACCACAAAATGAGAAGTTACCTTCTCGAGTAGAACTGTCCAATTGCGCAGCAGCAAGATCATTAGAAAATTTCATCAATAAAAAACATAAAATTAAATTTAAACCAGAAAATGCTAATGATATAAAGCAGGTACACTCGGTAGAATCTGCATACATGTTTGAATCATGGCACCACATATTCGTCCAGTCGTACTGAAATGAATTTCAATGAGCTTTCCCTGTAATAAAAAAAATAAGAATATTAGCCAAACTTTGTTCGCGTTACAGTATTGTGATACTCACAAGAAAAAACTTACGAAGCGACTTGAATTATCATTTCTTAATGTCTTTGCATTGCCAAAAGCCTCGAGTATTGGGTTAGTCTGTAGGATCTCATACTCTATGCCACTTCCACCTCCAAGTGAAGCCAGATACTGCATGGCAATCTTTGCAGTTTCTGTTTTTCCTGCTCCACTCTCACCACTACATAGAAAATGACATCACTCATTCATTTGCTCACCATATCATGGTTTAAGTAAAAAAGAAAGACAATTGCTTAAATAATGTCAATGAAACAAAAAGGTTGAAAGTGCAAACTGAAGTGTAAGTTATCCTGCACAGTGAACCTTTTAAATCATCTACGGTCAATTTATTAGATTTTTGCAGTGTACTACTCCACTGTTTATTCCAATCTAAGGCGATAAAGAAAAATCTACCACATTTATTACTTACTGGTGAACCATGTAAAAGAAAAGGAACAGGTACATGAGATTATAGGGTTGGTGTGTGCCTATTGCATCTGTTGGAAGCGGACTACTCTCAAGTCCCAATTTTTGTATGACAAACAACCACGCATATTTTAATACCCCAGTAGGACCCTTGTAGTGTGAACTGAAATGATGGACAATGCATGAGACGATTATAGGGTTGGCGTGTGCCTATTGCATCTGTTGGAAGTGGACTACTCAAGTCCCAATTTTTGTATGACAAACAACTGCGCATATTTTAATATCCCGGTAGGACCCTCGCAGTGTGAACTGAAATGATGGACAATGCATGAGACGATTAATATAAGTACATTTCACTGGTTACGTGACTATTTATTCTGTTCAGCTGACAGAAAAAAGTAGCAGAAAATGAAACAGTACCAATCCCAAAAACACATATTTCATGTGGCTTGGCTCCTTTATCTATTACATATCAATTCAGGTGCAAAGTTTATTACAACACGAATCCCACTGAATGCTTCTTAGTTCTTACTGAAAAAATAGAAGATACCAACCTTATAATAATGGACTGGTTAACTTCATCTGCAGATGAACATGTCAATTAGTTAGGCATAGATGTAGATGATTTTCCTCAGAAAATTGAAAGATCGTACCAGCAAGAAAGATGTACTAACAACAATAAACTTACCTCTTTTCATTTCACGAAGCGCTGAATCTGCTATTGCATACACATGTGGACTGTCCATTGTTTTGTTTCTATATGCATTAATATACTCATTACCATACAGTGCAACCTTCTTAAAAGGGTTGACGGCCACCAAAACTGGACCTGCTTTAGTCTACAATGCAATAACATATCACTAAGAAATTCATCGAACTCCAGAAGAAAAGACAAGGTTCGGATCTATCCTCACATAAATCATGTCTTGTGAATATCTGTACTGCAAGTTGTACAGCACGGATGGTTCACTTAGATAACTCAGCTGCATAAGATCATCCACTCCATCAAGAATTTCAGGATTTGCAGGTTGAAGGCTCTCCGTTTTCAATCTTAGAACCTTCAATTGGAAGAAGGGGAGTCAACTATCATAATTTCAAAGAGATGATAAGATCTTCCACGCAGATTTTAGGTAGCTTACTTTTCCTTCAGGAACCTTTAGTACAGACTCGTCACCAGAGGTAGTAATCACGGTGCATAAGGCCCAATCACCATTTGGAAGCTGACAAAAAACTCTATGCTTCTGCAACAAGTGTTAGGTAGAAGGTAAATTAGTGTCTTGCTCCAAGTTGAAAAACCGATACAAGCATATCAATTGTATAATTCCAGAAGTTGTTCAATTTGAAATTGGCTGTTTAATAAGTAGCTAATGCATCTCTTAATTGTGACACAACAGTATTATATGTAATAATGGGTAGCTAGAACAGAAAAATTACCAAAGACGCGACAGAAAATAAGTACAAACTACTGAGACACCATTGGCGGATCAAAATTTTAAATGATGAAGCTCTATTTACGGGTTTAACATACCCCTAACAGTAAGCGCAGTGCAATGTTTTATGACAGATCACATCAACCTAGAAGTCTAGAACTAGAGAAGAACACATTCCTCGAACTCTCGCCAAAACTTTGCATGGCGCCTTCCTGGCATTGCAACGTCAAGTGGCAACATTTATAACTGCAGTACCATGGACAACAACCTAAGACCATCTACAACCGGACTGGGCAAATAGGACCCCCTAAACGTCCACGGACAGCGCCGGCCCGCCTAGGGCTGCAAACGAGTCGAGTTCGAGCGAGTTGGTCTAGGCTCAACTCAATTTATACTAAAATTCGAGCGAGCTCAAACTGAGCGAAGCTCAAGGCCGAGTTGTAGAAAGTGGCTCATTTCCAGCTTGTAACGATCTCGAGTCAATCTCGAGCTGGTTTCGAGCTAAATAGGATGAACTTTTTAATAGTCTAAGGCAAATTTTCAAACAAGATAGGTCACAACACAACATTAGAAACCACTATAAAATTCGAGTTATTCTCTCTGAACTGAAGAGAAGAAAATGAAGGTGAGTCTGCTCTCGAACTCTGGGCAAAATATCAGGATATTTAACACGCGGCTGATGTCGTACCATATTGAAGGTAAATTTTCTCCACGCTGAATTATGCTTCCATGTTTGCTAGTACGTAAAATGGAGAAAAATCATACAAAACATGTATGATAATAAATTATCATGTTTCTTTTTAATTTATATAAAGATTATTTAATAATTATATGATATCGAGCTATCGAGTTAATTTCGAATGAGCCAGTGTTGGATCAAGATCAGCTCGTTTCTTGATCGAGCTACATAAAGTGCTCATACTCAGCTCATTTCTTTTCGAGCCGATCTCGAGTCGAGCCAAAATACGAGTCGATCTCGAGCGGCTCACGAGCCTCGAGCTTTTCTTGCAGCCCTAGGCCCGCCCCTCATTTGTCCGTGTGCACAGTCATCCCCTCATATGCAAACCCTCAAATCCATACAAAAACATGCAACGTAGATTTCAACACACGTACTTCCATTGCACATAGTTCACATAGTCCGGACATTACATAGGGGAGTTCTACATACCATGAGAGACTACCAAAATGATGGCATGTTCTACTACTTCATCATAACTAAATTAACACTATATAGATATACATAGTCTAGTTCATCACCTACGGCTGTCCTTGCCCTTGTCCTCGTGCTCGCGGAAGTAGTGGTCAAAGACACAGTAGGGGTCAAGGCGGATCTTTTCGGCGCCAGAGCTGGATGTGTCGGACGCGGCACCCGACATGTTCAGATCCTCCTCCTTGTGGGGGAGGCCGGCGAGGGCACGGACGGCCCGGGTTTGCTCCACAGCGAGGTCACGGGCACGCCACTTGGCCGGATCCAAGCACGGGGATCCTTGTCGCCGGCCGCTGCTACGCGACTTGCCTTCTCCCTTTCACGGCGGGCACGATCGTCCCTCGACCCCAACCTTGCGCATTGCTAGTATTGACCTCCGACTCGGAGTCCGATGCAGCAGGGACAAGGATCCAACGTCGACCAGCCCTCCTCTCAGCGCGCGCCTGATGCCCTGACGGTGCGTTACAGGCGATGCGAGCTTACGCCGGAGGCGGTGCCACCAATGGATGCCATCCCCAGCTGGTGGATCTGCCGCTGGCCGGCTCTGATGGCGGCGCTCGGCCATCCTCTCAGGAACGGCGGACCGCGAGCCAGACGGCTATCTTCTCCTTGTCCGAGCCGGCATCCAGAGATCCCAGTCGACGGATCCGGGCCACGCGGACTCAGATCCGCTGCTAGCCATGCCGGAGATGACAGGAGCTGTGCGGACAGGAACCGGGGGTGGTGCGGGGCTGGCTGGAAGTGAAGTGGACTGAAGAATGGTTAGGGTTTGCTCCGAAGTGGGGATAGGGAGTGATTTTGTGGGGTCGGGATGAGTCGGTCCAACATGGCAGACGCGTCCGGGCAACCCCAAATCCGCCCCGCGTATGGGCCAGACAGCCCGGACGTTTGGGCTGGGTTTGAGGGGTCCGGTTGGGTGGCTGTTTTGGGTCCGGACGTTTAGGGGGGGGGGGGGGGGGGGGGGGGGGGGGCGTGGTCCGGTTGTAGATGCTCTAAAGCACGTAGAAATGTAATTACATCTTGGTATCTATGTAGCTCAGCCTAGCACTTTACAATTGTGTTTACTGGTTGCTGGAAATAAGCTCTACACCTGTTTAATGCAGGAATTCAATCAAACTACCAAAAAAGAAAACTCGGAATAATAGGTGTTCATAGATTCAGAAACCACAAAACACTTCAGTCGGAGCTGACCAAATTTCAAGCATTATCCATATAAATTCTGTCATTCCAGAAGTGTCGGAAAACAAAAAGGGCAAAAACGAAGGGGGAAAGCCACCTTTTTAGCACCGTAGGAGCTGGTGTCACCCCATCTGGTGTCGCGCGGTGAGGGGCCAGCAGCCGCCGTCGGCGACGGCCTCCGCGGCGCCGCGGCTGCAGAGGACGCCGAATCGGCCTCCCCGCCACCCCCAGCACTCTCCTCCTCCTCCGTCGTCGTCGCCTTGGAGCTGTAGGGAGAGTCGGCGTCTCCCTCGGGCGGCACCGCCTCCCCTTCCTCTTCGTCCGCCGCCGCCGCCGCGGCTCGGCGCCCGACGCCGTTGGGCGCCGGGCCGGCCTCGACGCCAGCACGCGCGGCGGAGTACTTGTAGTCGAGCGACATGGACCGCGCGGGCTGCACCTTGGTGGGCCCGCGCGGGCGCAGCGCCGCGGACTTCCGCACGGACCGCACCTCCACCGACGCCATCGCCGGCCGGCGCGCCCGAAATCACCTCGCGGAGAACCCAAAACTCCCGCCTCCTACGGGATCTCCGCGCTGACCACCTCAAATCCACGCAGCCCCTCCACAGAACTCCTCCCAGCGCCAATCCACACCCAGCGAACAACTCCCAAAATTCTACAGAAAACCGCAGAAAAACACCACCGGACCAGCCGATCTGGGAAACCGCCGAGGGCCGAGGAATGGCAGAGCGAGCGACCTCCCTCTCCCGGAATCCGTGGAGACGCGCAACCCCGTGGCCGTGGCTCCTCCTCCACGAGCGCAGCAGCTCGCGTGCGCCTCCTTCCCTCTCTCTCTCTCTCGGGGGAAGGGTGAGAGAGCCAGCGACAGGGACAGAGTCACCAGAGGAGAGAGGGAGAGAGTGGGGAGGAATATTTTAATGGAATTAAGGCGCCTCGCTTTTAGTATCCGGGACGAATTACGTGGTGGTGGTGGTGGTTTAAAAATGTTCAAATCTAAATGGGGGTGGCACGCCGGGCCGGGTGGGTGGAGCGGAGGGGTTTCGTTTCGTTACTGGGAAGGTTTTGAATCCGCCACATGGCAATGCTCTCTCTCCTCGCGCTCACAATAATTCTAGTTCGGCCGCTCCCCTCAAAAAAAAAAAAAAAAAATCAAGTTCGGCCGCTGCTGGTGCAGGTGCAGGATTCATCAGATCCAGGGAAAAAAAGTGTGGCTGGCGTAGGAGTCAGGAACTGGTGGCCTGCGTGGCGGTAACGGCGCGCTAACGGCTCCGGCCGTTGTACCCTGCCCACAATGGCGACGATAGCCTCATGTTTCAAAGAATTATCAGGAGGTTCGAAAAAAAAAGAATTAGGGCCGAGGATAATTCTAGAAAAAAAATGCTGGGGACAGGTATCTCCATACTCGTAGTGAAAGAAAGGCATCTCTTGACTTTTCTTCTTGGACAGTGTTGTCGAATGTTTCAGTCCAATCGACTGGTTTTCTTTTCATTTCTGGAGTCATAAATGAGTAGTAGGTTTTCAACGGACAGAGATCCAGTGACATGCCTCACGCCGTAACATGGCCATTGGATCTGGAATGGACAGCCCAGATCGATATCTGTAGCAACGAAACACTGTAGACACAGTCCTGTAGACGAATCACTGTAGATGCCGTACTGTGGATGTACTATGGGCTGGGTACTGTTCATATGGACCTGACCGCTGGATCCTGATCTGACGGACTGGAGAGGGGGGCAAGGCACCATACTGTTCATTGGTGACATGGCCATGGCATGTCACTGGATCTCAATCCGTTTTCAACATTTCGTGAGGAGGAAGGCATACATTGATGGTGAGAAATGTGCCTTTGGTGTAATATTCTTTCCATTGAGATTTGAAAATTGCTGACACAGAAAAACTTAAATCGAGGGATGCATACAAAGTTGGAACGACGGGAACCTACGCTCAACGACGAAATTAAGGTGTCCCCGGTTCTCCATCTTGCAAGATGTTTGGGTGTGCTTGATTTCCTGGTCTATGTTTTCTTCACTTTTTTTGACTCATTATCTTTCAGTATATAACTTCGCTGCTGCTAGAGTCAACCCGACAATCTGACCCATGGGCAGCGTCGCCCATGGACACCCGACCCTAATGGGTAGGGTATGGGTCGCCAACTTGACCCATGGGCAGCGTCGCCCATGGACACCCGACCCTAATGGGTAGGGTATGGGTCGCCAACTTGACCCATGGGTAAGCCCGATGGGTAACCCGATTAGTCGTGGGTAGGGTATGGGCACAAGGTCATGCCCATGGGTCACCCAATGGGTTACCCGATTATATAAATGTTTTATCTTACATGACATGTGGGCATTTTTGTGAAGATTTGCTTAGAACATGATGGATCCACATTGCTTTGTTATACTTGCTGGAGGAAAAATTAAACCATGAATGACTGGACACTTAGAATAAGTAGCCTCAACGGAGCAACAAGCAGGCCTGTTGGGCATAAAACCAGCCCCTGCAGCATGTGTGCTGCTTTGCATGCACGGACAACAAGCAAAACACGCAGCTTGCTAGCTGCTTTAGTACCACCTCGCCCAGCGAGCAAACAAGGAGGTGGAGCTCTGCCTATATAAGAGGCATCGACGACTTCATTCATTCATTTGTAAATGACGGTGCCCTGTAGAAAGCATGATTTAATTAATATAAAAAAATTATACCTAACCCGATGGGCGCCCATTAGGGTCGGGTTACCCGATGGGCATGGGCGTGGGTATGATTCAAGACCCATGGGTAGGGTCGTGGGCAAGTACTTGACCCGATAAGGTTATCGGGCATGGGTCTAGGAATGTCAACCCGACCAAACCCGACCCGATTGCCAGGTTGATGCTAGAGGGACTGATTCACCATTGTGCGTGTCGCTTTACAGGTGGCCTAGTACGTCAGAGGAAAAAGCGGATTTGCAGAAGTAAACCGACAAAAGGTCACACGACCACTCACTGACAAGTGGTCCAGAGATCTCTCCACCACGTAAACTGCTGCTAACGGCCAGTGCGAAATGACTTTTGAGCCCCTAGTATTGACGGGTTACATTGGGGACACAGACGTAATTGTCAGGCCTGGAAAGGAAATGCACGCAAAAACGTGGCCGGATAGTGTAGCTGTGGCTGGTAAACAAATACCGACCTGATGGCTACGCGGCAGCGAGACCGGATGAGGTCCAGCGCCAACGTCTCGTCCCGTTTTGAACAGCAACCGTAAGATGGGGATCGGACGGACATGAGCGCGGCGTCAAGTGCGGCTCGGAAGAACGGGTCTACGTGCGCCACAGGACGACACCCTCATTTTTTTCCTGTTCGTTTCGATCCATTCGAAACTGCCTGTACACGTGTATGTAGGCGCCGTCCAAACGGTTTCTGCGTCACCTTTTTTTTGTTGGTTTCTGCGTCTCCTCGAATAGTGTACTATCGTTTGTGACAAATGGAGTTTTTTTTTTACAGGAGCAACATATGTAACATGTAAAGCATCTTCATCCAGACTATACCTGGCCATAACTCGGCCGGGCCTAACAAAGCCCGAAGTAGAAAACCTAGGCCCAGGCCCGGCCCGGGCCGGCCGTCGGGCCTAGTTTTCAGGTCCAAGTCCGGCCTGTCAGTCAAAACCCGACGGGCCTCGGGTCGGGCCTCTTCCTTAAATTGCAAATATGACAAGCCCAAGCCCGGCCCGGCCCGGTCATCAGGCTCAAAATCTAGGCCCAAGCCCGGCTCATGGGCAAAGTCGGGTTGGGCTTTTTCGGGCCGGGTATCCCATGGCCAGGTATAATCCAGGCCATCTAGCTCCATATTTGTCCTTTCGCAAAACAAAAAAATCTCCCTATTTATCCAGCAGGGGCACGCACCTGCCAATCTCTGCCTGGCGGCTTGACTGCCTCGCGATTCGCGAAGTAGTTTTTTTTTACATCAACGATTCGCGAAATAGTTGAATCTCGCACAGGGCACAGTAAGTTTCAAAGGGCTGTTTGGATGCCGCCCATACCTGCCCTGCCAAATTGGGGGCTGCCAATTTTTTAGCGCACCATTTCTTCGTTGTTGGCTCGCCCGCGGTTCAGCACAAAAATTGAACGCCCGACCAATTATTTGACATGGATCCAAAAAATTGGCTTCCAACCAAACGCGAGCCAATCAATCATTCAACGTCAAAAACATTGGTTAGGCTATTCCCGACCGTGATCCAAACAGACACTAAGTTTCAGTCGTTGAAATTTACGACTTCTTATCTGAAACTTGCGATTTTCTCACTCGCGCTTACTAAGTTTCATAGATAAATTTTGAAGACATTTTTTTGTCATTCGTAGGCGCAAAAATCTTGATTTTATCGGTCGCTCGTACTAAGATTCAAGAGTTGAAACTTAACATTTATTTTTAAAATTCATTAAAACGTATTCAAATTGGATCTTATTTGAAAACTCTCGTCACGAGAAACACGAATATGAAAACAGAACTTAATTTGTATTGTTCGTTCAAAAGATATAGAGTTTGAAAATCAGAAACCAAAAATAAAAAGCACGGGCGAGGGACTCGGTGCCCCCCGCACTTGCGTGCCCAAATCCACTCCCACTTGTCGAGACATTCTTTAAAAAAGAGAACCTATCCAACCTGGCCGTTCAAACCTAGTTCATTGGCTCGGGTTGTCCGACGCCCCAAACCTAGCCAATATATGGGGTGGATTTGGGGCCGGACGCTACGCATCCGCCACGTCGGACGCGACATGTCGGACCCATCCCAAAATCACCCTAGATGGATCCGCATCCCCCTCGCCCTCAGCCTGCTTTCTTCATGTATACTATGTCCTCGTTCGCGTTTGCGCCCTGCCCATTCTCCCCCTACCATAGCTTCGTCGTCCCACATCCGTCCCAGATGTCCTTGCCGCCCCGGTACGTCCTACCTCGCGCCTAGGCCTTGAGAAATTTTTTTTGCACATTTGTGGACACGATAGATTCGTCGGGCATGAGCTTGTTTACGCGGACGTTGAGGAGTTCATAGCTAACGTTGAGGAGAGGCGGAGATCACCATTTCGGGCCCTTGCCCTTGAGGTCGGTGGCACGGCGGTCCATCTCCTCCGTGTACGCGTCTGCGGCGGTAGGGTCATCGTCGCCTTTCGTGCTGGTGGTGCCGCTCTCCGGTGCCAAGGAAATGTAGCCAGAGAGGCAGTGGAGGAGGCTTTGCTGCTCCTTCGCGTGGCGAGCGGCCTTGGCGACGGCGGTCTCCTTCTCCCGCGTGAGGCGCTTGTACGCCTCGAGCCCGAGGCGGGGCGCCTTCGCGTTCTTGCGCTGGAGGCACCGCGCGTCGGACTCTGCTGTGGTCAGCAATCTACACATGACCTCGCAGAGGAGCGCCTCCTCTGGGTTGACGGGGACGGAGCGTGCCCGCTCGCGGGAAGAGCCAGGCTCCACCGCGGCCGTCGGGCCACCTTCGCCTCCGACTCCGGCATGCGCATCTGCATGGGATCCGCGGGCATGAGCACCCAATGCTGCCCCCGGCAGTGCTGGCGCCGGAGGGAAAGGGTTGACGCCGCATTCCGCCGGTGGGACTTGGAGGAGCTGGCGGCGGACGCGCGGGAGCTTGAGCTCTCGCCGGTGTCCACACGCGAGCGCTGGATGGCGATGCGGAGCACGAGCTCCTCCTCGTCTGGTGCGGAGCTGCTAGATCCGTCGTCCGCCTCCTTGACGAGACCGTCCCGGTCCATGGGATCGAGCTCGTTGCCGGAGTCCTGGCCGGACTTGGCCATGGTGGAGTGGAGGGGATGGATTTCGGACGAAGCGGAGAAGACGAGGGAAGCGGAGAAGAGGAGTGGATTGAGAAAATGAGGGTTTGACTAGGGTTCGTCCGACGGGGTGGGGTATTTGTGGGGGCATCGGTGGGGGCGACGTGGGCCCTAGCGGGCCGATCCAACATGGAGCCCGCATCCGGACGTCCCATATCCACCCAAATATGGATCGGGTATGGGAGTGTCGGTCAGTCAAATCGTTTGGGCAAGATATGGGGCGTCTGGTTGGGTGACGTTTTTTCATCCGGGCAACCCGCCCGGACGTTTGCGGCGGGTATGGGTCCGGTTGTAGATGCTCTTAATACTTCAGGATTTTTTTTTTTGGGTGAACTACTCCGGGAGTTTAATCTTTCCCCTTTTTTGAGATGGAGTTTAATCTTTCCTTATAGTATATGATTTAGACCACCTTAGAAATAGAAAATCTGAAAGGGCACGCCTAATTTGTTCTCTCCTTCTCGAATGAGATCGGTCGATCACGAGAGACGGATCATTTGGTGCACGCAACACGAGAATATTTGTCATATTGGCCCCTATCTTTTCAGTACCGTGATAAGCTTAACTAATACCCGGTCCGTGCTCTTTTTTTCTAATCACGGCAAAGTCATTGTTGGTTAATTAATCAATTAATCAACCTCGTGCTGTGGATGTACTTGTTGGTACGTCGCCAGGCATGTGCCGATGTACGTGAGGAGCTTTCCTCACGAGCTCCCTACGGAAAAGGGTCATTGATGGGATCGAGGCTTTTCTTTTAGTGATGAAGAGAAAAAAAAAACGAGACCAGCCAGGACTAGCCCTTGGCGGCATATTTTTATAGAAGAAAATCTCTAAGCACCCCCTCGGCACTCGAACCAGGGTGGGCAGCCTGCGCTCCCGCAGGGCTAGCCAACGGACCGACGGTCTGTTCTCTTAGTGATGAAGAGAGAGAAAAGGCGTTTCCCGGATGAGTGCCCACTTTTGACTCGCTAGCTCCGGTGTGTTCGTGCTTGTTCCGTTCGAAAGCCATAGCTCAAAGCTTCAAAAGAAGTCCTCAAAGAAATGTACACATGTAGAAATTAGATGAAGAAATATTTTAGCATACAAATGACTACTCCCTCCAATCCAAAGAAAATGGCGTGGCTTTAATTCAAATTTAAACTAAAGCTGGACTAAAGCCACGGCATTTTTTTTATCGGAGGAAGTAAATTCTTAGTTAAGTTTCGGAAATTGCCTTTGGTGACCGAGCTCACTGGAGGCCTCCAAATTCAAAATTCAAAATTCAAATTTCATCGAAATTCATATTTTTACATTTCAAAAAATTCTGAAAAAAAAAGTACAGATATACATGAAGGCATAACACACATGTGTGTAAATTTTCAGGGCAAAATACGTTGAAATGAGGGGTGTGCAAAAAAGACAAATCTGGGGCTGTTTAACACATGATACTATTCATCCTCCCACGCCATGAATTTGTCTTTTTTGTACAAATCGCATTTCAACGTATTTCATCATGAAATTTTACACACATGTGGGTTACATCCTTACATACACGCATATTTTTTTTAGAATTTTTTGAAACATAAAAGTTTGAATTTGAATTTTTCAAAAATAAAGGCCTCCATGGAGCTCGGCCTCCAAAACGCCATTCTCGTTAAGTTTTGCATATGTAGGCACATCTATAGGTTTTTTCTTCTAGCCCAAATCATGAACCAACTTATGGTTAGATAATTTGATGGATGGTTGTACTGCACTCTCATCAGAGACAAACTATATGTTTGACACCCAATACGTATATGCTTGTGTCTAGGCTATTGCTCATGTTTCTAAAAACAGTGTTTTTTTGGTTTCTTTTTGGCGATTCGGATTCACCAGAGCATGTCAGAGCTGTTTCACATGTTTTTTGATATATGGTTCGGGATTACGAGCATACTGTCTCCGAACTCTAAAATAGTCTACCCCCCCCCCCCCTCCCCCCCTCTCTTGACTATTTTAGAGCTCTCTGTTGTTCCATGTTGTTTTCACTCCAATTCATAATCTGATGGGAGAGGGGCTTGGTCCCTCCACCTCCCTTCTAGAACCACTTAGTCATTGTGTTTTTTGCATCCTTAATGGCTTGTTTAGTGTTCTTCCCTTCCAATAAGCCAGATCAAGATTAGCTCTCATCCATCATCTATGTTCTGGTTTGAACATGGCGATTAGAACGATGGTGGATGGGGCTGCCTGGATTTGGGATGTGAGGGCATATCCAAGGGCGAGGGCAAAACCCATTTCCCCTATATGCCCGGGCAGACAGTCCGGACACAGAAACGTTCACCCAACGGCAGGGCCGGTCCTGAGATTTCGGGAGCCCGGGGCGAAAGGACAACATGAGGCCTCTAAATATGAACATCAAAATAAACAAAATTCAGCTTTGAAAAGCTTCTCTTGGCATAAACTTTGTACAAGCTTGATTTTCTTTTTTGCTTGCACGACATTATATTCAAAATATGAAGTAGGAATCACTAATGTTTTCTATAAGAAAATTGTTTGGACACTAACCTCCATTGATCCGTGAATCCATCTGTGTTAGTTTACAACATCATCCTCTTCTTTTCTTACTTTATTATTATGGTCCTAATTAACCCAATTAAATTAACCACGAACTCTACACTAAGATTGAATTGTATAGCATACTTGTCTATGTTTTCACATCTTGTTGATGACTTCTCAAAAATAAATTGAAAGTAATTTCAGATTGCATGAACACAAAACCATCTTTCCTTAGGCAATTTATTTAATTTGGCCAAAAGGCTGAATGCAAAAAATCTATGAAACTTTGCTCGTCTTGAGAGTTTTATATACCTGGATGCAGCACATATGTAGTACTCGTCCCCTACGATCATACTGAGCCCTCAAGCCATCCACTGATCCACAAGCCTTCTCGTCAGGCTCCGAGGAGTGAAGCCGATACACAAGACAACCATGGCTTTCACCATGTCCATCTAAGGTCTAAGCTATCATCACGCCATGCGCAACCACGACACCTGCTTCTGACAGAGGTAGTTTGATGAGCGCGAAAGATCGCCGAAGACCTACGGCGCGGTGTACTGTTCCGTCCCACCGGAGGGCGTGTTGGAGACGCCGCAGCGACAACAAGATACCTGACTGCAGCCAGCGTGCATCTGGCGCCATAGGTGTATCCACAACTGGGGGAACGCAGCATCAACCGATGTAAAATTTGGGAGATCGTGCAATCAATCGTCGCCGTCACTGTGATTTACGATATGCGTTGGGCGCCTGGGCCTCGATGGAGATCCTGGGATCAACAACCGTCCTCCGTAGATGGCAAGTAAAGAAGGCAGAGCACATCTGGGGCCCCTCGGTGTCGGGGGCCCGGGGCGGCCGCCCCGTTCGCCCCCCCCCCCCTCAGGGCCGGGCCTGCCCAACGGGCGCCCCCAAAATTGGGCAAAATGTATGGACTGCCCCAAAAAAATAGTCCATAGGGGGGGGGATGCCGAACATATCTGCCATGTTGGCTCAGCACCCCAGACCCATCCCAAGCCCAACAAAACCTTGTTCGGACCTCACTCTCTCTCCACTCTCTCCTCTCCTCTCCGCTTCGCTTCAAACCCTAGCTTTTACCCTGTTGGTGCATCTAGTCCCCCCTAGAGAGTTTTGGAGATTGTTGGACCAAATAGTTAAGAGACTAATGTGTTTGCAAGTATACACAGGAAGTAGGTGATGGGGAACGTTGCATGGAAAACAAAAAAATTCCTATGAAACACCCAAGATATATTCTATGTAGATGCTAACAACGAGAGGGGGAGGGTCCACATACCCTTGTAGACCGAAAGCGTTAATGATCTAGAGATCATGGTTGGCCTAGTCGTACTCCCTTCATGATCCAATCCGATCCAGCACCGAACGGACGTTACCTGCGAGATGTGCACAGGTACGGCTCAGTGACGTCTCCGTCTTCTTGATCCAGCAAGGGAGGGTGGAGAGGTAGATGGGATCTAGGCCAGCACGACGGCGTGGTGGTGGTTGTGGCAGCGGAACACCGGCAGGGCTTCGCAAGCGCTACGCGGAGGAGGAGGAGTAACGGGAGGGAGAGGCGGCCAAGGGTGGAAGCGTGGCTGCCCCCTACGCCCCCCCACCTTTATATAGGCGTGGAGGGGGCTGGTGGCTTGCCCTCAAAGTCCCTAGGGTCATTGGCCAAGGGGGGAGGAAGGAAATCCCTCCTTTCCTTCCCCACCGATCGCTATCCCCCCTTTTTAGGGATCTTAATCTTATCCTTTCGGGATATGATCCTATTCCTTTTAGGTGGGGTCTTGGTGCGCCTAGACCAGGGGTGTGGGGCCTTGACCCACTACCCACGTCCATGTGGGTCCCCCCATGCAGGTGGGCCCCACTCCGGAACCTTCTAGAACCTTCCAGGTACAATACCGAAAAATCCCGAACATTTTTCGGAACCATGAATATGACTTTCCATATATAAATCTTTACCTCCAGACCATTTCGGAGCTCCTCGTGATGTCCCTGATCCCATATGGGACTCCGAACTACTTTTGGACTCACCATATGAATATCCCAATACTACCCTAGCGTTACCAAACGTTAAGTGTGTGACCCTACAGGTCCGAGAACATGTAGACATGACCGAGACACCTCTCCGGTCAATAATCAATAGCGGGGCCTGGATGCCCATATTGACTCCTACATATTCAACGAAGATCTTTATCGGTTTGAACCACAATGTCAAGGATTCAGTTAATCCCGTATACAATTCCCTTTGTCCGGCGATATGTTACTTGACCGAGATTCGATCGTTGGTATCGCCATACCTAGTTCGATCTCGTTACCGGTAAGTCTCTTTACTCAGTCCGTAATACAAGATCCCCGTGACTAAACTCATTACTCACATGCTTGCAAGCTATTCATGATGTTGTATTACCGAGAGGGCCCAGAGATATCTCTCCGTCACACGGAGCGACAAATCCCAGTCTCAATCCATGCAACCCAACAAACACTTTCCGAGATACCTGTAGAGCACCTTTATGATCACCTAGTTACGAAGTGGCGTTTGATAACCCACAAAGTATTCTTCCGGCATTCGGGAGTGGCATGATCTCATGGTCTAAGGAACAGATACTTGACATGAAGAAAGCTGTAGCAAATAAACTAAGTGATACGATCTGATGCTAAGCTTATGGTTGGGTCTGTCCATCACATCATTCTCCTAATGATGTGATCCCGTTATCAAATGACAACTCATGTCTATGGTTAGGTGATACGTCTCCAACGTATATATAATTGTTGATTGTTTCATACTATTATATTATCAATCTTGGATGCTTAATTTACATTTTTATGCTATTTTATATCATTTTTTGGGACTCACCTATTAACCCAGTGCCCAGTGCTAGCTCCTGTTTTTTGCTTGTTTTTAGCTTTTCAGAAAATCAATACCAAACGAAGTCCAAACAGAATAAAACCTTTAAAATGATTTTTTATGGACCAGAAGGGACCCTAGAAGGTTCGGGGGGAGGCCGGAAGACCTACGGGAGAGCCACGAGCTCACAGGGCGCCCCCTAAGCTCGTGGGCCCCATGTAGCTCCTTTTGATCTAATTCCACCTCTATAAATTCGCAAATATTCCCAAACCAACAAAGAGCCACTCAAAATAACTTTTCTGCCGCCGCAAGCTTCTGTTCTTCCGCGATCCCATCTGGAGGCCTTTTCCGGTAGTCTGTCGAAGGGGGAATCGATCATGGAGGGCTTCTACATCAACCTTACTGCCCTACCGATGATGCATGAGTAGTTCACCACAGACCTACGGGTCCATAGCTAGTAGCTAGATGGCTTCTTCCCTCTCTTTGATCTTCACTACAATGTTCTCCTCGATCTTCTTGGAGTTCTATCCGATGTAATCTTCTTTTGCGGTGTGTTTGTTTGGATCCGATGAATTGTGGGTTTATGATCAGATTATTCATTAAAAGTAATTGAGTCTTTTTCTGAACTTTATTATGCATGATTGCTATAGCTTTGTATTTCTCTCCAATCTATCCGTTTGGTTTGGCCAACTAAATTGATTTATCTTCAGTGGGAGAGGTGCTTTGTAATGGGTTCAATCTTGCAGTGTCCTCACCCAGTGACAGAAGGGGGAGCGAGGCACGTATTATATTGTTGCTATTAAGGGTAAAATGATGGGGTTTAATCATATTGCTTGAGTTTACTTTGTCTAAATCATGTCATCTTGCTTAAGGCGTTACTCTGTTTGTCATGAACTTAATACCATAGATGCAAGCTGGATAGCGGTTGATTGGTGGAGTAATAGTAGTAGATGCAGGCAAGAGTCGGTCTACTTGTCACGGACGTGATGCCTATATACATGATCATTGCCATGAATACGTCATAACTATGCGCTTTTCTATTAATTGCCCAACAGTAAATTGTTTACCCACCGTATGCTATGTGTTGGAGAGAGAAGCCTCTAGTGAAAACTATGGCCCCCGGGTCTACTTTAATCATATTATAAAAAACAAAAATACCTTGCTGCACTTTATTTACTTTTATTTTGTTTTGTAATTTATCTATCTACCTATACAAGATTTGATCCTTGCAAGTAACGAGTTCAAGGGGATCGACAACCCTCTTGCCCACGTTGGGTGCAAGTATTTGCTTTTGTGTTTGCAGGTGTTGTTCACTAAGATTTGCGTGGTTCTCCTTTTGGTTCGATAAACCTTGGTTCTCACTAAGGGAAATATTTATCTCTACTGTACTGCTTCACCCTTCCTCTTCGGGAAAAATCCCAATGCAGCTCACAAGTAGCAGAAAGAATTTCTCGCGCCGTTGCTGGGGAGACATCATCAAATGACTACAAGTACCTTCACTCAAACTATCATCTACTTGCTCTACTTTTTATTTGCCTTTTTGTTTGCCTCTCTTTTTCATCTCCCTCCACTTCTCTAGAAAAATCAAAAATACCAAAAAAAATTGTGTGCTATCTTTGCCTGTGCTGCCATGTGCCTTCTATTTGCTTGCATCTTCGCTTGCTAAAAATTATTGATATGGATCCTCATCCACTTGCTAATCTTTTCAAACAATCCAATTATGATGAACCAATTGCTAGTGATTTGAGTGCACTTGATTATCTTTATGAAGTTTTGCTTGAAAATCATGAATCTGAAAATTGTGATGAAGTGTTAAAAGAAGAAATTTATAAAGTGATTCATGATAGCTCCTTGAATGAAAAGCATGATTGCAATGTTGTTATTATAAATTCTATTAATGACAATTGTGCTAATGATATGCAAAGCTACAAGCTTGGGGATGATAATTTTGTTATGTCCTCTACTTATTGCAATGATCATGATTGGGGTAATAATGCTTCTTATGATCTTGAAAATTTATTTAAGCCTCATGATGAATATGTTATTGATAATAATATTTACAATAATATTGAAAGTGGGTTTGGAAGAGTGTCAACTTTAGGTAAAAAGAATCCCACATATTCAGAGAGTGTTCAATCTTATGAATTTTTTGATAAAAATGGGTTTGGAGAGGTCATGACTTTAGTTGATGTTAATCCCACTATCTTGGAAGATTATAAAACTTTTATGCATAGGGATCATGAAAAGAATATTTTATATGATAGCTATATTGTTGAATTTGATTATGATCCTACATGCAATTATTATGAGAGAGGAAAATATGGTTATAGAAGTCTTCATGTTATTAAATTACCTCTCTTTGTGTTGAAATTATTAATGCTTCATTCTTCCTATTTGCATATGCTAGACATTGCTTGTCTTGATAATTTGTTTTCCTATAAAATGCCTATGCATAGGAAGTATGTTAGACTTAAATGTGTTTGTCACATGTTTTATGATGCTCTCTTTGTGCTTCAATTCTTGTCTTTGACATGAGCATCATTGAAATCTCAAAGCCTATCTTAATGTCTATAAAGAAAGAGCTTGTTGGGAGGCAACCCAATATTTATCTTTATTGCAATTTTTATTTTTCTTGTGCCACACAATTATTGCTACTGTAATGATTGTTTTTTATGTTTTAATTAGTGTTTGTGCCAAGTAATGCCTTTGGGATGATTTGGATGATAGTATAATTGATGTTGTTTGAAAACAGAAACTTTTGCGCCTAGTTCTGGAATTTATATTCTGTACTGGACGTGATAAAATCCTGAATTTTTTACACAGTATTGGAATAAAAATTGTTTATGCTGTCTTAATTTTTCAGAATTTTTGGAGTTACAGAAGTATAATTTTAATTCAGATCTTAACAGACTGTTCAGTTTTAGACAGATTCTGTTTTTATTGCATAGTTTACTTGTTTTAATGATGCTATGGATTATATCGGGGGGTATAAGTCATGGAGAAGTTAGAATATAGTAGGTATTATGCAAGGATAAATTATGAATGAGTTTGTAACAGTAAATGATGAATGTTTGGTAGAAGGAAATTACTGTTCTAATAACTCTGGCCCGTGAAACCTACCGACCCGACGTCCAGCTGTCCAAACCGGGGTAGGTTTGTAACTTCAGCTAGACACCACACAACCGCCTCCGAAAAACATTCATACACCGTGGGCGCTGATACGTCTCCAACGTATCTATAATTTTTGATTGTTCCATGCTATTATAGTATCAATCTTGGATGTTTTTATATGCAATTATATATCATTTTTTGGGACTAACCTATTAACCTAGTGCCCAGTGCTAGTTGCTGTTTTCTGCTTGTTTTTGGTTTTTCAGGAAATCAGTACCAAACGAAGTCCAAATGCCACGAAACTTTTTGGAGATTTTTTTCGGACAAAAGAGACCCTGGAGACTTGGAGAGGAGTCCAGAAGCTTCACAAAGCCTCCACAAGGCAATAGGGCGCAGCCCCAGGGGGCACCCTGATGCCTTGTGGGGCCCTCGTGGCTCCTTTTGACCTAATTCCACTTCTATAAATTTTCAAATATTTGGAAACCAACAGAGAGCCACCCCGAATAACTTTTACGCCGCTGCAAGCCTCTATTCTTCCGTGATCCGATCTGGAGGCCTTTTCCGATACTCTGTCGGAGGGGGAATCGATCACGAAGGGCTTCTACATCAACCTTGCTGCCCTTCCGATGATGTGTGAGTAGTTTACCACAGACCTACGGGTCCATAGCTAGTAGCTAGATGGTTTGTTCTCTCTCTTTGATCTTCAATACCATGTTCTCCTCGATGTTCTTGGAGTTCTATCCGATGTAATCTTCTTTTGCGGTGTGTTTGTTGGGATCCGATGAATTGTGAGTTTATGATCAGATTATTCATGAGAAATATTTGAGTCTTATCTGATCTCTTTTATGCATGATTATTATAGCTTTGTATTTCTCTTCGATCTATCGATTTGGTTTGGCCAACTAGATTGGTTTATCTTGCAATGGGAGAGGTGCTTTGTGATGGGTTCAATCTTGCGGTGCTCAATCCCAGTGACAGAAAGGGACATGACACGTATTTGTATTGTTGCCATTAAGGATAAAAAGATGGGGTTTAATCATATTGCTTGAGTTTACTTTGTCTACATCATGTCATCTTGCTTAAGGCGTTACTCTGTTTCATACTTAATACCCTAGATGCATGCTGGATAGCGGTCGATGGGTGGAGTAATAGTAGTAGATGCAGGCAGGAGTCGGTCTACTTGTCTCGGACGTGATGCCTATATACATGATCATTGCCATGAATCCGGCATAATTATTTGTTTTTCTATCAATTGCCCAACAGTAATTTGTTTACCCACCGTATGTTCTGCGCTCGAAAGAGAAGCCTCTAGTGAAAACTATGGCCCCCGGGTCTATCTTTATCATATATTAAAATCAAAAATACCTTGCTGCAATTTATTTACTTTTAATTTATTTTGCAATTTATATTTCTATCTATCATTATCAGAATTAATCCTTGCAAATAACTGCTAAGACGATTGACAACCCTCTTATTTGCGTTGGGTGCAAGTGTTTGCTTTTGTGTGTGTAGGTGATGCTAAAGGGATTTTGCGTGGTTCTCCTACTGGATTGATAACCTTGGTTCTTAACTGAGGGAAATACTTATCTCTACTATACTGCATCATCCTCTCCTCTTCGGGGAAATACCAACGCAGTCTACAAGTAGCAGGAAGAATTTCTGGCGCCGTTACCGGGGAGACATCACCAAAATTTATCAAGTACCTTCGCACAAACTATCATCCACTTGCATTTATTTTATTTGCCTTTTTATTTGCATTTGCCTCTCGTTTTCATCTCCCCCACTTCTATTTTTTTTTTACAAAAACACAAAAATATTTTTATTTGCTTGTTTGCTAGTTTGCTTGATTTGTCGCGATGTCTCAAGAAAACACAAAATTGTGTGACTTTTGCAATACTAATAATAATGATTTTATTAGTACTCCTATTTCTCCTCCCGCCACTAGTGTGGAGTCGTGTGACATTAATGCTGCTTTCCTTAATCTTGTTATGAAAGAACAATTTTCTGGTAGTCCTAATGAAGATGTTGCATCCCATCTAAATACTTTCGTTGAACTTTGTGATATGCAAAAGAAAAAAGATGTGGATAATGATATTGTTAAATTGAAATTATTTCCATTCTCACTACGAGATCGTGCTAAAACTTGGTTTTCATCCTTGCCTAGAAATAGTATTGATTCTTGGGATAAGTGTAAGGATGCTTTTATTGCCAAGTATTTTCCTCTCGCTAAGATTATTTCTTTTAAGAAATCAAATTATAAATTTTAAGCAACTTGAACATGAACATGTTGCACAATCTTGGGAGAGAATGAAATTAATGATAAGAAATTGCCCAACACATGGTTTAAGTTTATGGATGATCATACAAAAAATTTATGCGGGACTAAACTTTGTTTTTAGAAATTTTCTAGACTCTGCTGCAGGTGGTACTTTTATGGAAATTACATTGGGAGAAGCTACAAAACTTCTTGAAAATATTATGACAAATTATTCTTAATGGCACACTGAACGAACTCCAACTGATAAGAAGGTAAATTTTGTTGAAGAAATTAATACTTTGAGTGATAAGATGGATGCTCTTATGAAATTGGTTGCTAGTAAAAGTGCTCATATTGATCCTAATGATGTGCCATTGTCTACTTTGATTGAGCAAAATAATGATGCTATTGATGTGAATTTTGTCTCTAGAAATAATTTCAACAACAATGATTATAGGGGTACTTTCAATCCTAGACCGTTTCCTGGAAATTCCTCTAATAATTATGGTAATTCCTATAGTAATCCATATAATGATAATAATAGGATACCCTCTAGTCTTGAAAGTAATATTAAAGAATTTATTAATTCACAAAAGATTTTCAATGCTGTGATAGAAGAAATTTTGAATAGAGTTGATGAAATGTTTAGGAACATGGATAGAATTGCTCATGATGTGGAAAATCTCAAAATTAAAATTTTGCCACCCAAGCATGATATAAATTAATCTATTAAATCTATCTATGTTTCCATTAATGAAAGTAAAGAAAGGACCGCTAGGTTGAGAGCTAAGCGAGAATTTCTAGAAAAAGCTATTCCACCCGGTTTCTATCGTAGGAATGATGAAGATATTAAAATGATTGATGTCAACCCTATTGAATCTCTATTTAGTAATATAAAACTTGATGAAAAAGGGACTGAAGATGAGTCAACTTTAGATAGAGGGCGTCCCAATCATTTGGAGGGTGATAATCTTAATGATAAAAATGAAAAAAGTGGGTTTGGAGAGGTCAAAACTTTAAATAGTAATGCACCCACTACTTTGGATTACAAGGACTTTAATTATGATAGTTGTTCTTTAATTGAGTGTATTTCCTTATTGCAATCCATAATTAATTCACCAAATGCATATGAACAAAATAAAGCTTTTACTAAACATATTGTAGAAGCAATGATGAAAGCTCATGAGGAAAAACTTAAGTTGGAAGTTTCAATTCCTAGAAAATTACAAGATGAATGGGAACCTACTATTAAAGTCAAAATTAAATATTATGAGTGTAATGCTCTATGTGATCTTGGTGCTAGCGTTTCCACTATACCAAAATCTTTGTGTGATGTGCTAGGTCTCACCGATATGGATCCTTGTTCCCTTAATTCGCATCTAGCGGATTCCACTATTAAAAAACCATTGGGTAGAATAAATGATGTGCTTATTCTTGCTAATAAAAATTATGTGCCCATGTATTTTATTGTTCTTGATATTGAATGCAATCCTTCTTGTCCTATAATACTTGGTAGGCATTTTCTACGAACCATAGGTGCTATTATTGATATGAAAGAAGGTAATATAAGATTTCAATTTCCATTAAATAAAGGGATGGAACACTTCCCTAGAAAAAGAATTAAGCCACCATATGAATCTATTATGAGGGCCACCTATGGAATTAATTTGAAGGATGATAACACTTAAAGTTATGCATTATGCCTAGCTAGGGGCATAAAACAATAGCGCTTGTTGGGAGGCAACCCAATGAATAAAATAAATTTTAGTTTTACCTTCTGTTTTTGTATATTTACACAATTATAGCCTCTGTTATGATTGTGTTTTTATATTTTAATTAGTGTTTGTGCCAAGTAATGCCTTTGGGATGATTTGGAAGATAGTATAATTGATGCTGTTTGAAAACAGAAACTTTTACGTCCAGTGCTGGAATTTTGATTTTTCTCTGGAGCGTCAGAACCATCTGATTTGCTTACACAATATTTATATATGAATTGCCCATGTTGTCCTAAATTTTCAGAGTTTTTTGAGTTACAGAAGTATGACGTTAATTCAGATCTTTACAGACTGTTCTGTTTTAGACAGATTCTGTTTTTGTTCCATAGTTTGCTTATTTTGATGAATCTATGGATCGTATCGGGGGGTATGAGTCATGGAGAAGTTGGAGTACAGTAGCATTATGCCAATATTAAATATGATCAATTTACAACAGTACCTAAAGTTTAAGATTTATTTGTTATACTAACGGATCTCACACGGTTTCTGTTGAGTTTTGTGTGCGGAAGTTTTCAAGTTTTGGGTGAGACTACGATGGATAAAGGAATAAGGAGCGGCAAGAGCCTAAGCTTGGGGATGCCCAAGGAACCCCAAGGTAATATTCAAGGAAGACTCAAGCGTCTAAGCTTGGGGATGCCCCGGAAGGCATCCCCGCTTTCGTCTACAATCTATCGGTAACTCACTTGGAGCTATATTTTTATTCATCACATGATATGTGTTTTACTTGGAGCGTCTTGTGATATAGTTTGTTTGCTTTTGTTTGCTTTTTAGTTTGTCACAATCATCTTTTCTGAACACACCTTTTTGAGAGGGACACACATTATTCGTGATTTGTTAGAATATTCTATGTGCTTCACTTATATCTTTTGAGCTAGGCAGTTGCTCTAGTGCTACACTTATATCTTTTAGAGCACGGCGGTG
Source organism: Elymus sibiricus (assembly GCA_039707655.1). Taxonomy (NCBI): domain Eukaryota; kingdom Viridiplantae; phylum Streptophyta; class Magnoliopsida; order Poales; family Poaceae; genus Elymus; species Elymus sibiricus. The sequence goes on along the minus strand of CM077664.1, from coordinate 201,296,298 downwards.
GTTATATTTTAAAGAAATAGTTGAACTCTCATGCTTCACTTATATCTTTTTGAGAGTCTAACGAATAGCAATGGTAATATACACGGGTTATGAATTTGGTCCTAATATGATAGGTATTGAAGAGGGATATAATAAAAACTTTCATGTAGATCATTGAATATGATAAGTTTGATTCCTTGCAATAGTTTTGCGATATTAAGATGGTAATATGTGGGAGGTGCTAGTAGATAATTGTGGTTTAGTAAGAATATTGGTGTTAAGGTTTGTGATTCCCGAAGCATGCACGTATGATCTGTTGTTATGCTAAGAAGTTGGAGCATGATTTATTCTTGATTGTCTACCTTATGAGTGGCGGTCGGGGACGAGTGATGGTCTTTTCCTACCAATCTATCCCCCTAGGGGCATGTGTAGTTGTACTTTGCTTCAAGGGCTAATAGACTTTCACAATAAGTATATGAGTTCTTTATGACTAATGTGAGTCCATGGATTATACGCACTCTCACCTTTCTGCAATTTGCTCGGTACCGTGCATTGCCCTTTCTCACATCGAGAGTTGGTGCAAACTTCGCCGGTGCATCCAAACCCCGTGATATGATACGATCTATCACACATAAGCCTCCTTATATCTTCCTCAAAACAGCCGCCATACCTACCTATCATGGCATTTCCATAGCCATTCCGAGATATATTGCCATGCAACTTCCACCATTCCGTTTTTATGACACACATCGTCATTGTCATATTGCTTTGCATGATCATATAGCTGACATAATATTTGTGGCTCAGCCACCGTTCATCATTTTTATACATGTTACGTTAGTATCATTGCTGTAACATCCCCAGATCTTAACCCTGTCATTATGCTAATTAATTAGCCATGTAATCATGATCATCCTAAATAAATTGCATTTAGAGAATAATCCAACTTCAAATTCAAATTTAAAATAAAGTCAAAATTAAAAGTTATCCAAACAGTAGAACAAAAGTGTTCATAATATTTCAAATAATCTCAAAGCATTTATAAAAATAAAGCCAACATTATTTTAATTCCTAAATTGACCCTAACATCGAAAAACAGTGACTAAAACAGCCACTTTAATCCCTTTGCATTTAATCAAAAATCTAGTGATTTCAAATATTACCCCAACCATTTTATAGCAGTGCCAAATATTGCCTGATATTTATTGAGCCAAGTCTCATATTTTACAAAAGTAATATTGTGACCAAACATTTTGCAAAACAGAGAAGAAGTAAATAAACAGAAAAAGAAAAAGAGAAAAGCTAAAAACCTACTGCTACGCTGGGCCCTAAGTGGCTATAGTGCGCGGTCCAGCCCAGTCCCCCCTATTTTCTCCCTCCTCCCGCCTCTCTCCCCTCGCCGTCGGCCGCCCAGAGTGCGCACGCCCTGCCCCCCCCTCGCGCGCGCTCGACAGCGCGCGGCTGCAGCTCCGCGGGCGCCTGCAAGACCCCCTCGACCCCCCTGCAACCCTAGTCGCCCCCATACTCCCCCTCGTTTGCCCTCTCCCTCTCTGCTTCGCTCGCCCGTGCGTGGTCGTCGCCGTTCGCTGCTCGTGCCCGTGGCCATTGGCCTCCTCGAGCCGCAGGGAGATGTCCACCCGCTCCACCATCGACGCCTGCTTCACCTACAAGGACGGCCTCGAGCAGTGCCCCTTCTGAACGTCGCCATCGGGCCGTCGTCTCCAATTGCGGCCGCTGCGCGCATCGCCTTGATCCGCACCATCCCGGCAACCTCCGGCTTCCTCGACCGCTTCTCTGCAACCGCGGTGAGCACGCGGTCAAAACCCCCCATGGTTAGGTGCCCGAATTTGTCCCCTAGGCCATGTTCCACTCGAGGCCGAACCCACCGCCGCACGGCCTCATCCCCGGCAGCGTTCCGGTGAGCAAATGGTCGCGCACGATAGTCAACCACGTTCGCGTGCGCTCGTAGACAACCCATGGCCCTCCAGTTCGACTGCAAGCGCGCCGCTGCGGCTGCTTCACTTCCACCCGTACTCCGGCCGCCACCGCGAGCTCGTCTCCGGCGAGCACAGCGCACCCCAGCACTCGTGGCCACCATCACTGGATGCGCGCGAGCTCCAGCTTCGCGTAGAACCCATCGGCGCTGGCTCCCGTCACGTGTAGCGCGATTCCGGTGAAGTTCCGGCCATCGCCGCCGTGTTTTGCCTCGCCGGCGCTAACGGCTGACGTGGCGTCATTAGCCACTAACCGGAATCCCCTAATAGCCACTGACTGTGGGTCCCGCAAGGTTTAATTAACCGGATAATTAAAATGTTTAAAATAACTGAAACTGACATGTGGGGCCCACGTTTACTGTTTAAACGGATAAGATGGTCCAGTCAGTGTGCTGACTTAGCAGGCTGGCCCACATGTCAGCCTCTGCTGACTGGACCCTTGACCCAGTCAGCGCTGACTGGGCAACACCCAGTCACTGCCAGTGGGTCCCCCGTGGGCCCTGTTGACTGGTCAGCGGGTCAGTTGACCGCTGACGCCATGCTAACTCCATGCTGACATCATATTTCCTTTCCTGTCGAATTTAGTAATTAAAACAATTCCAGAAAATGTTTAAAACTTTGGAAATTCATATAAAATAAACCGTAACTCGGATGAAAATAATTTATATATGAAAGATGATCAGAAAAATATGACGAATCCGAATATGTGATCAAAATGCTTGATCATCACTCCTAACTAGGTGAACATGGAACCGTCCCCTCCGGTTCTATATACCGATAACTGCCCGGAGCTGGGAAAATATTCCCGGATATTTTCCCACTCTGTTTTAAATACTTAGTCCTGCGTTAGGGCACCCTAGCACAACCTGTTGCCATGCCAAGCATCTGTGTTGCATCTGTGTGCTTTATATTTACTATTTCTTTCCCCCTCTTCTCTCTGGTAGACTCCGAGACCGACGCTGTCCCTGTGATCGACTACGTCACCGACGACCCTTCTTCCTTTTCAGCAGAGCTTCCAGGCAAGCAAAACCCCCTTGATCATTCCTATATCGCCCATTCTTTCTTCCCCGTGCTTGCATTAGATTTAGCTACTGTAATTGATTGCTCCTATTCTGATGCATGGCCTGATGTTGTAACCTGCTGTTGATACTTTACATGTTGTCCTATATGCTTAGTATAGGTTGGTTAGCGATCCATCAGTGGCCCTACACCCTTGTCCGTGTTGCCATGCTTTACTACCGATGACTCGATCAATGTGATCGATGTGCCGAGACCGACACAGCACCGCACACCACTTAGTTGCACGACTCTGCAGAGCTACTATCGAGTGCCAAGGGTGATACCTCCTACCTCACTCCTGATGATATCTCTGTAGCATAGCTAGTCGGTTGTGGGTTACCGAGGGTGATTCCTCTTCCACCACCTCCGATGATGCCTCTGTTGTGCAGCCCTCAAGTGTAAACCCCTCGAGGGTGATTCCTCCAAGTTCACCTTGATGGATATATCGAGTGGGAGTCCATCGAGGGTGATTCCTCGTACTTCCCCCTTGATGATAAAACACACTGTTACCTTTAACTGTTACCCCTTTTAACTGTTACTGTGGGACTGAAGGGACAGGCAGTACCACCCCGGTAGAGGTGGACCTGAGTTCCCGACAGTCTCTTGAGAGTCGGGTTGACCTGGAGGGTACCCGCGAGATAATTACGAGGCGCGGCCGGGCAGGCAGAGACCGCCCTAGAGAGGGATGGGCCTGACCCTTGTTGCACTTCCTCGAGACGGGGCGACAGGAGTACTGATCGTCACCGCGAGCTCCCAACACACTAACGGATTTGGGTATTTGATCTGAGTTGGCCACTGGCCTATACGCACTACCACCACGTGGGATAATGGTTTAATGGGGCCCTCGGCACCGTATGTATCAACCGAAAGCTCTGTCAGACGTCCAGTTTAGCATTGTGGCACGGTCGGATCGCGCCATCCAGGCAGAGGTGGCGCTGGTATCCACCGTCCTCACAACGACCTGGAGTGCAAAGGGCGATGGGCCCAAGACACCTGAGCACTTAGGATGTAGACCGGCGGGGACCTCTCTGCTGAGCCTAGGTAGGACTACGTCATGTCGATCAGCCGAGGCAGGGCATGACCGAGAAAAGTGTGTCCAGCCAGAGTTAATCGAGCGTGTTGGGTAACAGTAGTGCACCCCTGCAGGGAAGATTATCTATTTGAATAGTCGTGTCCACGGTAACAGGATGCTCAGTGTTGTATCCCGATCTACTACAACTTGAACTGAATACATGTTACTTTAATTGTAAGCACCGAGATCGCTTTCTCGCAAGGAGTCGAGGAAGGATCTCTAGGCTTTGCCACTACATGCTTGCTATTTTAATTATGTACTAATCTACACTCTTCTAATGCTAAAAGACGCTGCAAGATGCTAGTTTTCGATAGGCTAGGCCTTCCCCTCTATTCTGGCAATTCTGCAGTCCAGTCCACAGATACAACCCCTTCATTTGATACCGATGCATATTTAGCATAGATCTGATGTAAGTCTTGCGAGTACTTTGGATGAGTACTCACGGTTGCTTTGCTACTTCTTTTTCCCCATTCCCGATTGTTGCGATCAGATGACGGAGCCCCGGAGCCAGCTGATCCCGCTGTCGACTACGACTACACTGGCGGAGCCTACTTCTACGTGGAGACCGATGACCAGGAGTAGATAGGAGGCTCCCAGGCAGGAGGCATGCGCCTTTTCGATCTAGATGTCGTTGTTTTGCTCAGCCTTCTTAAGGCATACTTGGCTATCTACGTCTATACTCAGATGCTGATGCTTCCGCTGACTCTGGTGTAACTCGAGCTTATGTATTCGAGCCCTGGAGGCCCCTGGCTTGTAATATTAAGCTTGTATTATTTTATTTTGTGTCTAGAGTTGTGTTGTGATATCTTCCCGTGAGTCCCTGGGCTTGATCGTGCGCATTTGCGTGTATGATTAGTGCACGGTCGGGCCGGGGGCGTCACAATTGCACATCCTGGTACACTGTCAGAGGCATTCATATAGAGTCATATTTTGTTCTAGTTTCGAGTTGTAAGTAAATAGAAGTATGATGATCATCATTATTAGAGCATTGTCCCAGTGAGGAAATAAAAAAAGGAGGCCAAAAAGAGCCCACGAAGAAAAGAAAAAAAAGAAAAAGAAGAAAATGAGAGAAAAAGAGAGAAGGGGCAGTGTTACTATCCTTTTCCATACTTGTGCTTCAAAGTAGCACCATGTTTTTCATATAGAGAGTATCCTGTTTAGTCACTTTCATATACTAGTGGGAATTTTTCATTATAGAACTTGGCTTGTATATTTCGATGATGGGCTTCCTCAAATGCCCGAGGTCCTAATGAGCAAGCAAGTTGGATGCACACCCACTTAGTTTTCATGTTGAGCTTTCATACACTTATAGCTCTTAGTGCATCCGTTGCATGGCAATCCCTACTCCTCGCATTGACATCACTTGATGGGCATCTCCATAGCCCGTTGATTAGCCACGTTGATGTGAGACTATCTTCTTATTTTTGACTTCCCCTTATTAATCTCTACCACCACACTATATTCCACCCATAGTGCTATATCCATGGCTTGCACTCATGTATTGCGTGGGGGTTGAAAAAGCCGAAGCGCGTTAAGAAGTATGAACCAATTGCTCGGCTTGTCATCGGGGTAGTGCATGATAAATATTTTGTGTTAAGAAGATGGAGCATGACAGGATTATATGATTTTGTAGGGATAACTTTCTTTAGCATTTTTATTTTGAAAGGCATGATTGTTTGTTAGTATGCCTGAGTATTGATGTCTTCATATCAAATTATAGACTATTGCTTTGAAGCATTCGGATCTTATTATTCATACCGTAAGAGAGATTACATGATGAAACATGTTAGGTAGCATTCCACATCAAAAATTCTATTTTTATCATTTACCTACTCGAGGACGAGCAGGAATTAAGCTTGGGGATGCTTGATACGTCTCCAATGTATCTATAATTTTTGATTATTCCATGCTATTATAGTATCAATCCTGGATGTTTTTATATGCAATTATATATCATTTTTTGGGACTAACCTATTAACCTAGTGCCCAGTGCCAGTTGTTGTTTTCTGCTTGTTTTTGGTTTTTAGGAAATCAGTACCAAACGAAGTCCAAATGCCACGAATTTTTTTGGAGATTTTTTCTGGACAAAAGAGACCCTGGAGACTTGGAGAGGAGGCCAGAAGCTTCACGAAGCCTCCACAAGGCAACAGGGCATGACCCTGGGGGGGCGCCCTGATGCCTTGTGGGGCCCTTGTGGCTCCTTTTGACCTAATTCCACTTCTATAAATTCTCAAATATTCAGAAACCAACAGAGAGCCACCCCGAATAACTTTTACACTGCCACAAGCCTTTGTTCTTCCGTGATCCCATCTGGAGGCCTTTTCGGTACTCTGCCGGAGGGGGAATCGATCACGGAGGGCTTCTACACCAACCTTGCTGCCCTTCCGATGATGTGTGAGTAGTTTACCACAGACCTACGGGTCCATAGATAGTAGCTAGATGGCTTCTTCTCTCTCTTTGATCTTCAATACCATGTTCTCCTCGATGTTCTTGGAGTTCTATCCGATGTAATCTTCTTTTGCGGTGTGTTTGTTGGGATCCGATGAATTATGAGTTTATGATCAGATTATTCATGAGAAATATTTGAGTCTTCTCTGAACTATTTTATGCATGATTATTATAGCTTTGTATTTCTCTCCGATCTATCAATTTGGTTTGGCCAACTAGATTGGTTTATCTTGCAATGGGAGAGGTGCTTTGTGATGGGTTCAATCTTGCGGTGCTCAATCCCAGTGACAGAAAGGGACATGACACGTATTTGTATTGTTGCCATTAAGGATAAAAAGATGGGGTTTAATCATATTGCTTGAGTTTACTTTGTCTACATCATGTCATCTTGCTTAAGGCGTTACTCTGTTTCATACTTAATACACTAGATGCATGCTGGATAGCGGTCGATGGGTGGAGTAATAGTTGTAGATGCAGGTAGGAGTCGGTCTACTTGTCTCGGACGTGATGCCTATATACATGATCATTGCCATGAATCCGTCATAATTATTTGCTTTTCTATCAATTGCCCAACAGTAATTTGTTTACCCACCGTATGCTATGTGTTCGAGAGAGAAACCTCTAGTGAAAACTATGGCCCCCGGGTCTACTTTTATCATATATTAAAATCCAAAAATACCTTGCTGCAATTTATGATAAAAGTAGACCCGGGGGCCATAGTTTTCACTAGAGGTTTCTCTCTCGAACACATAGCATACGGTGGGTAAACAAATTACTGTTGGGCAATTGATAGAAAAGCGCATAGTGATAACGGATTCATGGCAATGATCATGTATATAGGCATCACGTCCGAGACAAGTAGACTAACTCTTGCCTGCATCTACTACTATTACTCCACTCATCGACCGCTATCCAGCATGCATCTAGAGTATTAAGTATAAAACAGAGTAACGCCTTAAGCAAGATGACATGATGTAGACAAAGTAAACTCAAGCAATATGATTAAACCCCATCTTTTTATGCTTAATGGCAACAATACAAATACGTGTCTTGTCCCTTTCTGTCACTGGGATATAGAACACCGCAAGATTGAACCCATCACAAAGCACCTCTCCCATTGCAAGATAAATCAATCTAGTTGGCCAAACCAAATGGATAGATCGGAGAGAAATACAAAGATATAACAATCATGCATAAAAGAGTTCAGAGAAGACTCAAATATTTCTCATGAATAATCTGATAAGAAACCCACAATTCATCGGATCCCAACAAACACACCACAAAAGAAGATTACATCGAATAGAACTCCAAGAACATCGAGGAGAACATGGTATTGAAGATCAAAGAGAGAGAAGAAGCCATCTAGCTACTAGCTATGGACCCATAGGCCTATGGTAAACTACTCACACATCATCGGAAGGGCAACATGGTTGATGAAGAAGCCCTCCGCGATCGATTCCCCCTCTGGCAGAGTACCGAAAAAGGCCTCCGGATGGGATCACAGAAGAACAGAGGCTTGCGGCGGCGGAAAGGTTTTCTCTTCTGTCTTTCTGGTATATTGCGAATATTTGGGAATTTATAGCGCTGGAATTAGGTCAATAGGTGCCACGAGGGGCCCACAAGCCTGGGGGGCGCGCCCTCCGGGCTTGTCGCTCCCTCGTGACTCTTCTGGTCTTCTCCCGAAGCTTCTAGGGTCACCTTGATACGTCTCCAACGTTTCTTTATTTTTTTATTGTTCCATGCTATTATAGTATCAATCTTGGATGTTTTATATGCAATCATATGCAATTATATATCATTTTTTGGGACTAACCTATTAACCTAGTGCCCAGTGCCAGTTGCTGTTTTTTTGCCTGTTTTTGCCTTTTCAGAAAATCATTGTCAAACGGAGTCAAACGAATAAAAAACTTTGGATTAATTTTTTCTGGACCAGAAGGGACCCTAGAAGCTTTGGGAGAAGACCAGAAAAATCATGAGGGAGCGACAAGTCCGGAGGGTGCGCCTGGGGACGGGGGGGAGGGGGGGTAGGCGCGCCCCTAGGCTTGTGGGCCCCTCGTGGCACCTCTTGACCTAATTCCAATGCTATAAATTCCCAAATATTCCCAATATACCAGAGAGACAGAAGAGAAAACCTTTCCGCCGCCGCAAGCCTCTGTTCTTCTGCGATCCCATCTGGAGGCCCTTTTTGGTACTCTGCCGAAGGGGGAATCGATCACGGAGGGCTTCTACATCAACCTTGATGCCCTTCTGATGATGTGTGAGTAGTTTACCATAGACCTACTGCTCCATAGCTAGTAGCTAGATGGCTTCTTCTCTCTCTTTGATCTTCAATACCATGTTCTCCTCGATGTTCTTGGAGTTCTATTCGATGTAATCTTCTTTTGCGGTGTGTTTGTTGGGATTCGATGAATTGTGGGTTTATGATCAGATTATTCATGAGAAATATTTGAGTCTTCTCTGAACTCTTTTATGCATGATTGTTATAGCTTTGTATTTCTCTCCGATCTATCCGTTTGGTTTGGCCAACTAGATTGATTTATCTTGCAATGGGAGAGGTGCTTTGTGATGGGTTCAATCTTGCGATGTTCTATATCCCAGTGACAGAAAGGGACAAGACACGTATTTGTATTGTTGCCATTAAGGATAAAAAGATGGGGTTTAATCATATTGCTTGAGTTTACTTTGTCTACATCATGTCATCTTGCTTAAGGCGTTACTCTGTTTTGCACTTAATACCCTAGATGCATGCTGCATAGCGGTCGATGGGTGGAGTAATAGTAGTAGATGCAGGCAGGAGTCGGTCTACTTGTCTCGGAGGTGATGCCTATATACATGATCATTGCCTTGAATATCGTCATAACTATGCGCTTTTCTATCAATTGCCCAACAGTAATTTGTTTACCCACCGTATGCTATGTGTTCGAGAGAGAAGCCTCTAGTGAAAACTATGGCCCCCGGGTCTACTTTTATCATAAATTAAAATCCAAAAATACCTTGCTGCAATTTATTTACTTTATTTTATTTTGCAATTTACTTTTCTATCTATCACTATCAGAATTAATCCTTGCAAGTAACCGCTAAGGGGATTGACAACCTTCTTATTTGCGTTGGGTGCAAGTGTTTGCTTTTGTGTGTGTAGGTGCTGCTAATGAGGTTCTGTGTGGTTCTCCTACTGGATTGATAACCTTGGTTCTTAACTGAGGGAAATACTTATCTCTACTGTACTGCATCATCCTCTCCTCTTTGGGGAAATCCCAACGCAGTTCACAAGTAGCAGGAAGAATTTCTGGCGCCGTTGCCGGGGAGACATCACCAAAACCTATCAATTACCTTCGCATAAACTATCATCTACCTGCTCTTATTTTCATTTGCCTTTTTATTTGCATTTGCCTCTCGTTTTCATCTCCCCACTTCTAAGACAATTTTACAAAAAACACAAAAATATTTTTGTTTGCTTGTTTGCTTGCTTTTACTGCCTTCATGTCAACACAGAAAACAGAAAACAAAAGCAAAAATTTAAGATCACTATGGATCAACTTAAAGTTTTCTACTTGGATAATCTTTGATCCATTTGTGCTCATGCTGAAACCCTGACTAGTTTAGTTGAGGGAAATCATTAGATGTGCATGCTCATTTTGTGCATCACCGTTTGTCTCAAAAAGGGAGACTCTTATGGAATCAAATAAATTGTTTGCTATGCTATGCTTGGAATCTATTTGAAATTCATGATTTTACTTGTTGCTCTAAGAACCCTAAAAAACACCTTCCCTACCTATGTGAGTTTAATGATAATGAAATCTTTTCTTCTTATGCCAAGGGTGTTTACAGCTACTATGATATCGAACAAATTGAAGAATTTGTTGCTTTTAAGGGCGCCTATGAAGTTGCTTCTTTGATTGAAAAGTATGATGCTACTCTCTACAAATATGAAAATCTTGCCATACTTAAATATTGCTATGAAAACTATGCTTCCAATACCTATGTTAGTGAATTCATTGGGAGAATGTCTGTTGCTTTGGAAGAGAATAATGATATGCATGAATCTATAGATAATTATGATCCTATTGATTCACTTGAAATATCCCTTTTTGATAAATTTGATGCTTATGGCCATGATGCCAATATTAATTATGCTTATGGAGATGAACTTGCTATAGTTCCTTATGTTAAAAATGAAATCATTGCTATTGCACCCACACTTGATAGCTCCTTGAATGAAAAGCATGGTTGCAATATTGCTATTATAAAATCTATTAATGTCAATTGTGCTAATGATATGCAAAGCTACAAGCTTGGGGATGATGATTTTGTTATGTCCACTACTTATTGTAATGATCATGATTGGGGTGATGCTTCTTATGATCTTGAAAATTTATTTAAGCCTCATGATGAATATGTTATGGATTATAATGTTTGCAATAATATTGAAAGTGGGTTTGGAAGAGTGTCAACTTTAGGTAATAAAGATCCCACTATCTTGGAAGACTATAAGACTTTTATGCATGTGGATCATGAAGAGAACATTTTATATGATAGCTATATTGTTGAATTTGATTATGATCCTACATGTAATTATTATGAGAGAGGAAAATATGGTTGTAGAAATTTTCATGTTACTAAATTACCTCTCGTTGTGTTGAAATTATTAATGCATCATTCTTCCTATTTGCATGTGCTAGATATTGCTTGTCTTAATAATTTGTTTTCTTATAAAATGCTTATGCATAGGAAGTATGTTAGACTTAAATGTGTTTGTCACATGTTATATGATGCTTTCTTTGTGCTTCAATTCTTGTCTTTGATGTGAGCATCATTTAAATCTCAAAGCCTATCTTAATGGCTATAAAGGAAGAGCTTGTTGGGAGACAACCCAATAGTTATTTGTTTTCTGTTTTTGTGTGTTTACACAATTGTAGCCTCTGTTATGAGTGTGTTTTTATCTTTTAATTAGTGTTTGTGCCAAGTAATGTCTTTGGGATGATTTGGATGATAGTATAATTGATGCTGTTTGGAAAACAAAAAGTTTTGCACCTAGTATTTGATTTTTCATTCTGTACTGGAGCATCAGAAAAATCTAAAAAATTTATACAATATTGGTATATGAATTGTTTACGTTGTCCTAATTTCTCAAATACCCAACTTGCTTGCTCATGAAGACCTCGGGCATTTGAGGAAGCCCATCATCGGAATATACAAGCCAAGTTCTATAATGAAAAATTCCCACTAGTATATGAAAGTGACAACATAGGAGACTCTCTATATGAAAAACATGGTGCTCCTTTGAAGCACAAGCATGGAAAAAGATAGTAACACAACCCCTTCTCTCTTTTTCTCTCATTTTTTCGCTGGGCTCTTTTTGGCCTCTTTTTTTATCTCCTCACAGGGACAATGCTCTAATAATGATGATCATCACACTTCTATTTACTTACAACTCAATTTTTTTAACTCGATACTAGAACAAATATGACTCTATATGAATGCCTCTGGTAGTGTACCTGGATGTGCAATGATACTAGCGTAACATGTATGAAAATGATGAACGGTGGCTGAGCCACAAATACTATGTCAGCTATATGATCATGCAAAGCAATATGACAATGATGATGTGTGTCATATAAAAAGAACGGTGGAAGTTGCATGGCAATATATCTCGGAATGGCTATGGAAATGCCATAATAGGTAGGTATGGTGGCTGTTTTGAGGAAGATATAAGGAGGCTTATGTGTGATAGAGCGTATCATATCACGGGGTTTGGATGCACCGGCGAAGTTTGCACCGACTCTCGATGTGAGAAAGGGCAATGCACGATACCGAAGAGGCTAGCAAATTGCGGAAAGGTGAGAGTGCGTATAATCCATGGACTCACATTAGTCATAAAGAACTCACATACTTATTACGAAAGTCTATTAGCCCTCGAAGCAAAGTACTACTACACATGCCCCTAGGGGGGAGGTTGGTAGGAGTTAACCATCGCGCGCCCCCGACCGCCACGCAAAAGAAGACAATCAAGAATAAATCATACTCCAACTTCTTAGCATAACGACAGACCATACGTGCATGCTTCGGGAATCACAAACCTTAACACCAATATTCTTACTAAACCATAATTATCTACTAGCATGTCCCACATATGACCATCTTAATATCGCAAAACTATTGCAAGGAATCAAACTTATCATATTCAGTGATCTACATGAAAGTTTTTATTATATCCCTCTTGAATACCTATCATATTAGGACCAAATTCATAACCCGTGCATATTACCATTGCTATTTATTAGACTCTCAAAAAGATATAAGTGAAGCATGAGAGTGCAACTATTTCTTTAAAATATAACCACCACCGTGCTCTAAAAGATATAAGTGAAGCACTAGAGCAACTGCCTAGCTCAAAAGATATAAGTGATGCACATAGAGTATTCTAACAAATCACGAATAATGTGTGTCCCTCTCAAAAAGGTGTGTTCCGCAAAGATGATTGTGGAAAACTAACAAGAAAACAAAAGCAAGCAAACTATAGCACAAGACGCTCCAAGTAAAACACATATCATGCGATGAATAAAAATATAGCTCCAAGTGATATACCGATAGATTGTAGACGAAAGAGGGGATGCCATCCGGGGCATCCCCAAGCTTAGACGCTTGAGTCTTCCTTGAATATTACCTTGGGGTGCCTTGGGCATCCCCAAGCTTAGGCTCTTGCCGGTCCTTATTCCTTTATCCATCGTAGTCTCACCCAAAACTTGAAAACTTCAGCACACAAAACTCAACAGAAACCTCGTGAGATCCGTTAGTATAACAAATAAATCTTAAACTTTAGTTACTGTTGTAAATTGATTCATATTTGATATTGGCATAATTCTACTGTACTCCAACTTCCCCATGGCTCATACCCCCCGATACGATCCATAGATTCATCAAAATAAGCAAACTATGCAACAAAAACAGAATCTGTCTAAAACAGAACAGTCTGTAAAGATCTATTTAAAAGCTATACTTCTGTAACTCCAAAAATTCTAAAAAATTAGGACAACATAAAAACTTCATAAAAAAATACTGTGTAAAATTTTTAGATTTTTTTGACGCTCCAGTACAGAACCAAAAATCAAATACTGGACACAAAACTATCTGTTTTCCAAACAGCATCAATTATGCTATCATCCAAATTATCCCAAAGGCATTACTTGGCACAAACACTAATTAAAAGATAAAAATCACGATCATAATAGAGGCTACAATTGTGTAAACACACAAAAAATAAAACAACGGATTATTGGGTTGCCTCCCAAGAAGCTCTTTCTTTATAGCCATTAAGATAGGCTTGAGATTTCAATGATGCTCTCATGAAAGATAACAATGGAAACACAAAGAGAGCATTATAAAACATGTAACAAACACATTTAAGTTTAACATACTTCCTATGCATAGGAATTTTATAAGCAAACAAATTATCAAGATAAACAACATCTAGCATATGCAAATAGGAAGAAAGAAGCATTAATAATTTCAACATAACGAGAGGCAATTTAGTAACATGAAGATTTCTACAACCATATTTTCCTCTCTCATAATAATTACATGTAGGATCATAATCAAACTCAACATTATAGCTATCATAAACATTATTCTCTCTATGATCCACATGCATAATTTTTTTATAATCTTCCAAGATAGTGGGATTAACATCAACTAAAGTCATGACCTCTCCAAACCCACTTTTATCAAAAATTCCGTAAGATTGAACACTCTCCGAATATGTGGGATTCTTTTTACCTAAAGTTGACACTCTTCCAAACCCACTTTCAATATTATTACAAACATTATTATCAATATCATATTCATCATGAGGCTTAAATAAATTTTCAAGATCATAAGAAGCATCACCCCAATCATGATCATTACAATGAGTAGTGGACGTAACAAAATCATCGTCCCCAAGCTTGTAGTTTTGCATATAATTAACACAATTGACATTAATAGAATTTATAATAAAATCATTGCAATCATGCTTTTCATTCAAAGAGCTATCATGAATCACTTTATAAATTTCTTCATCTAACACTTCATCGCAATTTTAAGAGTCATGATTTTCAAGCAAAACTTCATAAAGATAATCTAGAGCACTCAACTCACTAGCAATTGGTTCATCATAATTGGATTTTTTGAAAATATTAGCAAGTGGATGAGGATCCATATCAATAGTTTTTAGCAAGGGAAGATGCAAGCAAATAGAAGGCACATGACAACACAAGCAAGCAAACGAGCAAGTAAAAATATTTTTGTGTTTTCGTAATTTTTATGAGAAGTGGGGGAGATGAAAACGAGAGGCAAATGCAAATAAAAAGGCAAATGAAAATAAGAGCAAGTATATGATAGTTTATGCGAAGGAACTTGATAGGTTTTGGTGATGTCTCCCCAGCAACGCCGCCAGAAATTCTTCCTGCTACTTGTGAACTGCGTTGGGATTTCCCCGAAGAGGAGAGGATGATGCAGTACAGTAGAGATAAGTATTTCCCTCAGTTAAGAACCAAGGTTATCAATCCAGTAGGAGAACCACACAGGACCTCGTTAGCAGCACCTACACACACAAAAGCAAACACTTGCACCCAGCACAAATAAGAGGGTTGTCAATCCCCTTAGCGGTTACTTGCAAGGATTAATTCTGATAGTGATATATAGAAAAGTAAATTGCAAAATAAAATAAAAGTAAATAAATTGCAGCAAGGTATATTTGGATTTTAATATATGATAAAAGTAGACTCGGGGCCATAGTTTTCACTAGAGGCTTCTCTCTCGAACACATAGCATACGGTGGGTAAACAAATTACTGTTGAGCAATTGATAGAAAAGCACATAGTGATGACGGATTCATGGCAATGATCATGTATATAGGCATCATGTCCAAGACAAGTAGACCGACTCCTGCCTGCATCTACTACTATTACTCCACTCATCGACCGCTATCCAGCATGCATCTATAGTATTAAGTATAAAACAAAGTAACGCCTTAAGCAAGATGACATGATGTAGACAAAGTAAACTCAAGCAATATGATTAAACCCCATCTTTTGATCCTTAATGTCAACAATACAAATATGTGTCTTGTCCCTTTCTGTCACTAGGATATAGAACACCGCAAGATTGAACCCATCACAAAGCACCTCTCCCATTGCAAGATAAATCAATCTAGTTGGCCAAACCAAACGGATAGATCGGAGAGAAATACAAAGCTATAACAATCATGCATAAAAGAGTTCAGAGAAGACTCAAATATTTCTCATGAATAATCTGACCATAAATCCACAATTCATCGGATCCCAACAAACACACCGCAAAAGAAGATTACATCGAAAAGAACTCCAAGAACATCGAGGAGAACATGGTATTGAAGATCAAAGAGAGAGAAGAAGCCATCTAGCTATTAGCTATGGACCCGTAGGTCTGTGGTAAACTACTCACACATCATTGGAAGGGCAGCAAGGTTGATGAAGAAGCCCTCCGTGATCGATTCCCCCTCCGGCAGAGTACCGGAAAAGGCCTCCAGATGGGATCGCGGAAGAACAGAGGCTTGCGGCGGTGGAAAGGTTTTCTCTTCTGTCTTTCTGGTATATTGGGAATATTAGGGAATTTATAGCACTGGAATTAGGTCAAGAGGTCCCACGAGGGGCCCACAAGCCTGGGGGGCGCGCCTACCCCCCTGGGCGCGCCCTCCCACTACAAAAAAAACTTCCGTGATGATACGTCTTTGTCACAGTAGGTCACATTTTCTATCATGCATGTACATCCATGACTATTTTATGACAGAATTAAGATAGTCAAACCTGTGCTGTCATAGAAGTGTTCCATGACAATACTGAATTTATCATCACGAAAGTGTCCACTTCCATGGCGATAAATGTCGCGTCATGGAAGTGTTTTCGTCAAGGGTGACCGACACGTGGCTTCCACCGTAACGGGTTGCCGTTAAGCTATCGGGTCTGGTTTTGGATCCGATAACCCGTTAACAGCCCTGACCAATGAGGATTTTCCACGTGTAAAATTCTCATTGGCCGAAGATACCATGTGTCAGCTCGATGTCGCGACAAATGTCATTCTTCCAATGGACGAGATGGGCCTATGGAAATGTTACACGTGGCATGGCCCAACAGTGGCCCATTTAGGCTTAAAAGGCCGGCCCAGTCAAAGGCCCATAAGATTTTCTCAGGTACTAGTGGGCCTGCTTAAACATGGCCCATTTACGGCCCACCGCCAGATCGGGCCCGTTAATTGTTCGCTCAGTCTTTGGGCCCCATTACGGCCCAGTGAGTTTTCGGCCTGTTAAAGGCCCGATGCAGAAATGGGCCCATTTCAGCCCGGTGTGCCTTTCGGCCTGTTAATGGCACATGCTACACATGGGCCATATATGGTCCGATGTGACATTCGGCCCCTTAACGGCCCGTGATCTCGGTGGCAAAATTCCAGCCCAACCTGACTTTGGGCCTGTTAAAGACCTGTCGTACAATTCGGCCAGTTGGTCCTCTACTAAGCTTTCGGCCTACTAAAGGCCCATGATATGATTGGGCCAACCAAGGCCCGAGATATGTTTCGGCCTGGTAGCGGCCCGTCATGTAACTAGGCCAATAATGGTCCGAGGTATATTTCAGCCTGCTAAAGGCCCATGGTCGACTCATGACAATTGAGGCCCAACAAGGTTTTCGGCCTGCTAAAGGCCCATGCTGTCTTCTGGGCCATAATAGGCCAGCAGAATATTCAGCCTGTTAATGGCCCGAAGCTACATGGGACCAACTAAAGTTTGGGCCCACTAGAGGCCCATGTAAGTTATGGGCCTGGGCATACTGTGTCCATGAAGGGCCCATACGGCAGGTCCGCGCAGACCGGAGCAAAGCCTCTTGCGTGGAACCCATTAATGGCCCACTGAAATGCAGGCCCGTTAGAGGCGCATGTTTCGGCCCGTTCGCCTGAATCAGATTTTCACCCATTTTTTCTGATAGCGAATGATGACATATACGGTAACTACGAATTAAGAACAAACCTACACTATACAATAAAGAAATTACGGCATAGTAACTTAGAATAAATCTACACTATACAATAAAGGAATTAGGGCATATTACATCCACTGGGCATCAAAGTTCGCCACCAGTGATCATAAAGCGCAACCAAGAAGCAGATTACAAAACCTGGGCATCCAAGGCCCTGCCATTGCAGCGCAACGAAATAATACTGAACCCAGACCACTTGAACACAGTTCAAGAAACATTAACCTTGCATGGGAGCTGCTGCGCAAGCAGCTGAGCAAGGCAGTGAGAACGGCCTAGCATGTCGGTCATATCTTCCAGCTCTAGCTGTTTAGCAATGAGGTTCTCATTGGAGTTCTCTGCGATCTTCCTTAGAGATTGGACTTCAAGTCGAAGTTGAGTTGCACTATGCCTTTCTACTTGCAGTTGAGACTGAAGAAGTCGAACTGATTCAGGCAGCGACTTCTGTGAGCTTGTGTGACTGCTAGTATCAAGTAACTTGAACACTGCATCAAGACATGACTTTGGGGTTGTCTCACTATCTTCAAGATGTTTTGCCTTCTTTGCTGCAATATACGTTGGGTTTGTCTCAAAGTCTTCAGCAGACTTGTGTGTGCCATCAGGCAGATCACCCTAAAACAACAAGACAGATGACAGGTTTTGCACGTATATAAACAAAGATGGTAACTGCGCTGTCAATTCCATCCAGTTTCATATTACAAAATAAAGAGACGATTCAAAATGTCAAGAGCATAATTTGGCATTGTTCATAATGACGTGAGCTACACCACACTACTGGATTATAGATCAACAACACAAGCATAGATGCAGGTGATAACCCACAAGTATAGGGGATCAATTGTAGCTTTTTCGATAAATAAGAGTGTCGAACCCAATGAGGAGCTAAAGGTAGAATTAATATTACCTTCAAGTTCTATCGACCACCGATACAACTCTACGCGCACTTAACGTTCGCTTTACCTAGAACAAGTATGAAACTATTTTGTAGGTGATAGGATAGGTTTGCAAGAATAAAACTGGAAGTACTTTGCGAGAATAAAACTATGAGTAATTTGCAAGATAATAAAAGTTAGTTGTTTAGTAGAAAGCTTTTGCAACACAAGAGAATGATTTGTCCATAGGTAATCGATAACTAGACCGGTAATCATTGTTGCAATTTTATATGAGGGAGAGGCATGAGCTAACATACTTTCCGTACTCGGATCATATGCACTTATGATTGGAACTCTAGCAAGCATCCGCAACTACCAAAGATCATTAAGGTAAAACCCAACCAAAGCATTATGTATCAAGTCCTCTTTACTCCCGTACGCAACAACCCCCTTACTCGGGTATGTGTTTCAGTCACTCACGCCACCCACTATAAGCGAATCATGAACGTATTGCAACACCCTACAGCGGGAATCCCTCACGCTTGCATGACACAGAGGGCACCATAGGACAGCACCAAAATAAAACATACAACTCAAACCAATCACGATCATCAATCAACCCATAGGACAAAAAGGATCTACTCAAACATCATAGGATGGCCACAAATCATTGGATAATAATATGTAGCATTAAGCACCATGTTTAAGTAGATATTACAGCAGGGAGAAGAGGTGTTACACCACTGCATAGAGGGGGAGAGAGTTGGTGGTGACGGCGGCGAAGTTGTTGGTGTAGATCGCCGTCACGATGATTGCCCCGGCGGCATTCCAGCGCCACCGGGAGAGAGGGGGAGAGAGCCCCCCTCCTTCTTCTTCTTCCTTGGCCTCCCCCCTAGATGGGAGGAGAGTTCCCCCTCTGGTCCATGGCTGCCATGGCGGCGGAGGGGCAGGAGCCCCTCCTAGATTGGATCTCTCTCTCTGTTCTCTTCTGTTTCGCGTTTCTGTTTACTGGCCTTTCACCGTTTCTTAAATTCCAGGAGATCCGTAACTCCGATTGCGCTGAAATTTTAACACGATTTTTTTCGGATATTAGCTTCCTTGCGCCCAAAGAATAGTACCAACCGACCTACGAGGGCCTCATGAGGCACCACGACACGTCGGCCCCCCCTGGCGCGCCCTGGTGCCTCGTGGGGCCCACGAGCACCGCCTTGCGTTGATTCCATCTCCCAAAAATCACATATATTCCAAAATAATTCTCCGTAAAATTTTATTGCACTTGGACTTCGTTTGATATGGATATTCTGTGAAACAAAAAACATGCAACAAATAGGAACTGGCACTGGGCACTGGATCAATATGTTAGTCCCCAAAATAATATAAAATGTTGCCAAAAATATGTGAAAGTGGTAGAATATTGGCATGAAATAATCAAAAATTATAGATACGACGGAGACGTATCAGCATCCCCAAGCTTAATTGTTGCTCGTCCTCGAGTAGGTAAATGATAAAAAAGATAATTTTTGATGTGGAATGCCACCTAACATAATCTTGATCATATAATTTAATCATGGCATGAATATTAAGACACGAGTGATTCAAACCAATAGTCTATAATTTGATATAAAGACATCAATACTCAAGCGTACTAACAAACAACCATGTCTTTCAAAATATCAACGCTAAAGAAAGTTATCCCTAGCCCATTATGCTCAGTCATTGACCCATTCATGAAACACACTCAACATTAAGTACACCCAATGCACAAGTATGACAATAGTGCTCTCCAGTTGGTGCTTTATAAGAGAAGATGGAGACTCAATAAAATTAAAATGCATAAAAGTAAAATAGATAGGCCCTTCGCAAAGGGAAGCAGAGATTTTCAGAGGTGCCAAAGCTCAAAGCTTAAATTAGAGAGAGATAAAATTATGTTGAGAGGCATGCTTTTCCTGTCAACGAAAACGACCGAGAGTTCCGAACATCTTCCATGATAGACACATTATAGGCGGTTCCCAAACAGAAAATAAAGTTCATTTCCTTTCCACCATTCTTTCACAATCCATGGCTAGCCGTATCCACGGGTGCCTTCCATACCAACACTTTCCAAGGAATTTTGTTATTATTAATTTTTGATTCATTGTGGGACTGGGCATCCCTATTACCAGCCACTCTCTCGTGCAATGACAAGTGAATAAACACTCATCGTGAGAATAACACACCTTGCATGGAAAATATTGGCCACCCCCTGCCGCTTCATGAGCGGTACGGTCACACAAAACGGAAAATTATTTTGAAAATTAGAGTTGGCACATGCAAATTTACTTGGAACGGCACGAAAATACCGCATATAGGTAGATATGGTGGACTCATTTGGCACAACTTGGGTTTAAGGAGTTTGGATGCACAAGCAGTATTCCAGCTTAGTACAAATGGAGGCTAGCAAATAGATTGAGAAGCAACCAACCAGAAAACGAAAATGGTCATAAGCATGCATTGAGAATAACTAACACTGAATAATGCACCATAAGTAGGATATAACTTCGTTGCATAACTATTGACTCTACATGCATGCATAGGGAATCACAAACCTTAACACCAATATTCTTACTAAATCACAATTACTCACTAGCATAACTCACATATTATCATCTCCATATCGCAAAACTATTGCAAGGAATCAAACATATCACATTCAGTGATCTACAAGGTTTATGTAGGATTTTCTGACTAACCATGTGAATGACCAATTCCTGTTGACTCTCTAAATAGATATAAGTGTGAAAGCACATTTGCTCCCTTGGTGGTTTTGGTAATTTATGCCAACATACATGCTGTTGGACTAATGCTTTTATCTAGTGAATTTCAGATAAGTCCAACAATGGCGTGGCAAGGACAAGAGGATGTGGAACCCCTCAAAATGCTAAGGACAAGGAATGACAAAAGATCAAAACTCTACATTTTCGGTTTAGTGATCCAAGATCACATTGAGTCCATAGGAAAGCCAATACTATTAAAAGGGGATGAGGTGTTGCTTAGTGGTCCTTTTGCTCAAGTGCTTAGTGACAGTACTCCTAAACCCTCAACCATTTTCTCCATCCAAATATGTCCAAAACCTACATTACAACTCGGCCCCACCGAAATTTCCTATCCGGAGCCACCGAGTTCATGTGGACTTAGCCACTGCCAAAACCCTAACAAATCAGATCCACCAATATGGATCTCGGTCTCACCAAGATGGCCTTGCCAACTCTCTGTAATCGTTTGCACTTACTTCGTTCCCATCGAGTTTTGCAAATCGGTCTCACCGAGATGGCTTGCCAACTCTCTGTTGCCTTATTGCTTCACTTCAGTCTTACCGAGTTGATGCAATCGGTTCCACCGAGATGAGGTTTGCCCTAGCCATTGCACTTCGGTCCATCCGAGTTGTTCCAGTCGGTCCCACCGAGATTCCTAACGTTCATATCTTTTACACAGTTCGGTGCTACCGAGATTATGGTTTCGATGCCACCGAGTTGGGTCAAAAGTGTGTAATGGCTGGATTTTGTGTGGAGGCTATATATACCCCTTCACCACTTCCCTCTCAGTAAGGAGAGCCATCAGAACGTGCCTACACTTCCACCATACATTTTCTGAGAGAGAACCACCTACTCATGTGTTGAGCTCAAGACATTCCAATCCAACCATTTGAACCTTGATTTCTAGCCTTTCCCAAGTTGCTTTCCACTCAAATCCTTCTTCCACCATAGCCAAATCTATGAGGAGTTGTTTGAATGTTGGGAAGACTATCATTTGAAGCACAAGAGCAAGGAGTTCATCAACAACACACCGTCTATTACCTTTTGGAGAATGGTGTCTCCTAGATTGGTTAGGTGTCACTTGGGAGCCTCTGACATGATGTGGAGTTGAACCAAGGAGTTTGTAAGGGCAAGGAGATCGCCTACTTCATGAAGATCTACCCCGAGTGAGGCTAGTCCTTCGTGGACGTAAGCCATGGTGGAATAGACAAGGTTGCTTCTTCGTGGACCCTTCGTGGGTGGAGCCCTCCGTGGACTCATGCAGCCGTTACCCTTCGTGGGTTGAAGTCTCCATCAACGTGGACGTACGATAGCACCACCTATCGGAACCACGCCAAAAACCACCGTGTCTTCATTGCGTTTGATCTTCCATACTCTACCCCTTTACATTCCGTACTTTTGCATGCTTTACCATTTCCGCTGCTCAATCTCTAGATATGCATGTGTAGAAAGTATTGGAGTGATCTTAACTTGTGCCAAAATCTGCCTAAGTTCCAAGAGAAACTAAAAACTGCTACTTTGGCTGGTTAAGTGTCTATTCACCCCCCCTCTAGACCTATCTCCTCGATCCCACAATTGGTATCAGAGCATTGGTCTCCATTGCTTTGGCTTCATCACCATTGGAGGGAGATGGATGTGTCTACTTTGGGGAGTCTTAGACGTAGAGTGCCTATTCTCAATGGGGAGTATTACAACTTTTGGAAGGATGAAATGCTTGATATCTTTGATGAATTTAACTTGAGCAAGTATATGCATAATCCTTATGTGCCCCCTATTGATCCCTTGCATCCTACTCATGAAGAGGAAATTGACATGCTTCGTAATCTTAGAACCATCAATCTTATCATTAGAGGATTACCTAAGGTTGTGCTTGGTTGTATGCAAAACTTTGGATGTGCTTATACTCTATGGCATGACTTGGAAAAGCGATATCCCGATTACTCTTTAAAGAGTCTTGATGAGATTCTTCATAAGACTATTGCTTTTCACAAGATGAGTCCTAATGATCCTAAGTTTGATGATTGCTTGTTTGAGCTTTGTGATCTTATGCGTGCTAAAGGAGATGTTAGAACTATTAGCAACATTATCATGGAAGCCATTAGAATTCACAAACTTGAGCATTGTCATGATCATGAAACTAATGAATCTATTGCCCTAGGTGATGATCACACGCATGATGATGATGATGTTGAGCATGGCTATTATGATGAGGACGAAAAATTTGATATTGAATTTGAGAAGACCATGAGGAATCTCAGTCTTATGGCAAATCTTCGAGATTACATGGCCGGAGCAAAAGAGTGGATTCTTGATAGTGGATGTACCAATCACATGACTGGAGATAGAGACATGTTTTGTGAGCTTGCTAAAAATGATGGTCCACGCAAGTATGTGACTTTTGGAGACAACTCCAAGGGTAAGGTACTTGGCCTTGGTAAGATGGCCATATCCAATGATAGTTCCATACAAAATGTTATGCTTGTTGAATCTCTTGGTTACAATCTTTTTTCCGTATCTAGACTAGCCGATTTTGGTTTCAATGTTCTATTTACTAAAGTAGATTGCCAAGTGTTTCGTCAAGATAATCATAATATGGTCTTTACCGGCATTCATAGAGGTGATCTATACATTGTTGATTTCACTAAGAGAGCCCAACCTCGTACATGTTTAATTGCTAAATCTTCTAAAGGTTGGTTATGGCATAGGAGACTTGGACATGTTGGCATGTGTAACCTTGATAAACTTGTTAAAGGAGATCACATTCTTGGTGTGAAAGATGTTATATTTAACAAAGATCGACTTTGTAGTGCTTGCCAAGCAGGAAAACAAGTTGGAGGAAGCCATCCCGTGAAGAACATTATGACCACAAGGAGACCTCTCGAGCTACTTCATATGGATCTTTTTGGTCCCAACTCCTATAAGAGTCTTGGTGGTAACTCTTTCGGTTTGGTCATTGTTGATGATTTTTCCAGATTTACGTGGGTGTTCTTTCTTGATGACAAATCACAGGTACAAAAGATCTTCAAGAACTTCGCGAGAAAGGCCCAAAATCAATTTGAAGTGAAGATCAAGAAGGTTCAGAGTGACAACGGAACGGAGTTCAAGAACGACAATGTGGACACCTTTCTTGATGAGGAGGGTATTTCACATGAGTTCTCGGCTACGTACACACCTCAACAAAATGGAGTTGTTGAGAGGAAGAACCGTACCCTTATTGAGATGGCAAGAACAATGCTTGATGAATACAAGAAGCCAAAACACTTTTGGGCGGAAGCGGTTGAAACAGCTTGTCATGCAATAAATCGACTTTACCTTCACAAGCTTCTTGGTAAAATGGCGTATGAATTGCTCACCGGTAACAAACCACAAGTTGGATACTTTCGAGTATTTGGCTCAAAATGTTACATTCTTGATAAGCATCGTCGTTCAAAATTTGCTCCTAAATCTCATGAAGGTTTCCTACTTGGTTATGGATCGAACTCTCACACTTACCGTGTCTACAACAACTTCACTCGAAAAGTTGAAGAGACGGTAGATGTGAAGTTTGATGAGGCTAACGGCTCGCAAGTCGAGCAATTGCCACTTGATGTAGGAGATCAAGAACCATCAGAAGCAATCCAAGACTTGCCCATTGGCAAGATTCGCCCTGTGGAAGTAAAGGAGAGTACCTCGTCTATTCAAGTGGAAGCCCCAACTTCACATCAAGGTGAACAACAAATTGATATGGAGGCATCCACAAGTGGAACACGTCAAGACGATGGGAATGAGGAAGTGCAACAAGATGATCCACCTCAACCTCCTTCTCCACCCCCACAAATGAACAACGACAACATCAATGAAGAAGAAGAAGATGATGATGAGGAAGTCTCACCACAACCCAAGCAAAAGCTACCTCGAGTCAGAGCAAGAGTCGACAAGAATCATCCCGTCGAACAAATACTTGGATATATCCAATCCGGGAGAATCACTCGCTCTAAAACTCGTTTAGCTAACTTTTGTGAGCATTACTCATTCATATCTAGTGTTGAACCTTTGAAGGTGGAAGATGCTCTCAAGGACCCCGATTGGGTGAATGCAATGCACGAGGAGCTACACAACTTTAAGAGGAACCAAGTTTGGACATTGGTTGAGAATCCTAAAGATGAGCAAAACATCATTGGAACCAAATGGGTATTTCGGAATAAGCAAGATGAAGATGGACAAGTTGTACGCAACAAGGCTCGTCCCGTAGCACAAGGTTACACACAAGTCGAAGGTATGGACTATGGTGAGACCTATGCCCCCGTTGCAAGACTTGAGTCCATTCGTATTTTACTTGCTTATGCAAATCACCATGATATCACTCTTTACCAAATGGATATTAAAAGTGCTTTCTTAAATGGTGAAATTGAGGAGGAAGTGTATGTCAAACAACCTCCCGGCTTTGAGAATCCTAAGAAACCTAATCATGTGTACAAACTTCGTAAAGCTCTTTATGGTCTTAAACAAGCCCCTAGAGCTTGGTACAAATGCTTGACAAAGTTCCTTCTTGAAAAAGGTTTTGAAATTGGGAAGATTGATTCAACTTTGTTCACTAAGAGGGTTAATGGAGAATTATTTGTATGCCAAATTTATGTTGATGATATTATCTTTGGATCTACTAATCCCTCTTTTAGTGAAAAGTTTGGAAGGTTGATGTCGGAAAAGTACGAGATGTCTATGATGTGTGAACTCAAATTCTTTCTTGGTTTGCAAATCAAGCAAACTAGGGAAGGTACCTTTGTTTCTCAAACAAAGTATACCAAGGACTTATTCAAGAAGTTCAACATGTAAGAGAGTAAAGGTATGAAAAGTCCCATGCCCACGAGTGGAAATCTTGACTTGACCAAGGATGGCAAACCGGTTGATCAAAAGGTTTATCAATCTATGATTGGTTCATTGCTATATCTATGTGCCTCCTGTCCCGACATTATGCTAAATGTGTGCATGTGTGCACGATACCAAGCGGCACCAAAAGAGTGTCACCTTAAGGCGGTTAAAAGAATTGTGAGATACTTGTTACATACACCAAACTTTGGCATATGGTATCCCAAAGAATCTTCTTTTAATCTTGTTGGCTACTCCGATTCGGACTATGCCGGAGACAAGGTTGACAGAAAATCCACTTCGGGCACATGTCAATTTCTTGGTAGATCTCTTGTGTCTTGGTCCTCCAAGAAACAAAACTCCATATCACTATCTACTGCCGAAGCGAAATACATCGCCGCGGGATCATGTTGTGCTCAATTACTATGGATGACACAAACTCTTAAAGACTATGGTGTGCATGTGAGACATGTACCATTACTATGTGATAATGAGAGTGCTATTAAGATAGCACACAATCCCGTGCAACATTCTCGAACTAAGCATATTGAGGTTCGTCACCACTTCATTCGAGATCATGTTGAGAAAGGTGACATTGACCTTAAACATGTTCGTACCGACAAACAATTGGCGGACATCTTTACCAAACCCCTTGATGAGAAAATGTTTTGTCACTTGAGAAGTGAATTGAACATCATTGATGCTTCAAACATGAACTAGAGGTTCATGTGGATGCATACAAGGGCATGAGCATTCTTGACTAATCCATGATACCTTCATGATCATCTTATATCTTGGACATTTTGCTCCCTTGTATTGTATGTAACCTTTTTTAGGTACTTGGACAAGCTTCATATCACAAGATTGCATCTCACTCGTATCTTGAGCAATCTTGTATAACCCAAGTATCAATAATTGTTGGTGGGACAAGTAAGAAGACACCAAAACATATCCTTTGACAACTTTTGTTATGCTTCATTTTTGTCATTCTGGATAAACATGTTATTCCTTGCGAATCTAACCCATGTAGGAAGATGAACTACACATGATAGGATTGCTCCAAACTTCAACTCATGAGCATCCACTTCAAGTTCAACTACATGATGGACATCACCACCAAATCCCAATGTAAGTTCTCACATCTTAGAGAAGCTTTACTCAAAGACATGAGCTAAAGAAACTCAACCAGATGTGAATACATTGAAATGCTTAAAGGAAAAATGGCAACCCCATTTTGAGCTTAAACGATGAGTATGACCTATGATCAAGTGTCCTCACTTGACTCCTAAGTCAATATACTCTAACATAGGTGACCTAGTCGCCGACCCATCTAGATGAAGTTCTCTAGTGTTTCTCTTGCTAGAGTGTTTCCTTTAAAAAAACTTCATCTAGATGTTTCCTTGCATCTTTCCCGTGTTTCTTTTCTTTTAGTTATTTTCGCAGCTAATTCATTGCAAATCCTTGTGAGAATTCCTTTGCCTAGTGAGCTGAGTTGACAAATTGTTCTATTGCATCAAACTCGGTTCCACCAAATTGCTACAACTCGGTGTCACCGATTTTGCTACTCTAAGGAGTTTTCTGTCAAATATTTCCTGAGTTTTTCTGCTCCAGCTCCACTCAATGATTCTTAACCTCTACTTGCATCTAGAGCCACTCAATGGCTAGATGTGTTTCTCAAGGACCAAGCCCACTTGATCAATAACCTTGAAGTCCCATCTTGGAAATTGATGACAAAGGGGGAGAGAGGAATACATCAAAGCTTACCACTACAAAAGAGATGCACCGTACAAGAGGAGAGAATGTTACATGTTTCTTAGAGGGGAGAAATATGATCAGTTCTTGGTTGTTGGTTAAGTTTTCTCACCCTACCTACTCCCAATATGCAATGTCAGATTCAGGGGGAGAGGAAGTTCTTTAAGGGGAGACAACTATTTCTTTTGGGGACATGTCTGCTTCAAAGAAGTATTCACTTAGTGATACTCTATTCTACATGTCATCCCAATCTTGGTTTCTTGTTGATCTTGTGATTTTTCTTGAAGAGGTCATCTTGTGTTATCTAACCCTGTTTTCTCAAGTGTATTTCTTCAGGTACTTGATCAAGAATTTCAAGGTAAGTATATGCATCACGCTCATATACATGATTGACCCCTTGCTAGTATATATTGTTTGAAAGGAGACAATCATGGACATGTGGAAACTTATTTGATATACATGTTGCTCTGATGCATATAGCCAAGATACATGTTGCATGTATATCTCCCATGTGGTATCATCATTTTATATGCACATCTTCAGGGGGAGTTCAGGGGAGCTTATACATGTTACATGTTTCCTTCAAAGCTTTCATACAAACTTTTGCTAAATCTTTATTTGAAGCTTTGATGTATGTTGTCATCAATTACCAAAAAGGGGGAGATTGAAAGCACATTTGATCCCTTGGTGGTTTTGGTAATTTATGCCAACATACATGCTGTTGGACTAATGCTTTTATATAGTGAATTTCAGATAAGTTCAACAATGGCGTGGCAAGGACAAGAGGATGTGGAACCCCTCAAAATGCTAAGGACAAGGATTGACAAAAGATCAAGACTCTACATTTTCGGTTTAGTGATCCAAGATCACATTGAGTCCATAGGAAAGCCAATACTATTAAAAGGGGATGAGGTGTTGCTTAATGGTCCTTTTGCTCAAGTGCTTAGTGACAGTACTCCTAAACCCTCAACCATTTTCTCCATCCAAATATGTCCAAAATCTCCATTACAACTCGGCCCCATCGAAATTTCCTATCCGGAGCCACTGATTTCATCTGGAATAGCCACTGCCAAAACCCTAACAAATCGGATCCACCTATATGGATCTCGGTCTCACCAAGATGGCCTTGCCAACTCTCTGTAATCATTTGCACTTACTTCGGTCCCACCGAGTTTTGCAAATCGGTCTCACCGAGATGGCTTGCCAACTCTCTGTTGCCTTATTGCTTCACTTCGGTCTTACCGAGTTGATGCAATCGGTGCCACCGAGATGAGGTTTGCCCTAGCCATTGCACTTAGGTCCATCCGAGTTGTTCCAGTCGGTCCCACCGAGATTCCTAACGTTCATATCTTTTACACAGTTTGGTGCTACCGAGATTATGGTTTCGGTGCCACCGAGTTGGGTCAAAAGTGTGTAACAGCTGGATTTTGTGTGGAGGCTATATATACCCCTCCACCACTTCCTTCTCCGTAAGGAGAGCCATCAGAACGTGTCTACACTTCCACCATACATTTTCTGAGAGAGAACCACCTACTCATGTGTTGAGATCAAGACATTCCAATCCAACCATTTGAACCTTGATTTCTAGCCTTTCCCAAGTTGCTTTCCACTCAAATCCTTCTTCCACCATAGCCAAATCTGTGAGGAGTTGTTTGAGTGTTGGGAAGACTATCATTTGAAGCACAAGGGCAAGGAGTTCATCAACAACACACCGTCTATTACCTTTTGGAGAGTGGTGTCTCCTAGATTGGTTAGGTGTCACTTGGGAGCCTCCGACATGATGTGGAGTTGAACCAAGGAGTTTGTAAGGGCAAGGAGATCGCCTACTTCATGAAGATCTACCCCGAGTGAGGCTAGTCCTTCGTGGATGTAAGCCATGGTGGAATAGACAAGGTTGTTTCTTCGTGGACCCTTCGTGGGTGGAGCCCTCCGTGGACTCACGCAGCCGTTACCCTTCGTGGGTTGAAGTCTCCATCAACATGGACGTACGATAGCACCACCTATCGGAACCACGCCAAAAACCACCGTGTCTTCATTGCGTTTGATCTTCCATACTCTACCCCTTTACATTCCGTACTTTTGCATGCTTTACCATTTCCGCTGCTCAATCTCTAGATATGCATGTGTAGAAAGTATTGGAGTGATCTTAACTTGTGCCAAAATCTGCCTAAGTTCCAAGAGAAACTAAAAACTGCTACTTTGGCTGGTTAAGTGTCTATTCACCCCCCTCTAGACCTATCTCCTCGATCCCACAAAGTGAAGCAATAGAGTTTAATTCTTTCTATAAAAGACCATGCTCTAATAAATATAAGTGAAGCAAAAGGAGAGAAGCAGGCATCCAAACTTCAAATGATATAAGTGAAGCACATGAAGCATTCTATGAAGCCATACTCAAAAGATATAAGTGAAGTGCATGAAGCGTTCTATAAATCAACCAAGGACTATCTCATACCAGCTTGGTGCATAAAAGAAAAGGAAAAAATAAACACAAAATACGCTCCAAGAATTTACGCATATCATGCGAACAAAACAAAAACCGAGACATACCGATAATTGTTGAATAAAGATGGGATGCCTTCCGGGGCATCCCCAAGCTTAGACGCTTGAGTCTCCTTGAATATTTACTTGGGGTGCCTTGGGCATCCCCAAGCTTGAGCTCTTGCCTCTCCTCATTCTTCTCATATCAATACCTCCTCGATCTTTGAACACTTCATCCACACAAAACTTAACAAAACCTTCGTGAGATCCGTTAGTATAATAAAGCAAATCACTACTTTAAGTACTATTGAAAACCCATTCAAATTTTATTTTTGCATTATACCTACTGTATTCTAACATCTCCATGGCTTATACCTTCCGATACAACCCATAGTTTCATCAAAACAAGCAAAACAATGCATCAAAAACAGAATCTGTCAAAAACAGAATAGTCCGTAGTAATCTGAACATTGACCATACTTATGTAACACCAAAAATTCTGAAAAATTTGGAAAAAATAAAAAATTTGCGTAGCAGTACTGTGTAAAAATTTCAGAATTCTTGCATGTTCCATAAAAAATATATAAATTCACACACTACAGCAAAAGTTTCTGTTTTTGCACCGCACATACCAAACAAGCAATTTAAACATCCTAACGGTAAATCTTGGCACATTATTTTTATAATGCAATGGATTTGTACAAGGGGATAATTATTTTTTTTGAAAAGTTTCTGTAATTCAAGATTTGCAAAGTTTCCATGGGCATGAACAAAGTTCAAGGAGCTCCCCCACTTCAACGGTGCTCGTCTTTCTAACTTTCACTTTCCTTTTTGAAAAGTTTTAGGTTCCCCTCTATATTTTTTTGTTTTTAAACTTTATAAAAGCACTCAACAGAAATAAACGACTCTCTAAAACTTTCGGGTTGTCTCCCAGGCAGCGCTTTCTTTAAAGCCATTAAGCTAGGCATAAAGTGCTGAACTAATTGATCCACCCGGATCCCAAGGTATATCAAAGCCAATTTTAATTAACAATGATTTGAAATTTAGTAGTGAGCACAAAGCAACATATATCATGCAATGACGAAGTCTAACTCTCTTCCTATGCATCGGCATGTCATAAAAGAGCAATTCATGCACATCAAATAAAGGCCAATGCATAGTATAAACAGTTTCTTGCAATTTTATCGTATTGAAAACATAGAGAGGCGGAGATGTAGTTCCTCTCTCATAATAATTGCAAGTAGGAGCAGCAAGCACATGCATATTATATTCATCAAAATTATCATGTGTAGTAGTAAAACGCAACCCATCAATATAATCCTTAATAAGAGCAAACTTCTCCGATATAGTGTAGTTGGGAGAATTCAAAAAGATAATAGGACTATCATGTGTGGGTGCAATAGCAACAATTTCATGTTTAACATAAGGAACTATAGCAAGTTCATCTCCATAAGCATAGTTCAAATTGGCATCATGGCCACAAGCATAGCAAGCATCAATTTCATCAAAAAGGGATATTTCAAACGAATCCAAGGGATCATAGCAATCATCATAGCATTCATCCTTCGGTAAGCACGAAGGGAATTTAAGAAGGTGGGCACGGGTGATCAATCCGCTCTTCGTCCTTTTGTTCTTCGCTCTCCTCATCATCTTTTTCATCTAATGAGCTCACAGTTTCATCAATTTCTTCTTCCATAGGTTCCTGCAAAATATTAGTCTCTTCTTGGACAGCAGAAGTGTCTTCAATATATTCTTTCACATAAGCATTAGAAGCATAGTTTTCATGGCAATATTTAAGTATGGCAAAATTTTCAGATTTGTAAAGAGTAGCATCATACTTTTCAATCAAAAAAGCAATTTCATAAGCACCCTTAAAAGCAACAAATTTTTCAATTTGTTCAATATCATAGTAACTATAAACACCTTTAGCATAAGAAGGTACGATTCCATTATCACTAAACTCACATTGGTAGGGAAGGTGTTTCTTAGGGTCTTCAGAACAACAAGTAAAATCATGTATTTCGCATAAATTCCAGGCATAACAATTCGAAGTATTAATATGATGCCATAAGAGTTTCCCTTTTTGAGACAAGCGATGTCACACAAAATAAGCATGCTCATTTAACGATTTTCCCTCAACTAAGATAGTTGGGTTTTTAGCACGAACACAAAGGGATCGAAGATGATCCAAGTAGAAAGCTATAGCAGTATGATAGATTTTGGGTGGTTCTTCAACCATTGGTTTAGCAGGTAGAACTAATTTTTTTTGTATTTTACATTTCCTACACATAACTAAAGATAGAAAACAAGGGCACAAAATAAAAACTACTTAGTGATAAAGCAAACAAGCACACACGAGAATATCAACCCCACGCTATTGCTCCCCGGCAACGGCGCCAGAAAAAGTTCTTGATAACCCACAAGTATAGGGGATGAATTGTAGCTTTTTCGATAAATAAGAGTGTCGAACCCAACGAGGAGCTAAAGGTAGAATTAATATTCCCTTCAAGTTCTATCGACCACCGATACAACTCTACGCGCACTTAATGTTCTCTTTACCTAGAACAAGTATGAAACTATTTTGTAGGTGATAGGATAGGTTTGCAAGAATAAAACTAGAAGTACCTTGCGAGAATAAAACTATGAGTAATTTGCAAGATAATAAAAGTTAGTTGTTTAGTAGAAAGCTTTTGCAACACAAGAGAATGATTTGTCCATAGGCAATCGATAACTAGACCGGTAATCATTGTTGCAATTTTATATGAGGGAGAGGCATGAGCTAACATACTTTCCGTGCTTGGATCATATGCACTTATGATTGGAACTCTAGCAAGCATCCGCAACTACCAAAGATCATTTAGGTAAAACCCAACCATAGCATTAAGTATCAAGTCCTCTTTACTCCTATACGCAACAACCCCCTTACTCGGGTATGTGTTTCAGTCACTCACGCCACCCACTATAAGCGAATCATGAACGTATTGCAACACCCTACAGCGGGAATTCCTCACGCTTGCACGACATGGAGGGCACCATAGAATAGCACCAAAATAA
The DNA here is from genome assembly GCA_039707655.1 of Elymus sibiricus. Lineage (NCBI taxonomy): Eukaryota > Viridiplantae > Streptophyta > Magnoliopsida > Poales > Poaceae > Elymus > Elymus sibiricus. The sequence goes on along the minus strand of CM077664.1, from coordinate 201,262,914 downwards.
AACATACAACTCAAACCAATCACGATCATCAATCAACCCATAGGACAAAAAGGATCTACTCAAACATCATAGGATGGCCACAAATCATTGGATAATAATATGTAGCATTAAGCACCGTGTTTAAGTAGAGATTACAGTGGGGAGAAGAGGTGTTACACCGCTGCATAGATGGGGAGAGAGTTGGTGGTGACGGCGGCGAAGTTGTTGGTGTAGATCGCCGTCACGATGATTGCCCCATTAAGCACCGGGAGAGAGGGGGAGAGAGCCCTCCTCCTTCTTCTTCTTCCTTGGCCTCCCCCCTAGATGGGAGGAGAGTTCCCCATCTGGTCCATGGCTTCCATGGCGGCGGAGGGGCAGGAGCCCCTCCTAGATTGGATCTCTCTCTCTGTTCTATTTTTTCGCATTTCTGTTTTCTGCCCTTTCACCATTTCTTAAATTCCTGGAGATCCGTAACTCCGATTGCGCTGAAATTTTAACATGACTTTTTTTTCTGGATATTAGCTTCCTTGCGCCTAAAGAATAGCACCAACCGACCTACAAGGGCCTCACGAGGCACCACGGCGCGCCGGGCCCCCCTGGCGCGCCCTGGTGCCTCGTGGGGCCCACGAGCACTGCCTTGCATTGATTCCACCTCCCAAAAATCACATATATTCCAAAATAATTCTCTGTAAAAATTTATTGCATTTGGACTTCATTTGATATGGATATTCTGCGAAACAAAAAACATGCAACAAACAGGAACTGGCACTGGGCACTGGATCAATATGTTAGTCCCAAAAATAATATAAAATGTTGCCAAAAATATGTGAAAGTTTTAGAATATTGGCATGAAACAATCAATTATAGATACGACGGAGACGTATCAGCAGGGCAAAAGAAAATCATTGTATCTCTTTTCGTTAACGTGCATGCCATGTTCATATCATCAGCCAGATCAGGTTAGACAAAGCAGGAAATGACAAGGTGCAAATGTGGGAAGCTTCACCACACACTGGATTACAGATCAACAACACAAGAATACATGCAGGGCTAAAGAAAATCAATGGATCTGTATTGAATAATGTGCATGGTATGAATAAGGAATTTGGTTTCACGACTAAAACTTGAAACTTGCAGTTGTTGCGAACATGCATTTTGATAGAAACAACAAACTAAACAGCAGTTGACGATAGGGAGTATGAGCAAATTAAATAGCAGTTGAGGAGAAAGGCTTTAGAAGGACGGACTTACATTAACAGTTAACACCGTCTCTATAATGCCCTTCTCCATGTCAAGGGAGGGATAACTCAAGAATTTCAGCACAGAAACTTCTTCATAAGCATTACCTGTACTCTACATTTTGTAGAGAGTAATTATTGATATGATAATACTGGAGGGGATAGAGGATAATGAAGATAAGATGCATAGTGATGCTACATAATCAACTACCTATCCATGTAAGTACAACGTTACAGGACAAAATGTACTGACAAGAGCAATGGGTTACATTTCTGCACTAGCATTGTCTGTGTATTCAACTTTTTTGGTAAGATTAAGTATAGATCTGATAATTTTTAGGAAATGGTGGGCGAGGGAGACAAGATGCAGAGTAATGTAACACAATGAACTACTCACTCCGCCCCATAATATAAGTGTTTTGTACACTAGTGTAGTGTACAAAACGCTCTTATATTATGGGGCGGATGGAGTAGCTGTTAATGTAAGTACAGTGATACAAGACGTTCGGTCCTTACAAGAGGACTGCAGAGCTAAACTTCTTCAGAAGCATTGGGTTGATTCTAAATTTATGTAAGAGTCAATACGGTTTTTATAATGTCCGCCAAATGGAGGATAAGGAGGCTAACATGTGCAGTGATGCTACATAATCAACCAGCTATGAAAGTAAGTATGGTGATACAGGGCAAGAGGTACTCACAAGAGCAATGCAGTGTGCAGTATAGTTGCAAGATCTTGTGGGCCCTTCAGAATGGAAATTCTCCTGCAAACAGTTTTCATACAAGTGAGACGGTAAGGCACATGCAGAAATGTAGTTCAAATTGTGATGTGATATCATAGACAGTACCTTACGCTGCAAACGAGACCAGTGTGTAACAAGTTTATTCCAGTCACTGTCTAGTAAATGAAGCACCGGAGACTTTACAGAAATTTCGTTTAGAAGCTTGCCATCGAAGTGTGCTTGCCTCAGGTAGCAACGATACTTCCTCAAAGCGTGCTTGAAAAGCGCAACCAAGCTTTGCTCGTCTTGACTATCCAGTTTGGTCCTCGCCTATTTAAATGAATGAAATCTTTTGAGTTCTGTCAGCAGAAACATAGGCACTAATTACCATGAATAACATTAGTACATTACTTACACGTAAGTTGCGGAGGAAGATTGAAAATTGTTGTTTGTCTGTAGTATAATCTTTCCATGAAGGAAAGATGCGCACAAAGTTCCTGACAACAATAGAAGCTTCGTCTTCTAAACTGGGAAGAACTGGAATAGGGGTCCTATTTGCTGCAATTGGGGCTCTCTCCAGTTCGAAAAGGGATTTGGCAACTGGAGTTGGTGTACTCTTTGCTGGAATGGGGGTTTTGCGTCATAGAGCTGGTGCTATGTCAACTGAAATCGTCATACTTTTTGCTACAGTTGGGGTCTGCTGAGTTGGGGCATCTGAGATGGCCAGTGGGGTAGGGGTAGAGTCTGCTAGAGTTGGGGCTGTGTTTTGTGGGTCTGGTGATATTGCCACTACACATAATGGGCTATTTGATTTATCAGGTGTCACTACCTTTTCCAAATACTTTGTTCATGCTCCATCGCGATCAGCAATCGCCCTCTTTCTTTTGAACGTCTAATACACAAGAACAACATTTGAATGGAGAAATATGGTATGATGATAGATGGAATATGTACTGAAAATGGATAGACATGGCATATTCACATATATGATGTGTAAACTAAGAAAATGGCGGTGTAACAAAGTAGAAGCAATGCAAAGCATCATTTGCAAGATATGTGCGACCAATATATCCTTGCCAAGTTAGAGCAAGCACCTTGATGGGTGAATAAGATAGGGCATCTGCCTCTGACTCCTCCACTAGGGAGCTACATTGACTTAGGTCTCTCTCTAGCTCAGAATCATTGTTAGGATCATATTCTGAACACGAATCTATAGGTGGAGAGCGTGCGCATTCCATTGCATCCAGACTGGATCTCAGTCCCTTAACGCCAAGTTTGATAGCCATGTCATTGTTCTGCTTTATTCTTCTCATGCGCCCAAGCTCATTATCATTATGATGATGTTCAGTATCTGAGATTCACGAAAACATAAAAAGTAGTCAGATTATCTTTGGAATGCATTGCGGATTCTACTCCAATAGTGTCTACCTACAAACCCCTGCGTATACAAAGTTCATCCCCCAACCGTGCTGACCAGACCACACATAGAAATACAAACCTCTTATGTCTCTATAAGGGGCGGACACACATTTCAAAACTAAAGTAGGAACATTAGCATCATATCAAATTCGTATTTGAACAAATAAACTTCGGAATTATGAGTGGCATAATGTTTAGCTTCAAGGGTGGAGTACTGGTAGTGCGACACAAAGCACGTAGGCAGATTGTATTCCATGTAAAAGATCATAGTCTATGTAAAAGGTGGATATAATACTTTTCTTTCTATACAATGCAGTGTTCATTGCCCACACATGATGGAAGAGATCACACAGAGAAATACTATTCACTCATGTATGCGGTTCCAGGATTTTGAAACAGGGTGGTCCACCCTAAAAAAATATTGACAACAAATATGATAAGGCAAGCATAAAGCTAGTGAATCAATCATTACTTGTGAGCTTACTAGGACAAGTATGCAGAATTGTAACTGCAGTAAGAGACCGTCCAAAATCTGAATCAAGAAGTTGGGCTAGCACTTACTGTTTGCAATTAATTGAAGTGAATAATTGGATATCATATCGAATGAGTAACAAAGACTAGTAAAATTGTCAACAAACCTGGCCTGCGGTAGTAATCTGGGTCAATGTCACTATGACCAACAATCCAACATGACTAGTGTTTGTTCCTAGGAGAGGAATTTTGAAACCCTGTCAACTCTACAGGTGCTAAAAATTACTGAAACAACTGAACCATTAAATGTAGGTAGCACTCAGTACACAACAAACCCTAATGAGAGTCCTACCTAATGAGTGATGAATCAATTAGAAAATGGGTGATGGGAAGTGGCTGCTGAGTGTTGAGGACGCCGTATCTCAGGATAAATCGGGTTGGCTGAGTGTGTGCTGCATGCCTGAGCCTTGAGCGGACTGGGAAGCTGGGCACGCCGGCGTGGCTGGGCAGCGGTGACGCTGTTGGGCGAGCGGCTCCTGACCTCCTGTTAGTCCGGCGTCTCCTCCTAAAGTCATGGCGTCCGGCGACGGCAAGTCGCCAGCGAGGCAAGCGGCTGGCGGCGAGTAGAGATCGAAAGCGGAGCAGAACAGAGGGGAATCGGGGTTTGGAGGCATTGGCTTTTTTGTTTTTTTAGCAAAGGCATTGGCTGGCTGACCATGTTCTAATCTCTTATGGTATACAGGCCGACCCAAAATCCCTGGGTGGGCCGCAGCCCACGCTGGCCACCCTGTAGATCCGCCCCAGCAGCGCACATGCATTTCGAAATTAAATTAGGAACACTTAGCTGACCAATTAAACGACTCTGTTTTACTAATATCAGCATCATATCAAATTCGTATTTGAACAACTAAGCTTGTTTAGCTTGATGGGTGGAGCAGTGCTATTATGACACGAAGCACGTAGGCTGATCGTATAGTGATCGTAAAAGGGGGGGAAATCCTAAGCATGATCAATTAAACCCTATTATGACTGTGCCATGGCAGATCTGAAGTTGCAGACCGCACAAAGGCTACTTAGCAACCAATGTTTGCGTTAAACTAACAACTAAGATTCTAAGAGCTGAAAAGAATGTACAGTAAACAAGTGACGATCTATTTTCTGGTTGAGATCAAAAAGTTGAGCAGATATGAAAGAGTACCAGCTCTTGCGGTGCCGTGTAGGCATCGGGGGTGCGATGCATGTCTGCGGCGTGGAAGCAGATATGCGACGGTAGACAGAGGCATCGGGGGATAAGTCCCGTTGTGGTGGACGAGAAGGTCGTCGAAGCGGCCCCGGCAAGGTGGACGATGGCGCGGATGAAGCGAGAGGACGCGATGCAAGGCTCCTGGTCCGGTGCCGTGGATGAGGAACGTCGATCTCTTGCAGTGGACGATGTGGTCTGGGTAGGCGCTCCAGCATGGTGGAGGAGGGCGGCGATGGATGGGGTGGCGGATGGAGGAGGCTGGTGTGGAGATGGTGTTCTGGCGCCGATGGTGTATGAATGGGAAAATGGAGGGAGAGGGGTCGGGGGAACCATGTCTTTGGGACGCGCTTGTCTGAAATGTGGGGAAGTTACCAACTTAGCCCCCGTTTAAAATTTTGGACGTCCCGTCGGTTGGGGATAGGACGGTAATCTCGCATCTCCCCAATATTTGCCAAGAGCGATTTCGGGCGAGGAGAGGGTGTTTTGGCGCCCACGGTGTATGAACGGGGCTGACTGGTAGGGCGGTTGTGTCACGTATGAGTGAAGTTACAAACCTGCCCCTACTTAAAAATATTTGCCTAAATCGATTTCGGCCGAGGAGAGTTTGTTTTGCCGCCCACCGTGTATGAATGGGGAAATGGAGGGGGAGAGAGAGGTCTTTGGGACGAGCTTGAATCAAATGTGTTTTGCCACCCACGTTTGGCGCCCACCGTGTCTGAATGGGGTGAGAGGCAGTCGTGTCACGTCTGAGTGAAGTTACAAACCTACCCCTATTTAGAGCAGTGGAAATCGGGCCGATAGGTTGTGCGTGTGAGGGGTAGACAGTAATTTCCATCTCCCAAACACTGGTTTCGGGCAGCCGACGTGGGAGTGGGTGTTTTGCCGCTTCTTTCGAATCTTGGGAGAATAAGCATTCATGTTTACCCTGGCAACTAAATTCGAACCCATTTTGTATTCGATTACGAATCTTTTTAAATCATTCTATGTTTTTTTATATATCTTCAAAAGCACAACAAAGATGTATTCCACCTTTATATATGAATATGATTTACAAATGCCACGATACTCAAATTCAGAAGGTTGAATCCAGTTTAATATGAATACGAATATTTGAAACCACTTTATGTTCAACTCAATTGTAACATGTATGACACAAGCAGCATATAGTGTACTCCCATTTAGATATGAATTTCAGAAGCCAAGCGATGTATCAAAATTCAAAATACTGAGCCAACCAACCAATAATATAGAAAACTAACAGACATATGACCACATATAGAGTATATGGATCAATAATATGAACTAACATACATAAGCCAGGCCGTTGTACTATTTTTGGCTAGAAGAGCATCTTTTTTTGTACCAAAGCTAGTACAACATCTTGGCCCTTTCAGATGCGTGCCACTTAAGGCCCGTCTATACTACTATTTTTGCTGAATGCACAATCAGCCCGATTAGCATATTTTGTAGGCCTGGCATAGCAAACAAAATGAAATGTCTTTTCCTCAACAAAAAAATATATGTCTCATGTTCATATCAATTATTATAGACTCGTGCTCAAAAAAAATACAGACCAAAAACAATTATTACATGATCTCTAAAACAAATGGTTCCAATCTATTACATGAACAAACAACACAAAGGTAATTCAACGATGGAAAAACATTTCACCTATGATTTACCAAGTGGGATTTTAATTTCCTTTTTTCCTCCAGGACCTTAACAATGCGGTCAGTCTCAGCTTGCTTCGTTGTGAAATCCACCAAATATTTAATGGTTTTTGTGAGTACTACTTCTGATTGTGCTGTTTGCTTCCTCAACATGTCAACTTCATCTTTAAGTGCAGAAACAGACTCTCTTTCTACCAATAGTTTAGCCTCTATAGCATCAGTAGTTGGCAATTCATGATGCACGATTTGGCCGGTGCCACTACTCTGGGATGATCCAATGTCCATGGGGACCTCGCTCTTTGATCTTGGGCTAACCTGTTTTGCCATTACAGTTCCGATTGGATTCGGAAAAGTTGAAGTTAGCAGAACATCTCAACTGGGAGTTAAAACAGCAACCCAGTTAAACAAACAAGGATTTAAAGAGTTGCGATTGGATGCTGAAATGTATAAGTTATTAACATCATTAGAGCAACTGGTTGCAGCAGCAAAGCAGTTAAACAAACAAGTTTTACAAAAGGGACCTGTTGTGCCATTGGAGTTTCTCTTGGATCCTGAAAAGTTGAGTTGTCATTAACTTGATTAGAGCAACAAGTTACAACAGCAAACCTGTTACACAAATAAGTTTTCAAAAATGTACCTGTTGTGCAATTTGAGTTCCAATTGGATCCTGAGAAGTTGAAGTTGGTAACATGATTAGAGCAACAAGTTACAGTAGCAAACCAGTTAAACAAGGAAGTTTTTCAGAACATACCTGTTGTGCCATCGGAGTTTCAATTGGATCCTGAAAACTTGATAGTTAGCAAGCATAAATAAAGTGTTGCAAGAGCCATAAGAAACTAACATCAAACTAGTAAAACTAACCAGTTTTGGCAACGTATTTAATTACACATGAACTAGTAAAACTATCAAGTTTTTGGCAACGTATTAAAGTAACAAGTCGGTAGAGTTTACCAGCAACACATACACCTCTAAATTTCATTCATGTAAGCAAAATGATTCTGACACATATATATAAGTTAAAAAGACGGTGTCCCTCATATAAACCTGACAGTTGTCTCTCCATGAACATGCAAACATTACTAGTGCAAGAAGTCATAGCAGCAAACAAGATAAACAAACAGGGTATTAGAAGGTAAATTACACATGAATTTTGTTGCACCCTAGAAGTAGATATGATCAGCTATCTACATGCTTAAGTAGGTATTGAAGTTCAGGCACAGGTAGTTCTATAAACAGAATGTAACAAACACATAGATAGGCGTAGTCTATAATATGATTAACAGGCTATGGCATTATGTAATCAGTAGCAAACTAAATTAAGGCAAGCAAGGTAATTGAACAATTTTTTAATCAGTGGCTAACTAAAATTCCGAGAAGCAAATAACTGAACTTATGCTAGCTCTTTGTACAGGCACACTGCAACTTCTTTTTCGCTTACGAGGTTCTACGAAGGAGTCCATGACATCACTTGCTTGGATACGCAGTCCCCTTCCCACACTGCATTTTGGTAAGTCGAATGGTTAATCTTATAAGATGGTGCGACCTTGTTATATTATATGAGGACAGGTTGTCAGACTAGTTGTAGCAATACACACCACACTGGCTTTTACTGTATAATTCATGCGATTATATTTGGCCTATCGAGATCTAAGCAATCTACAATATGATGAAAAGACTGACATCCTTCTCATTATTGGCCAACTCAGTTCATAAAAACAAGCAATTCAACCATTATGTGGATAAATCAAAAGCCACACTGGAATACATTTCACTGCCCCAATCATACACGCAGGCCAGTACGAATTAAATGAAATGCATGGACTTATGCTAGCTCATTGTACAGGCTTACTGTAGCTCTGCTTGCGCTTGGGATGTTCCATGAAGAATTCCATGTTACCACTTGCTTGGATGTGCAGGCCGTGTACTCCTTCCTTCCCCCTCTGCATTTTTGGCATGACGAATGGTTGATCTAATGAGAGGAATTGACCTTGCTATTGTACTGGAGGACATGTACTTACAAGGTTATACGAGCATGCAGGATGTGTACCAGATCCCGTAGCGCCATCATGCTTCGCTGAAAAATGGTTTTGCTTGTTTCAGATGATAGCTCCAGAAGAAATAAGAGTTGAAGTCAGAGTTGCATAGGCGTATAAGCTAAGAGAGCAGTAAAAGGATATCCAAGCATCATTGGAACAGTGCACAGCGCAGTGATATGTGGATACCTAGTTCGGGCTGGCGTTTGGGCATACTCGCCTAGAGTGCGGGTCACTTCAGAGCCGTTGAGGGTGATGCACTTGCATTGGCTGGCCGCCTACGGAAGCATATCTTGAGCGGCGGCGGAGTGCTACGATGCGGTGGACGAGGCCGTTGGTGAAGCACCAGCAGGGGGGGGGGTGGAGGTGCGACGATGTGCTCGGTGAAGTAGCCCCGGTATGGTGGAAGACGACGTCAGTGAAGTAGACTTGATGCGGTGGAAGTCGGTGTCTGTGAAGCATGTCGGTTGCGGCGGCCGACGTTGTCAGTGGACCACCCAGTGCGGTGGACGAGGGCGTAGATGAGGTAGCTCCGTTGCGGTGGTGCAGCACGACCGTCGTCGTCCGGTATGGAGGTGGGGAACGAGACGAGACAAGGGGCGATTCGAATTTTGCTTGGGTGGCGGCGAATGAGGGATTTGAGCGCTCTAGGCGCGGAAGGGGGCGGGGGAGGAGGGGTATTTTGCAGGGCTGGAATTCGGGCCGCCAGATATTTCAATCCGAAACGTGGAGGCGCGAAGTTTATAACGTCCGTATGACACACGCCACCACCACGACACAACCGTGGTCTACCTGGTGCGCCTACATTTGAGAATGAAAACGAATCTTTTTTTCATTGGCAAACGAATCTGTATGTATCACCATGCCCGTGCTTTCCTTGCAAATAATTAGTCCTTCGAAACGACATACTTGTAATTAATTAATGATGAGTTCTTTGAATTAGAGTGTGTTTGTGACATAGCGATCTCCAATTCTAACATGGATTTCGCATTTCATGGTATCCACGCTAAGTTTTTTAATGCAAATTCATATGTATAAGATTAACACTATGGTGGTGAGAAAACTTTGGATGTATTCAAGCATATGACCACACACATACAAAATACCACAACAATCGAGTCAATATTAGTGCATCAACTTTTCCAAACCATGCATGTATGGCACGAATTCGAAATAATTACAGAAGCCATATGCATGGTCCTCAATTCAAATTTTACAATGTGCACTAAATTGAAACATCAATATTAAGTCTATTACTATCTACATTCAAATGTTGTGTTTAGCCTCCCCCCGACACACACAGTACATACTTCCTCTATCGATCAATCTTCCACTCTTAACCACCTTATAGAGCTATTGGTTTCTGACACCCGCTCATTCTTTCTCTCCATGTTTTGATCTCTAATTCTCTCAAATACACAAACCCCTTTCCCCCACTCTCTCAACAAACATATTTCTCTCACACACCCGCCATTGCACTCCATGCCGAGCTCTCTCTCTCTCTCTCTCTCTCCCTCCCACCCTCTCGCTAGATACATACATGGGCTCTCTAGACCCCCCCTCTCGTGCACATGCACGCACATTGTCTATCTAGGTCACTCTCTTCACACCGTCTCACTCTTTCGACCGCACGGCAGCCCACACTCGCTCAATCTTTCTCTCTCTCTCTCTCTCTCTCTCTCTTTATCTAAGTCTTGATTAACCTCGCTTTCTCTCACACACAAACGTTATATTTCCCTGTTTGGGCCTTGATTGACACACTCCATACTCTGTCACATAGATTATCTATCTAGGTCACTCTCACCAAACCGTCTCACTCTTTCGACCATTTGGCGGCCCACACTCGCTCAATCTCTCCCTCTCTCTTTATGTATGTCTTGATTGACCTCACTTTCTCTCACACACAAATGACATATCTCCTTGTTTGGGCCTAGTTCAACATATTGTATATACTCTCTCACGCACATTATCTATCTAGGTCACTCTCTCCAACCCGTACTTCTCACTCTTTCGACCGCATGGTGGCCCACACTCGCTCAATATCTCTCTCTTTATCTATGTCTCGATTGACCTTGCTTTCTCTCACACACAAATGATATATCTCCCTGTCTGGGCCTCGATCCACACTCTGTATACTCTGTCACGCACATTGTCTATGTAGGTCAATTTCTCAAGATCTCCCTTACAACCCTCACCCTCCCCAAAAGCTCGATCGCACGATATCTCTCCAGAGCATATCTCTCTTTTGACCGAATGTCCGGCCACACTCACCCTATCTCCCTGTCTATCTATGTCTCGATTGACCTCGCTTTCTCGTGCCGTCTCTCCCACACATAGACGCTACCTCTCCACCTCTCGCAGGGCCGGAGCTATTTACATTGCCAGGGGGACTATGCCTCCATCCTTCGATTAATTTGTGAAGGCATTTATTTTGGAGGGTTTAGGTTAGTTTTTTTTCTAGCATTTGGCCCACAACCACTCCAAACACCGTTGCCCCTTCCCCAATTATTTCCCTCTAGCTCTGTGACCACTCTCTCGCACGCTCTTTCTCACATTTCCCGTCGCACCATGGTATTTTTGCAAAAAAACTCTTGTGTTTTCTTTAATTATTACAAACAAGCTACGTACAAACTACACACCGGGGGTCCACCTGTAATGGAACAAATTTCGCCCCATAAATTAAAATGCTACAAACTACACACCGGGGGACCCACCTGTCATGGAACAATTTTGGACCCGTATAAATTAAAAATGAAAAGGACGAGGATTGAACAGGCGACCAGGCCCTTCCAGGCGCACGTCAGCGATTCGGTGCCCAGGCTCATCTCTACCCGGTCTAGAAAAAATTCACAAAAAGTTCAAAAAAATTCACAAAAAATTCACAAAAAAGTCAAAAATATCTATTTTTTTGTGCGTGCTAGATAATTCGTTGCGTGAGGTCCGCTCCAATTTTAAGAGCATTTGAACATCTTAGTAGCTCTCAGCAAAAAAGACAAATTGGGTCAGAACAATATATGAACAATACACTCTTTTACAGACCCCAAATCTGTCTTTTTGCCGAAAGCTACTCAGATGTCCAAACGATATGAAATTGAAGCAGACATCACGCACCAAGTTGTCTACCATGCAAAAAAATGGAATTTTTAAAAAAATTCTAGTATTTGTTTTCATTTTGTTCTTCAGCGTGGGTGCAGATGAGCCTGGACTCAGAAATGGATTGTCGCGTTTGTTGTATCTTTAATGGATAACATGTTTTTATATTACTTTCAGTACATTAGTGGGACCGGCTCATCAGCACGTACTACTCCCCTTCGTTGAGCCACTTACTGGTGGGTCCCATGTCTGCTCTCTCTCCCTCCTCCCCTTCTACGTTTAGACGCACGGGCAAACACGAAGAACGCGCGAGCTAGTAAACATGGCGCTCCACCCGGGCCAGATGCCCAATGCCGTCGACCGTATCTGGACGCGTTCACAAGTTACGGCACCCGTTTCACCTACTAGTATTTTACAAGTATAGGAAAAAAAGTGACCGTGACGGACAAGTTCAGGCACCCGTGGTGTATTTAACTAGTAGTAATAATTAAATGCGTGGATAAATGTATGTATCGCCTAGTGCTCGAAGGGACCTGCTCGCGCCCTACAAGTGTTTGGAATTGACGCAGGTATTTAATATGAAATGTTTGCGATGAGAAGGAATACATGTCGCTTGATGACTTTTTTTATTTAATTTGATAGGGCTCTAGCAGAACACTCAATCGATCAAACCATAGATTTCATTCAGTCTGACTGTGACTTTACATTCATACCACGATCGAACTAAAAAAAATAAATGAATAAAACTAATTGCAGCGGCGGCGGGTGCGTCTTGCGACGGGAAGTGGCTCCTCTGCCGTGCCCTGTGTGCCATTGGGCCACTGGCCGGCGGCGACGGCAGTGTCTTGCGCCGGCGTTGGCATACTCCTGGACGTTGACCCAAGCTTCAAGGAAGGCCAGTATGTTCTGGACTTCGGTCTCCAGGAGCTAGTCAACCGGTGGGAGGCGGCGACTGGCGTTGCTGCAAGGAAGCGGTCGACGGCGGCGTCCCATGCCGCTGAGGGGGGCACTGGCACCGGCGCGGGGACAAGCGCTGGCAACGGCGCGGCGGAGACATTCGTGTGCACGTGCACCGGCTCGCTGGTGCATGCGCTGGTAGGTGCACGGGCGCGTGCAAGTCAGCGGGGACCTCGTGGATCCCCGCGGCTTCAAGCTGGGCGACAGTGTGCGGCTCGCAGCCCATCAATGCCACGGGGATGGGAGCTGGCGCTGGCGCGGCGACGGAAGATGGAATGGGCACGGGGACAAATGCGGCGACTTCCCGCACGGCCAGGTCAAGCTCGTCCGGAACCTCTTTAGGGTCTTCTTCAGGAAACTAGAAGACTTGGGGCAGCCCATCGTGATGCACCATGGCGTACGGCGAGGTCAGGCTGATTGGAGACAGACGACAGGAGAATCAGAGAGGCAGAGAGAAGATTGTAGCAAGAGCGAGAAGTGCGGCGGTGATTTAAACTGCGGCATGGGCGCCATTAAAAGTGGGTGTGGTTGGGATGAAGGTGGGTGGCGGAGGCTGGTCAAAGGGCTCGCCTCCCGGTGAGCCTGCGCAGCGGCCTGCTGCTACTTGTAGTTTGCGTTGGAATTTCCCCGAAGAGGAAGGGATGATGCATCACAGTAGAGATAAGTATTTCCCTCAATTTTGAAACCAAGGTTATCAAACCAGTAGGAGAATCACACAACACCTAGTAAGCAGTACCTGCACACAAACAACAAATCCTTGCACCCAACGCAAACAAGGGGTTGTCAATCCCTTGGCGGTAAGATTGCAAGATTAAATTGTATTTGATAGATTGATAGATTGCAGCAAAAATACTAAATAAAATAAATAAAAGAAAATGGCAGCAATATTAATAGGGTTTTAGTAAAATGATTTTGATAGACCCGGGGGCCATAGATTTCACTAGAGGCTTCTCTCGAGAAAATAGCATACGGTGGGTAGACAAATTACTGTTGGGCAATTGATAGAAAAGCAAATAATCATGACGATATCCAAGGCAATGATCATGTATATAGGCATCACGTCCAAGATTAGTAGACCGACTCCTGCCTGTATCTACCACTATTACTCCACACATCGATGGGCTATCCAGCATGCATTTAGTGAATTAAGTCCATAAGAACGGAATAATGCCTTAAGAACGATGACATGATGTAGACAAGACAAACTCACGAATTAATAAACCCAATGAATAGATCCCATCATTTTACCCTTAGTAGCAATGATACATACGTGTCATGTCCCCTTCTGTCACTGGGATTGAGCACCGCAAGATCGAACCCACTACAAAGCACCTCTTCCCATGGCAAGATAAATCAACTTAGTTGGCCAAACCAAATCAATAGATTGGAGAAGAAATACGAGGCTATAATAATCATGCATAAAAGAGATCAGAGAAGACTCAAATAATATTCATGGATAATCTGATCATAAACTCACAATTCATCAGATCCCAACAAACACACCGCAAAGAAAGATTACATCGGATAGATTTCCAAGAACATCAAGGAGAACATTGTATTGAACATCAAAAAGAGAGAAGAAGCCATCTAGATACTGCCTATGGACCCGAAGGTCTGTGGTAAACTACTCACGCATCATCGGAGAGACAACAAGGTTGATGTAGAGCCCCTCCGTGATCGATTCCCTCTCCGGCAGATTACCGGAGAAGGACCCCAGATGGGATCTCTCTGGAACAGAGGCTTGCGGTGGCGTAAAAAGTATTTCGTGGACTCTCCTGAGGGTTTCTGATTTTTCTGGAATTTATAGTGCTGGAATTAGGTCAAACGGAGCTTGGTGGGGCCCACGAGGCATCAAGGCGCGCCTGCCCCCCCCCCCCCCCCAGGCGCGCCCTGGTGGATCGTGGGGCCCACCAAGGTCTTCTGGCCTCCCCTTGAAGCTTCTGGTATTCTTCTTGCCCAAGAAAAAATCTCCAAAAAGTTTCACTGTATTTGGACTTCGTTTGATATTGATTTTCTGTGAAACAAAAACAGGGCAGAAAACAACAACTGGCACTGGGCACTAGGTTAATAGGTTAGTCTCCAAAAATGATATAAAATTGTTGTAAATGATTATAAAAACATCCAAGATTGATATTCTAATAGCATGGAACAATCAAAAATTATAGATACGTTGGAGACGTATCAGCATCCCCAAGCTTAATTCCTGCTCGTCCTCGAGTAGGTAAATGATAAAAACAGAATTTTTGATGTGGAATGCTGCCTAACATATTTATCACATATTCTTTTTCTTTTTGTAGCATGGACATCGAACTTGTATGATTCAAAGCAATAGTCTGTAATTTGACATGAAAACATAGATACTCAAGCATACTAACAAGCAACCATGTCTTTCAAAATATCAACGCTAAAGAAAGTTATCCCTAGCCCATTATGCTCAATCATTGATCCATTTATGAAACACACTCAAATATTAGCTACAACCAATGCACAAGTATGACAATAGTGTTCTCTAGTTGGTGCTTTTGTAAGAGAAGATGGAGACTCAAGAAAAATAAAAATTGCATAAAAGTAAATAGATAGGCCCTTCGCAAAAGGAAGCAGAGATTTGTCAAATGTGCCAGAGCTCAAAGCTGAAATTAAAGAGATAATTTTTTTTTGGGAGGCATGCTTTTCCTGTCAACGAAAACGAATGAGAATTCCCAATATCTTCTATGCTACATACATCATAGGCGGTTCCCAAACAGAAAATAAATTATACTCTCCTTCATTAAGATTTTTCTTTCCGCGAGAGTACTCCCCTTCATTAAGATTTTTTTATTTCTTTCCGAGGGAGATTTGCTTTTTCTTTCATTATTTTTGCATTACTGCAATTTTGGCATTTTAGCAATTTAACAATTCGGGACGGGCATCCCTATTACCGCCACACTCTCGTGCAATGACAAGTGAATAAACACTCATCTTGAGAATAACACACCTAGCATGGAAGATATTGGCTACCCCTTCCGCTTCATGAGCGGTATGGGCACACAAAACAGAAAAATTATTTTGAAATTTAGAGTTGGCACACGCAAATCTACTTGGAACAGCATTGGAATACCGTATATAGGTAGATATAGTGGACTCATAAAGCAAAACTAGTTTTAAGGATTTTGGATGCACAAGCAGTATTTCCGCTTAGTACAAATGAAGGCTAGCAAAAGATTGAGAAGCAACCAACCAAAAAACGAAAACGGTCATAAACATGCATTGAACATAACTAACACCGAATAATGCACCATAGTAGGATATAACTTGATTGCATAACTATTGACTTAACGTGCTTGCATAGGGAGTCACAAACCTTAACACAAATATTCTTACTTAAGCACAATTACTCACTAACATGGCATCACATATCATCATTTCCATATCGCAAAACTATTGCAAGGAATCACACTTGTCATATCCAATGATCTATATGAAAGTTTTTATCTATATCCCTCTTGAATATTCATCACTTTGGGACCAATTGCATAACATGTGCAAATTACCGTTACTATCATCATCTCTCAAAAAGATTTAAGTGAAGCATGAGAGTGCAAATATTTCTTCAAAATTTCAGTCTTAACAATTCTCAAAATAATATAAGTGAAGCATGAGAATTTATTTCTACAAAATTTTAATCAAGTCAATTCTCAAAATGATATAAGTGAAGCATGAGAATTTATTTCTACAAAATTTCAATCAACCTCAAAATAATATAAGTGAAGCATGAGAGTTTATTTCTACAAAATTTCAATCAACTCTCAAAATAATATAAGTGAAGCATGAGAGTTTATTTCTACAAAATTTCAATCAACTCTCAAAATAATATAAGTGAAGCATGAGAGTTTATTTCTACAAAATTTCAGCCACCACCATGCTCAAAAGGATTTAAGTGAAGCACTAAAGCAACTGCCTAGCTCAAAAAATTTAAGTGAAGCACATAGAGTATTCTACAAATTATGATGATAACGTGTAGCTCTCTCAAAATAGGTGTGTGCAGCAAAGATGATTGTGACAAACTAAAAAGTAAACAAAGCAAAGACTCATATCATACAAGACGCTCCAAGAAAAACACATATCATGTGACGAATAAAAATATAGCTCCAAGTAAAATTACCGATGGTCGGTAGAATAAAGAGGGGATGCCTTCCGAGGCATCCCCAAGCTTAGACGCTTGAGTCTTCCTTGAATATTACCTTGGGGTGCCTTGGGCATCCCCAAGCTTAGGCTTTTGCTACTCCGTATTCCTTCATCCATCGTGATCTCACCCAAAACTTGAAAACTTCAATCACACAAAACTCAACAAAACCTTCGTGAGATCCGTTAGTATAACAAAACAAATCACTACCATAAGTACTGTTGAAAACCCATTCATATTTTATTTTTGCATTATACCTACTGTACTCTAACTTCACCATGGCTTATACCCCCCGATACAATCCATAGATTCATCAAAACAAGCAAGTAGTGCATCAAAAACAGAATCTGTCAAAAACAGAACAGTCTGTAGCAATCTATTTAAAAGTCATACTTCTGTAACTCCAAAACTTCTGAAAAATTAGGACAACGTGTACAATTCATATACCAATACTTTGTAAAAATTTCAGATTTTTCTAATTCTCCAGTACAGAAAAAAAATTCGGGCACTGGACGCAAAACTTTCTGTTTTCCAAACAGCATCAATTATACTATCTTCCAAATCACCCCAAAGGCTTTACTTGGCACAAACACTAATTAAAAACATAAAAAATACTATCATACCAGTAGCATGACAGTAAAAACACACCAGAACAGAAACTTATAACAAAAATTTATTTTATTCATTGGGTTGCCTCCCAACAAACGCTATTATTTTATGCCCCTAGCTAGGCATAATGCATAATTTCAAGTATTGCCATCTTTGGAGTTGATTCCATAAGTGGCCCTCATAATTGATTCATATGGTGCTTTAATTTTATTTCTAGGGAAGTGTTCCATACCCTTCTTTAATGGAAACTGAAATTTTATATTCCCTTCTTTCATATCAATAACGGCACCTATAGTTCGTAGGAACGGTCTACCAAGTATTATAGGGCAAGAAGAATTGCATTCAATATCAAGAACAATAAAATCAACGGGAACATAATTTCTATTTGCAAGAATAAGCACATCATTAATTCTTCCCAAGGGCTTTTTAATAGTAGAATCCGCAAGATGCAAATTAAGAGAGCATTCATCTATATTGGTAAAACCTAGCACATCACATAGAGATTTTGGAATTGTGGAAACGCTAGCACCCAAATCACATAAAGCATTGCACTCATAATTTTTAATCTTAACTTTAATGGTGGGTTCCCATTCATCATATAATTTTCTAGGAATTGAAATTTCTAGTTCAAGCTTCTCTTCTAACGCTTTCATCATGGCTTCTACTATATGTTTAGTAAAAGCTTTGTTTTGCTCATAAGCGTTGGGTGAATTTAACATGGATTGCAACAAAGAAATACACTCAATCAAAGAGCAATTATCATAATTAAAATCTTTGTAATCCAAAACAGTGGGCACTTCAGTATTTAAAGTTTTTACCTCTCCAAACCCACTTTTAGTAATTTTCTTATCAAGATTTTCACCCTCCGAATTATAGGGATGCTCTTTATCTAAAGTTGACTCTTCTTCAGTCCCTTTTTCATCAAGCTTAATATTGCTAAATAAAGAGTCAATAGATGAAACACCAATCATTTTAATATCCTCATCATTATTATGATAGAAACCGGGAGGAATCACTTTTTCTAAAAATTCTCGTTTAGCTCTTAGCATGGCGGTTCGTTTCTTACTTTCATCCATGGAGACATATAAAGCTTTGATTGATTCACTAATATCAATTTTAGGTGGCAAAATTTTAGTCTTAAGATTTTCCACATCATGAATAATTCTATCGATGCTCCTAGACATATCATCAATTTTACTCAAATTTTCTTCTATCGTAGTGTTGAAAACTTTTTGAGCATTAATAAATTCTTTAATATTACTTTCAAGATCAGAAGGTATCCTATTATTATTGTCGGAATTACCATAAGGATTGCCATAATTATTAGAGGAATTTCCAGGAAACGGTCTAGCGTTGAAATTACCTCTATAAGCATTACTATTAAAATTGTTTCGTGAGACAAAATGCACATCAACGGGATCATTATTTTGCTCAATCAAAGTGGACAAAGGCACATCATTAGGATCAATAGAATCATTTTTACTAGCAACCAATTTCATAAGAGAATAAACTTTATCACTCAAAGTATTAATTTCTTCAACGGAGTTCACCTTTTTACTAGTAGGAGTTCTTTTAGTATGCCATTGTGAATAATTTGCCATAATATTATCAAGCAATTTAGTAGCTTCACCCAAAGTAATTTCCATAAATGTACCACCCGCGGCGGAATCTAAAAGATTTCGAGAGACAAAATTCAATCCCGCATAAATTTTTTGTATGATCATCCATAAATTTAAACCATGAGTAGGGCAATTTCTTATCATTAATTTCATCCTCTCCCAAGATTGGGCAACATGTTCATGATCAAGTTGTTTAAAATTCATAATTTGATTTCTTAGAGAAATAATTTTTGCGGGAGGAAAATACTTAGTAATAAAAGCATCTTTACACTTATCCCAAGAATCGATACTATTTCGTGGTAAAGATGAGAACCAAATTTTTGCACGATCCCGCAATGAGAACGGGAATAATTTTAATTTCACAATATCATTGTCCACATCTTTTTTCTTTTGCATGTCACACAATTCTACAAAAGTATTAAGATGGGATGCGGCATCTTCATTAGGACTACCGGAAAATTGATCTTTCATAACGAGATTTAGCAAAGCGGCATTAATATCACAAGTCTCCGCAATAGCGGCGGGAGGAACAATCGGAGTACTAATAAAATCATTATTATTAGTATTGGAAAAATCACACAATTTGGTATTTTCTTGAGACATCGTGGCTACGCAAATAAAATAGCACACAAGCAAACACGCAAACTAGAAAAAAGGCAAAAAGGCAAAGGAAAATATTTTTGTATTTTTGTAAAAACGTTTTAGAAGTGGGGGAGATGAAAACAAGAGGCAAATAAAGTAAATGCAAGGAGATGAGAGTTTGTGCAAAGGTACTTGATAAATGTTGATGATGTCTCCCCGGCAACGGCGCCAGAAATTCTTCCTGCTACTTGTAGCTTGCGTTGGTATTTCCCCGAAGAGGAAGGGATGATGCAACACAGTAGAGATAAGTATTTCCCTCAATTACGAAACCAAGGTTATCGAACCAGTAGGACAATCACACAACACCTAGTAAGCAGTACCTGTACACAAACAACAAATCCTTGCACCCAACGCAAACAAGGGGTTGTCAATCCCTTGGCGGCAAGATTGCAAGATTAAATTGTATTTGATAGATTGATAGATTGCAGCAAAAATACTAAATAAAATAAATAAAAGAAAATGGCAGCAATATTTTTAGGGTTTTAGTAATATGATTTTGATAGACCCGGGGGCCATAGATTTCACTAGAGGCTTCTCTCAAGAAAATAGCATACGGTGGGTAGACAAATTACTGTTGGGCAATTGATAGAAAAGCAAATAATCATGACGATATCCAAGGTAATGATCATGTATATAGGCATCACGTCCAAGATTAGTAGACCGACTCCTGCCTGCATCTACTACTATTACTCCACACATCGATGGGCTATCCAGCATGCATCTAGTGAATTAAGTCCATAAGAACGGAATAATGCCTTAAGAACGATGACATGATGTAGACAAGACAAACTCACGAATTAATAAACCCAATGAATAGATCCCATCTTTTTACCCTTAGTAGCAATGATACATACATGTCATGTCCCTTTCTGTCACTGGGATTGAGCACCGCAAGATCGAACCCACTACAAAGCACCTCTTCCCATGGCAAGATAAATCAAATTAGTTGGCCAAACCAAATCAATAGATCGGAGAAGAAATATGAGGTTATAATAATCATGCATAAAAGAGATCAGAGAAGACTCAAATAATATTCATGGATAATCTGATCATAAACTCACAATTCATTGGATCCCAACAAACACACCGCAAAGAAAGATTACATCGGATAGATCTCCAAGAACATCAATGAGAACATTGTATTGAACATCAAAAAGAGAGAAGAAGCCATCTAGCTACTGCCTATGGACCCGAAGGTCTGTGGTAAACTACTCACGCATCATCGGAGAGGCATCAAGGTTGATGTAGAGCCCCTCCGTGATCGATTCCCCCTCCGGCAGATTACCGGCTTTCTAACTAAAAGGAATCTCTTATTCATATGGCATAAAATGCTTTTTTCTAGAAGGCCTAGCTGGAAGGACCCCATATGGGATCTCTCTGGAACAGAGGCTTGCGGCAGCGTAAAAATTATTTCGTGGACTCTCCTGAGGGTTTCTGATTTTTCTGGAATTTATAGTGCTGGAATTAGGTCAAACGGAGCTTGGTGGGGCCCACGAGGCATCAGGGCATGCCTGCCCCCCCCCCCCCAGGCGCGCCCTGGTGGCTCGTAGGGCCCACCAAGGTCTTCTGGCCTCCCCTCGAAGCTTCTGGTATTCTTCTTGCCCAATAAAAAATCTCCAAAAAGTTTCACTGTATTTGGACTTCGTTTGATATTGTTTTTTTGTGAAACAAAAATAGGGCAGAAAACAACAACTGGCACTGGGCACTAGGTTAATAGGTTAGTCTCCAAAAATGATATAAAATTGCTGTAAATGATTATAAAAACATCCAAAATTGATATTATAATAGCATGGAACAATCAAAAATTATAGATACGTTGGAGACGTATCACCTGCTCACACGCCTTGCGTCGACTCACACGCTTGCTCGGACGGCACCTGCCTATGAGAAGCGGGACGCGTGGCGGCACGCTGGCCTAATGCCCACGGTTTAAATACAATAGTGAACCATTCACGTTAACGTGAAAACTCTTTGTTCCAAAGTACCTTGGTTATTCATGTGTGCAACTTTTCATAAGCAGCTTGTCTCAAATTGAAGAAAAAAATTACCACAACCTATTTGTGCCGTATCACGAGACCATGCGCAGTTTCATGAATTTCAGGTGAGTTTTGGATTTTCTGGAATTTAAAAACTAGGATTTGAAACAATATCATTACATGCATCATGAAATAAACTTTCAGGCGATACATCTCTAGTGTTGTAGTAGATGTTCATATTTTTTAAGATTGAATTTGGTCAAACAGTGCTTAGTTGGACTTCAAAAAAATTATATATGCAGATTAAAAAGATACTCCCTGCGTACCAGTGCATTGTGTCATACTCTAATAATAATGCATGTCACCAAAAATTATGTCGTTCGACTACTATTTGAACATAGTTTCCAGTGATATTATTTTTGGTTACATGCATTAACATTTTGTTAGGTAAATGTAAGGTCAAAATTTAGCACAAAATGCGAAGAGGACCAATAAATTAGGACAGAGGTAGTAGGCACGTACAAACGAAGCTCCATTCTATACTCATCCTAGTGTAGTAGGCAATGGAGTTGACGGGTGACCTTGGGTAGCGGCGACCGAGGGACTTGAACGTGCTCGGCATGGTAGGTAACGTGGGCTAGTTACTAAAGCATCCCTCCAGTGTTCATCAGTAGTAGTAGGAGTAGTCATTATGGACCGGGGGATATAAGGGGAATTTCACAGGGATGGAATTCTGGCCGCCAGATATTTCAATTCGAAACACGGAGGCTCGAGTGGAGGCGCGAAGTTTTATCGCGGTTCTTTTGGTTGGGGTTGGCTAATGTGCGTACCACGCACGCCACCACCATGACACGAGCCCGGTCTGGCTGGTACGCCGTCGGGTGCTACCATTCGAGAATGCAAAAGGAATCTTTTTTAAAATTGGCAAACGAATCTATATGTATTACAATGCCCGTATTTTCCTTGCAAATAATTGGTCATTCCAAAAGGGACGGTAATTGATTTATGACGAGTTCTGGAATTAGAGTGAGTTTGTGATATAGTGATCTCAACGTGGATTTCACATTTCATGGTATCCACACTTGGTTTTTGAATGCAAATTCAAATTTAAAAGATGAACGGTATGGTGGTGAGAAAACTTTGTATGTATTCAAGCATATGACCACACACACAAATACAACAACAAACGAGTCAGTATAGTGCATCTACTTTTCCAATCCATGCATGTATGACATGAATTCAAAAATAAAATGTAAGCCATACATGGTCCTCAATTCAATGTTTACAATGTACACTAAACTGAAACGTGAATATTAAGTCTACTACTATGTACACTCAAATGTTGTGTTTAGGTCTATCCATCGCCCCCCCTTCACCACACATACTTCCTGTATCGATCGATCTTCATCTCTTTGTCAATAGAGCTATTGGTATCCGACACACGCTCATTATTTCTCTTCATGTTTCGATCTCCATTTATCTCACACCCGCCCTCACGCTCTCAACAAATGTATTTCTCACACACAACCTCGTCGGGCCCTCCATGACGAGCTCTCGCTCTCTCCCTCTCTATCGCTCTCCCTCTCTCCCTCTAGACACATACGTTGCCTCTAGACACATACGTTGCAAAAAAACTCCATGCACGCCATGCGCACAAACACAAAGTCTATCTAGGCCACTCTCTCAGTAACTATCTCCCTCCAGCCCTCACTACAGCTTCGTCGAACGATATCTCTCTGTATCGTCTTTCTCATTCGAGTGTACGCTAGCCCACACTAACTCGATCTCTCCCTCTATATATGACTCGATTGACCTCGCATCATCTCTCTCACACATAGACGCTCGCTCTATGCCTCTTGCATAGGCAAAGCCATGCAGATTGTCGGGGGGGGGGGGTAACCCCCTAGTTACCCCCAACCTTAGATAAAATTGTGAAGGTCTTTTTTAGGAGGGTTTAGATTATATTTTTTAAACATTTGGCCCCACCCTCCCAAACACCGATGGGTTGTGCCCCCACCCCCTGGGAGAATATCAGGTGCTCCCACCTTAGATGCTATATGGTGATACGAGTTCTTATGTGCCGTTAGATCTGAGATCCAATGGCTCACACGAGGTCTGAATATTTTTGCAAAAAAACGTTAATGAGTTTGGGAATTGCACACAATTAGTACAAAAACTACTCAGATGCCATTGGATCCCAGATCCAACGGACTCGAAGCTTGTATCACCGTAGCATCTAAGATGCGGGAGCACCTAATATTCTCTCGTCTATAAGAATATCACATGCTATCACACCTTAGATGCTGTGGTGATACGAGCTCCTCAGAGCCGTTGGATCTGAGATCCAACAGCTCCTAGTAGGTCCGAATGGTTTTTGCAAAAAAAACCTCAAAGAGTTTGGGAATTGCTCACAAGTACAAAAACTATACTCACATGCCATTGGATCTCAGATCGAACTGCCTCGAAGCTCGTATCACCGTAGCATCCAAGCAGCGAGAGCACCTGATGTTCTCTCGCGCGAGAGAATATGAGGTGCTCCCATACCATAGATACTACGGTGATACGAGCTCCCGGGAGATCTAACGGCTCCCATTAGGAGGTCTGAATGTTTTTGCAATATAGGCCTCAAAGAGTTTGAGAATTGCGCAGAAGTACAAATACTACACACATGGCATTGGATCTCAGATCCAACGGCTGCTAGAAGCTCGTATCGCCGTAGCGGCTAAGCTGCGGGGAGCACCTTATATTCTCTCATACGTGAGAATATCGGGTTCTCCCACACCTTAGATGCTACCGTGATACGAGCTCCTGGGAGCCATTGGATCCAAGATCCAGCGGCTCACAGAGGTCTGTATGTTTTTTTGCAAAAAAGCCCTTGAAGAGTTTGGGAATTGCACAAAAGTACAAAGACTACTCACATGCCATTGGATATCAAATCCAACGACGTAGAATCTCGTATCACCGTAGCATCTAAGCCACGGGGAGCACGTGATATTCTCCGCTGCTGTCACTTTTGTTCCTAAACTTGTAAAATACGTGTAACTAGTGCCGTAACTTGTCTAACCGCGCAAAGTGTTTGTGCGAAAAATCCCTCGTACACAGAAATATCGGAACAACACACGGGGGTCCCACTCATCATGGAACAAATTTGGACCTAAAAATAAAAAATCAGAAGGACGAGATTCAAGCCGGCAACCTGGACTACAAAGTGTACGTCGATAGCCAGAAATAGCAATGGTTGTTGGCTTTGTCGCATAACTTGATTTTATACTGTATCACGTTGAGTAGAGTAGAGGGAGTGGCTCGTCAGCACGTGCATGAACGTTGACTCACTTACAGCCTGGTCCCATGTATGCGATCTCTCTCTCCTCTCCATCTACAACCTTTAGACGCATGGGAAAACACGAAGAGTGGCGCGAGCTGGCCGTGGTGTTATTATAACTAAAAAATGCTTGGAAAATAGATGAATCGCCTAGGAACAAGAGACCTCGTGGCTGGTCGAGATGTAGCTAACCACACCTATCCTCCGTGCCACGTTAGCATGATGAAGCTGTGTGGCTAGTGGGGTGTTTTTGACCCACTGGCTAGGTCCCGAGTTCTTACCATAGCTACGTCTCATATATTTTTACACGCACATTTTCCTCCGTGTTGAGACGTGGCACACCCTACCGCGCGGTTTCTGGGTCCTCCCCGGTGGTGCACGCATATTTTATTCCTTACTGAGATGTGGGATGGTGGGAGTGTGGGACGCCCTACCACGCGGTTTCTGGGTCCTCCTCGGTCATAGCACCGAAGTAATGAGTCGTCAAATCACAAAACCCCACCTCTCCCGCCGAGTACAAGCACAGTGGCTAGCTAGTTGGGCTAGTGCGACCAATCAGCTAGGCCGCTGCCACATTTGTTTTTTCAAGCATTTTTTCCCTCCTTGCCGGTAGGTAAATTAAAATACTATCCATCACTGCGTTGCTTTGGTCCTTGGGCGCGGTAGGATTCTTTTTTTGTTTTACGGGAGCAGGCGCGGCAGGAATTAGTCATGATGACCCCGCCAGTAAAAGCCACTGCTCCCTGATGTGAAAAGCCATCGACTGGGGTTTCCCATGGTGAAAACCAAAAGATTTACCCCGATCCCTCCGCCTCCCTGTAGATTGCATTGCATTCCAGCCGTTTCGCCCCCTTTGCTTCCTTTCCCCATTGCTTCTACCGGGTTCCATGGCGGCGCACCAGATCACGAAGTCTGAGGTGAGGCGCCTGACAGAGGAGCTCCAGGCCAAGGATGCGGAGCTCAGGGCCAAGGACATGGAGATCTGTGAGCTCAGGGAGGAGAAGAGTGCCATGCTCCTCCGTTATGAGCGGGAGTTCACGGAGATTCAAAAGCAACAGGAGTCCACCACAAAGATGCTTGAGGCGTCGGCGGCGTTGTTGCAGAAAGCGGAAGATACCCTAGGCGGCCAGGTTACCCTGATGGCGAGCCGGCTGGAGCGCGAGCGGGCCGATCGTGACGAGGTCCAGGATTGCCTCAACCACTTGCTCAACCATGTTGCCACACAAGTGTTGCAGCTGCGCGATGCCTACCGTCGTGCCAGCGCGACCATGTCGGCCGTCGGGCTAAACCCGTTCGACCACTCCATCGACTTCAATGAGTTGCGGCTTCCTAACCTGGTCTTCTTCTTCACCTATATCTCTGAGGAGCTGAACCGTCTCCGCATGGTGGTGGGGGCGGCGCTGGACAAGGAGGGGATGCGGGCGGCCGTCGCCGTTGCCGGGCGAATCCTCTCTGGGCTACGTCACCGGAATCCATTTGTGCCATTGGACGCCGTCTTTGACGAGCTGGCTCCCGTCGACCGGGAGCAGACTCTGCGGGCGGTGGCACCCTGCATCACCACCGTCGTGCGCCTGGAGAAGCAGAGGGACTTTGGTGCTGTTTAGGCGTCGTTTGCATGGGTATGTCACGGCGTAACATGACCGTTGGATCAAACTCAGACGGTCCAGAACAGTCACTGTAGCACAGAGCACTATAGAGGCGTGCTTCGTATGGTTCCTGTTCGGTCGAGCACTGTAGCATCATACTCTCCGTGCACTGTACCCCGAGTACTGTTGACATTGATCTAACCGTTCATTCTCGATCGGACGTTAAAAAAATGGGCATGTTACACTACTGTTCATAGGTGACATGCGCACAGCATGCCACCGGATGTCAATCCTCTGGAGACACCCTTCCAGAGCGGCTGCCGCCTCCATCCCTTGATTCTACTTCTCCGGTTGCCTTGTCTACTAAAAATAATATTACTCCACCATAGGCCGACTGTACGCTGAGGTAGCACGGGATAGAAGGCACGTACACGCAGGGGACCCACCCAGGACCGTATTCATGAATACTAGCCGCGATGTAAACCAAAAATATGCTGAAACACTCACAACAATATTCCTCACAACAGATTTATTTATAATCAGTTACTTTTCTTCGGGTGGTATAATCATATTACTATACATCATTTTTTATCGTCATATCTTACTACACTGGCAACAAGATAAGACTGATGTATGAACCATTACACATGCCTAGTAGTAGGAGTACTAGTAGTGTAAGTTCAAGTGGCTGCCGTGTTTCGCACTCCATCGTAAGAGTGGAAATGCTTGTTGTAATCAAAAAAATATTTTTTTAAGAAATAGTGGAGATGCTCTACCGCGCGGATCCTCCACGGTCATCGGGAACCTTGCTACTCACTTTCGCCGACCTGTGGGACAGCCAGCATCAGGGTTCACTTGCCATGCACCAAATTACTCTGCAGTAGAGTGCACAACTGCACGGTGGACTTACCGCGGTCGTAGCGCCGCAGTAATGGCCCATGAGGCGTCAAATCACAAAACCCCACCTTTCTAGCAGTAAGTTGGACGGACGAAGCAACCATCATTTCACTCTTCTTCCTCATCTTCCTCTCTTCAAGAAAACCCCACTCGCTTCTCCCTCATCTTGTTCCTCATTTCTTCAAGAAAACCCCAACTCGCTTCTGCCATTGTTCTTCTCTCCCAAAGAAGGAAAGGTGAGCGCATCAGTGGTGCTGCTATACTTTCGTTCTAGTCATCTTTTGAAACCCCGTGACCGATCCTAACTCCCTCCCTGTTCTTCTTTTGGGTTTCTGATTATCATTTTCTTTCCTTTTATTTCCATTTAACAGTTTCTTGATGGACCCTGGAGCACCGGCCAAAGTGATGTGTATGGCTCTGGCCAAAACCGTCGAGGCTCAGAGTCTGAAGAAGCACAAGCACCCCACCAAGATGACCACAGACAAGCTCAAGGCCATCGCCTTGGCCAAGGCCACCTCTCCGGGATCCCTCGTTAAGTCGGTCGAGGTAATAGCTCTTGTTGACGATCTTTTTGGCGATCTTGACCGTGTTTTCTGATCTAACTTGCAAAGTGCTTGCTAATATGCGATGTTTGTGTAATGTACACGTAGTACTAGTAGTATAACTTTCTGGGCGATCTTTCATGTGGTTTTTGTGTGCCAAATGACGGTTCTAAATGTCTCTTTTGACCAAAACATGCGAGAGGTTCACATGGATATGATTTTTTGCATATAACACAGATTTCTTATAGATTACTTTCAACTACTTTATGAACATCAACACTAGCTGTAGGAAGAGAATATAGTACCCTCAGTAACTTGTGTTATGGGTATTGTAAGTAATCGCTCTGTTCACAGATATAAGATGTTCTAAATTTTTTGTGTATCTGATGTAGATATGTTTTAGTGTCTTTGTTCACTCATTTCTGTGCTTATCTGTAGTCTTATATGGAGTAAAATATAGAAAATCATCTTATATTTGTGAACGGAGGCAGTAATAAAATATTGGTTTATGTTTGAATTAAAACCAGGTCCGCTGTGGAGACGAAGTTCTCAAAGTCATGCCGTGTGAACTGGAAGACCTGAGGATGTGCACTACTAAACTATCCAGCTGCCGTGTCCTTGTAGCCACATGTCATGAACAAGTGTTTTCCAGTAGCATTGTTGTCAGGCGTGTTCTCGAGGGTGTACTTCACCACAACAATTTCGTAGCTGTGCCTGCAATTACGAAGGGTGTGGTTCTAGTAAAGCTTCCCAACAAATCTGACGCGGCTTGTCTTCATCGGCATGTTTATGAGTGGAAAGACCACACTGTTAGGTTCTCCAAGGTTGACGGGATGGCGAAGGTGCCAATAGACATCCCTCACGATGTCCATGGCCTGGTCAGTTATGTGGGGCACATCCCGTAGGTCGGTGGCAAGAAATAGTCTACAGAGTTTAATTAGTACAACTTGGCTTGTGTGTAGTAAGTAATATTGTTCAGTACTTGATTTGTGTGTGTGAACCCTGTATGGGTTAGTACTGCCGCTTTTGTTTTGTGGTGAATCCTGAGAATACTCTATGTTAATGTTTTAGAAATGGTGAACCTATAATACCAATTTTGGTTGTTTGATATCTATGTTTTTCATGCCAGTACAGTACTCCCTCTGTTCAAAGACATAAGATGTTTACATTTTTTATGAATCAGATGCATATAGAGTTAGACATGTTTTGGTGTGTTTGTCCACTCAATTCAGTCTGTATATTTTGAAATATCCAGATCATCTTATTTTTGTGGACGGTGGGAGTATACATCAGTTATGGTTACACTCCAATATATGTATGCATTGCAGGGTTTATCGCACCCACCAGGATTTCCATTCCCGTGGATGTTCGCTCCATACGAGTTGTCACGACCTTTGGACTGTCCTTCTTGTGGGAGTAAGGAGGGGTCCTGCATGCCACCCGTAATTGGATGAACAACCTTCAATTTAGAACTTGAAGATAGTGATTTCCTGGTAAGGATTAAGTCGTGTCACATAAAGTAAATCTCATTGATTAACTGTCATGTTTGCTTACTTTTGCTGCAATTTTACGATGCAGGTTTTGCCATGTCACATTTGTTACAGAATAAACCGTTTGGTTTGCTCTATGATGGTTATTTTAGCAGGTTTCACTTCTTATGATGTGTCAATAACGAAGGCACTGTCCATCACTTATATTAGTGGACACAATTGAATCCGTCTGTTGTCAGAGTACAATCTGAAGCCCTCTAATCAACTGCAGTTTACTTTAACAAACACGCCAGAATTAGTCCTTGTCGCCTTTAAAAGGAGGAAAGAAAAGGACTAGATCCGGGTCACGGAGCCGGAGGAAGTTCGAATTGCTCATGTGCACTCTCGATTAAGAAGGATGCGTAGCAAAGTTACAAAGCTGCAGTCTGAAGTCAAAGTAGACCAGAGACGAGCGCTACTGTCTCCCACATCGGTACCACCTCCAACATCGGCAGCCGTAGCGGATCGAGCACCGGCACCTGCTCCGAAACTGGCTCTAGCACCGACAGCGGTAGCATCTCAGTCTGATCCAGCAGAGGATTGGGCACCGACCGCATCAGCGGATCAGGCCGATGTACCAGAGGATCGGGCACCGACACCGACACCTGCTCCAAAAGGAGCACCGTCTCCGGGAGCAGCATCAGCACTGCCAGTCGCACCGCCACAGGCACCAGCAACGGCTCCGGCACCTGCACCAACACTTGAACTTGCACATGCATCTGCTCCGGCCCGTGCAGCGGCAACGGAACCAACACTTGCACCGGCAACAGACTGGGCTGTAGTTTGCACTGCATATTCCAAAGTCCTTACAAAAAACGACATCTCCACCTTTTTGGTAAGCACTGGCAGCCCAAGTGCTTCGTTCTTTTGTCTTTTCATGTTGTTTCACATGATTCACCGTGGTGATCTAACTATTTGCGTATGTCCTCTTGTTTGCAAACAGAAAATTCCTAGAGCAATGAGGGAGTCGTTCAATAATCCGGGCGACCGTGGCCAAGTTTCTCTTACCATGCGCAGCCTTGGTGACGGTGTCCTAGACTAGGGGGTACTAACCTAGTCTACCTGTATTCCTCGGGCTGGGCCAGTGGGCCCTCATTCTTATCAAGATGGACTCCAGAAGATACACGCGGGAGGAGAGATCAAGACTACATCTACCGAAAACTTGGCGTATACTCCAAAATTTCTCCTGCCGCCTCCACGCCTAGATACCGACGTTGTAACCCTAGATACCCTACCTGGCGTGTATATAAGCCGAAGGGTTTAGCCCGTAGGGACTTCAACACAATCTCATTTACCTAGCCCTAGAACTAGAACGTATCTTATGATCTCGAGGTTGATCAACTCTGTACTTGATACATCTCCATTGATATAAACAAGAGCAGGACGTAGGGTTTTACCTCCATCAGGAGGGCCCGAACCTGGGTAAACATCGTCTCTTTGTTCATGTTACCATCTGTCCGAGATCCACAGCTCGGGACCCCTTACCCCGAGGTCAGCCGGTTTTTACACCGACACTGGTGCTTTCATTGAGAGTTCCGCTGTGAGATAAAAAAAAGGATCGATGGGATCATCGGCTTGCGACTCCGATCTCGCGGGCACGATTCCCGCACCCGAAGCTTCTGTCACAAAAGCGCCCTTCCTTCTCCACGGATCAGAAGTGATCCATGACTCCTCCCCAGCTCTGGCCGAACCCCCTTTCAAGGACGAAGGGCCGAAGTACTTCTTGGAAAGCGATTCAGACAGCGACCAGCCAGACGCGGCCGATGAACCTGATCTTCAAATCAGTCCGGCCGGTCCGACGGCTGTAGGACTGTCACAGGATGAAGATACCAGGACTTCGAGCCCACGATCCATAGAGATCAAAAACCACTCACCCACCTCCCACATCGAGTATTGCCCCGATTATTCGGGGCCACCAAATGTCTGGGATCTAGCCTACGTGCAACAACTCCCCGATGAATCAATCAGACAGTTCTGGGCCAGGTTCTTGTCGGTCAAGAACAAGATACCAAACTACCAGGATTCAGATATAATATAAGCTTTTCAGCATGGATGGAAAGATAAAGGCGTCTCAAACGCCCTCGCCCGCCACTGTGTATAGACCCTCCCAGAGTTGTCCGACTTGGTGTCCAGGTTCTGCACCACCGAGGATGCTTGGATTGCCAGGAAAAGCACGGATTCAATCTGTGAACACAAGTTAAAACGTGAAAGGCCCGCACCTCGATGCGCACCCTACTCGGGGACCGTACCGACCGAGTGACCTCGGAAAAAGAAGAAAACCTCTGGCCTCCCCGGGACCACCCTTGATGGTCTCCTGGATAAACCATGTCCGATACATGCTATTTTGCTTAATTCTTGCCCAACTCACAGCCTTCGCAACTGTTGGGTGGTGAGGCAAGTGGCAAAAAAGGACCTGCCCTCCTTGTGGGCACCCCCAGTCACGCAGAAGAATCCTCGAACGAGGACGAGGTCATGATGATCTACGAGACATTTACATCCAACAACCAGCACAAGCGGGCCCTGTGAGAAATCAATTCTATCCGTCAGGTACCAACTCGGGGCGTGTGGATAGACACGCCCATCACCTTTGATCATAAAGATCAACCGAGGTCGACCCTGAACAGGTGCCCCGCCGCCCTGGTCCTCGACCCAGTTGTGGGCAACTGCTGTCTCTGAAAAGTATTAATGGACGGGGGCAGGAACTTAAACTTGATATATGCAGACACTCTGGACAGAATGCAAATCGATAAATCGCGCATTGAACTGAGTAGCACCACCTTTAAAGGCATCATACCTGGACGAGAAGCACGCTGCAGTGGAAAGATAACCTTGGATGTGGTCTTCGGAACCCCGGACAATTACCGATCCGAAGAAATTACGTTCCACATCGCCCCTTTTAGGAGTGGATATCACGCCCTCCTGGGACGGGACGTCTTCTCCAAATTTCAAGCAGTACCACACTACGGCTACGTAAAGCTCAAAATGCCGGGAACAAACGGGATAATTACCGCTTCGAGCGACCCCGACAGAGCACTCAAAGCCGAGAACAAAATGGCGTCACTCGCCCTCGAATCTTTGTCCGAAGCCCTCGCGGCTGAGGAACTAATCACATTACGAGCCGAAGTCGACCGAGATGATGTAATCCTCGACAAACGGCCGAAGTCCACCTCATTCAAGCCGGCCGATGAAATAGTCAAATTCCAAGTACTTCCCACGGACCCAGCTAAAATGGCGTCCATAGTGGCAAACCTCGATACAGAGATTGATGAGGCTCTACGCAATTTCTTTAAGAAAAATTGTGGTATATTCGCCTGGCACCCCTCGGACATGCCGGGGATACCCCGTAGGCTTGCGGAACTCAGCCTAAACATATTGAAAGGCTATAAGCCCATCAAACAAACACTTCGGCGCTTCTCCGAACCCAGGCGTCAAGCAATGGGCGAGGAACTGGCCAAATTATTGGAAGCCGGGTTCATCCGAGACATAAAACACCCCAATTGGCTTGCCAATTTGGTCATGGTACCAAATAAGGATAGGTCCTGGTGCCTGTGCGTCGATTTTAAAGACCTTAATAAAGCATGCCCCAAGGACCCCTTCCCCTTACCGCGAATTGACCAAATCGTGGACGCCACAGCCGGGCATGATTTGTTGTGCTTCTTGGATGCCTACTCAGGATATCATCAAATTAAGATGAAAGAATCTGACCAGGCAGCAAGAGCATTCATCACACCTTACGGGCCATTTTGCTTCAATACGATGCCCTTCGGACTAAAGAATGCCGGCGCCACATACCAGCGCATGATTCAATCATGCTTGGAGAAACACATCGGGAAGACCGTCGAGGCCTACGTAGATGATGTGGTTGTCAAAACCAAACACGTCGGACGATTGGTAGACAACCTCCACGACACATTTGCCAGTCTACGGGAGTATCAGATTAAGCTCAACCCGGAGAAATGTGTCTTCGGAGTACCAGCCGGCAAACTCCTCGGCTTCATCGTATCTAGCCGAGGAATTGAAGCCAATCCGGCAAAAATAAGAGCCTTGGACCGCTTAGAGGTACCAACAGAGCTCAAACACGTACAAAAGCTGGCAGGATGCGTGGCGGCATTGAGTCGCTTCATATCAAGGCTCAGGGAGAAAGCCTTACCTTTGTATAGACTGTTAAAACAAACAAAGACTTTCAAATGGACCAAGAAGGCCTCGGCGGCTCTGGAAGGCATTAAATCTCTCCTTGCAACCAATCCTATCTTAGCGGTACTAGGCATATGTGAGCCGATGATATTATACATCTCGGCCACAAACCAGGTGGTCAGCGCAGTACTCGTGGTAGAACGAGACATGGAGGGTCACAAGTTCCAGGTACAAAAGCCCGTTTACTACGTCTCCGAGGTCCTAACCCCGTGCAAGACACGCTACCCCCACTATCAAAAGATAGCCTACGCTGTCTCCATGGCGTACCAAAAACTTTGGCACTACTTTGAAGAGTGCTCGGTGACCGTGGCATCCAACGTCCCATTAAGTGACATAATTAGCAATAGGGATGCAACAGGGTGCATAGCCAAATGGGCCATAGAGCTCCTACCCTTTGAAATAACTTACCGACCACGCCGAGCTATTAAATCTCAGGTGTTGGCCGACTTCGTGGCCGAATGGACGGAGGCTATGCTCCCTCGAGAACATACCACTTATTCGCATTGGACCATGTATTTCGATAGTTCCAAAATGCTTACTGGCCTAGGGGCTGGCGTAGTGCTCACCTCACCCACAGGGGATAGTATTCGGTATGTGTTACAAATTATTATATCGATTCCAATAACGTGGCAGAATACGAAGCCCTGTTACACGGACTCCGGATAGCAGTCTCCATGGGTGTCCAACGTCTTGAGGTCCGAGGTGATTCCAACCTCGCCATCTCACAAGTCAACGGCGAATTCGATGCAAAGGACCCAAAGATGACAGCCTACCGGAATGCCGTCGTACAAATCTTGGCCAGGTTCGAGGGGCTTGAATTTCATCACATACCCCGAGACAGTAACCAGGCCACAGATATACTTGCCCGAATGGGCGCTAAGCGGGGAAAAGTCTCGGAAAAGACCTTCCTCGAACGGCTCTTTAAGCCCTCCGTAGTCTGGCAAGACGACAAGGGAACGTCGGAATCAAACGACATCGAACAACCTACCTCGCCCGAAGATGACGAAGGGCTAGATATAGTGGGCGGCTCGGCGGTTCAGAAAACAGCTTCCGCACATGAAGTTATGGCAGTCATTGCACCATGGACCGAGCTGCTCCTCGCATACTTGCTCCATAAAGAGCTCCCCGAAGACCAAACCAACGCACGTCGGATCTTAAGGCAATCTAAAGCCTATAAGGTTCATGAGGGAGAACTCTATAAGACAAGCACTACGGGCGTCCTCCAGTGATGTATATCCGAAGAGGAAGGACGACTATTACTTCGGGAGATTCACTCCGGCATGAGCGAACATCACGCCGCTGCTCGGACCTTGGTCAGCAAGGCTTTCCAAGCTGGTTTTTACTGGCCAACCGCGGGCGCCGACACCTCTGCAATAGTACAGTGCTGCCCCGGCTGTCAGGTATTCGCCAAACAAAGCCACATGCCCCCTGTGGCTCTCCGCACAATCCCTATCACTTGGCCTTTCGCGGTCTGGGGCTAGATATGGCCGGCCCACTCAGGGGCGGGTCAAGAAAAAATAAATACCTACTTGTCATGGTGGACAAGTTTACTAAGTGGATCGAAGCAAAACCAGTAACTTCGGCCGGTGCAGTCCATGTACTCGAATTCATCTCGGGGGTAGTACACCATTATGGTATCCCCCATAGTCTCATAACAGACAACGGGACAAACTTCACGGCCAAAGAAGTGAAAACATGGTGCGGAAAAATGGGCATCAAGCTCGACTACGGATCCGTATATCACCCGTAGTCAAACGGGCAAGTGGAACGCACGAATGGACTAATCCTTAGTGGCATCAAGCCTAGGCTAGTTCGCTCCCTCAAGGAGGCCGACTGCAAATGGGTAGAGGAACTTGATTCCGTCCTATGGGGTCTGTGCACCACACCAAATAGATCCACTGTGTATACTCCATTTTTCATGGTGTACGGCACCGAGGTAGTGCTCCCCTGCGACATCATACACGATGCACCTCGGGTACACATGTACAAAGGGCGGGAGGCCGAGTTAGATCGGCAGGATGCCTTGGACGCCCTAGAAGAGGAACGCAATGTCGCTCGGGCATGATCTGCCATTTACCAGTAACAAGCCCGCCGCTACCACAGTAGGGAGGTTCGCCCAAAGGACTTCAACAAAGGAGACCTTGTCATGCGACTTCATCCGGAGAAGCAGACGCACAAACTCTCCCCTAAGTGGGATGGGCCATTTATCATCGACCAGGTCCTCATCAGAGGCGCTTACCGAATTCGAGACCCAGAGGACGGGCGTTTAGAGCCCAACCCCTGGAACGCGGCGCTACTCCGACGTTTCTATGGTTGAACCTCCGAAAACTACTCACCTCTGTACATACACCACCCTACTTTTCTTTTTTTTCTCTCTCTCTCTTTTCTCTCTCTCAAGAGATTTCGGGGGTATCCTCTAAAGGACCTCATGAAATAAAATCCATACTGCATGTTCTTTTTAACACACGTGTTATTCCACCTCTTACATACTATTGTCTTTCAAGTCATAATATGCATCGATTTGACTTAAGATTTGGCCAAGCTGGGTTGCCCGACTCCTGTGCTTGCCCCTTACGTTCTCGATCATTTGGCTAAGAGGCAAAGGGAGCACCACTGTGATTGTCACTCCCGGGTCACCCGGTGCAGTACCTCAGACGGACAAAGCCGAAAGCTAGCACTCTTAAACGTACAAATCAGTCAGCCATGACATAGGAGTAAAGTGGAGGGGGTCTCTCAAACCCCGACCAGGGGCTTTACCTCCGAGGTCACCTGTCTTCGGACTTATGTGTTTGACACAGCTACCTGAGGAAAGGAACTGTTGGAAGAACTATTTTCCTCGGACGATGTTTCTTACGTTAAAAAGTAATATAACATAACTCTCCGCCTCACTCTTGTCGTTCGCACCACATAGCCGGATTGCCTCGTCTCCTGAAGCATCTGGTCCGAGTACTTTGGACATTAGTAAGCCGACACTCCTCGGTCACTGACCGAGGAGGTAGAAGCCGATGGCTGGTCGACAGAGTTTGGATGCGCGGATTGAATAATGACGTAAAGTACTTTGATACATAGAGTCACACATTATCATTGCACATGGTCTAACCCATCTATTAAGATGTCTAGGGTGCAGTCCTTCTGTGAAGACCGAGCAGCAGGCATGACATTCTCGTATATGAGACTAGTGGGTATTTCTTCCCCGTCCGGCCCCATTGGCCCTACCTCAGCCAAGTGCGCCGTATCAACACTCGTATACCGGGTCTTGACCATGGCCCAGGCCTCCCTCGCCCCTTCCCGGCAGGAGGACACCTTCCATGCCTGGATCCGATGCCGAGCTCTTTGCAAATGTTTGGCTAGGACGGCCATGTCTTCGGGGACGTGCTGCACTTCGGGCCATAACGCCCTGAAAACTTCCTTCATCGATTTCCGTGCACTTTCGTGCACCTCGGATAGATGAGCCGCCATGTCTTCGAGTACCGGACCTCGGCCATCAAGGGGTTGGCCAGACAGCGAAGCTGGCAAAAAACATGTGTTAGCCTGCTAATCATCTCGGCTCAACTCCCAAACTCAAGTAACGATTCTTGAAATAAAAACTTACCAAAAATCATCTCATCTGTTCGACGATTCTTGGCCTCGGCAACAGCCAGTTGAGCTTTTAAGCTCTTAATCTCGTCAGCCTGTCGGGCATTTTCGGCCCTTAGCGCATTAACGCCATCTACCCTTTGGGTCACCACATGTTGGTTTACCTGGCGCTGCGACTCCGTATAAAGCAAATCCTCGCGAGCCTTCTTGAGATCTCTTTCAAGATGACCTAGGGCTTCCGCTGCTACATTGGATTACGCTGTCACTAAGATCATTATATACAATACAAAGAACTTACCATGCGCCTCACGAGTGAACTTCTTCACCTGTTCCACCTCGATCAAGGCAATCTCCAACCTCCCCTTTGTCTGGGAAAGGGCCTCGGATAGCTGATCATTCCTCGCCCGAGCGCTCTACCAAAAAAATAACTTCTTCAGGTTAAGATCAAGCCTTGCTACGGGCATTCTTGCCCATATCAAGCCTTAGGGGCTACTGCCACGGTTGGCAGTGTTGTTTGTCTTTTAATCAAACATAAAGCTGTGGGAAATCTTCGAGATAAAATGAGCTCGGGCTGGACCTTACCCGTAACCCTTGCGACAAAACATCTAACGATTGATCAAAAACAGCGCAGGTCGCCCTGAGGTATGCGTCCACCGAGCTAAGAGCGTTGAACTCCCGATCTGAGAAGGCCAGACTCCTTGGGGAGGTCTTTCGTCGCTGGTAATTCGCGGCACATTGGATCTCGGAAGGAGTAGTTGAGCTAGTCTCTGAGTCCTCGGGATGGGGAACTTCAGGAGTGGCTCCCAAAGAAGGGCATGCTACTGCTTCTCTATTTGAAGCCGCCGTCCCCTCGGCCTTCGCGCTCGCTGCCATGAAGGAAGGAGAAGGCCGCCTGCGAATGATCAAAGGGGTCAGGGCCGGAGATGGCGTTTCTACAAAATACAGTAATCACAGTCACCTGGTAATTGAGGGAGCACTTTCGCCTGCCTCCGTGACCTCGGCCTGTGCTTCTTCCGCCTCTTGCGGGCGGCTCCCTCAAGGAGCCGTCTCTCCGCGTGGGCGTTTCAAACGCCGTCCCTTTGGAGGTGAAGTCAGGCGACTAGGGGCTTGGGGACGAGGGGCTCGCTTTCGATTAGAGGAAGAGGGCGTTACCAATGAAGCTGGCCTCATCCCCGGCACGTCAGGGGTGACGACTACCTTTGAGCCGTCAAGGCACTCCATATAAAATTTCCTCCCTTCATAGATAAGGGCCAGGTCCTCGTCCTCGTGAAAGAGGGGATCTTCCGCTCGGCTGTGCGTTTCTGGCTCGGGCGCCGGGCTGCTCAAAGCCTCCACCCAACACCTCCATCTCTGTTCAAAACCAGTAAAAGGATTGGTCAAATGGATTGGCTATTAAAAAAACAACTCGAGTGGGCAAGGAAAACTGGAAAGACTTACTGTGTCGGCCGGATTGTAGTAGGACAGCCCTTCCCGGAATTGTCGTCGGGCAAAGTCCTCTGCTGTTCCCTGGTAAATGCCGGCCATCACTGTCCCAAAGGCTGCTTGGTCGAAGAAGCTTTGCTGAATTGATCAGGAAGAATCTTCTGTTCCGTTGTATGCGCATAGCAGATGAGGGCGCAGCCGGAGTGGTTGGACTCTTCGGTCTATCGCCGTGGCCATTGCATCTATTATAGTAAGGCCAGTCCTTACCAATTGGTTCACCTTGGCAGCTAGCTCGGTCACCTCGGCACCGTCTTCCTGGGCCATACCCTGTGGCCTCCAGCTATATCGCCTCTTCGGGGGCTCTGAAGTGAAAGGGGGCAGCCCGGGCCGAACTGGGTCAGGGAGGGGGACGTCGTCTATATAGAACCATTCTATTGGCTAGACGTCGGTATCCTCCCGAGGTGTGCCCGATGGGTATTCTGCCCCCTCGACTCGATAGACTTTGGCTGCTCCGACCTCATAAAGCTTTTCGGTGGGGGAACAAGGCACTATACAAAAATACCTCCTCCATAGCCCGAAGTGCGCCTCGCACCCAAGATGCATCTCACATAGGGCGACGTACCCCGCAATATGCAAAATCGAGTTGGGGGTGAGGTGGTGGAGCTGCAGCCCGTAGAACTCTAGCAGGCCTCGGAGGAAGGGGTGAATTGGAAATCCTAGACCGCGCAACAGGAAGGAAACGAAGCACACCCTTTCATCCTTTTGAGGGGAAGGGTAATTTTCTGCGTGTACCTGCCCGTTGAAGGATGTTAAGCCCGGGCGGGTGGCTGTCAGATCTGAATCTGGCAGGTATCCTTGTTTGACCAAGCGCTCCAGTTGGAGGCGCGAGACGGTGCAACTGCCCCAATCACCTCTGACAGGGCCGTGAGGGCGCCTCGAAGAACCTGCGTCGCTCGCCATGGGAAGCCCTCAAGGTTGGACTTGGGAGGAAGGGGAGCGCGTGCGCAGTTTGCTTGGAAAGAGGAGTTGAGGTTTATGATAAATTCGCATGCCTGAATCATGGATAAAAAGGGGGAGAGATCGACGCTTCGACGCTTTGCCATAAATTGACTCGCTTCCCCGTAAGACACAGTTCCCAAGGCCAGAAAGCAGAAGCCACGTGCGGCGGAGCTGGGCCCACCCGGCGGGACTAACAATCTTTCCGAGGACTGCTTGAGGCTATACTGAAAGGATCATACATGGAATTTGCCTGCCGAACCGAAGACTCCGGAACCAAAGTCCAAGAACGTCGTCCTCGGCGTCAGAGACCAGTTTAGGGTCTACTGACGGTGTCCTAGATTAGGGGGTACTAACCTAGTCTACCTGTATTCCTCAGGCTGGGCCAGTGGGCCCTCATTCTTATCAAGATGGACTCCGGAAGATACACGCGGGAGGAGAGATCAAGACTACATCTACCGAAAACTTGGCGTATACTCCAAGACTTCTCCTGCCGCCTCCACGCCTAGATACCGACCTTGTAACCCTAGATACCCTACCTGGCGTGTATATAAGCCGAAGGGTTTAGCCCGTAGGGACTTCAACACAATCTCATTCACCTAGCCCTAGAACTAGAACATATCTTACGATCTCGAGGTAGATCAACTCTGTACTTGATACATCTCCATTGATATAAACAAGAGCAGGACGTAGGGTTTTACCTCCATCAAGAGGGCCCGAACCTGGGTAAACATCGTCTCTTTGTTCCTGTTACCATCTGTCCGAGATCCATAGCTCGGGACCCCCTACCCTGAGGTCTGCCGGTTTTTACACCGACACTTGGTGTGAATGAACCTGCGCAATATACCATAAGTAGAAAGGATGGTTGCATGATGATTGATGCTAAAGAATGGTCAAGGTTCAAAACTCAATCAAATCTTGCGGTTGTGGATGATGTCAGAATAGAAGTTTCTCTGCAAGGAGATCTGGTCCTAATCAACTTAGAAATTCTTCAGTAGCAGCACGCAACTGCCGAACAGATCTATCCTCCGAGAACTTTTGATGTAATATATGCCATGGTGAAACAAGTGTCCTGTGTGTATAAGTAGTACTAGCGTATATCACGTTGGACATCCTAAAAGAATTACAACTCTGATTGCTGGTTAGGAACCGTCATTCGATTTCAGTCTAACAACTGCCGTGCTTTATTAAATTTTCTGTCTTCTCCTTGCGACAGCATCTAAAACCAGCGCCGTCCCTATCGGATGCAATTTTCATGGGATGAAATGCGCTGACTTAGAACACATGGGCCCCCAAACATGCATGCCCACCGGCCTGTGGCCCAAAGTCAAGAGCCGTCAGCCTATCTGAGTATTTTATTCTAAAAAAACATATATATATATATATATATATATATCCGAACCCCATATTTATGTATATATATTCCCCTTGATTTTTCTTATTTATAAAGTTGTGATATAAAAGATTTTTATATTTCTTTACAGATGGAGTATCTCTCTTATCAAAAAAATATTTATGTGTAACTAGTTACTCATGCCTTTCTACTTCATTTCGCTG
The DNA here is from genome assembly GCA_039707655.1 of Elymus sibiricus. Taxonomy (NCBI): domain Eukaryota; kingdom Viridiplantae; phylum Streptophyta; class Magnoliopsida; order Poales; family Poaceae; genus Elymus; species Elymus sibiricus. The sequence goes on along the minus strand of CM077664.1, from coordinate 201,221,463 downwards.
ATTTGCGGGACATCCAACAACCAGGTCCACGTGCCATGCACCAAATTAGAGTGCACAACTGCATGGTAGACTCACCCCGGTTGTAGAGCCGCAGTAATGCTCAATGAGCCGTTAAATCACAAAACCCCACCTTTCCAGCATAAGCAGTAAGCTCGACGGACGAAGCAGCATTATTTCACTCGACTTGAATCCCCTTATCCCTCGTCTGATTGTTCAGAGGAAACCACCTCTCGGCGATTGCTTAGGGTTTTCTCATGGTGAACCAGGTACGAAATCTTCATCCATCCCTGATAAATCCTTGTCCCTTTGTCACCGGTAATCCTAGGATGGCAGCCGCCGCCGTTGATGCATTTTTCTTCGTACTGAATCTAGTGTGTTTCATTTGCAGTGCCCAAAGTGTGAGGACCCTACAAGTTTCTGCGCCCTTGGCGAGACGCCAGACTTGTTCCTTCTCATCCTAACACAGGATTTCAAAAATCGCACGGTATGTTCCTAGAATCCTCTTTTCTATCCGGTAGGGTTGGGGTTTTTGAACATGGTGTCGACTAATTTGGAAATTTGGATTGCTATATTTGGATAAAAGGTACTAGTACCATGCTGAACATTGACGTGAAAGAGGAAATTATTTCTATATTTGGATAGCGAATAAATTGTGTTCTCATATTATTTTTCCTGCAGTGCATCCCTTGCTTTGCCAGAACACATGTACTCAAGAAGGTCGGCCTTGCCATAACTGAATACACCAGTATAATGGTCACATTGGAGACATGCCATGGATATAAGTTCACAGTTGGGTTCATTAACCAAGAAGATTGCTCCTTTTTTTATGGCCAAACTTTGATAAATTTTTTCAAGTGTTACAGACTGAAAGTTGGCACACCAATGTTCATGGAAATAGAAAAACTTGGTCTTACCTTCCCTGTGACCTTCCACCCCGACGTCGTTCCAGTGGTTCATCCATGTTAGTTTTGTATCTGGTTCTTGCATGTGGCCTCTTTTACTTTGTAATCCACCAACTCTGTCTAACTGATCACAATTTGACTTTAGAAGTAGCAACAATTTGTGATTCCCTTCTCTCACAATGATGCTACTTCTAACTGATATTTCTTATAATTGGTGACACGCGTAGGTTATTACAAATTGCAGGACACTACTCATCTGTTATTTGATAAGAACTCGACAGTTACTGATGGCACCGAAGTTGACTGGGACGACATCCACCAATTCCTACACTTTATTGATCATCTTGAGGACCTTGTGGGGCATTTCAATGGTGGAAGGCCACGTGGGATATGTGTGCCACTGGTGCACACGTTGAACAGGTCCAACTGTGTCAAGAAACTGATGGTACGAGCTGTTTTCTGTTATATATATTGTTCATAAACTCTTGCTTATACACAGTTTTACAGCTGTGTTCTTCTTCTTGAAACAGAAACTGCCCAATTTTATTGTTCCTATACAGATGCCTGGCCATGGCCGACTCAGACTTGTGCTTGGTCACAACATGATGTTTATGTCGACCTACTCCATTTCCCTTAGAGGTGAAAAGATAATTATTCATGGGTGGTCTCAAATCATGAAGGCCCGTCGATCTTGGAGAATAGGACAGAAGGTTATGTTCATGCTTTTTCATGGCTCTGAAGAAAATATCCTGTTTATTGACCACATTGCGAGATGATGCCGCTTTCAGAAAGTTGTGATGCGTGGGGTGGTGCCTGGGCCTTGTCCTGGGGCTTGGTGGCCTCACCCTTCGTTAACAGTAGGCAAAGTAGCACTGTTCGAGGCGTGCCTTGTACGGTTGAACATGTATAAGTACTCATACTGCTTTCAGCTTTGGTTGTTAAGTGCTCCTGCTGCTTTCAGTTAACGTTGTTAAGTACTCCTGCTGCTTGTACAGTCTGTCGTGTTTCTTCAGTCTCTTCTTCCTCCAGCCGCCAAAACCAAACCAGCGCCAGCGGGGCCGCCTGCTCCCGCCTCCCATGGCTGGCTGCGCTTCCGCGCACGCATCACTGCCCTACCGTCTCCTAAATCGTTAACGGTGACGTCAGCCCCACCCCGCACCCGAACCAGTCAACCCTCGTACTCCCCTTTGCCCGTGACTTCACTGTCGCATCTTCCCCGGCTCCTGTTCGTTCTCGTCCGAGGCCTCACTGTCGTCCACCGCGCGCCATGGTGCGCTCGCCGCGTCGCTGCCCTCTGGCGTTGTCAACATGGTCAACAAACGAGAGGAATCGGGAGAGGATTGTACGTGCAGAGGATGACAGTAGGGACCCACCATGTCCATGGCCGTACGCAAGCAAGTGCCTCATTGTTACAAGCAAAAAAGAAAATGCTTCCTCCTAGTGGTTTGCTGACATCTGGGACCCACGACATTGTCAGCGTATAGTCAATAGACAAGAGAACTGCACAAGAGCGGCTGACACCTAGGACCTAGCAGCTCAAGCAGTTTTTTTTGTTATTGTTGAGACGGAGCAGGGTATCAACTGGGCTATGGCCCGTCTAGACCAGGCTTCTATTTTACGTTTACCACATGACTAGCCCAGCTATTTTTTTCTTTGTGAAAATGGCTAGCCCAGTTTTTTCTTCTTCTGATGAATACCCAATCGAGGCCAACCCAACCCAGGACAACTTGTTTTTCTCCGCCCTGCGGGGCTGCAAATCTTTCAAGATGGCTGCAAATCTTAAAAGTAATATGAAATGGGCTGTAGTTGCTCAAAAAAATTTGAAATGGGTTGTAAATATAAAAAACACACAACAAATTGGAAATGACTGTAATAAAAAGAAAATGGACTGTAATAAATTGCATAAGAATTTGCAAATGAGCTGTAAATTATTTTTTAAAAATAGCAAATGGGCTATATGCTGTCCGCCACAGATTGGGAGGCTGACTTGTGGGCCTATTAAGTTGACGCGTATGCAAGAATTCTTTACTTATTATATATTAGTCAACAAACGATTCTAGCGGAAGTGACCGTGCTGGCTGTGCTGCCGTGCAGGCCTCACCGCCCCCTCCTACTGGCACCGCTGGCCAGGCCATCCCTCTACTCACCCACACCTCCTGTTATTCTCTGACGACACAGGCCTCACACCGCAGCCGAACCAGTCAACCCTCGTACTCCCCTCAACGTGGGCATCCATTGTTGTGGCTTCTCCGGCTCCGGGTCATTCCCTTCCTGGGCCTCGCCGTCGTCCACCGCGTTGGGGCTCTCGGCGCGGCGTGGTCAACAAACGACAGCCATCGGAAGAGGGATGTACGTGGAGAGGCTGATAGTAGGGACCCACATGGTCCATGGCCGCACACAGGCAAGTGCCTCCTTATTACGCGAAAAAAATGATTCCTCCCCTGACATCTAGGACCCACCAGCTATATCTTCGCATGGAAGGAAGTGCCTCCTTATTACGCGAAAAAACAACTCCTACCCATGACAACTGGGACCCACCAGATTGGAGGCTAACTTGTGGGCCTACTAGGTTGACGCGTACGCAGGGCTTCATCAACTTAGTCAACAAACGATTCTAGCAGCAGTGACTGTTGGATGCTAATCAAACGGCCGTGCTGCTTCCACAATCTCTGATCTTCTTGCTCTAGCTGCCCAAACCAGCGCCGGCGGGACCGCCTGCTCCTGCCTCCCGTGGCCGGCTGTGCTGCCGCGCAGGCCTCACCGCCCACCCTACTCCCACCACTGGCCAGGCCTTCCCTCTACTCACTCACATCCCCTGTTATTCTCCGGCGATGGCAGCCTCACACCGCAGCCGAACCAGTCAACCCTCGTACTCCCATCCGTGTGGGCATCCACTGCCGCGTCTTCCCCGGCTCCGCGTCATTCCCTTCCTAGGCCTCGCCATCGTCCACCGCCTTGGTGCTCTCGGCGCAGCGTCGTCAACGTGCTCAATGAATGACAGCCATCGAAAGAGCACTGTAACACCCCAATTTTTGGCCCTTTTCTTTCTTTTGGTTTTCTTTGGATTTTGAGTTGGATTTCTTTTGAATTGGCTCTTTGGACTGGAAACTTGGGAAGATCCTCTTTATTTCTTCTCCCAAGTAAATCATCCTTCTCATATATTTCCCAAGATCAAGCCATGTCCATCCAAACCCAACAATAATTTTCATTCCATTTAAATATTCCTTTTTCTATTAAAGGAATAGTTCTGTTTGCCCTTGGTTGTGAAGCAACCTATATTTCTGTTATTCCCAAAATTCCCATAAAATTCTCATAAATCCTTTGACTCATCTAAACCTTGTATATGTAAAAATATTCAAGATTCTATGCTCATGGTGAGCACACTATCCAATTCTTGTTTCTGGTCACTTTTTCAGGTTGTGAAGCAACTATATTTCATATTGCTTCATAAATTCTGAAATTAATCCAGGACCCAAATATCCCTATATCCATTGAGTATGCCCAAATTCGCGTCATTTTGCCAAGCCATTTTCTCCACAAAATTCCCCCAAGATTCTGTACAGAGAGAACCACAGTGAAGGAAGTACCATTTATACTTATCCAAATGGTATGAAATTTTACCAGTACTTCCATATGCCAAAACCATCATCCTCCACCAAATTTCAGTTCAATCCAACACTCCATGTGAGTGCAGCTTCAAATTCCATTTCCTGGACCAGATTGTCAGTTGTGAAGCAACTATCTTCAAATCTTGTCCAAATCACCTCAAATTTCACAGGACTGTAGTCCTTCCTACCCTAAACCCCTGTGACATCTTTCTTGGCCCATTGGTTAAGTAATTTGACCACAACTTCATGCCCAAGTTTGCTACAACAAACTTTAGCTGATGCAACCCATCGTCCCAAAGCCACTTTAATCGAACCAAGGCATCAGTGCGGTTCCAGTATGGATGGACAACACATTAGACAACTTTTTCTTGGCCGATGTGCCCTCTACATGTCATGCCAAGCAGTGACCATGCAGATGGCATGGTCAGAAGCGCGCTCTGCTTGCTGTCGTCGTGCTCTGCGCGTCGCCAAGCCTCAGGCCTCTTCCTCCCAGCCGTTCCCGCGCGTCCGCTGGTGCCGTCCAACCTCCTCCTTCTTCCACCTCACCCCATGACTCAGCTTCCCCCTCCAGAAGCCTCCTCACCAGCGCCAGCCATCGCGCTCAAGGGCGTACAGTACGCCGTGGTGGCCGACAACTCATGTGCGCCCCCGTCCGCTTGCCCCGCGTCCCTAGCTCCGCCTTGCCTGCATCACTGACCTCCACTAGCTCTCTCTCATCGCCTCATAGGGCCCCGCAGCGCGCCACGCCTCGCCGGAGCATCAACCACGCGTCCGCGGTGGTTTCCGGCCCCCGCATCTCCTCCCGCCTATATAAGGCCACCCCGACCTCGTCTCTCTTCACTAATCACCCTCACCACCCCTCCATCAAAGCCCAGCATCGATAACCCAGCCGGAGAAGCTCTTTTTCCTCTGCTCCGGCCAAGTGCTCCGCTGCTCGGCCCTCTCTTCTCCCAGCCTGCTCCGGGCAACCTCTGCTCCAACCACCACCACCACCGACCTCCTGGTGTTCCACTTACCCTCCCCAGTCTCTCCAGTGCCCGAATGCTCACCGGAATTGCCAGACTCGCCGATGACCAAAGCTCATCGCCGCCGGAGAGCTCAATTCCGACACCGTTCGACCACCTCCCGACGAGCTACGGGTACAGGCGAGCTCGCCGGAGAGTGCCCAATCCGTCCCGCCCCTCGCCCAGCACCACCGCGGCCTCGATGCCGGCGAACGACCGCTAGTAAGCCGTCAGCCCTCTACTTCCCTCCCTCTCTCTTAAAACTGAAGAGGTGACCCCACCCGCCAGCCTCTCATACCCCTTCCGAAGCGTTTTTAAGTGGAGGCGTAAAACCAAAATATGCTTTCGACGTCACCCCCTGGAGGTTTTCCAGAAAATCATTTAAATTCATTTTAATCTAGATTTGACCCAACTTTGACCATCAATAACTCCCAAACTACATGTCCAAATGAGTTGATTCTTTTTGCAGTATTTTTCTTTTGACCTCCTTTATTTTCTGGTAGAAGTTGACATTTTTCTCTACTGTCTAGATTTTCTGGACAGAGAAAAATGCATTATGTGGTTATTTCATTTGCTTGTTTATGTTGTTTTCAGAATGTTTGATGTGTGTGTGTGAAGGCCAGGAGTATCTCAACCCTCTACTGGAGCAAGGCAAGCCACACCCTCCATTTGCATGATTGCAATGCAATGCCATGGTTTTATTTAATAAACTTGCTTAAAATTTGCATTAGCTAAATATGATTTATTCATGGCATTTCTTGGAGTGATAGTTGATCTTGATACTGCCATAATGATGCTTGGATTCTTTAGTACCAATACCTTGCAAGTTTGATAATGCCAGGTCACCATTGGATTATTAGGAGCTGTGATTATTTTTTCATCATGATCATATTGGATATTATGCATTGGAGTATTATTGGATTTGATGCTATCATATTGATCTATGGTTAACAATCTTGATATTGCTATTGGATCAGTAGGATCATTTGCTATGGATTCATCATGATCATATTTAATATTTTACCTGTGGAGTTAATAATAATGACTTGGCTATATTATTCTTTGGATTATCAGTTGCATATTGCTATGTCTTGGACCACAGGTTGATATATGATATTGGAGTAACAATTATGACAGAGATATACCTTGGGGACAAATTCCATCATTTTGTTGGTCAGGTGCAACCGAATCGATCTCAACAGTGCAGCCACACTTGCCTGGATGGGGAGGCCCTAATTCGGTCTATTGTCATGCCTCTCGCCGGTGCCTCCAACTAGGGAAGGTTATGTGCGCGCGCTACCCTAATCAGGTAGGCGGCCATAAGCCTTGTGTGCCCAAGTTGTGTTGTACCCGGGTGTTCCCGTTTGGGACGAGTTTGTTTTGTTTGGCCACGAGGTGGCAGGATGCCAAGAGTTGGCATCAGGGCCACCCATGACATAGCCCAAAGGGGAGTTTGTCGGAGTGGCCACGAGAGTGTCATGCAATAGATTGGTTTTGTCGGAATGTCATTGGTCCACCCGAATGGGAGCACGAGGCCATGAGTTCCGAGGTGTGGGTGCAGTGTACTAACCTCTGCAGAGTGTATAAACTATCGATAGCCGCGTCCTCGGTTATGGACACAGTTCGTACTAGGTCACACCGGTCGATCAACACTCATGATGACGGAATGACTTATAAGATGACTTATTTTGGTATGTGAGCCAGTAACAGTTTGGCAGGATGCCGATGATGATATTGGGATGATCTTGAGGATGATCATCGGATCATGCTGTGATCACGCGGTGATCACGAGGATATATTGATCATGAGGTGGTCCAGATGATATATTGCTTGGCCGGGTAGCCAAGAGTGTGATGGTTCATGTGGCTCCAAGATGATAGTTACTTAGTAATTCTAGCATTATCATATCATGATTAATAGTTACCTCCACATCATGGTAGTTGTTAATAACTTAACCTGTTAATGCTATGTTGTTGTTTTGCCTTGATGCTTTTGGTTGTTGTGAGCTTGCGAGTACATTCAAAGTACGCACCTGGCGTGTCATGCCAGATTGCAGGTGATGCCGTGATTGATTGCTGTTGAGGATCCCGAGTTTGCGAGCTAGGCCGTGTCCCAGCCAGAGTCCCTGTGGAGTGGAGTCCATCACCGTCGTCGCTGTTCCGCTGCTAGGAGATTTTCCGCTTCTATGAGTTGCTCCGCTGCTAGCATAGAGCTACTTTAGCCGGTGTAGTGTCTCCGTGCCGATGTAATCCTTTGTAGCCTCGGCCCTTGTACTCGTATTATTTGTAATTAAGAGCTATTCTGTTCTATGCCAGCAGTGCCATATTCCAGAGGACTTGATCTCTGGGCTGGAATACGGGGTGTTCCGATTCCTCCGATCCGGGGTGCCACAAGCACTGTACGCGGTGAGGCTGGCAGCTGGACCCACCAGCTACATCTTCGCACACAAGGAAGTGCCTCCTTATTACGCGCAAAAAAAATGATTCCTCCCCCTTATAGCTGGGACCCACCAGCTATATCTTCGCACGCAAGGAAGTACCTCCTTATCCACTGACAGCTGGGACCCACCAGGTCGAAGCGTACGTAGCGTTGTCTGTCTGGTCGCGAACGTGTACATACATACTGGTCGAACGGTCACTCTGCAAGGATGAACCGTGGACGAGTAAGTAGCGGCACGTGTCGTAGTAGAGCCCCCAACGACAGTCCCGTCTAAATCGTGTACACGTACGTACATCCACACGGCAAAGAATACGACCACGTACGTACATACGGGCGGGGTCTCGAACGCGTACTCGCGCATACGTACGGCCAGGGCTCGTGTACATGGTGAGGCAATGGACAGCAGCAACGGCCTCCTATTCATCGGCAGCCAACCGGCTGGGTTGGAACGGAGGAAACAACGTCGTGTTCATCAGGAGCCAAGCGACTGGGTCGGAACGCGTCCTGTTCATCGGGAGCCAACCGGCTTGGACGGAACAGCCGAAACGGGGTCCTGTTCATCGACTCGAGGTCTGGCATACTGCAAAACGGAGGAAACGGCCTTCTGTTCGACCGCCTATGGTCGAAATGGGGTCCTGTTCATCGGTTGGGGGTCTGGCGTACCGCAAAACGGAGGAAACGGACTTCTGTTCAAGCGCCTACGGTCGAAATGGGGTCCTGTTGATCGGGAGGGCTCTGGCGTACTGCAAAACGGAGGAAACAGACTTCTTCCCAACTGCCTATGGTCAAGACGGGGGTCCTGTTTATCGGGAGGGGTGTGGCGTACCGCAAAACGGGACTCCACGGGCTACTGTTCATCCACGGCCGACCTCCTCCAGCCTCCACCAGCTACTGTTCATCCACCGTCGACTTCCTCCAGCCTCCACCGGCTACCGTTCATCCAGCCTCCACGGGGTCCTGTTCATCCACCCCCAACCGGCTGGGGTGTGGCGGCCTCTCAGGGTCCTGTTCATCCAAGCGCCAACCACCTTCACACGGCCAGGGTACTATTCATCCACAGCCAACCAACTGGCTACGTGTATCGACTCGTGTCTACGTGTATCGCACGGGCGGCATCAACGGGCACTGTTCATCGAGAGGCAACCCAACACCAGCTGGCTACGTCTCGCACGGGGGCTCGATCGGCTTCAGTAAGAAGCGAGAAGGATCGATCGGGTTCAGTTAGTAGCGAAGGGATCGCTCGGGTTCAGTTAGCACTGAAGGGATCGCTCGGGTTCAGTTAGCAGTGAAGGGATGGCTCGGCTTCAGTACGCAGTGGGATCGATCGCTTGGGTTCAGTACGTGTAGTAGTGCAAGGGATCGATCGATCGCTCGGGTTTAGTAAGCGAACGCCTCGCTTGGGTTCAGTTAGGGAATGCCTCGCACGCGCGCGCGCGTACAAGAGAAACGCGCAAACCACACTGCATCGCTCGGCCCCAACAACCCACCGTAACCGGGAACTGCCCAAAAATTTCCTCGGCCTCACTTCTACCACGATTTTTTATGTGATGGACGGCCCAAAGAATGTCATGCGGGTGCGTCTCCGGTCCGCCCAGGACGAAAAGCCCATTTTTTGTCACAATTATTGTCATAGAAGTGTCACAACCATGACAGAAAAAGTTTTCGTTCGGGCCATAATGTCACGGATGTGTCTTTTTTTTGTAGTGTCCGGGCTGGTCGCTCTCTCGTGACTCTTCTGGTCTTCTCCCGAAGCTTCTAGGGTCCCCTCTGGTCCAGAAAATATTAATCCAAAGTTTTTTCTTAGTTTGGACTCCGTTTGATAATGATTTTCTGAAAAGGCAAAAACAGGCAAAAAACAGCAACTGGCACTGGGCACTAGGTTAATAGGTTATTCCCAAAAATGATATATAATTGCATATAAAACATCCAAGATTGATACTATAATAGCATGGAACAATAAAAAATTATAGATACGTTGGAGACGTATCAACTACATCCGTCGATTAACCATGTCCTTACATAAAACTACTGTTCTTGTGTATCCCGCATCAATCACTTATGACGAGACACCTTTAGTATATGCAGCGTGATTTTGTTGCATCTTGCATATGATTTATAGCATGTACTGCTTCTAATTTGTTGAAACGCCATTTATGATGAGACACTTTTAACTTGGGAGAGTCATATTGGTCGCATCTTTCATGTGGTGTCTACCTTGCATTGCTTCTAATTTGTTGAAATGGCTTCTGCTTAGTTTACACAAATAGGTGTGAATATGCCATGTCGTCCTGTTTTTCGTCCATATTACATCCTCGTATCATGTGTTTGCCTTACATCAAAGTATTATTCGCCAGTATCATGCATGAATGAGTTCTGAAGAGTGATTTTTATTTCTTTTTCTTCTCATTTGACTTGGCAATGCAAAATCAATAAAGCAAAAGGAAATTAGCAAGGCAGTGGATCACTGGTGTAGCGACGTGCTATACAAATGGTTTTTACCCCCTTTCCGCGACATAGTTTTAAACCGTCGCCTTGCCAGTGTGTGCGATAGGGGGGGTCCTTCCCACACGACCCAGAAATCGTCGGCGATAGGGCCTCCGGTCACACACGCGGGGCAAAAAGAGCTCGTGTGCGATCGGGCAAGCCATCGCAGACAATTATACTGGCCCAATCCTTTCCGTTCATATGTTCATCCCACACAGTGAATCTCAGAGAAACATTTCCGTTCATATGTACATCACACACCATTTTTATGTGGAACGTTTCCGTTCATATGTACATCACACACAATTTTTATGTGGAAATGTTTGTGCAAGGTCGCCTAACACAAACATTTGTCGAGCGGAAGTCGTGTGTGATTGTTCATTGATCCAATACGGCTACTTTCTAGAAACTGTGTGCGTTGTTTGAGGTCATCGCCCATGGTGTTGTCTGAGAAACCGTCTGCAATACAAAAACCCAATAAGCAGGATGATTGGCCTATTATTGATAATGCATTTAGTAATCTAATTGACATTTCATATCAAACACACCATATGTGTCATAGCCGTATTACGGCAACCAGGATTTCATAGCTGAATTACATCAGAGTACAACATCACATAGCTTCAGCACTCAGTTACATCATATAGGCATATAGCTAGCTACGCCATTACACAACATCACGAAGTTTCACATGCGACATCTAAAACCTTTGGAAAGTAGCATCATATACGATATATAGACAGATGAATCTCATCTGGAAAACTGCTGAATCTGAAGGCGAATATTGAGCCTTCAATGATGTTGAATGTCCTTGCAACTTTAGGCCAGTGGCTGCGGATGATTGCCCGCCCAACCTTCATTCTCTTGAGGAAGACTTCAATATTGTACCATGGGTGTTGAATGAGTACCTTCCTCGCCTCTTGACCATGCAGGTGGTTTGAGAGATAATCATCGGTGAACTGCTTTGGAAAGGACCAAAAACAAAGATATGCATAAATATCTGTTCTAAATTTTGAAATGGCGCATAGGAAAAAACACAAGGTAAAAGAGTTGGTACCATCCTATAGTTGACTGATGTCTTATTCATTGTGCAAACAAAGATCTTGATGTTATTCATCGCTAGTTTCTTTATCCTAACAATCTTTCTGAGTTTCTTGACTTGACTGATATTCATGTCCATCTCATTTCCCCATATGCAAAATGGATCGAACAGTGGGTCTAAACCTCTGACAGCAGGACCTACATGTGCAAGACCAAATTGTTAAAAACCTAAATATTAGAATGGTTGCTGCAATTGCATGATACGTCCATTTTGCATCATGTTTTCCTACTGTTATTTATTATGTTTTGGATCATTATTTCACTTTATGATGCAATTCTTATGCCCTTTCTCTCTTATTTTGCAAGTTTCACATGAAGAGGGAGATTACCGGCAGTTGGAATTCTGGACCGGAAAGGGGTACAACAGAGATAGCTATCATGCACAACTCCAAATGACATGAAAATTTACGGAGAATTATTTTGGAATATAAAAAAAATATTGGCTGAAGAAATACCAGGAGGGGACCCACCAGGACAACACAAGCCTAGGGGGCATGCCCTACCCCCTTGGGCGCGCCCCCCGAGCTTGTGGGGCCCCTGGCAAGCCTCCGGCTCCCTCCTTCTGCTATATAAGGCCATTTGCCCTAGAAAAATAAATAAAGAGAAGATTTTCGGGACAAAGCGCCGCCGTCTCGAGGCGGAACCTGGGCAGGAGCACTTTTGCTCTCCGGCGAAGCGATTCTGCCTGGGATACTTCCCTTCGAGAGGGGGAAATCGAAGCCATCGACATCACCAACGATCCTCTCATCGTGGGAGGACCAATCTTCATCAACATCTTCACCAGCACCATCTCATCTCAAACCCTAGTTCATCTCTTGTATTCAATCATTGTCTCAAAACCTCAGATTGGTACCCGTGGGTTGCTAGAAGTGTTGATTACATCTTGTAGTTGATGCTAGTTGGTTTATTTGGTGGAAGATTATATGTTCAGATGCTTAATGATATTAGATACCCCTCTGATCTTGAACATGAATATGATTTGTGAGTAGTTACTTTTGTTCTTGAGGACATGGGAGAAGTCTTGCTATAAGCAATCATGTGAATTTGGTATTTGTTCGGTATTTTGATGATATGTATGTTGTTGCTTCCTTTAGTGGTGTCGTGTGAACATCGACTACATGACACTTCACCATATTTGGGCCTAAGGGAAGGCATTGTGGAGTAATAACTAGATGATGGGTTGCTAGAGTGACAGAAGCTTAAATCCTAGTTTATGCGTTATTCCGTAAGGGGCTGATTTGGTTCCATATGTTTCATGCTATGGTTAGATTTATCTTAATTCTTTTTTCATAGTTGCAGATGCTTGCGAGAGGGGGTAATCATAAGTGGGAGGCTTGTTCAAGTAAGAACAGCACCCAAGCACCGGTCCACCCACATATCAAATTATCAAAGTAGCGAACGCGAATCAAATAAACATGATAAACGTGACTAAATGAAATTCCCATGTGTCCTCAAGAACGCTTTGCTTTATATAAGAGACCGTTCCGGCTTGTCCTTTTCTATAAAAAGGATTGGGCCACCTTGCTGCACCTTTGTTACTATTGTTACTTGTTACTTGTTACGAATTACCTTGCTATCAAACTATTTGTTACCGATAATTTCAGTGCTTGCAGAGAATACCTTGCTGAAAACCGCTTATCATTTCCTTCTGCTCCTCATTGGGTTCGGCACTTTTACTTATCGAAAGGACTACGATTGATCCCCTATACTGGTGGGTCATCAAGACTATTTTCTGGCACCGTTGCCGGGGAGTGAAGCGCCTTTAGTCAGTGGAATTTGGTAAGGAAACACTTTTATTACGTGCTGAAATTTACTATCACTTGTCACTTTGGAAAGTATTCCTTTGAGGGGTTTGTTCAGGGTATCTTCACCTCGACTGGAAGCACTAAGAGTTGCCCCTCAACCTACTGAACCTACTGAAAATATTTATTATGAAATTCCTTCGGGTATGATAGAGAAACTGCTGGCTAATCCTTATGCAGGAGATGGAAAGGTACATCCTGATATGCACTTGATATATATAGATGAAATTTGTGGATTGTTTAAGCTTACAGGTTTATCTGACACTGGTACACCGAGCTGGTATACAAACGGTTTTTAACCCCTTTCCGCGACTGAGTTTTAAACCGTCGCCTTGCCTGTGTGTGTGATAGGGGGGGTCCTTCCCACATTACCCAGAAACCGTCGGCGATAGGGCCTCCGGTCACACACGCGGGGCAAAAAGAGCTCGTGTGCGATCGGGCAAGCCATCGCAGATAATTATACTGGCCCAATCATTTCTGTTCGTATGTTCATCCCACACAGTGAATCTCAGAAAAACGTTTCCGTTCATATGTACATCACACACAATTTTTATGTGGAAACGTTTGTGCAAGGTGGCCTAACGCAAACATTTGTCAGGCGGAAGGCGTGTATGATTGTTCATTGATCCAACACAGCTACTTTCTAGAAACTGTGTGCGTTGTTTGAGGTCATCTCCCACGGTGTTGTCTAAGAAACCGTCTGCAATTCAAAAACCCAATAAGCAGGCTAATTGGCCTATTATTGATAAAGCATTTAGTACTGAAATTGACATTTCATATCAAACACACCATATGTGTCATAGCCGTATTACGGCAACCAGGATTTCATAGCTGAATTACATCAGAGTACAACATCACATAGCTTCAGCACTCAGTTACACCATATAGGCATGTAGCTTGCTACGCAATTACACAACAACACGAAGTTTCACATGCAACATCTAAAACCTTTGGAAAGTAGCATCATATACGGTATATAGAGAGATGAATCTCATCTGGAAAACTGCCGAATCTGAAGGCGAATATTGAGCCTTCAAGGATGTTGAATGTCCTTGCAACTTTACGTCAGTGGCTGTGGATGATTACCCACCCAACCTTCGTCCTCTTGAGGGAGACTTCAATATTGTACCGTGGGTGTTGAATGAGTACCTTCCTCGCCTCTTGACCATGGAGGTGGTTTGAGAGGTAATCATCGGTGAATTGCTTTGGAAAGGACTGAAAACAAAGATATGCATAAATATCTGTTCTAAATTTTGAAATGGCGCATAGGAAAAAACACAAGGTAAAAGAGTTAGTACCATCCTATAGTTGACTGATGTCCTTTTCATTGTGTAAATAAAGATCTTGTTGTTATTCAATGCTAGTTTGTTTATCCTAACAATCTTTCTGAGTTTCTTGACTTGACTGATATTCATGTCCATCTCATTTCCCCATATGCAAAATGGATCGAACAATGGGTCTAAACCTCTGACAGCAGGACCTACAGGTGCAAGACCAAATTGTTAAAAACCTAAATATTAGAATGGTTCCTGCAATTGCACAATAATGTGCTATTAGCCAAAGGACCATGCATGTGCAAACCTCGATGGTAAACCTCAGTGCCTCCCATTGTTTCCTTGCAACACATATAAGGCAGATATTGATCAATTTAAGTGAGAGTTGGAATACTATCAGTAGAATATATTAATGAAAACTTGTACCCACAACAAATGAACATCACACTGCAGAATTGAACCAAAAAGTTAACTGGACACCACAACAAATGAAGCAAGCAGTTAACTGAGAACCACATTGCAGAATAGAACATATACTAGAAGATCATACAGTTAACCAAGCCTAGCGTGCTTAAGAACTACTAGGAAATATAGCATTTGTGTATGTTTCTCATGTATAGAGTACATCCAAATTCGATTTTATTCCTCACATGCATAACAACAACAAAATTGTACCCACAGGAATTGAAAATCACATTTCAGAATTGAACCAAATAGTTAACTCAACATCGCAACAAATGAACCAAACTGTTAACTGAACATCACATTTCAGAAGATCAAATTGCATATTAACATTACAAAGGATAATTCACTAGAAGGCACCGGAGGCGGCCTTTAGAAAACACCACGAACTGTCCTTTAAAGCAGCCAACCGTGTGGCGGCGTCCGCGTGCGAGGGGTCGATTGTGGCCTCGACGGCGAGGTGCTCCTCCAAGATCTGGCGGTCGGCATGCATGGCAGCCATCGCGACCTCATCCGCGCGTGCGGCCATGATTTGCTTCACCGCTGCCAGATGCTCCTCGAGCTCCAGGCTATAATGCATGAACCATGGCTATGGGCGGCGCTTATTTGGAGGATGGGGCAGTGATTTGGTTGGAAGATGTTGCGCCGGCGGACGGGGCATGTGGGATGGAGAAGGAGGAGGAGGATGGGGGTGGGGTGTGGATTACCTGACTATATGGACGAGACCGCACAGCGGGTAGGAGCGCCGCCGGCGAGGAGGCGGCACTGCAAAGCAAGCAGTGAAGGTTTGAACTTGGAAAGGAAGGAGGAAACTGTGGCAATGTTGCTTTTGGTGGGGGGGAGGGGACGGGGACCTAGATATGTCCACGGTTGCCGAAAATTTACGAACGTTGCAGCGAAAAACTAGCACGCAAGTGTGGTTGACGAGCGGCCGGTGGACTATAGCCGACGAACCTTCCTGCGTAAGCCATACATGAGGGAGCCCCAAGATATTTTATACCGCATCACACACGATTGTTGCTAACAAACTGTTTGTGGTGTACTTGATTTTTTTCATTTTGATTTGAAAGACAAAATAGGGTTACGGCAGGAAAGGTCACTGTTTGAATTGCTAGAACATTTATCTGCAGTGAACATGCAACTATAGGAGTGTCGTGCTAAAATTTGGAATTATTCCGGGTTCGTTTGGCCTTTTTTATACATTAATTAAGTTTTCTAGGCATTTAATGTGCATAATTCAAATTTGCACTACAGGCACATGCTCCAGTGCACCAAAATGGGTTGAAAAATTGTATATGTGTCCTTGGGTGAATGTTTAGGTCCCATACAAGAAATGGGAGTGAATTTCAAACATCTGGGTGTCGTGGCTCGGCCGAAAATATTGAGAAACTTGGTTTTTAAATTCCTGTAAATCCAAAAATTGCCTAAAAATCATGGAACTTGGCATGGTGTCTTGACATGGCACCAACATGCTGTGGTAAAAAATTTGTTCGATTTGGGACAAGTTTTGGTATAAGCTTCTTACAAACCGGAGCTTCTCTCAAGAAGGCTCATGGTTCCGATAGGGGATGTGTCACCTTTGTGGGCGAAATGACATACGCTGCCTCTTCCTGCCTTGATTTTTTTTACAGAGGCAACAAAGACCAATAGGACTGTCGTGCTAAAATTTGGAATTATCCCGGTTCGTGTGGCCTTTTTTATACATTTATTGAGTTTCTAGGCATTTAACGTGCATAATTCAAATTTGAACTACATGCACATGCTCCAGTGCACCAAAATGGGTTGAAAATCGTATATGTGTCCTTGGCTGAATGTTTAGGTCCCATACAAGAAATGGGAATGAATTTCAAACATCTGGGCATTGTGGCTCGGCCGAAAACATTGAGAAACTTGGTTTTTAAATTCATGTAAATCCAAAAATTGCCTAAAAATCACGAAACTTGGCATGGTGTCTTGACATGGCACCAACATGCTGTGGTAAATTTTTTGTTTGATTTGGGACAAGTTTTGGTATAAGCTTCTTACAAACCGAGCTTCTCTCAAGAAGGCACATGGTTCCGATAGGGGGGGGGGGTGTCACCGTTGTGGGCAAAATGACATACGCTGCCTCTTCCTGCCTTGATTTTTTTACAGAGGCAACAAAGACCAATAGGAGTGTCGTGCTAAAATTTGGAATGATTCCGGGTTCGTTTGGCCTTTTTTATACATTTATTGAGTTTCTAGGCATTTAATGTGCATAATTCAAATTTGAACTACATGCACATGCTCCAGTGCAACAAAATGGGTTGAAAAATCGTATATGTGTCCTTGGGTGAATGTTTAGGTCCCATGCAAGAAATGGGAATGAATTTCAAACATCTGGGTGTCATGGCTCGGCCGAAAACATTGTCAAACTTGGTTTTTAAATTCCTGTAAATCCAAAACTTGCCTGAAAATCATGAAACTTGGCATGTTGCCTTGACATGGCACCAACATGTTGTGGTAAAAATTTTGTCCAATTTTTTGAAGGCACGCAGATTAACAACCAACAAAGTCATTTTGGAACAAAGAGCTGCCACGTTACAATCGGAAACACAAAGTGCGGGGTAGCTATTTGAGTAGACGGGAGGCGTGGAGCAGACCGCTACGCAGGCTCACCGGGAGGCGAGCCCTTTGACCTCCATCCGCCGCCCACCTCACTCCCAACTTCTCCATTAATGGCGCCCGAGCACCAGTTTTAATGGCGTGGCTAGGCCTTAGTCGACTGAGATTTAAGGGAGAGAAAAAATCTAAAAAGAAAATTTTGCACGGATCTTGATGTAAGATCTCACGGACATAGCATCGACTGAGACTTAGCAAGACTGATATATATGAAGACGATGGCAATGGATAATAATAATTGTCTTACATATTCAGGAAGGTAATTAAAGATGCCACATGCGGAAATGCCTGAAAGACACAAGGGAAAAAGAAGGAAGACGCAGACAACGATCTGGGTCGCTGCTCTCTACTTCTCCTCGATCTACTATGCCATCTTTGTCATTTTGTCCACCTTGATCTCCTTCACGTCCTCAATACGTCGCTTGCGAGCATCCACGGATTCCTCCAGGAGCATTTCACGCTCGATGCGGAGCTTAGCATTCTCGTCCATAAGTTTCCTGACCATGACGGCCGTCTTCTTCAACACGGTAGTTGTCTGCTCGTGCTGCTTCGCCCTGCCGGCGATCTTCGCCCTCAGCAAGTCGCGCTCGGTGCAGAGCCTCACCTTGTCAACCCGTAATCCCCGGATGACGCCGGTCGACTTATCCAACGCGGCATAGGTCTCCTCCTACAGCTTCGCCCAGCGGGGGATGTCATCGTCCTTCAGCTTATTGAGCACAGCACGCATGTGCCTGTGAGAGCCCTCGAGTGCCCGCGATAGATCCATCCAGGCCGCCGCGATGCGGCAGGACCTCTCTGCTGCTTCCACGGCACGACGGGACATCTGTGCCGCTTCCGCGGCACGGCCGGACCACTCTGCTGCTTCGGCGGCGTGGCAGGACCTCAGTGCTGCTTCGGCGGCGCGGCGGGACCTCTATGCTGCTTCGACGGCGCGGCGGGACCTCTTGGCTGATATCGCGGCGAGGCAGGACATCTCTGCTACTTCGCTCGCCGCTCCGTGGTCATTTCTCGACCAAGAACTCCTCCCACGGGCCATGGCAGACGCAAGGAAGGACGAAGACTTGTTTGTTTGTTGATGATGAATTGAGGAGGAATGTGTAGTCATTTTTGAGTAGGTGGTATTTATAACCTAGTAATAAGCTGCTAAGTGGGAAAACGTTTAGGTTTTGATCAGTGTGAATAGGTTTGCAATTACATATAGCGTGGTAATTTGGAATGTGACGAGAAACAAGTTCAAAATTATTTGACGGTTCCGGTTTCGAAGTGTAGCACGATTCCCGAATGGTGTAATTAACGTGGGCAAGCGTTCTCGGATGCGTACGTGGTGTGTGCACCTCAATTGGCGATGTCAGCACACGAGTTGTTCCATCAACCGTGTGCGCTTGTTATTACCATCGCGCACAATTCTTTTAATTAGAATGTGTGCCCATATATCACAGACTCCTTGATCTAGCTGACCGTTTCTGTTGTTTTGGCTCATCGCAAACAGTTCATCCGAGTGAACTGCATGCCGTGTATCGCACACACCTTGATCTGCCTGACCGTTTCTGTTGTGTTGGGTAATAGCAAATAATTCATCCGAGTGAACTGTATGCCGTGTATCACACACACCTCGATTTGTCTGACCGTGTTTGTTGTTTTGTCTTATCACAAACAGTTCATATCGATCAACTGTATGCCTCGTATATATCGCACACGTGTCTCTAATCTGAATCGTGTTTGTTGTTCTATCTTATCGCAAACAGTTCGTATGGATCAAATTTATGCCACACATCACACACGCATCTCTAATCTGAATCGTGCTTGATGTCTCCGGCATCGCACACAGTTTGTCTTATTGGCGATGGTTTTAGTATGACACCGTTTGCGATTAATGCATCGCACACAGTTTGGTCGCGGGGTATCTGATTGATGTGTCGCGTTAGGACCATCCTGCAGTAGTGCGAGGATGGAGTTAAGAGGAAGGTATTCCCTTTATCTTTGGAGGGAAAGGCATTGACATGGTATAGGCTATTGGATGATACTGGAACATGGGATTGGAACCGGTTGAAGCTGGAATTTCACCAGAAGTTTTATCCTATGCATTTGGTTCATCGTGATCAGAATTATATATATAATTTTTGGCCTCGTGAAGGAGAAAGTATCGCTGAAGCTTGGGGGAGGCTTAACTATATGTTGCACACATGCCCCAATCATGAGCTCTCAAGAGAAATAATTA
Source organism: Elymus sibiricus (assembly GCA_039707655.1). NCBI lineage: Eukaryota > Viridiplantae > Streptophyta > Magnoliopsida > Poales > Poaceae > Elymus > Elymus sibiricus. Next base: position 201,201,529 of record CM077664.1, on the reverse strand, counting down.
TACAAAACTTTTATGCTTGGCTTTCTCATAATGATCAATCCATGCTCGATACTTCTTCTACTAGTTCCTTTATGAAGAGGACTATTGAATTCAAGTGGGATCTTCTGGAAAGAATTAAACACAACTCTGAAGATTGGGAAATCGACAAAGGTAAAGATTCAGGTATAAATCTTAAGTTTGATTGTGTTAAATCTTTTATGGAAACTGATGCTTTTCATAAGTTTAGTACTAAATATGGACTTGACTCTGAGATAGTAGCCACTTTTTGTGAATCATTTGCTGCTCATGTTGATCTCCCTAAGGAGAAATGCTTTAAGTTTCATCCACCTATTGAATTAAATGAAGAGCCTGTTAGTGTTAAAGAAGAAACAATTGTTTACAATATTGACCCAGTTGTGCCTACTGCTTATATTGAGAAACCATCTTTTCCTGTTAGGATAAAAGAACATGCTAAAGCTACGACTATGGTTAATAAAAGTAATATTAGAACACCCAAAACTTCTGAACACATTAAAGTTGAACCTAATATTGCAATGGTAAAGGATTTATTAGTTGATAATACTGATGGGCATGTTATTTACTTTTGCGAAGAGGCTGCTAGAATTGCTAAACCTGTTAGAAATGAACGAGACATGTTAGATAAGAACAAGCCCGTAGTTGGCATGCCTGTTGTTTCTGTTAAAATTGGAGACCATTGTTATCATGGTTTATGTGATATGGGTGCTAGTGTGAGTGCTATCCCTTTCTCTTTATATCAAGAAGTAATGAATGATATTGCACCTGTTGAGATTGAAGATATTCATGTTATTATTAAGCTTGCAAACAGAGATACTATTACACCACTTGGTATTGTTAGAGATGTTGAAGTCTTGTGTGGTAAAATCAAATACCCTACTGATTTCTTAGTACTTGGTTCACAACAAGATAATTTTTGTCCCATTATATTTGGTAGACCTTTCTTGAATACCGTTAATGCTGAAATTGATTGTGTTAAAGAAAAGGTTAGAGTTAAGTTTGGCGATGTATCTCATGAATTTAATTTCTCAAAGTTTCATAGACAACCACATGAGAAAGAATTATCTAATAAAGATGAAATTATTGGTCTTGCTTCTATTGTTGTACCTCCTACTGATCCTTTAGAACAATATTTGCTAGAACATGAAAATGATATGCATATGAATGAAAGAAATGAAATAGATGAGATATTCTTTAAACAAGCACCTATTCTTAAACATAATTTTCCTGTTGAAACTCTTGGAGATCCTCTACCACCTAAGAGTGATCCTGTGTTTGAATTAAAGCAGCTACCTGATACACTTAAATATGCTTATCTTGATGAAAAGAAGAAATACCGTGTTATTATCAGTGCTATCCTTTTAGAGCATGAAGAAAAGAGATTACTTAAAACTCCGAGGAAGCACCGTGCAGCTATTGGATATACTCTTGATGATCTTAAGGGCATTAGTCCCACTCTATGTCAGCACAAAATTCATATGGAGCCAGATGCTAAACCAGTTGTTGATCATCAAAGAAGATTAAATCCTAAAATGAAGGATGTGGTAAGAACTGAAATATTAAAGCTTCTGGAGGCAAGTATAATTTATCCTATAGCTGATTGTAGATGGGTAAGTCCTGTTCATTGTGTTCCTAAGAAAGGAGGTTTTACCGTTGTTCCTAATGATAAAAATGAACTTATCCCACAAAGAATTGTAACTGGTTATAGGATGGTAATCGATTTCAGGAAATTAAATAAAGCTACTAGGAAAGATCATTACCCCTTGCCTTTTATTGATGAAATGTTAGAAATATTGTCTAAACATACACACTTTTGCTTCCTAGATGGATATTCTGGTTTCTCTCAAATACCTATATCACAAGAAGATCAAGAGAAAACCACTTTTACTTGTCCTTTTGGAACTTATGCTTATCGTCGTATGCCTTTTGGTCTATGTAATGCACCTGCTACCTTTCAAAGATGTATGACTGCTATATTCTCTGACTTCTGTGAAAAGATTGTTGAGGTATTCATGGATGATTTTTCTGTTTATGAAACTTCTTTTGATGATTGCTTAAGCAACCTTGATCGAGTTTTGCAGAGATGTGAAGAAACTAATCTTGTCTTGAATTGGGAGAAGTGTCACTTTATGGTGAATGAAGGTATAGTCCTTGGGCATAAAATTTCTGAAAGAGGTATTGAAGTAGACAAAGCTAAAGTTGATGCAATTGAGAAAATGCCATGTCCTAAAGATATCAAAGGTATAAGAAGTTTCCTTGGTCATGCTGGTTTCTATAGAAGGTTTATAAAAGACTTCTCTAAAATTTCTAAGCCTCTTACTAATCTGTTGCAAAAAGATGTTCCATTTGTTTTTGATGTTGATTGCGTAGAAGCCTTTGAAATACTTAAGAAAGCCTTAATATCTGCACCTATTTTTCAACCACCTGATTGGAACCTACCTTTTGAAATTATGTGTGATGCTAGTGATTATGCTGTTGATACGTCTCTGTCGTATCTATAATTTTTGATTGTTTCATGCCAATATTCTACAACTTTCATATACTTTTTTCAACATTTTATATTATTTTTGGGACTAACATATTGATCCAGTGCCTAGTGCCAGTTCCTGTTTTCTTCTTGTTTTTTGTTTTGAAGAAAATCCATATCAAACGAAGTCCAAACGCGATAAAATTTTACGGAGAATTATTTTGGAATATATGTGATTTTTAGGAATAAGAATCGACGCAAGACGGTGCCCGAGGTGGCCACAAGGCAACAGGGCGCGGCCCAGGGGGGTCGCGCCGTGTTGCCTTGTGACTCCCTCGAATGTCGGTTAGGGCCCTTGTTTTGCCGCAAGAAAGATAATTTCCGGATAAAAATCCCCTAAAAATTTCAGCCCAATCGGAGTTACGGATCTCCGGGAATATAAGAAACGGTGAAGGGCCAGAAAACAGAGCTCGAAGCAGAAGAGAAACAGAGAGAGAGATCCAATCTCGGAGGGGCTCCTGTCCTCCGGGAGCCATGGCGGCCATGGACCAGAGGGGAAACTCTCCTCCCATCTAGGGGGAGGCCAAGCAAGAAGAAGGAGGGGGCTCTCTCCCCCTCTCTTCCGGAGGCGCCGGAGCGCCGCCGGGGCAATCATCATGACAGCGATCTACACCAACAACTTCGCCGCCGTCAACACCAACTCTCCCCCCCTCTATGCAGCAGTGTAACACCTCTTCTCCACGCTGTAATCTCTAGTTAAACATGGTGCTTAATGCTATATATTATTATCCAATGATATGTGGCAATCCTATGATGTTTGCGTAGATTCGTTTTGTCCTATGGGTTGATTGATGATCATGATTGGTTTGAGTTGTATGTTTTATTTTGGTGCAGTCCTATGGTGCCCTCCGTGTTGCGCAAGCATGAGGGATTCCCGCTGTAGGGTTTGCAATACGTTCATAATTCTCTTATAGTGGGCGGCTAGAGTGACAGAAGCTTACACCCGAGTAAGGGGGTTGTTGCGTATGGGAGTAAAGAGGACTTGTTACTTAATGCTATGGTTGGGTTTTACCTTAATGATATTTGGTAGTTGCGGATGCTTGCTAGAGTTCCAATCATAAGTTCATATGATCCAAGTACGGAAAGTATGTTAGCTCATGCCTCTCCCTCATATAAAATTGCAATAATGATTACCGATCTAGTTATCGATTGCCTAGGGACAAATCCTTCTCTTGTGTTACAAATAGCTTTCTACTAAACAACTAACTTTTATTATCTTGCAAATCACTCGTAGTTTTATTCTCGCTAAGTACTCCTAGTTTTATCCATGCGAAGTAGTTCTAGCATTACACCTACAAAGTACTTCTAGTTTCATACTTGTTCTAGGTAAAGCAAACGTTAAGTGCGTGTAGAGTTGTATCGGTGGTCGATAGAACATGAAGGGAATATTAATTCTACCTTTAGCTCCTCGTTGGGTTCGACACTCTTATTTATCGAAAAAGCTACAATTGATCCCCTACACTTGTGGGTTATCAGTTGTTGGTGCTGTTCTAGGACAAAGAGTTGATAAGAAATTGAATGTTATTCATTATGGTAGTAAAACTCTAGACAGTGCTCAAAGAAATTATGCTACTACTGAGAAAGAATTTTTAGCAGTTGTGTTTGCATGTGATAAGTTCAGGTCTTATATTGTTGATTCTAAAGTAACTATTCACACTGATCATGCTGCTATTAAATACCTTATGGAAAAGAAAGATGCTAAACCTAGACTTATTAGGTGGGTTCTTTTGTTACAAGAATTTGATTTGCATATTGTTGATAGAAAAGGAGCTGAAAACCCAGTAGCGAATAATTTGTCTAGGATGGAAAATGTTCTTGATGACCCACTGCCTATTAATGATTATTTTCCTGATAAGCAATTAGCTGTGGTAAATGCTTCTCACACTAGTCCTTGGTATGCAAACTATGCTAATTATATTGTTGCTAAATATATTCGACCTAGTTTTACCAACCAGCAAAAGAAAAAAATTCTTCTTTGATTTAAGACATTACTTTTGGGATGACCCACATTTATATAAAGAAGGAGTAGATGGTATTATTAGACATTGTGTACCTGAGCATGAACAGGAACAAATCGTGTGGAAGTGTCACTCCGAAGCATACGGAGGACACCATGCAGGAGATAGAACTGCACATAAGGTATTACAATCTGGTTTTTATTAGCATACTCTTTTCAAAGATGCACGTAAGTTTGTCTTATCTTGTGATGAATGTCAAAGAATTGGTAATGTTGGTAGACGTCAAGAAATGCCTATGAATTATTCACTTGTTATTGAACCATTTGATGTTTGGGGATTTGATTACATGGGACCTTTTCCTTCCTCTAATGGGTATACACATATCTTAGTTGCTGTTGATTACGTTACTAAGTGGGTAGAAGCTATTCCAACTAGTAGTGCTGATCATAACACTTCTATTAAAATGCATAAAGAAGTTATATTTATGAGGTTTGGAGTCCCTAGATATTTAATGACTGATGGTGGTTCACACTTTATTCATTGTGCTTTCCGTAAACTTCTTGCTAAATATGATGTTAATCATAGAATTGCATCACCTTATCATCCTCAGTCTAGTGGTCAAGTTGAATTGAGTAATAGAGAAATAAAGTTAATTTTGCAAAAGACCATTAATAGATCCAGAAAGAATTGGTCTAAGAAACTTGATGATGCACTATGGGCTTACAGAACTGCTTACAAAAATCCTATGGGTATGTCTCCGTATAAAATGGTTTATGGAAAAGCATGTCATTTACCTCTTGAATTAGAACATAAAGCTTATTGGGTAATTAAAGAACTCAACTATGATTTTAAACTTGCCAGTGAAAAGAGGTTATTTGATATTAGCTCTCTAGATGAATGGAGAACACAAGCTTATGAAAATGCCAAGTTGTTTAAAGAAAAAGTTAAAAGATGGCATGATAAAAGAATTCAGAAACGGGAATTCAAAGTAGGTGATCACGTTCTATTATACAATTCTCGTTTAAGATTCTTTGCAGGAAAACTTCTCTCTAAATGGGAAGGACCATACATCGTCGAAGAAGTTTATCGCTCCGGAGCTATCAAGATAAACAACTCCGAAGGCACTAATCTGAGAGTGGTTAATGGGCAAATAATTAAACATTATATCTCAGAAAACTAATATTATTCACACAATGACACCGGAGGAGCACATAGAAGAAACCTTCCGAAACGCTCCAGAACCCTGAAAAGGAGAAGGTATGTGGTACGGTAAGTAAACCGACTCCAAAAATTCCATAAAAGCACTTTCTGTTCGTTTTGGGATATATAAAAAATTAGGAAAATAATAAACAGTCCGAAAAGTGCACGAGGGAGTGACAAGCCTGGGGGTTGCGCCCTACCCCCCAGGGCACGCCTACCGAGCTTGTGGCTCCGCCGTGGACTTTCTTGACTCCGTTTTTCTTCCATATTACTTGTCCTGCACGAATAAATTCATTATATATACTCTCGGATGTTTTGACCACCGTATCGCAAGTTTCTCCTCTATTCTTGTTTCGGGCTGTTTTCCTGACAGATCTAGATCGCCATGGCGCCTCCAAGCTCGTCCAAGGACAATTTCTATGAGAAGGTCATCAACCCGTACCTTCCGAAGGTAATGAAACACCCTCAAGCCATTGAGATGCGTGAGGGGGTGCCTCACATCCGGGATGTTCAAGGGCCAAAGAAGACCGGGAGCGAGAAGGCCAGGTTGGAAGCGGTGGAACATTAGATCTTCAAGTGCCAAGGGATGGTGGAGCGCAGACTCAATGCTAACCATTCCATGATCACGGAATTCATCCGTGAGCACAAGGTGGACATCAAGGATATTGGGGACGTCATCTGCAAGCTCAATGACCGGATTGATCATCTTCAGGCCCAAATTTATGATTTACAAAACTAAAATTTTGAGTATGAGGCCAAGTTTAAAGGTATGAGTTTAGCTGCAAGTTTCAAGACTACGGAAACGCGTTCATCATTTTATGATGGAGAGCCTATGCCTTGGAAGACGGAGGACAAGCCTATCACTTCATCACCACCATCACCAAATAAGGAGACTTGAGGACACGGGTATGGGCACCACCCTTGGCTTGTGCCAAGCTTGGGGGAGGTGCCCTGGTATCGTATCACCATCACTTTTATCATAATTATCTATCTTAGTTCGATCCTTAGTTATTTCATGATTTAGAAGAATAAAGTTTTAGTATGATTTAGTTTCGAGTGCTTGCTTTGTGATCTATCTATCTATGTAATCGAGTGCGAGAGTTATATGATAAAGAGTAGTTTGAGTTGAGTTGTTTTACTCTTGTTGATCCAATCTTAGAAATAAAATAAAGAGAATAAATAAAAAAGGAATCGTTTGCTAATCCCATGGGGGGTGATGACTTCACATAAAAGAAGTATAATTGATGAAACTTGTTGGAAGTTAACAAACATAGCATTGGTTATTGTTGCAATTCATGAAAAAGTAATAAAGGAAGAGAGGTCTCACATATAAATATACTATCTTGGACATATTTTATGATTGTGAGCACCCATTAAATATTCTATGTCAAATAGTCAACGTTGGACAAGGAAGACAACGTAATGAGTTATGTTTGCTTATATTCACATAGAAGCTATATTGTCATGGATTCTCTAACATGTGGTGCTTGCCCCTAATCTTTTGGTAGCCAAAAATTTCGTACTAAGTAGAGATACTACTTGTGCATCCAAAAACCCTTGAACCCAGTTTCATGTCATGAGAGTCCACCATATCTACCTATGGATTGAATAAGATCCTTCAGGTAAGTTGTCATCGGTGCAAAGCAATAAAAATTGCTCCTAAATATGTATGATCTTTCATTGTAAGGGAAAATAAGCTTTGTACTAACTTGTGATGGTGAAAAAATAAAAGCGACACACAGCATAATAAAGGTTGCTATCACGGGGGGGCAATATAAAGTACCGTTCCTTTGCATTAAGAGTTTGCACATCCAAAAATAAAAAGCACATGACAACCTTTGTTTTCCTCTGCGAAGGGCCTATCCTTTACTTTATGTATTTACTTTTATGCAAGAGTCAATAGCATTCTCCTCTATTCCGTTTTTATTTTCTCTCTTGGCAAGCATCATGTGGTGGGGAAAGATCCAGACATATATATCCAGTTGGATGTAGGTGATCATGAGTTATTACTGTTGACATTACCCTTGAGGTAAATAAGTTGGGAGGCGAAACTATAAGCCCCTATCTTTCTATGTGTCTGACCGAAACTTTTGCTCCATAAGTATGTCGTGAGTGTCAACAATCATAGAAGACTAAATGATAGTTGAGTATGTGAACTTGCTAAACAAAGCTCTTACATAGACTCTTTCTGATAATATGATGAATTGCAATTGCTTCAGTGACCGAGATCATAGTTTGTTAGTTTTCAATACGGTTTATGGTTCATACTTTGTCTTGTGGATGAATTGTCACTTATTCATGAGAAGTTTTATGATGATATATTGCTGTTATGATAATGATCATTGTCGTGGTTTTGTCACGGTAGATGTCCTCAAAAAAGGACTTAGTCGTGAGGCCATCGCAACTAGGTGGTAGCTTGAACGGGGTTGATCAGAATTGAGAGACGCGTGTTTTACCCAGGTTCCGCCCCTCGCGGTGGAGGTAAAAGCCTACATCCTGCTTGATTGCTATTGATGCTGATCTCGATTACAAGGGTGCTCTTTCGCTACTTATCTCGAGAGCTACTGATTTTTCTGTCTATCTTGACTTGTCCCTCTTGGGGTGCCTTGCCCCTCCTTATATAAGTTGAAAGGGCCGGCTTACATGTAGAGTCCTAGTAGGACTACAACTAGTCTATTACAAGTTGGATCCTAGTCCAGGCCTTTTCTTCTAAGTTAAGACAATCCCTCTTGTGCCTTCTCCATGAGCCGGCCCTTTGTGGTTCCTCCATGACCCGGCATTCGGCCGGGTCTCACGCTAGGCCTTCGGCCCCTTCTTGTCTTCTTGCCATGACCCAGAAAACAAGGTGACCCATGAAGCCGCCATGCTTCTGGCCAGGTCACACATTTGGCCGGGTCTTGGTCGTGGGGAATATCCCAAACATTAGCCCCCAGGTTAGCTTGAATTTATTCATGCTAAGCTCCTGAAATAAGAATATGTTAAGGGACCGGCTCGCTCAATTGACCAGCTCCTAAAACTCCGAGTCTCTGTCATATCAACATGCTGGCTTCAGAATCAACTTGCTGACGCTGGTTCCACGCAGAAAAATATTGAAAAAATAACCCATATGACATTTTGAGTTGTCTTCCAATGCTTTGGCTTGATAAAATTATTGGAAAAAAGAAATTCATCTGATGTTGAGCCAACTTTCAATGCTTCAGACTTGATGAAAATATTAGGAATAAGAAATCCGTATGATATTGAGCCAGCTTTCAATGCTTCGGCTTGGGAATAAGAAATCCATATGATATTGAGCCGGCACTTGAATTTGTTTTTCTTCACCAAGGATATGAGACCCGGCTTGCTCAAAACTGAGAACTTGAAGGTGTTCCTCCCTTATATCCATATTACCTGTAGCCCCCAAGTCTTAAGAGTGGAAAGTAGTGAGAGCTTAAGACTTGCAGTAATATAAACGTTGCAACTTTGGACAAATCCAGATTGTTCATCTGAGTCACCAATCATAAACTGAATGTTTTGCATTTCACATGTGTAGCCCCCAAGGGCCGGCTCATCAGTATGTGATGGGCCGGGTCTTCAATTTGAACCTTATGATCTGTTTAAACAACTAAACGCTATAGCCCCCAAGTGCCGGGTTGTCTTGCCTGCAGCAACCTGGGACTTGAACTTAGCTTTTGATGTTTGCAGATGTATAGCTGAAAATAGTGTAGCCCCCAAGGGCCGGTTTAGCTGTTCTCATCAATCTGGAACTTGAACTATCTGTAGAGTCAATGACTGTAGCCCCTAAGGGCCGGGTCTTCAATGAAAGTAGTTTAAAATGACAATGCATTAGCCCCCAAGTGCCGTGGTGCATGCTTGCAGCGACATGTGACTTTCATACTGAATGTAATCTTGATTTGAATAATGTAGCCCCCAAGTGCCGGGTCGTAGTGCCTACGGTGACTCGGGACTATTTCTTCCATTGTAGAATAAACTCATATCCACTGTAGCCTCCAAGTGCCGGGTCGTGTGCCTGCGGCGACTCGGGACTTACTTTTTCTTCTGAGATTTAGAGACATTCTGGATGATGTTGTTGAGTACTTTGCATATCAATGCTGAACTTGTTGCTAAATCCAACAAGAGTGCTGCCTTGCATAACACTTCATATTTCATTGCCTTTGATAAAGCCGATTGCCATGATCTTTGCCATGATATCCTTTTTTGAATTTTGTTCTCCTTTGCAGCATCGGAATAATCCAAATTTGTGAATTGCCACCGGTAATTTATTACACCATGCTCCTTACTGTAAGCCGGCGTTTTGGATTTGGAAAGAATAGCCATCTCTCTGAGCCGGCTGTAATTGTTTCAAAATCGGCTTTGATAGCCATGTTATTTAAAACTGGTTTTGATAAACCATATAAGACCCGACCATTTTGGCTATCAAAGATTTGTTTGTTCCTGCAGAGTTACAATGTAACCCGGTTTGAAAACCGGCTCCTGCGACATAAACAAATATAGACATGTATATATGATGCATTGTATGATCATGCAATGTATGATGATGTATGTGTATGATAACAGAGTATAAAAACGCCGGCTTTCGTGGCATGACATAAGACCGGCTTTCGAGGCTCGAGTCTGATTTGCTTCGGTGAAGCAGGCTTTCCACCTCTTTTGGTTTGTCCTAGCTCTCTGAAAGCCGGCTCTCACGTGACCAACTAGTGTTTTAACTCTGATGAGTTCAGGGTCACCTCTATGATTGACTATCAGGCGTACACCGGGTCACCATTTTGGAGTAGCATCTTGCTAACAGGCAGGTTTAACCAAGTAAAGTTTGGCTTTTTACCAGGTTAAAAGGGTTTTGTAAGCTAAACTCGATGAGTTGGAAGCCCCCAAGTAACCATATGGTCATGGAAAAGCTCACCATAGGATATACAGGAGACAATGCTACTACTGCAAAACATCTGGGGTCCAGATAAGCCGGCTTTATTCCATTGATCATAATTGAGTAGGATACCCGTGTTTAGACTGTGCATCATGGCGACTAGTCTTCTTTGGTAACCTTACTTTTTGCTAATAAGGCAGGATACCTATATTTGAACTGCGCATCGTGGCAACTAGTACTCTTTGGCAACCTTTAATTTTTCGCCAATGAGGCAGGATACCTATGTTTGAACTGTGCATCATGGCAGCTAGTCCTCTTTGGCAACCTTTAATTTTTCGCCAATGAGGCAGCAGCCCCCGGGACCGGGTTGTCTTCCCTGCAATGATCCGGGGTTCTTATATTTGTTGAAACTGGCCAAATCTGCTGAGTCATGTCTATGTAGCCGCCGAGTCTTAAGTCGACTCGAGGAGTTGGCTTGAGATTCTTTATACTTGGCTGTGGCATAAGCCGGAGTAGAATTGACAGCTGGAAACTGGAATTTATTGAAGCCGGAGGCGATGTGGCGAGTTGATGATCCTTGCAATGCTCATCGTATGTCCTCCCATTCCTTGCTATTCTCTCTTGGTCCGGCTCTCCTGGCTCTCCCAGGCCATTTTGTTTTCTGTTTCTTCGTTGCCGGCTTTAGAATTGCCGGCTGTACTGAGACCGGCTCACTTTGCTCTTTCGGGGACGTTTCCTCCATGGCTGACTCTTCTGTTTCTTTTGATGTGGTGAATTAGACCCTCAAGATGGTGAGTTGCATGTTTTGCCAGATAGCTTGGTGTGGGCCGGTCGACGGAGTGGACTCTGGCATGCTTCGGTGTGTTGATGTAAACTGGACCGCGGTGGCGGCGGCTCACGCGCGTGTCTGTTAGGAAACTCATGCGAGCAGGCGTGGCCCCGGTGCGTTGATGTAGACCGGACCACGGGGATGGCGGCCTACGCCTATTCATTGGGCAACCCCGCGCGGGTTAAGGCTAGCGCGGGCTCCGGCGACGTCGCGCAAGACTGATAATATTTTTTTGCTCCAGCGTTGTTGGAGTAGACCGAACCGTATGGGCGACGGGCTGCATGCGTCCGCCGGGTACACTGGCGTGGTGCGGACACTGGTGCAGCCTCCTGCATATAAATTAACCTGCGCATAGATATGTACAAACTAAAAGTACAAAAATCCTTGAAAGCATTAATCCGCGCAAAAAAAAATTATTAGGAAAAATGTCACCTGATGATAAGTTTTGCCCAACGGCCGACGCGACTGGCCGACGAAAAACGCAGCAGATGTATGTGTGCTTCCGTCTGATAGGCCGGCGCGGACAAACGCTGACGCAGCCTTTGGCGTGTCATTGTACACTGGACCGTTGTGACGCGACCTACGCGCCTGTCCGTCAGGTAGCACGACACGGACGGACGCTGCCGCAGGATGATGCTGGCGTGAGCTCTGATGATAATTTTTTTATTCGACGATGGCGGTGACAGTGGGGGACGGATGCTGAAAAAATTCTGGTGGTAAGTCCTGGACGGACTTAGCAAATCCTAGTTGTACTAGTTGACTACTCCTGTACTCATCCTCTTGTAGTGTAGTTACATGAATAGTTGATGAAAAGAATTGTTGGTGAATTGGCTTTGGCCTCCACGTGCACTAGTATGCAGTGTTATCCGTTGTAATACTAGCCCGGATTTCGCCGAGCTCGAAGCCAACCAAGCCTGGACGGAGTGGACTCTGGAAGCCTCTCTTCCACTTTTTTTTGGCTTATGTGAGGACTATGCAAACACATCAGCCAGCAACTTCCGTGTCCTCTTTTTTTTAGCGTGGCTTTGTAGTACTAGCCTTCATGTTCGTGCATATAATGAATCTCTTCACGTCTCAGAGTAGTAGTACGCCTTTGGATTGAAGGGAAGTAGCAGCAGCAGCCTGGTATGCCTCGGGACTTGAAGTTTGTGGAGTCGACAGAAACACCAGGAGACGCGCACCGAACTTTGGCTGACTCGGAATTTGTTCTGTGGCAAACTAGTACTATTCTCCACCACAAACATCATCTGCCTTTGATTTACTTGGAGCTTTACGTAACTTTGAAGCTTTGTAGAACAGCGACGGCTACCACGTGTCTCTCCCTTTTTTTTGGGTGACGCCTGCGCCTGCAGTTTCCACGTGCGGCCTCTTTTTGTGGTGGATCATGACTCGCCCCCCCTTTTTTATTTATAAAGAGCAATTGACAGCGGCAGGCCGGATCATGAAACTGGCAGATCGGATCCTCTACTTGCCATTGTTTTTGAGGACACTACCATCAATTACTTTGGTCTTGCACGTCGATAATAGCAGATTGATCCTGCTGATGTATGCGGCCACCAATATTTTTTCTTTTGGATCTTCATAGATGAGATTGGTTTTGACCTCTGATGATTCTTCATCCGACAAATTACGAATTTCTCGATCCCTGGGAGAGCTCCCTCAAAGAACACAACACCACCGTGCGCGGGCCCCACGATGGGCGCCAACTGTCGTGGTTTTGTCACGGCAGATGTCCTCAAAAAAGGACTTAGTCATGAGGCCATCGCAACTAGGTGGTAGCTTGAACGGGGTTGATTGGAATCGAGAGACGCGTGTTTTACCCAGGTTCGGCCCCTCGCGGTGGAGGTAAAAGCCTACATCCTGCTTGATTGCTATTGATGATGATCTCGATTACAAGGGTGCTCTTTCGCTACTTCTCTCGAGAGCTACTGATTTTTCTGTCTATCTTGACTTGTCCCTCTTGGGGTGCCTTGCCCCTCCTTATATAAGTTGAAAGGGCCGGCTTACATGTAGAGTCCTAGTAGGACTACAACTAGTCTATTACAAGTTGGATCCTAGTCCAGGACTTTTCTTCCGAGTTAAGACAATCCCTCTTGTGCCTTCTATATGAGCCGGCCCTTTGTGGTTCCTCCTTGACCCGGCATTCGGCCATGTCTCACTCTGGGCCTTCGGGCCCTTCTTGTGTTCTTGCCATGACCCGGAAAATAAGGTGACCCATGAAGCCGCCATGCTTCTGGCCGGGTCACACATTTGGTCGGGTCTTGGTCGTGGGGAATATCCCCAACAATTATGATGCTTCCATGTCCCTATTTTTTTTTATCGACACCTCTCTCTCTAAACATGTGGTCATGATTATCGATTTTGGTTTTCGCTTGAGGACAAACGAGGTCTAAGCTTGGGGGAGTTGATACGTCCATTTCGCATCATGTTTTCCTACTATTATTTATTATGTTTTGGATCATTATTTCACTTTATGATGCAATTCTTATGCCTTTTCTCCCTTAGTTTGCAAGTTTCACATGAAGAGGGAGATTACCGGCAGCTGGAATTCTGGACCGGAAAGGGGTACAACAGAGATACCTATTCTGCACAACTCCAAATGACATGAAAATTTACGGAGAATTAGAAAATATAAAAAATATTGGCGGAAGAAATACCAGGAGGGGACCCACCAGGACACCGCAAGCCTGGGGGGGCGCCCTACCCCCTGGGCGTGTCCCCCGAGCTTGTGGGGCCATTGGCAGGCCTTCGGCTCCCTCCTTCTACTATATAAGGCCATTTTCCCTAGAAAAAAATAAATAAAGAGAAGACTTTCGGGATGAAGCGCCGCCGTCTCGAGGCAGAACCTGGGCAGGAGCACCTTTGCTCTCTGGCGGAGCGATTCTGCCGGGGATACTTCCCTCCGGGAGGGGGAAATCGAAGCCATCGACATCACCAACGATCCTCTCATCGTGGGAGGACCAATCTTCATCAACATCTTCACCAGCACCATCCCATCTCAAACCCTAGTTCATCTCTTGTATTCAATCTTTGCCTCAAAACCTCAGATTGGTACCTGTGGGTTGCTAGTAGTGTTGATTACATCTTGTAGTTGATGCTAGTTGGTTTATTTGGTGGAAGATTATACGTTCAGATGCTTAATGATATTAGATACCCCTCTGATCTTAAACATAAATATGATTTGTGAGTAGTTAATTTTGTTCTTGAGGACATGGGAGAAGTCTTGTTATAAGTAATCATGTGAACTTGGTATTCGTTCGATATTCTGATGATATGTATGTTGTTGCTTCCTTTAGTGGTGTCGTGTGAACGTCGACTACATGACACTTCACCATATTTGGGCCTAAGGGAAGGCATTGTGGAGTAATAAGTAGATGATGTGTTGCTAGAGTGACAGAAGCTTAAACCCTAGTTTATGCGTTATTCCGTAAGGGGTTGATTTGGATCCATATGTTTCATGCTATGGTTAGATTTATCTTAATTCTTCTTTCGTAGTTGCAGATGCTTGCGAGAGGGGGTAATCATAAGTGGGAGGCTTGTTCAAGTAAGAACAACACCCAAGCACCGGTCCACCCACATATAAAATTATCAAAGTAGCGAACACGAATCAAATAAACATGATGAACGTGACTAGATGAAATTACCATGTGTCCTCGAGAACGCTTTCCTTTATATAAGAGACCGTTCCGGCTTGTCCTTTGCTATAAAAAGGATTGGGCCACCTTGCTGCACCTTTGTTACTATTGTTACTTGTTACTTGTTATGAATTACCTTGCTATCAAACTATCTGTTACCGATAATTTCAGTGCTTGCAGAGAATACCTTGCTGAAAACCGCTTATCATTTCCTTCTGCTCCTCGTTGGGTTCGACACTCTTACTTATCGAAAGGACTACGATTGATCCCCTATACTTGTGGGTCATTATTGCACAATAATGTGCTATTAGCCAAAGGACCATGCATGTGCAAACCTCGATGGTAAACTTCAGTGCCTCCCATTGTTTCCCTACAATACATATAAGGCAGATATTGATCAGTTTAAGTGAGAGTTGGCATACTATCAGTAGAATATATTAATGAAAACTTGTACCCCAACAAATGAACATCACATTGCAGAATTGAACCAAATAGTTAACTGGACACCACAACAAATGAAGCTAGCAGTTAACTGAGAACCACAATGCATTATAGAACATATATTAGAAGATCATATAGTTAACCAAGCCAAGCATGCTTAAGAACTACTAGGAAATATAGCATTTGTGTATGTTTCTCATGTATAGAGTACATCCAAATTCGATTTTATTCCTCACATGCATAACAATAATTTTTTTGTACCCACAGGAATTGAACATCACATTTCAGAATTGACCAAACAGTTAACTGAACATCACAACAAATGAACCAAACTGTTAACTGAACATCACATTTCAGAAGATCAGATTGCATATTAACATTACAGAGGACAATTCACTAGAAGGCACCGGAGACGGCCTCGAGAAAACACCACGAACTGTCGTTTAAAGCAGCCAACCGCGTGGCGGCGTCCGCGTCTAAGGGGTCGACGGTGGCCTCGACGGCGAGGTGCTCCTCCAAGATCTGGCGGTCGACACGCATGGCAGCCATTGCGACCTCATCCGCGCGTGTGGCTGCGATTTGCGTCACCGCTGCCAGATGCTCCTTGAGCTCCTGGCTATAATGCGTGCACCATGGCTATGGGCGGCGCTTATTTGGAGGATGGGGCAGTGATTTGGGTGGAAGGTGTCGCGCCGGCGGTCGAGGCATGTGGGATGGAGAAGGAGGAGGAGGATGGGGGTGGGGTGTGGATTACCTGACTATATCGACGAGGCCGCACAGCGGGAAGGAGCGCGGCCGGCGAGGAGGCGGCGCTGCAAGTGTGGTTGAACTTAGAAAGGAAGGAGGAAACAGTGGAAATGTGGCTTTTGGTGGGGGGGAGGGGCGGGGATCTAGATATTTCCGCGGTTGCCGAAAATTTACGAACGGTGCAGCGAAAAACTTGCGCGCAAGTGTGGTTGACGCGCGGCCAGTGGACTGTAGCCAATGAACCTTCCTGCGTAAACCATACATTAGGGAGCCCCAAGATATTTTATACTGCATCGCACACGATTCTTGCTAATAAACTATTTGTGGTGTACTTGATTTTTTCATTTTGATTTGAAACACAAAATGGGGTTACGGCAGGAAAGGTTGGTGTTTGAATTGCTAGAACATTTATCTGCAATGAACATGCAACTATCGAAGTGTCGTGCTAAAATTTGGAATTATTCCGTGTTCGTTTGGCCTTTTTTATACATTAATTGAGTTTTCTAGGCATTTAATGCGCATAATTCAAATTTGAACTACATGCACATGCTCCAGTGCACCAAAATGGGTTGAAAAGTCATATATGTGTCCTTGGGTGAATGTTTAGGTCCCATACAAGAAATGGGATTGAATTTCAAACATCTGGGCGTCGTGGCTCAGCCGAAAACATTGAGAAAATTGGTTTTTAAATTCATGTAAATCCAAAAATTGCCTAAAAATCACGGAACTTGGCATGGTGTCTTGACATGGCACCAACATGTTGTGGTAAATTTTTTGTTCGATTTGGGACAAGTTTTGGTATAAGCTTCTTACAAACCGGAGCTTCTCTCAAGAAGGCTCATGGTTCCGATAGGGAATGTGTCACCTTTGTGGGTGAAACGACATACTCTACCTCTTCCTGCCTTGATTTCTTTTAGATAGGCAAAATAGACCAATAGGAGTGTCGAATTTGGAATTATTCCGGGTTCGTTTGGCCTTTTTATACATTAATTGAGTTTCTAGGCATTTAATGTGCATAATACAAATTTGAACTACATGCACATGCTCCGGTGCACCAAAATGGGTTGAAAAATCGTATATGTGTCCTTGGGTGAATGTTTAGGTCCCCTACAAGAAATGGGAATGAATTTCAAACATCTGGGCGTCGTGGCTCGGCCGAAAACATTGAGAAACTTGGTTTTTAAATTCCTGTAAATCCAAAAATTGCCTAAAAATCACGGAACTTGGCATGGTGTCTTGACATGGCACCAACATGCTATGGTTAAATTTTTGTTCGATTTGGGACAAGTTTTGGTATAAGCTTCTTACAAACCGGAGCTTCTCTCAAGAAGGCTCATGGTTGTGATAGGGAATGTGTCACCTTTGTGGGTGAAACGACATACGCTGCCTCTTCCTGCCTTGATTTTTTTACAGCGTCAACAAAGACCAATAGGAGTGTCGTGCTAAAATTTGGAATTATTCCGGGTTCGTTTGGCCTTTTTTATACATTTATTGAGATTTCTAAGCATTTAATGTGCATAATTCAAATTTGAACTACATGCACATGCTCCAGTGCACCAAAATGGGTTGAAAAATCATATATGTGTCCTTGGGTGAATGTTTAGGTCCCATGCAAGAAATGGGAATTAATTTCAAACATCCAGGCGTCGTGGCTCGGCTGAAAACATTGACAAACTTGGTTTTTAAATTCCTGTAAATCCAAAACTTGCCTGAAAATCATGAAACTTGGCATGTTGCCTTGACATGGCACCAACATGTTGTTGTAAAAAATTTGTCCGTTTTTTGAAGGAGCGCACATTAACAACCAACAAAGTCATTTTGGAACAAAGAGCTGCCACGTTACAATCGGGAACACAAGTGTTATTCAAACCGTGGGCGTTGTACTAACCATTTACGTGCCGCCACGTGTCCAGATTTTTATTGGCTAGGAGGCACCGTGCGGGGTAGCTATTTGAGTAGACGGGAGGCGTGGAGCAGACCGCTGCGCAGGCTTACCAGGAGGCGAGCCCTTTGAGATCCATCCGCCGCCCACCTCGCTCCCAACTTCTCCATTAATGGCGCATGAGCCCCTATTTTATAGGCACTTAATGGTGTGGCTAGGTCTCAGTCGACTGAGATTTAAGGGAGAAAAAAGAAAATTTGAAAACAAAATTTTGCACGGATAACTCATGGACATAGCCTCGACTGAAACTTAATGAAGACTTAGCAAGACTGATATATATGATGACGATGGCAATGGATAGTAATTGTCTTACATATTTAGGAAGATAATTTAAAATGCCACACGCAGCAACGCCCGAATGACACAGGGGCAAAAGAAGAAGGAAGAAGACGAAGACAACAATCTAGGTCGCTGCTCTCTACTCCTTCTTGATGGGTTGCTACGGGGCACGGAGTTCCTCCAACTCCTTCATCACATCCACGACCTTCACTTCCTTTCGCCTCTCCTCCACCATCTTCGTCATTGCATCCATGGCGATGGAGTTCTCACAGTGAACGACAATGATCTCTTTCACGTCCTCAATACTTCGCTTGACAGCAGCTTTGGATTCCCTCACCAGCCTTTCGTGCTCGATGCGGAGGTTGGCATTCTCGTCCATAATTTTCTCGGCCATGGCGGCCGTCTTCTTCAACACGGCAGTGCTCTCCTCGTGCTGCTTCGCACTGCCGATGATCTTCGCCCTCAGCAGGTCGCGCTGGGTGCAGAGCTTCGTCTTGTCATCCCTTAGTCCTCGGATGACGCCTATCGCCTTATCAAATGAGGCATTGATCTCCTCACGCAGCTTCGCTCAGCCAGAGATCTCATCCTTCAGCTTATTGAGCTGAGCGCGCATGCGCCTGTGCGAACCCTCGCCTTCCCGAAAGAGATCTTCCAAGGCCGCCGCGGCACGGCAGGACCTCTCTGCTGATTCTGCGGCGCGGCGGGTCATCCTTGCTGCTTCCAGGGCGCGGCCAGACCACTCTGCTGCTTCGGCGATGTGGCAGGACCTCTGTGTTGCTTCGGCGGCATGGCGGGACCTCTGTGCTGCTTCAGCGGTGTGGCGGGACCTCGTGGTTGCTATCGCGGCGAGGCGGGATATCTCTGTTGCTTCCGCTTCCATGCTCGCCGCTCCCTGGTCAATTCTCGACCAAGAACTCCTACGGGCCATGGCAGACGCAAGGAACGATGAAGAAAGACTTGTTTGTTTGTTGATGAGGAATTGAGGAGGAATGTGCAGTCATTTTCGAGTAGGTAGTATTTATAACCTAGTAATAAGCTGCTAAGTGGGAAAACGTTTAGGTGTGAACAGGTTTGCAATTAAATATAGCATGGTAATTTGGAATGTGATGGGAAACAAGCTCAAAATTTATTGACGGTTCCGGTTTCGAAGTGCGGCACGATTCCCGTAGGCGTAACATGGGCAAGCGTTCTCGGATGCGTACGTGGCGTGTGCACCTGAGAGCACATTTGCTCCCTTGGTGGTTTTGGTAATCAATGTCAACATACATGTTGTTGGACTAATAATTTTATCTAGTGGATTTCAGACAAGTTCAACAATGGCATGGCAAGGACAAGAAGATGTGGAACCCTTCAAAATGTCAATGACAAGTTTGGCATCCACAAGACTCTTCATTTTCATTTTAGTGATCCAAGATCACATTGAGTCCCTTAGGAAAGCCAATACTATTAAAAGGGGATGAGGTGTTAATGATGCATGAGGTTGTTGCTCAAAGTGCTTAGTGGTATTGCTCCAAAAACCCTCAGTCATTCTCCCACAATCACATCTGTCCAAACCCTAAACTTCTATTTCGGTCCCACCGAAACTTCTTCATCCGGACTCACCGAGACCATCACTCATATTGCCAGAGCCAAACTCTAGCAATTCGGTTTCATAGAAAAGGATCTCGGTCCCACCGAGATGGTATGACCAAGTTTCTGTAACGACATTATTTCACTTCGGAATCACTGAGTTGAAATAATCGGAATTTCCAAAACTGGGTCTGCCCTAGTGTCGGTTCTAAATCCGGCATATCTCGTAGTAGGGTTCCTAAGCTAGGCATCTTGGAGCGATGGTAATATGGACACAGGATTTTACCCAGGTTCGGGCTCTCTCGAAGAGATAATACCCTACGTCCTGCTTTTGATTGTATTCATATGGGGTATAGTATAGAGTACATGCATCTACCACGAGATTGTTCTAATGAATATGAGATCGTCCTATTGATTAGCCTGGCCTCGGTTTATATAATGTACCAGAGGCCTAGGGTTTAGGAGAGTCGTCGTCTTGGGCGCCAAGTCTTGTGGAATCTTCCTTGTATATCTCACGGGCTGCCCGAAGTGGCCCATGAGTGAACTACCATGGGGTTCCTCGTCCCGATCCACCTGGTCGGGAGACGACGTGATGAGTACCCCCTAGTCCAGGACACCGTCAGTAGCCTCCTGAACCTGTCTTCAAGTTGGGGACGCTCCTCGGTTCTTCCAAATTGTTCTTCATCTTTGGTCGTCGGTCTTGAAAACTGGTTCAACAAATCTTTTCATCTCCGATCTCGAGGATCGCCGAGGTATATCCGAAGAGTTGACACGTCGGGCATCCGAGGAGCCCCTTTAGGTTCTTGGCCTTTATCAATGCCTTGTTATTTTTTACGCCACACCTCGGGTTCGAAGTTTTTCCCGGGTGGCGGTGTCCTCTTGCAGCCGAGCTCCAATTTCGGACTGCATCCGAGGTCTTTTTTGTAGCCGAGCTCCGACGACGGTCTGCATCCGAGAAGGCATAGAGTACCTCGTCTTCGAAAAAGTTTGAAGGAGGTTATCCGAGCTTAACGCCGAAAAAGTTCTCTATGGAGCCAGCCACTCGCAGCCGAGCTTTATGCCGGACTGCTTCCGAGGTGGTGCACCACCTTGGCTGTGAGTTGATTTTTTGTGGATTGGTGCAAATTATTTTCTGCCGAGATGTATAACCAGTAGCCCTCAAGGTGTGTGTCGGCCTAAAATTCAGGATGCGCCTGAAGGATATAACAAAACTGCTGATCCCAGTAGCCCCTGAGACTCAGGTCGATTCGCGAAATCGGCCTGAGGATCAATTCCTAGCTCGGCAGCATACTTAAAAACAGAAACGCGGTATGCATAGTTCCCGAGACTCAGGCTGGGTGCGGCCGACCAACCTGAGGATAGTAATCTCCTCGGAAACTATTCTCCACTTTTAAATTGACTGCATTGAATCGTCAATCCAGTAGCCCCCGAGACTTGGGTTGGGCAATATGGCCGACCCTAGGATCGTATCTCCTCGGGAACTAGTTCAACTATCGTGTACATTTTGACAACATCGAGGTGCAGCTCGGCAGGAAAGATGCCGAACTGCGGGTCAGAAAATATTTCCTAAGAAAAACCATCACGCAGAACACCTCGATCGAGAGGATGTCCCGCCTCCTGAAAGGAAAACATACAAGTAGGTTAAAGGTGCCATAATCTCGGAAAACCAAAAAACTTACGTGAAAACTTTACGTCTGAATTAAGTCAAGTTTTTTTGGGTGCCAATCCGAAAATTGGTCTTAAAATTAGTTTGTGCTTCCGTCGTGCTTTAACATGATACATCCGATCTCCAGACTTCAAGTGGGTCAGCCTTCGGCTTCAACCTCCTATCCGGCTATTGACCACACACTCGCGTCGGAAAAAAAGAGTAGTAGAAAAAGACTTTGCAACGACCAAGAAGAAAACACATTTATTATAAAATGACTCATATAAATTTAAGATCCCCCCAGTTAACATGGGTAAAGGGAGTGTTTTTAACAAACAGAGTTTTTGACAAACAAAGTTTTTAACAAACAACTTTTTGTTTAACACAAATATAACGCTTGGTCAAACCGAACAAAAATTCAACATTTAAAAAATTTGAACATGAAAGCGACTTAGCTGGTTAATGTGCTCGGTGTTGATGACGCGGTCCGGGCTCGTGGCGGGACGAAGACGCCCCATTGATCTCTGACAGAGCCGGCGCGTAGTTCTCGGTTGGCCGAGGTCCCAGCCCCCAAGCCCTTCCCGAGGTGACCGGGCGAGGAGCTCGGCACTCCAAAGTGGCGACACAATTCGGCCGATGTGGCGAGGCGAACCCCCAGTCCAGCCAGGGTGACGGAGTAGGTCGGCGGGGTGACGCCGAAGTCCCGGGCCGAGTAGGTTGATGAAGCGAGGGCGAAGTGCCTGGTCTAGCCGACATGAAAGAGTAGGTCGGTTGAGGTGACGTAGAGCCCCCACGCCAGCCGAGGTGTCAGAATAGGTTGGCGTATAAGATGCCAGCTAACAAAGTGATGGGGTAGGGATGCCGACACAGGGTAGCACGGCCAGGTGACGACGCAATTTGGTCGACGGAGGTAGGACGAGGACGTCGATACGCCGAAGTCACAGCGTGGCCCGGCCTAAATAGATTACCTGCACACATAAAGCAGTGCAAGTCAAATAATAATAATAATAATAAATCCATTGCATAGTTAATTTACGCAAAGTATATATAAGTAATAAAACAAATATGGCCTCTGCGCCGAAGTAGAATCGACAGCACGGGGACGTCGACGCGGATCGGAGGTCATTGGCTAATTGTTCGTAGTGGTCGAAGTTGCAACACCAATCATTAGTACCAGTATAGGGATGCACCAATTGTACTGTTGTACTAGTACTAATCGCGCTAGTACTTGGCTGATCTCTTGTAACTTGAGCGTCTCGCATCTGCTGCCGCGGTGCAAGAACGCACTCTACTGGATCGCATTGATAAAGCCAGTTGCCGAGATCGTAATGCGCGCTGCAAACTACTAGCATTGATGTATTAGTACTTGTCCACGTGTATGCTTTGACAGGAATTAATGGCCTGCCTGACAGCATGATTGACACTTAATAGAGAATCTCCCTGACGTGTGCTGCCCGAGAGCAGCTGCTATCGGCTCCTGTGATCGCTCAGGACCTGCAGCCGTGGAGAGGCACACGTGAATCAGATCCCCATGCCCTGCTCCGGGATTCGCCGTGGTCAGATGGCCGGACACAGCTGGTGCCAATGCGCCGATTTGACAAATCGGCTTGAGCTACGGAAGATGTGATAGCGACGGTTTGGCGAATATTCGCCGTACGAGTAGACGCCATTGCGAGAACAACTTCTCTCGAATCCGATCTGTAAAAATACTTACGCGAACCGGCAGTACCAATTGACAAGGGATATTTAATTTGTGCAGAACAGATCTAGATTGAAAAGATAGAACCTGATTATGCCGCTGCCGAAAAATTCTTTCCATCTCGATCGACGAGCTCGGAATCGATGTAGATAAAATCAACCCATCGAACCGCGACGAACACCCAACAGGCTCTCAATGAAAGCACCAATGTCGGCTCTAAATCCAGCATATCTCATAGTAGGGGTCCTAAGCTAGGTGTCTTGGAGCGATGGTAACATGGACACAGGATTTTACCCAGGTTCGGACTCTCTCGAAGAGATAATACCCTACGTCCTACTTTTGATTGTATTCATATGGGGTATAGTACAGAGTACATGCATCTACCACGAGATTGTTCTAATGAATATGAGATCGTCCTATTGACTAGCCTGGCCTCGGTTTATATAATGTACCGGAGGCCTAGGGTTTAGGAGAGTCCTCGTCTTAGGCGCCAAGTCTTGTGGAATCTTCCTTGTATTCCTCACGGGATGCCCGAAGTGGCCCATGAGTGAACTGCCATGGGGGTCCTCGTCCCGATCCACCTGGTCGGGAGACGACGTGATGAGTACCCCCTAGTCCAAGACACCCTCACCTAGCCATTGCACTTTCGGTCTCACCGAGTTGTTCCACTTCGATCCCACGGAAAAGCATAAAGTTCACACTTTTTACACTAGTCGGTCTCACCGAGTGTATGTTCGGTCTCACCGAGTTGGGTCAAGTGTAACGGTTGGATTTTTGGTGAAGGCTATATATACCCCTCCACCACCACTTACTCTAAAAGAGAGCCATCAGAACGTGCCTACACTTCCACAATACATTTTCTAAGAGAGAACCACCTACTCATGTGTTGAGATCAAGAGATTCAAATCCAACCATTTGAACCTTGATTTCTAGCCTCTTGAAGTTGCTTTCCACGCCAATCCTTCTCCTACCCAAGCCAAATCTGTGTGAGAGAGATTGAGAGTTGAGGAGACTATCAGTTGAAGCACAAGAGCAAGGAGTTCATCATCAACACACCGTCTATTACCTTTTGGAGAGTGGTGTCTCCTAGATTGGTTAGGTGTCACTTGGGAGCCTCCAAGATCATGTGGAGTTGAACCAAGAAGTTTGTAAGGGCAAGGAGATCGCCTACTTCATGAAGATCTACCCTGAGTGAGGCTACTCCTTCATGGACGGAAGCCATGGTGGAATAGGCAAGGTTGCTTCTTCGTGGACCCTTCGTGGGTGGAGCCCTCCGTGGACTCGCGCAACCGTTACCCTTCGTGGGTTGAAGTCTCCATCAACATACGTGGACGTACGATTGCACCACCTATCGGAACCACGCCAAAAACCACCGTGTTTTCATTGCATTTGATCTTCTTTTCTCTACCCCATTACTTTCCGCACTTTTGCATGCTTTACTATTTCCGCTGCTCTATCTCTAGATATGCATGTGTAGAAAGTCTTGGTGATATCTTAACTAGTGCCAAAATCTGCCTAAATTCCAAGAAAACTAAAAATTGCACCTCTGGTTGGTTAAGAGTCTATTCACCCCCCTCTAGACCTATCTCCTCGACCCTACAATTGGTATCAGAGCTTTGGTCTCCATTGTTTTGGTTTAATCACCATTGGAGGGAGATGGATGTGTCTACTTTAGGGGAGTCTTAAACGTAGAGTGCCTATTCTCAATGGGGAGTATTTTCACTTTTGGAAGGATGAGATGCTTGATATCTTTGATGAATTTAACTTGAGCAAGTACATTCATAATCCTTATGTGCCTCCCATTGATCCCTTGCATCCCACTCATGAAGAGGACATTGACATGCTTCGTAATCTTCGAACCGTCAATTTTATCATTAGAGGATTACCTAAAATTGTGCTTGTGTGACACCCTGATTTTGGCAACTTTTTCTTTTCAAACCTTTTCCGGTTTATTTGTCATTTGTGGGTTTTTGGAATCAAATCATTTGACCTTGGACTTGAGGATTCCTTGGATTTCTTCTTAAGTGATCCAACACCCTCTACTTTTTGCCAAAATCTTGTCTCATACCCTCTGATCAAAACCCTAATTTCCATTCTCTCAAAATAATTCAATTATCCCTTTGGATATGCTCATTATCAATAAAGGTTGTGAAGCAACCTACTGATCTGTTGATCAGAAAAATCCCAAATTAATCCCACATCTCCTTGAGATCATCTACTCCCATATTCTCCAAAAATATTTCATTGGCCAGTACAAAATTTTGTCCAGAATATTCCTTTTATCTTCTGGACAAAATTGACCCTTTGTGAAGCAACATATATTTCTTGGCCTCAGAAAATTCTCAAATAATTCCCCGAGGTCCTAGGAGTCATATCTTGCCACAATATCTAAAAACATCTCCTGGTCCAGTATAAATTTTCAGCAAAAATATTCTGCCAAGCTTCTGCTTATTTCAGTCCTTTGTGAAGGAAGTGCTATCTAGAGATGTCCATTTGCTCTGAACTTTTTATAGCATCTTCTACCCACCAAATAACCTCCTGAAACCAAATTTCAACTTTAGGAGCCAACCCATGTGAGTGCAACAACCTCATCAAGTTTCTGGACCAGCAAAATGGTTTACTCATGAACCATGTTCAAAACTTGATGACAGTTTCTCAAATCTTGCCAGAGTATAGTCCTTCCAACCTAGATCATCCCAGAGAACTCCAATGGCTTCATTCACAGCTCATCCATGCTCTGGATCCCTCCCAAGTTCTTGTCCAGGAACTGTTCTTGATGCTACACTTCATCTCAGAGTGCATCTAGCCGATCCAGTGGCATAGAGAGGCTATATGACCAAGGGTCGAGGCTATGGACAAGGTGCGCCAGGCGTGCGTGGCCTCCAGGTGCCAGCACCCGTGGTGAGCACGGCACTGACATGCCTGTGCCCGCACTCTGCGCAGACCGCGTCGGACGCGACTACTCTAGCCGTCCCGCCTTGCTGTACCGTGTCCCCGTCTGCCGACTACCTCTCCGCCAGCCACGTACCTCGCCCCAGGTTCTTCCCCTCGCTGGAATCGCTCTCGCTGGCCGCCACCGCACGCGGCCACTGTGGCGCCCGTGCCGTCACTGTGGCCTCGCTGGCCGTCTTCTTCCCCGCGTGCCGCCACTGTGCGCATTTACTTCCCCTGCCCTCCTCCATCACGTCACCCGCGCCGCGCCAGCCAGCTCGCCGTCCTTGCCACGGTGATGTGGCCACAGCGCCACCCGGTTCAGGAACCTCCCCCTCCGCCTATAAATAGCCCGCCCGGCCGCTCCCAGCTCCTCATCGCCCTCCCTCCACCTCCAATCACCACCAGTGCACCGAGCCAAGGCCGAGAGGCCCTCTGGCCTTGCAGCTCGCCGGAGTTCTGCCGCCAAGCAAGCTCCGCCACTCACCGTTCTCCACTCCACCCCAGCCTCGACCGACTCCACCCCCGAGCTCAGCAAGTTCCTCTGACCCTGCCCGACCTCTCCCCTGGCCGGAACGCCGCCGGAATCGCCGACTCCGACGGCACCCGAGAGCAGTCGCTGCCAGAGAAGAAGAGAGCGACGCCGTTTGGCCGTCTCCAGAGACGCTGCTGGTACAGGGAGGACTGCCGTCGAGCGCTCGTTCCATCTCCGTAGCCGCCTGACCTCGCCGCCGTCGCTATCGCCGGTGATTGCCGTCAGTGAGCCGCCTTGCTACTGTTTCCTCTCTCTCTCTCTCTCTCTCTCTCTCTCTCTCTCTCTCTCTCTCTATTTAAACCTAGCCCGGCCCCACCTGTTAGCCTCCCTCCTCGCGCGCCGAAGCGGTATGAGTGGAAGCGTACTCCAGGAGTAAGTCTTCGACGTGGCCGCTGGAGGTTTTTCTGTTTTTCAGTTTATTTCATTTTAATCCAAATTTTGACCAGAAACTTTGACCGTCTCTAACTTTTTATCCACAAGTCCAAATCAATTGATTCTTTTTGCTATGGTTTTGTCTTGAGCCCCTTTATTTCCTGACTAAAGTTGGTATTTTTCTCACATGTACAGAATTTCTGGTTAATAGAAATGTATTATGTGACATTTTCTTTTGTTATTTAAAAATATTTTCAGAGGGAAATCACTTTGGATTTGAAGACCAGGAGTTTGCTGATACTCCACTTGAGCAAGGCAAGCCACATCATCCATTGCATAAGGAATAGCAATAGCATTGGTTTTTTTATGGATTATATTGCATTTAATTTAATTTAAATATGCTAAGTTCCATATGGTTGGTATTTTTGCACAATTCAACCTAGTCAAATATAACTAGTAATTTTTATGTACTTTGATGGTTGATCAAGTGCCACCGACCCGGACTTATCCGTGTAACCACATCTGCCGGTATGGGACGGCCTTGACTTGGTCTGACCGCGTGCTCTTTTACCGGTACCACCAAAGAGGGGAGGTTATGCGTGTGTGCTGCCTTGATCAGGTAGGCGACGATAACCTCGTGAGCCCAAGTTGAGATATTTGCTGGCGTCCCCGTTTGGGACAGTTTAGTTGGCCACGATGGTGGCAGGTGTCAGGAGTGACACAGGGGCCACCCAGGGCATGATTCGGATGGGGGATGATTGTCGGTGGTACGATAGAGGAGTTATGGGTTAGACAAGTTTCGTTGGACGAATGTCCATGGTGTGGGTAACGTGCGCAACCTCTGTAGAGTGTAAGAATCTATTCGAATAGCCGCATCCACGGTATTGGACACAGTCCGCACTAGGTCACACTGTGTGGTCAACCATAACAATAATAATAATGATCGAAGAACTGGTCTCATGCTCAGAAGTGACCGATGGGTCACGAGTGCTCCGGATGTCAGGGAGTGAACCCAGAAGAGAGTAAGTTGATAGCCAGCTATAGTAAGTGAGCATTTTAAATGTTTAACAAGGTCATTGCCATGTTGTTGTTTGCTGCACTGTTTTGGTTGCTGTGAGCTTGCGAGTACATTCCAAGTACTCACCTGGCGTATCATGCCAGATGCAGGAGAAGCCAGTGATGGAGATCCCGATGGTTCGTGCTACGCTAACTAGGTCGTGTCCCAGTAGTGTCCCTATGGGATGGAGTTTCCCACACGATGTTCCGCTACGCTGTAGTGTTTCCAGTAGTACCGAGGCCCTTGAGATGTTTTATAAATAATGTAGATACTGTCATAGCACGAGTAGTGCTTCTGGCCTCATCTACCCATGTAATATCCAAGTTTGTACTTGTACAATATCAATAAAGATCAGTTCAGTTCAGTTCCAAGTTGTTGTGTGTTTCCAGAAGACATGATCTCTGGGTTGGGAACACAAGGTAAACCGGTCCTCTGAGCCGGGGTGCCACGACGCTTGGTATTAGAGCCGTGCTGATTGTAGGACACCCTAGTTAACCCCGTGCTAGAAACACGATTAGCGTAGAGTCTTAGTGTGTCTCGCTTGCTGCATTTGCTTGTTGCATAAGCTTGCATCTCGATTCATTTGTTTTACTAACTGCTGGTCTGATGGGTGTAGATGGCACCGGTTCCGTACCACTACAACCATGAGCCGACACCGTTCACCTTTCCAGTACTGCTTCGCAGCATCTGGCTTCGACTGTATCCCAACGGCAAAGACCCATTGTACCAGGTGTTCCGAGAGCAGCTTGCGGATTCGGTGTTCGAGTATCACGGTAAGGCTTTCCTGACTGCGAGTTCGGAGATCGACAGCTACTCCCGCTCTTCCAAGGGCGGAACTGCATCTACTCCTGATCTGGCGATCCAGTTTGCTGCGTTGGAGGCTCTCACTGACTTGCGCTTCCATGAGGTTGAGATGCAGACACACCCAGGCTTCTTTCACTACCCCACTCTGTCGCCTACGATAGGGCGAGTCCTTTTTGCACCTGTTGATCCGGCGAGTGATCGTGCAACTGGTGTTTTATCTTGTTATCTGAATGCCAGTTATCGTATGACCATTTCCTTGGCCGAGGAGCTGTCTCGTGTCCAAGAGGCACTTGCAGCTACTACTGCGGCGCAGCCTCCTCCTCCTCCTGAGTTCTCACCTATGTATACACTACCTGTTCCACCTACACGTATGCCTGAGACTCCTTCTAGCTCGTTCGGACCACCAGGCTTTTCGTCTGGTAGCTGACGTGAGACTCTAGCTGAGTGGGCCTCGCTGCTAGCCACTCCAGCTGCTCCGATGCTGAGGCGTCGTGTTTCTTCTTCCTCTGAGGGAGAACCTTCCCGTCAGCGTCGTCGTGTTTCCTTTGATCCGGAGGCCGAGATTCACATCATCAGCTCCGATTCCGAGTCAGGATCAGACGACGAGGAGTCTTCAGTCTGCCAGTGTCCATGTCACCCGCGTCACTAGACTGGATGCTTGGGTTTTAGTGAGCATGCATCATAGCATCCTTGCATATGTCAACTGCAGTATGAGCAGTACCAGTCATGATAAACCCCTACTAGTGTGCCATGTATGATGTTGGAATGACTTGTATAATTATGTTGTTTTTCTCGTTTCTTTTGATTTTGTTTTCTTGGTGTTATTCTGTCATTTCTGTTCCCCTATGGATGTTGCTCATCAATTCGGTGTTTTGCAATGGGAACGGATATAGGATGAAGAGGTGTAGCAATCAAGGCGGCTATGGAGCTCCGATCCGTCGATTCGCCAGACAAGCAAGTCAACCCCCAGAAGATCTGCCACCCCCACCAGCACAACCACCGACTACTGATCAGATTATGAGAATGTTTGAAGAGAAAAGAAACCAGGATCTCATGGAGTTGCTGAAGAGTATGCAAGCTGTGGTAGGCCAGAATCAGAACAATGGGACACACTCTAAGTTATATGATTTTCAGCGGACCAAGCCACCCAGTTTTGATCAAGCTGTTGATCCAATTGAAGCTGATGATTGGCTAAGGACCATGGAAAAGAAGTTGGAGATAGCTCGCTGTGATGATTCGGACAAGGTTCCTTTTGTTACTCACTACCTGGAAGGACCGGCAGCTATTTGGTGGGACAATGCAAAAATGGCGTGGCCTCCTGGGGAAGACATTTCCTGGGAGAAATTCAAGGAAGTATTTCGAAGGTATCATATCCCCACCGGCATCATGAAGGTGAAGCAGAGGGAATTTCTTGCTCTCACTCAGGGAAGTATGTCAGTTGGTGAGTATCTAAATAAATTCAATAATCTGGCACGATACTCCACCCACGATGTGTCCACAAAAGAAAGGAAGATAGACCGATTCCTAGGAGGACTCAACCATGCCCTCCGTTGTCAGCTCTGCATGCTGGATTTTTCGGACTTCCAGACTCTGGTCAATAAAGCTTTCATAGCTGAAAGGGAGCATAAGTCTGGGTACGATGACCGTAAGCGTAAGCCACGTGCAGTTCGTGCAGAAGCCACGTGTATGGCAACCAGTTCAGTCTGAGTACAAGCCCACCTGGAATGGTGGCAACACTAACAATAAGCCAGGCAACCAGGACAAGACCTATGGCAAGCAACCCGTGATGGAAGACTGCCGCCGCAACAACACTTGCTTCACTTGTGGTCAAGGCGGGCATTATTCAAAGCAGTGCCCCACAAGAGCTGGAAAGCCACCATCCGACTTCAAGCCACAAGTCAACACTATTGGATGCCGCCCCAATCAGAACTTCTGTCGCGGCCAAGTCCATCACATCTCCGCTGAGGAAGCCCGCGAAGCACCAGATGTGGTCCTTGGTATGTTTTCTGTTAACGACATACCTGCAATAATTTTATTTGATTCCGGAGCTTCCCATTCATTTATTTCGCGGAGTTTTGCCACCATACACAAATTTTCTCCTTCTCTTTTGGACAAAATCATGGTGGTACAATCACCTGGCTCCATGCTCAGAACAAATGTGATATATAAGGACTTGGAAGTTTTGATACACGGAGTTAAGTTTCCAGCCACTCTCGTTGCCATTGAATCCCCTGGATTGGATATAATACTGGGGATGGACTGGTTAACACCGCATCAAGTCTGCATCAATTGTGCCACCAGGACGGTAACATTGGTTAACCCGTCAAAGAAGGGAATGGCATTCAAGACCACCGTTACGGATATGAACTTGATTCCGGTAGTTAGTGAATTTCCGGATGTGTTCCCTGAGAAACTACCAGGGATGCCACCCGACAGGGAGTTGGAATTTGCTATTGATGTGATTCCTAGAACTGCTCCAATCTACAAGAAGTACTACCGCATGCCGTCCCCAGAGCTGGTGGAATTAAATAAGCAGCTGGATGAATTGTTATGGAAAGGGTACATTCATCCAAGTATCTCGCCATGGGGATCACCCGTGCTATTTGTCAAGAAGAAAGATGGCAGTCTACGGATGTGTGTGGACTATCGCCAATTGAATGAGGTCACCATCAAAAACAAGTACCCACTCCCTCGCATTGATGACTTGTTTGACCAATTAAGTGGAGCCCGGGTATTTTCTAAGATTGACCTTCGAACGAGGTATCACCAGTTGAAAATCGGGAAAGAGGATATCCCCAAGACAGCCTTCACCACTCGTTATGGTCTGTATGAATTTACAGTCATGTCGTTTGGGCTAAAAAATGCTCCAGCTTATTTCATGAGTATGATGAACAAGGTCTTAATGGACTTCTTGGACAAGTTTGTAGTGGTGTTCATCGATGATATTCTTATATACTCAAAGGATGAAGAGGAGCACAAACAACATCTTCGTGCTATCCTGGAAAGATTAAGGGCCCATCGCTTGTATGCCAAGTTCAACAAATGTGAATTTTGGCTAAGAGAGGTGGGATTTCTGGGGCACATTCTATCAGAACAAGGTGTGGCCGTCGACCCCAGCAAGGTAACTGTTGTATTAAATTGGAAGACACCAGCCACGGTAACAGAAGTCCGCAGTTTCCTGGGATTGGCAGGCTACTACCGTCGTTTCATTGAAGGCTTCTCAAAGATAGCCAAGCCACTGACAGAATTGTTGAAGAAGAACCACAAGTTTGTCTGGACGGAAGAATGCGATAGCAGCTTTATGGAGCTAAAGACGAGGCTAACTACGGCCCCTATCTTAGTTCTTCCGGATATTCACAAGAGCTTTGACATATACTGTGATGCTTCCAGGCATGGAAATGGCTGCGTATTAATGCAAGAAGGAAAGGTTGTAGCTTATGCATCCTGGCAGCTACGACCCCATGAAGAGAATTACCCCACTCATGACTTAGAGTTGGCAGCCGTGGTTCATGCCTTGAAAATTTGGAGGCATTACCTCATTGGGCAACGCTGTGAAATATACACAGACCACAAGAGTCTTAAGTATATTTTCACACAACCCGATCTTAACCGCAGACAAAGAAGATGGCTAGAACTGGTCAAGGACCATGACCTTGGGATTAATTACCATCCGGGAAAAAGCCAATGTGGTCGCAGATGCCCTCAGCAGGAAACCAGGCACGGTGAATGCAATAATGGAAGGCATCCATCCAAGGTTACAAGAAGAGTTTGCCAAGCTCAACTTGGTACTTTGTGGCCCAACTAGCCCGGATACGTTGGAGATTACTCCAACACTTGTGGAAGAAATTAAGGAAGCTCAGAAAATAGATAAGAGCATACAGGAGATCAAGGAGAACGTACAGCAAGGGAAGGCCAAATCCTTCCGTGTTGACGAGCAAGGGACAATATGGTTTGACAGCCGAATATGCGTGCCTGACCAGGACAATCTGAGACAGCAGATATTGTGAGAGGCACATGAGTCCGCATATTCTATTCACCCGGGAGGACCAAAAATGTATCAGGACCTAAGAGAAACTTTTTGGTGGCCAGGAATGCGAAGGGATATTGCATACTATGCCGCGTGTTGCGACGTATGCAATAAGGCTAAGGCTGAGCACCAGAAACCAGCTGGACTGTTACAACCCTTACAAGTTCCCCAGTGGAAATGGGATGACATATGCATGGACTTCATTGTTGGACTACTCAAGTCAACAAGAGGCCATGATGTCATTTGGGTTATCGTGGATATACTTACCAAAGTGGCTCATTTCATTCCTGTAAAGACTACTTTCCGGGCCGATCAACTGGCACAGCTCTATATGTCCCGGATAGTCAGCCTTCATGGAGTACCCAAGTCCATCACGTCAGAAAGAGGATCCCTGTTTACCTCAACATTCTGGCTACGTTTGCACCAGGCCCTGGGCACCGTGCTGAAGCATAGCACGGCATATCACCCACAGACGGATGGGCAGACCGAACGAGTGAACCAGATATTGGAAGATATGCTTCAGTCTTGTGCCCTCACCTATGGACCCAAGTGGGAAGATAGTCTACCCTATGCAGAATTTTCATACAACAACAGTTATCAGTCAAGTCTCAAGATGTCACCATTCGAGGCACTGTATGGGCGGAAATGCCGCACTCCTTTAAATTGGTCACAAACAGGAGACAGCCGTATCTTCGGCACGGATTTAATGCTCGAGGCTGAGAAGCAAGTCAAGGACATCCAGGAGCATCTTCGAGCAGCTAAGTCCCGTCAGAAAAGTTACTATGATCCTAAGCACCGGGAAGTGACTTTTGAGCCCGGAGAGTATGCTTACCTCCGAGTCACTCCTATGAAAGGGGTAAAGAGGTTTCATACTCGAGGAAAACTTGCACCCAGATATATTGGTCCCTTTCCAGTGATTGCTAGAAGAGGTAGAGTGGCATATCAGTTGGAACTACCACCGGAACTATCCGAAGTGCATGATGTCTTCCACATATCACAACTAAGAAAGTGCATTGCACCTCCGATCAAACAGGCAGATATGGGTGAATTAAAGCTAACCAAGGATTTAACCTATGAGGAGAAACCTGTCAGAATTCTGGATGAGATGGAAAGAACTACTAGGAGCAAGGTGATCAGATTTTACAAGGTACTATGGGATCACCATACTGAGGAAGAAGCTACATGGGAAAGAGAGGATTTCCTGAGATCAGCATATTCGTATTTGTTCCCTGAGCAACCGAATCTCGAGCACGAGATTCATCCTAAGGGGGGTAGGTTTGTGACACCCTGATTTTGGCAACTTTTTCTTCTCAATTTTTTCCGGTTTATTTGTCATTTGTGGGTTTTTGGAATCAAATCATTTGACCTTGGACTTGAGGATTCCTTGGATTTCTTCTTAAGTGATCCAACACCCTCAACTTTTTGCCAAAATCTTGTCTCATACCCTCTGATCAAAACCCTAATTTCCATTCTCTCAAAATAATTCAATTATCCCTTTGGATATGCTCATTATCAATAAAGGTTGTGAAGCAACCTACTGATCTGTTGATCAGAAAAATCCCAAATTAATCCCACATCTCCTTGAGATCATCTACTCCCATATTCTCCAAAAATATTTCATTGGCCAGTACAAAATTTTGTCCAGAATATTCCATTTATCTTCTGGACAGAATTGACCTTTTGTGAAGCAACATATATTTCTAGGCCTCAGAAAATTCTCAAATAATTCCCCGAGGTACTAGGAGTCATATCTTGCCACAATATCCAAAAACATCTCCTGGTCCAGTATAAATTTTCAGCAAAAATATTCTGCCAAGCTTCTGCTTATTTCAGTCCTTTGTGAAGGAAGTGCTATCTAGAGATGTCCATTTGCTCTGAACTTTTTATAGCATCTTCTACCCACCAAATAACCTCCTGAAACCAAATTTCAACTTTAGGAGCCAACCCATGTGAGTGCAACAACCTCATCAAGTTTCTGGACCAGCAAAATGGTTTACTCATGAACCATGTTCAAAACTTGATGAAAGTTTCTCAAATCTTGCCAGAGTATAGTCCTTCCAACCTAGATCATCCCAGACAACTCCAATGGCTTCATTCACAGCTCATCCATGCTCTGGATCACTCCCAAGTTCCTGTCCAGGAACTGTTCTTGATGCTACACTTCATCTCAGAGTGCATCTAGCCGATCCAGTGGCATAGAGAGGCTATATGACCAAGGGTCGAGGCTATGGACAAGGTGCGCCAGGCGTGCGTGGCCTCCAGGTGCCAGCACCCGTGGTGAGCACGGCACTGGCATGCCTCTGCCCGCGCTCTGCGCAGACCGCGTCGAACGTGACTACTCCAGCCGTCCCGCCTTGCCGTACCGTGTCCCCGTCTGCCGACTACCTCTCCGCCACCCACGTACCCCGCCCCAGGTTCTTCCCCTCGCTGGAATCGCTCTCGCTGGCCGCCACCGCACGCGGCCACTATGGCGCCCGTGCCGTCACTGTGGCCTCGCTGGCCGTCTTCTTCCCCGCGTGCCGCCACTGTTCGCATTTACTTCCCCTGCCCTCCTCCATCACGTCGCCCACGCCGCACCAGCCAGCTCGCCGTCCTTGCCGCGGCATCGTGGCCACAGCGCCGCCCGGTTCAGGAACCTCCCCCTCCGCCTATAAATTGCCCGCCCGGCCGCTCCCAGCTCCTCATCGCCCTCCCTCCATCTCCAATCACCACCAGTGCACCGAGCCAAGGCCGAGAGGCCCTCTGGCCTTGCAGCACGCCGGAGTTCTGCCGCCAAGCAAGCTCCGCCACTCACCGTTCTCCACTCCACCCCAGCCTCGACCGACTCCACCCCTGAGCTCAGCAAGTTCCTCTGACCCTGCCCGACCTCTCCCCTGGCCGGAACGCCGCCGGAATCGCCGACTCCGACGACACCCGAGAGCAGTCGCTGCCGGAGAAGAAGAGAGCGACGCCGTTTGGCCGTCTCCAGAGACGCTGCTGGTACAGGGAGGACTGCCGTCGAGCGCTCGTTCCATCTACGCAGTCGCCTGAGCTCGCCGCCATCGCTATCGCCGGTGATTGCCGTCGGTGAGCCGCCTCGCTACTGTTTCCTCTCTCTCTCTCTCTCTCTCTCTCTCTCTATTTAAACCCAGCCCGGCCCCACCTGTTAGCCTCCCTCCTCGCGCGCCGAAGCGGTATGAGTGGAAGCGTACTCCAGGAGTACGTCTTCGACGTGGCCGCTGGAGGTTTTTCTGTTTTTCAGTTTATTTCATTTTAATCCAAATTTTGACCAGAAACTTTGACCGTCTCTAACTTTTTATCCACAAGTCCAAATCAATTGATTCTTTTTGCTATGGTTTTGTGTTGAGCCCCTTTATTTCCTGACTAAAGTTGGTATTTTTCTCACATGTACAGAATTTCTGGTTAATAGAAATGTATTATGTGACATTTTCTTTTGTTATTTGAAAATATTTTCAGAGGGAAATCACTTTGGATTTGAAGACCAGGAGTTTGCTGATACTCCACTTGAGCAAGGGAAGCCACATCATCCATTGCATAAGGAATAACAATAGCATTGGTTTTTTTTATGGATTATATTGCATTTAATTTAATTTAAATATGCTAAGTTCCATATGGTTGGTATTTTTGCACAATTCAACATAGTCAAATATAACTAGTAATTTTATATGTACTTTGATGGTTGATCAAGTGCCACCGACCCGGACTTATCCGTGTAACCACATCTGCTGGTATGGGACGGCCTTGACTTGGTCTGACCGCGTGCTCTTTTACCGGTACCACCAAAGAGGGGAGGTTATGCGTGTGTGCTGCCCTGATCAGGTAGGCGACGATAACCTCGTGAGCCCAACTTGAGATATTTGATGGCGTCTCTGTTTGGGACAGTTTAGTTGGCCACAACGGTGGCAGGTGTCAGGAGTGACACAGGGGCCACCCAGGGCATGATTCGGATGGGGGATGATTGTCGGTGGTACGATAGAGGAGTTATGGGTTAGACAAGTTTCGTTGGACGAATGTCCATGGTGTGGGTAACGTGCGCAACCTCTGTAGAGTGTAAGAATCTATTCGAATAGCCGCATCCACGGTATTGGACACAGAATATTCCTTTTATCTTCTGGACAGAATTGACCCTTTGTGAAGCAACATATATTTCTAGGCCTCAGAAAATTCTCAAATAATTCCTTGAGGTACTAGGAGTCATATCTTGCCACAATATCCAAAAACATCTCCTAGTCTAGTATAAATTTTTAGCAAAAATATTCTGCCAAGCTTCTGCTTATTTCAGTCCTTTGTGAAGGAAGTGCTATCTAGAGATGTCCATTTGCTCTGAAATTTTTATAGCATCTTCTACCCACCAAATAACCTCCTGAAACCAAATTTCAGCTTTAGGAGCCAACCCATGTGAGTGCAACAACCTCATCAAGTTTCTGGACCAGCAAAGTGGTTTACTCATGAACCATGTTCAAAACTTGATGAAAGTTTCTCAAATCTTACCAGAGTATAGTCCTTCCAACCTAGATCATCCCAGACAACTCCAATGGCTTCATTCACAGCTCATCCATGCTCTGGATCCCTCCCAAGTTCCTATCCAGGAACTGTTCTTGATTCTACACTTCATCTCAGAGTGCATCTAGCCAATCCAGTGGCATAGAGAGGCTATATGACCAAGGGTCGAGGCTATGGACAAGGTGCGCCAGGCGTGCGTGGCCTCCAGGTGACAGCACCCGTGGTGAGCACGGCACTGGCATGCCTGTGCCCGCGCTCTGCGCGCCGGCCGCATCGGACGTGACTACTCCAGCCGTCCCACGTTGCCGTACCGTGTCCCCGTGTGCCGACTACCTCTCCGCCACCCACGTACCCTGATACGTCTCCAACGTTTCTATAATTTATGAAGTATTCATGCCATGTTTATTATAGTTTTGTATGATTTTGGTGCACTTTTATATGGATTTTATATGATTTTCATGGACTAACATATTAACCTAGTGCCCAGTGCCAGTTGCTGTTTTCTGCTTGTTTTTGGTTTTCCAGAAAATCCATATCAAATGAAGTCCAAATGCACCGAAACTTTTTGACGATTTTTTCTGGAACATAAGAGACTAGAAGCTTCGGGAGGTGGCTAGAAGACCCACAAGGGCCCCATGAGCCACCAGGGCGTGCCACCCCCCCTAGGCGCGCCCTGGTGCCTCGTGGGCCCCCTGTGGCCCTTCTTCGCGTGATTCCAACGCCAAAAAATCATATATATTCAGAAACCCCCGAAAGTTAACCTAGATGAGTTTTTACGCCGCCGCAAGCCTCTGTACCTCCACGATCTCATCTACAGCCCTTTTCCGGCACCCTGCCGGAGGGGGGAAAGCATCATCGGAGGCCATCTTCATCATCCCGGCGGTCTCCATGACGAGGAGGGAGTAGTTCACCCTCGGGGCTGAGGGTTTGTACCAGTAGCTATGTGTTTTATCTCTCTCTCTCTCGCGCGTTCTTGATTTGGCACGATCTTGATGTACCGCGAGCTTTGTTAATATAGTTGGATCATATGGTGTTTCTTCCTTCTCTATCCTTGTTGTGATGAATCGAATCTTTTCCCTTTGAGGTTTCGTTATTGTCGGATTGAATATTTCAGATTTGAGAACACTTGATGTATGTCTTGCATATGAATACCCGTGGTGACAATGGGGTATTATATTGATTCACGTGATATATGTTTTGGCACTCAACTCGTGGATTCCCGTGGTGACATTGGGGTAATCTATGCATAGGGGTTGATGCACGTTTTCATTATCTTTTCTCCGATAGAAACTTTGGGGTGCTCCTTGGGGTTCTTTGTGTGGATTGAATATTATGATTATGAAGATGTTTGATGCATATCGTATATCAACTCACGGATACTTGTGGTGACATTGGAGTATCTAGGTGACATTAGAGTTGGTTGATGTGTATCATATGGTGTTATTTTAGTACGAACTCTAGGGCTGTTTGTGACACTTATAGGAATAGCTCAATAGATCGATCGGAAAGGATAACTTTGAGGTGGTTTCGTACCCTACAAACAATTTCTATCTTATGTTCTCCGCTAATAGGAACTTGGGAGTGATTCTTTATTGCACGTTCAGGGGTAATTATATTAGCATTGTTGAGAGATTGCACTAGCGAAAGTATGAACCCTAGGCCTTGTTTTTAAACATTGCAATACCGTTTGTGCTCACTTTTATCGTTTGCTACCTTGCTGTTTTTATTTATTCAGATTATAAAAATATATTTCTACTATCCATAATACACTTTTATCACCATCTCTTCGCCGAACTAGTACACCTATACAATTTACCATTGTATTGGGTGTGTTGGGGACACAAGAGATTTCTTGTATTTGGTTGCAGGGTTGTTTGAGAGATACCATCTTCAACCTACGCCTCCCACGGATTGATAAACCATAGGTCATCCACTTGAGGGAAAATTGCTACTGTCCTACAAAACTCTGCGCTTGGAGGCCCAACACGAGTCTACAAGAATAAGTTGTGTAGTACACATCATACCCCTCCCAGGTTCTTC
Source organism: Elymus sibiricus (assembly GCA_039707655.1). Lineage (NCBI taxonomy): Eukaryota > Viridiplantae > Streptophyta > Magnoliopsida > Poales > Poaceae > Elymus > Elymus sibiricus. The sequence goes on along the minus strand of CM077664.1, from coordinate 201,161,913 downwards.
CCCTCGCCGGAATCGCTCTCGCCGGCCGCCACCACACGCGGCCACTGTGGCGCCCGTGCCGTCACTGTGGCCTCGCTGGCCGTCTTCTTCCCCGCGTGCCGCCACTGCGCGCATTTACATCCCCTGCCCTCCTCCATCATGTCGCCCGCACCGCGCCAGCCAGCTCGCCGTCCTTGCCACGACGACGTGGCCACAGCGCCGCCCGGTTCGGGAACCTCCCCCTCCGCCTATAAATAGCCTGCCCGGCCGCTCCCAGCTCCTCATCGCCCTCCCTCCACCTCCAATCGCCCCCCAGTGCGCCGAGCCAAGGCCGAGAGGCCCTCTGGCCTTGCAGCTCGCCGTAGTTCTGCCGCCAAGCAAGCTCCGCCACTCACCGTGCTCCACTCCACCTCAGCCGCGACCGACTCCACCTCCGAGCTCAGCAAGTTCCTCTGACCCTGCCCGACCTCTCCCCTGGCCGGAATGCCGCCGGAATCGCCGACTCCGATGACACCCGAGAGCAGTCACCGCCGGAGAAGAAGAGAGCGACGCCGTTAGGCCGTCTCCGGAGACACTGCTGGTATAGGGAGGACCGCCGTCGAGCGCTCGTTCCATCTCCGCGATCGCCTAACCTCGCCGCCATCACTATCGCCGGTGATCGCCATCGGTGAGCCGCCTCGCTACTGTTTCCTCTCTCTCTCTGTTTAAACCCAGCCCGGCCCCACCTGTCAGCCTCCCACCTTGCGCGCCGAAGCGGTATGAGTGGAAGCGTACTCCAGGAGTACGTCTTCGACGTGGCCGCTGGAGGTTTTTCTGTTTTTCCAGTTTAATTCATTTTAATCCAAATTTTGACCAGAAACTTTGACCATCTCTAACTTTTTATCCACAAGTCCAAATCAATTGATTCTTTTTGCTATGGTTTTGTCTTGAGCCCCTTTATTTCCTGACCAAACTTGGTATTTTTCTCACATGTACATAATTTCTGGTTAACAGAAATGTATTATGTGACATTTTCTTTTGTTATTTAAAAATATTTTCAAAGGGAAATCACTTTGGAGTTGAAGACTAGGAGTTTGCTGATACTCCACTTGAGCAAGGCAAGCCACATTATCCATTGCATAAGGCATAGCAATAGCATTGGTTTTTTCATGGATTATATTGCATTTAATTTAATTTAAATATGCTAAGTTCCATATGGTTGATATTTTTGCACAATTCAACATAGTCAAATATAACTAGTAATTTTATATGTACTTTGATGGTTGATCAAGTGGCACCGACCCAGACTTATCCGTGCAGCCACATCTGCCGGTATGGGACGGCCTTGACTTTGTCTGACCGTGTGCTCTTTTACTGGTACCACCAAAGAGGGAAGGTTATGCGTGCGTGCTACCCTGATCTGGTAGGCGACGATAACCTCGTGAGCCCAAGTTGAGATATTTGCCGGCGTCCCCGTTTGGGACAGTTTAGTTGGCCACGACGGTGGCAGGTGTCAGGAGTGACATAGGGGCCACCCAGGGCATGACTCGGACGGGGGATGATTGTCGGTGGTACGATAGAGGAGTTACGGGTTAGACAAGTTTCGTTGGACGAATGTCCATGGTGTGGGTAACGTGTGCAACCTCTGCAGAGTGTAAGAATCTATTCGAATAGCCGCGTTCACAGTATTGGACACAGTCTGCACTAGGTCACACTGTGTGGTCAACCATAACAATAATAATAATGATGGAAGAACTGGTCTCATGCTCAGAAGTGACCGATGTGTCACGAGTGCTCCGGATGTCAGGGAGTGAACCTGAAAGAGAGTAAGTTGATAGCCAGCTATAGTAAGTGAGCATTTTAAATGTTTAACATGGTCATTGCCATGCTGTTGTTTGCTACACTGTTTTGCTTACTGTGAGCTTGCGAGTACATTCCAAGTACTCACCTGGCGTAACATGCCAGATGCAGGAGAAGCCGGTGATGGAGATCCCAATGGTTCATGCTACGCTAACTAGGTCATGTCCCAGCAGTGTCCCTATGGGATGGAGTTTCCCACATGATGCTCCGCTACGTTGTAGTCTTTCGAGTAGTACCGAGGCCCTTGAGATGTTTCTGGCCTCATCTACCCATGTAATATCCAAGTTTGTACTTATACAATATCAATAAAGATCAGTTCAGTTCTGTTCCAAGTTGTTGTGTGTTTCCAGAAGACATGATCTCTGGGTTGGGAACACAAGGTAAACCGGTCCTCTGAGCCGGGGTGCCACAGCTTGGTTGTATGCAAAAGTGATATCCCAACTACTCTTTAAAGACTCTTGATGAGATTCTTCATAAGACTATTGCTTTTCACAAGATGAAGCCTGGTGATCCTAACTTTGATGATTGCTTATTTGAGCTTCGTGATCTTATGCGTGCTAAAGGAGATGTTAGAACTATTAGTAACATTATCACAGAAGCCATTAGAATTCATAAACTTGAACATTGTCATGATCATGAAACAAACAAATCCATTGCCCTAGATGATGATCACATACATGGTTATGATGATGTTGAGCATGGCTACAATGATGAGGACGAGGAATTTGATATCGAATATGAGAAGACTATGAGGAATCTTAGTCTCATGGCAAATCTTCGAGATTATATGGCCGGAGGAAAAGAGTGGATTCTCTATATTGGATGTACGGATCATATGACCGGAGATAGAGACATGTGTCGTGAGCTTGCAAAAAACGATGGTCCACGCAAGTATGTAACTTTTGGAGACAACTCCAATGGTAAGGTACTTGGCCTTGGTAAGGTGGCCATATCCAATGATAGCTCCATTCAAAATGTTATGCTCATTGAATCTCTTGGTTACAATCTTCTTTCCGTATCTAGACTAACCGACTTTGGTTTCAATGTTCTATTTACCGAAGTAGATTGCCAAGTGTTTCATCGAGATAATCATAATATGTCCTTTACCGGCATTCGTAGAGGTGATCTATACATTGTTGATTTCACTAAGAGAGCCCAACCTCGTACATGTTTAATTGCTAAATCTTCTAAAGGTTAGTTATGGCATAGAAGGCTTGGACATGTTGGCATGTGTAATCTTGATAAACTTGTTAAGGGAGATCATATTCTTGGTGTGAAAGATGTTATCTTTGACAAGGATAGACTTTGTAGTGCTTGTCAAGCAGGAAAACAAGTTGGAGGAAGTCATCCCGTGAAGAACATTATGACCACAAGGAGACCACTCGAACTACTTCATATGGATCTCTTCGGTCCCAATGCCTATAAAAGTCTTGGTGGTAACTCCTTCGGTTTGGTCATTGTTGATGATTTTTCCAGATTTACGTGGGTGTTCTTTCTCGATGACAAATCGTAGGTACAAAAGATCTTCAAGAACTTCGCCAGGAAGGCCCAAAATCAATTTGAAGTGAAGATCAAGAAGGTTCGGAGTGACAATAGAATGGAGTTCAAGAACGTCAATGTGGATACCTTTCTTGATGAAGAAGGCATTTCACATGAGTTCTCGGCTACGTACACACCTCAACAAAATGGAGTTGTTGAGAGGAAGAACCAGACTCTTATTGAGATGGTAAGGACAATGCTAGATGAATACAAGACGCCAAAACACTTTTGGGCGGAAGCGGTTGAGACGGCTTGTCATGCTACAAATCGACTCTATCTTCACAAGCTTCTTGGTAAAATGGCGTATGAATTACTCACCGGTAACAAGCCACAAGTTAGATACTTTCGAGTATTTGGCTCAAAATTTTACATTCTTGATCAGCATCGTCGTTCAAAATTTGCTCCTTAATCTCATGAAGGTTTTCTACATGGTTACGGATTGAACTCTCACACTTACCGTGTCTACAACAACTTCACTTGAAAAGTTGAAGAGACGGTAGATGTGAAGTTTGAAGAGACTAACGGCTCTCAAGTCGAGCAATTGCCAAATGATGTAGGAGATCAAGAACCATCGGAAGCAATCCAAGACTTGTCTATTGGCAAGATTCATCCCATGGAGGTGAAGGAGAGTACTTCATCCATTCAAGTGGAAGCCCCAACTTCACATGAAGGTGAACCGCAAGTTGATATGGAGGCATCCAAAGTGGAACACGTCAAGATGAAGTGAATGAGGAAGTGCAACAAGATGATCCACCTCAACCTCCTTCTCCACCTCCACAAGCAAACAACAAGAACAACAATGATGAAGACAATGATGATGATGATGAGGATGCCTCACCATAACCCAAGCAAAGCTACCTCGAGTTAGAGCAAGAATTGACAAGAATCATCCCGTCGAACAAATTCTTAGCGACATCAAATCCGGGAGAATCACTCACTCTAAATCTCGTTTAGCTAACTTTTGTGAGCATTACTCATTCATCTCAAGTGTTGAACCTTTGAAGGTAGAAGAAGCTCTTGAGGACCCCAATTGGGTAAATGCAATGCATGAAGAGCTACACAATTTCGAGAGGAATCAGGTTTGGACGTTGGTTGAGAAGCCCAAGGATGAGCAAAACATCATTGGAACCAAATGGGTGTTTCAAAACAAGCAAGATGAAGATGGACAAGTTGTACGCAACAAGGCTTGTCTTGTAGCACAAGGTTACACTCAAGTCGAAGGTATGGACTATGGTGAGACCTATGCCCCCGTTGCTAGACTTGAGTCCATCCGAATTTTACTTGCTTATGCCAATCACCATGATATCACTCTTTACCAAATGGATATTAAAAGTGCTTTCCTAAATGGTGAAATTGAGGAGGAAGTTTATGTTAAACAACCTCCCAGCTTTGTTAATCCCAAGAAACCTAATCACGTTTACAAACTTCATAAAGCTCTTTATGGTCTCAAACAAGCCCCTAGAGCTTGGTACAAATGCTTGACAAAGTTTCTTCTTGAAAAGGGTTTCAAAATTCAGAAAATTGATTCAACTTTGTTCACTAAGAGGCTTAATGGAGAATTATTTGTATGCCAAATATATGTTGATGATATTTTCTTTGGATCTACTAATCCCTCTTTTAGTGAAAAGTTTGGAAGGTTGATGTCGGAGAAGTATGAGATGTCTAAGATGTGTGAACTCAAATTCTTTCTTGGTTTGCAAATCAAGCAAACTAAGGAGGGTACCTTTTTTTCCCAAACAAAGTATACCAAGGACTTATTCAAGAAGTTCAACATGCAAGAAAGTAAAGGTATGAAAACCTCCATGACCACAAGTGGACATCTTGACTTGACTAAGGATGGCAAACCGGTTGATCAAAAGGTTTATCGATCTATGATTGGTTCATTGCTATATCTATGTGCCTCCCGTCCCGACATTATGCTAAGTGTGTGCATGTGCGCATGATACCAAGCAGCACCAAAAGAGTGTCACCTTTAGGTCGTGAAAAGAATTGTGAGATACTTTTTACATACACCAAACTTTGGCATTTGGAATCCCAAAGGATCCTCTTTCAATCTTGTTGGCTATTCCGATTCGGACTATGTCGGAGACAAGGTTGATAGAAAATCCACTTCGGGTACATGTCAATTTCTTGGTAGATCTCTTGTGCCTTGGTCCTCCAAGAAACAAAACTCGGTATCTCTATCTACCGCCGAAGCGGAATACATTGCCGCGGGATCATGTTGTGCTCAATTACTATGGATGACACAAACTCTTAAGGACTATGGTGTGCATGTGAGACATGTTCCATTACTGTGTGACAATGAGAGTGCTATTAAGATTGCACACAATCCCATGCAACATTCTCGAACTAATCATATTGAGGTTCGTCACCATTTCATCCGAGATCATGTTGCTAAAGGTGACATTGACCTCAAGCATGTTCGTACCGACAAGCAATTGGCGGATATCTTCACTAAACCTCTTGATGAGAAGGTATTTCGTCACTTGAGGAGTGAGTTGAACATCATTGATGCTTCAAACGTGAACTAGACACTCACTTGGATGCATGCAAGGGCATGAGCATTCTTGACTAATCCTTGATACTTGTATAATTATATTCTATCTTGGACACTTTGCTCCCTTGTATTCTATCTAACCTCTTGTAGGTATTTGGTTGAACATCACTCCATAAGGTTGCTCACAAACTCCTATTTTGAGCAAGGAAATTGGACCAAGTATCTAAATCTTTGGTGTGCCAAGGAACAAGACAACTCAAACATATCCTTTGACAACATTTGATTCTATACTCCATTCTTGTCATTTTGGATACATATGTTGTTCCTTGCAAATCTAACCCATGCAGGAAGATGAACTACAAATGATAGGATTGCTCCCAACTTCACTCCATGAGCATCCACTTCAAGTTCAACTACATGATGGACATCAACACCAAAGCCCCAATGTAAGTTCTCACATCTTAGAGAAGCTTTACTCAAAGAGATGAGCCAAAGCAACTCAACAAGATGTGAATACATTGAAATGCTTAAAGGAAAAATGGCAACCTCATTTTGAGCTTAACGATGAGTATGACCTATGATCAAGTGTTATCACTTGACTCCTAAGTCAATATACTCTAACATAGGTGACCTAGTCGCTAACACCTCTAGATGAAGTTCTCTAGTGTTTCTCTCGTGTCTCTTGAGTGTTTCTTTCTCAAAAAAAAAACTTCATCTAGATGTATCTTTGTTTCCTTCTTTTCACTGTTCTTTTTCTTTAGCTAGGTTCTTAGTAAATTCATTGCAAATCCTTGTATTAATTCGTTGCCTAGAGAGCTGAGTTGACCGAATTTTTCTCTTTGCACTAAACTCGGTCACACCGAATTGTTCCAACTCGGAGTCACCGACTTTATTGCTCAAAGAAATTTTCTGTCAAATATTTTTCCATGATTTCTGCTCCAGCTCCACTCAATGATTCTTCCCTCTGCTTGCATCTGGAACTACATCATGGCTAGTTGTGTTTCTCAAGGACCACACCCACTTGACCAATAACCTTGAAGCTCTCCCTTCTTGGTAATTGATGTCAAAGGGGGAGAGAGATGCACATCAAAGCTTATCACCATAACCTCTTCCATGTCAAAGGTAAATCCTAAGGGAGAGTGATGCATTTTACAAGAGGAGAGTGTAGGAGATATGCCCTAGAGGCAGTAATAACAGTTATTTTGTATCTCCAAAGTTTGTAATGAATTTTTATGTCCCATGCTATAACTGCAATGATTCTCGAGTCTGCAATATCCACGAGGCTCGGAGGGAAACTCATGTGCACATGTGGTATAATAAACGGTAAAATGTATTCCTGGTCATGCCTCTAAGACTGGCTCAAGTATTGCATGATGGTCCTATTTTCCTGATCATGGGCATGTCTATGCCGGCAATTTTGAGGGCACAATGTTAGTAGAACACTTGTGTTGAATCGACCCAAATTGATGTTATGCTATGAGATACATTCGTGAAAAGTTAATGGTTAATAACACAGAGAAAGTTAATGTTTGCATAATTCCTTAGACCACGAGAGTATCGGGTTCCTTCGTACTTGCTTCGTGCACTTTGGGGTTTGTTAAACGTCATCCGTAACTGGGTGGATATTACGGCGGCTTACAGGTTCACGGAAAAGTATGGCAAGTAACGAGATAGCTCAACATTGGGATTTGCTCCTCCGACGATGGAGAGATATTCTCGGGCCCTCTCGGTGTTACGGTATCCATCATCGTCTGGCCAGACACAATTGTGATTTGATCACAGGGATGCCGAAACACGGAAACGAGAAAAGAGAACAAAACTGGTAACGAGGTAACTGGCATAGTGGACAAGTGTTGATCCACGGGGATGCCGATAAATCTCACCTCGGGTGTTTGTAACATATCGCGAAGCAACAGGAATAGCACACGGCAACCGGAGGTTCACTCGAATATTTATTCGTGTGGGTATAGGGGTCAATATGGGTGTCCACGGCTCCGATGTTGATCATTGATCGGAAAGTGTTTCGGGTCATGTCTATACTTCACCGAACCTATAGGGTCACATGCTTAAGGGTCATCTATCTGCTGAATACTAGAAAGGGAGTCTGAGAGAAAGTCACCGGAAAAGTTCCGGAGACAACGGAAAAGTTCCGGAGAGAGAACACCAGAATAGTTTCGGTAAAACCGAAAAGTTGTTTTGGAGTATACCATTAAGTCAAATTGGTTTCGGCACACGCCTGGAAATTCTTGGAGGGTGCCAGAATTGTTCTAGAAACTTCTGGGATTTTTCCGGGATAAAAACCGGAAATGTTCCGGAGCTGCCGGAACCGGTTTGGTTGCTTTTCGCAGATGAAAATCACTAATCCGAAATTGTTTCGGAATGCGTCCAAAATCATTTTAGTGGGTACTGGAATTATTCTAAGACCCACAGAAATATTTTTGGATTTAACGGTTGCGGAAAAATGTTTCCGTGAATAGTGAAAGTGCTTTTTGGGCTACTTTATGGAAAGGCACCTTTTAGGGCTTTTCCCAAAAGGCTTCTAGAAGGGATTGGGGACCAAGGAACCCCCTTTGGGGGGGGGGCTAGGGGTGGCCGGCCAAGATGGAGCTCCTCCATGGAGCTCCACTTGCCTTCCTTTTATGCCCTTATGGAGGGTCCATGTGATGGGTTTTTTGGGTATTTTTCCCCTTGGGTTTTCCTATGAATAGAGGTGGAGAGGCACTCTCCACACTCACTCCTTTCTCACATACACAAGCCATGCATGATCTGGCCTTCTCTGTCCCTCCCCGCGAAATAGTTTCGTAGAGCCGAAAGGCTGTCTGGGTTCCGGCAGGAACTAGTTTTCGACGGCGAAGCCTTGTCGGATAGCTGACACCGTATGTGTGCAACCCCGTAGAGAGGTCATAGTTTCGATCATTTGCCCAAGGGGCTGTTCGAGGGTCCTCCCAAAGGGATGTCCGAGTTACCGTTCGAGCTTCGAGGGTCCTCCCGAAGGGCTGTCCGTGACATCGTCCGAGGGACTGTCCGACCACCTCCCGAAGGGCTGTCCGACGAGGGAGTACATCCTCGCGGTTGGGAGGTTGTAAATCCTAGCTGCGGGGATCTGCACTGACGATCTACATCGACTATAATTCCGCTACGCTACGAGTCGGTAATGATCAGATCAAACCCTGTATGCAATCTCCATAGTGGTCCTGGGCGTGCTCACTGTATCAATTTTTTTTGTTTTCTGTCACGTTCCACTACAGTGGCATCAAGAGCCTTGCTAAGCGTAGATGTAGGTTGTGATCTATAATACATAGAGATGTATGGGTATTGCATAATATAATTTTGTAGTAGATGAGATCTATTGCTGAAAATTATTTATGCGGGTAGCAGATGAAATATGTTACCCGATGTTCTTGTTGCTTCCCTAGAATTTGCGTATTTTTGGTCTTGAAATGGCACGGTGGAATTTCACAAAGTTCTGGCAATCCGCAATCCTGATTGATCAATGAAGTGCTATCAGTTCTTTGGGTTCCACCATAGTTAAGAGAAAGATGAAATTTCGCAGACAAAAGGGCAATGCAGATATGATCTGCACGGGGGTCATGCGTATGATGAAGTTTAGTATGGGGCTCGAGATTTTATTATCTCGTGTTTCATACACCCCGCAAAGTTAATCTAGCAACCTGAATAATCATACTTGTTGATAAACGTTGGTAGCTGCGGTTTAAGTCAAAACCTTAGAAGCCACGTAAAATAAATTTTTGCATAAACCGATTAGAGGCGTCTAACTTGGTTTTGCAGGATGTGCATGTGATGTGGTATAGCAGCTCTCATATTAATTCGATTATGTATGAGATGACTATATGATGTAAATTTATTAACATGACCTGCGAGTCATGATTCGGCATGATGGCTGGAGCCACATGATTGTCACTTTAATGACCTACGTGTCAACCTTAAGTAATGCACTTATTTTATTAGCTATAGAGATAGCAATATTATCTGGTGCATCGGCAAGGTGGTGGCAATCTTCGCGAAGGTGAACACCGATGCAAATGCCGAAGACGAAGAAATTAAAGACTTCTCCGTCAGAAAGGGCTATACCATATCATGCTATTATGAATTACCTGAGATGTTTATCCCTCTTGATGCACCCTTTTGATTGCGATGTAGTCGCTTTTTATTAGGGTGATCTCTCACTTAAAAATATCAAGTAGTTAGTGTTCTCCCAAGTGTAGCACCGTCATGGCACCTATCTCTTCGGGGTATTACATGGATGCATGGGTACGAACGATTAGAGAAGTGTGAGGCGGGTGAGTTGAGACCTCGCAGCAAGATCACTTGGTTGTCTTGACGTTCCGGAGGATCGTCCTGAGCTCGGAACACGCCCATCGAAATATGAACAAGAGTCACATAGAGAAGTGTAGGATCGAAAGTATGTCTAGAGGGGGGGGGGGGGGGTGATTAGACTACTTGACCAATTAAAAACCTAACCTTTTCCCAATTTTAGTTGTAGGCAGATTTTAGCATGCATACAAGTCAAGCATCACCCTACACATGCAATTCTAAGAGTGTGGCAGCAGAAAGTAAACAATTGCATATGGAAGTAAAGGAGGGGATCGGAGATTTCAAACGCAATGAAGACACGGTGATTTTTGGCGTGGTTCCGATAGGTGGTGCTATCGTACGTCCACATTGATGGAGACTTCAACCCACGAAGGGTAACGGCTGCGCGAGTCCACGGAGGGCTCCACCCACAAAGGTTCCACGAAGAAGCAACCTTGACTATCCCACCATGGCTTACGTCCACGAAGGACTAGCCTCACTCAGGGTAGATCTTCACGAAGTAGGCGATCTCCTTGCCCTTACAAACTCCTTGGTTCAACTCCACATCATGTCGGAGGCTCCCAAGTGACACCTAACCAATCTAGGAGACATCACTCTCCAAAAGGTAATAGACGGTGTGTTGTTGATGAACTCCTTGCTCTTGTGCTTCAAATGATAGTCTTCCCAACACTCAAACAACTCCTCACAGATTTGGCTATGGTGGAAGAAGGATTTGAGTGGAAAGCAACTTGGGAAAGGCTAGAGATCAAGGTTCAAATGGTAGGAATGGAATCTCTTGATCTCAACACATGAGTAGGTGGTTCTCTCTCAGAAAATGTGTAGTAGAAGTGTAGGCACGTTCTGATGGCTCTCTCTTCTTAGAAGGAAGTGGTGGAGGGGTATATATAGCCTCCACACAAAATCCAACCGTTACACACTTTTGACCCAACTCGGTGGCACCGAAACCATAATCTCGGTAGCACCGAACTGTGTAAAAGATATGAATGTTAGGAATCTCGGTGGGACAGATAGGAACAACTCGGATGGACCGAAGTGCAATGGCTAGGGCAAACCTCATCTCGGTGGCACCGGTTGCATCAACTCGATAGGACCGAAGTGAAGCAATAAGGCAACAGAGACTTAGCAAGCCATCTCGGTGAGACCGATTTGCAAAACTTGGTGAGACCGAAGTAAGTGCAAACGATTACAGAGAGTTGGCAAGGCCATCTCGGTGGGACCAAGATCCATATCGGTGGATCCGATTTGTTAGGTTTTTGGCAGTGGCTAAGTCTAGATGAACTCGGTGGCTTCGGATAGGAAATTTTCGGTGTGGCCGAGTTGGAATGTAGGTTTTGGACATTTTGGGGGTAGAGAGAGTGGTTGAGGGTTTAGGAGTACTGTCACTAAGCACTTGAGCAAAAAGACCATTAAGCAACACCTCATCCCCTTTTAATAGTATTGGCTTTCCTATGGACTCAATGTGATCTTGGATCACTAAACCAAAAATGTAGAGTCTTGATCTTTTGCCAATCCTTGTCCTTAGCATTTTGAGGGGTCCACCTCTCTAGTCCATGCCATGCCAATCATTGAACATCCTGAAATCTTTAACTTGAATGGACATTAGTTCAATGAGATATATGTTGTTATGAATTACCAAAACCACCAAGGGAGCAAATATGCTTTCAATCTCCCCCTTTTTGGTAATTGATGACAACATATAGATCAAAGCTTCGACAAATGAATAAATGAATGAAATAGATCGTCGCTTTGAGAAATATGTGATAAGCAAGAGCTCCGCCTAAATTTGTGCATTATTAAAAATTTGCGTTTGAATGCAAATGCACAATCGATTAGGCTCATGGGTCACTTTTCCATGTCACATACAACTTGGTGGAGCGCGCAAAATGATATGAGTGAAATAGTAAGCACGCATCACCAACACAAGTAAGTGATCATACAAGATAAGTATAAGCATTGATCATTACAAGAAGCATAGTATGATCAATCACATGAAGCATACTATCTCACAAGCATAAACGACAAAATATCTCACAGACACTGTAGCAAGCACACACAACGAAACAAAGTACCATCAAACAAATAGTAGCAAAAGAACTCGAGAGAAATCCAACGGGCAAAGCAAAACGAAACTCTCTCTCTCGAAGCTAAGATCTATACAAATTCTCCCCCTTTGGCAACAAGTACCAAAAAGATCGAATAGGTATAGGACTAATCGGCACTCTAAGCACGATCCTCGGAAGCTCCTGAAGGCGATCTCCTGCTGGCGGCTCCGGTGTGCGTAGACGGCGTCAAAAGAAGAGCGTCCGCGAAGGCTTCTGCAGATGTCTGCTGGGCTGGTGGAGTGGAAACCGGAGGTGGCACTGTAGCAGCAGCAGCAGCAGGTGCAGAGACTATGGTCCTTGGATCCACAACTGGCACTGCACTAGACCTGGCTGCCCTAGGCACTGTCTGGAATCTCTTGGTAGTGGGTCTGTCGTCTCCACTATCATTTGAAGGGGCTGTCCTGACATCATCAACATCACTCTTCAGCTTCTCCACTGTAGTCTGGATCTCAGTGACCTTGACATCTAGATCATGAAACTTTGTCTCGATTATCCGCTCTAAGCTAGCCTGGTTCTGGGTGAGGTTGGCTAGACTTCGCTCAATCCTCAGGGTGGCTTCTAGCAGATATGTCATTTGGTCAGATTTAGACTTGAGATTTGCTATTGGAGCATTGGGAGCTGATGCCTCCTTGACTGCTTTTGCTTCCTTTGCTTCTCGAATCTTTTGTTGGGCTTGAGCAGATGTGGGATGCGAAGGATCCATCACAATCACATTGTCCTCAAACTCTGGACGCAGTGGCAGATGCTCACGATCAAGAAGATATGTGCTCGTTCCAACCTTGGAATTGATCAGCATCTGGATGTGTGGAGCATATCTGCATGATCTCTTCTGATCAGCTGCAGTCCTCATGATAGTTTCAACAATCAAGCTCATCACCTTGAACTTCTGAGGTGTTTCAAACAAATGCAGCAAGTTGATGGAGTGGCCACAGATCATTTTGTCATCTCCTGACTTGGGCAACAGAGTGTACCGCAAGATAGTGTTTGTAGTGGCCAATCCTGGCAGCAGGTGCTTCACTGCTAACAAAGCCTTCATCCTCACTGTCTGAGGTTCTCTTCTTCCTGGTTCTAGTTGCAGCCTTAGGAAGATCTGGAGAGCTTCTCTCTCCCTCATAAAAACTCTCCTCGGGACTTGATCCTTCACTGAGTTCTGCATGCTGCTCTGACCTGTTCTGGCTGTCGCTGTCATCTGACATCTTGCTGAGCTGACCCTGTGAATAGATGGGTATGGGCAGAGTAGATGAGTCATCACAAAAAGCAGAAGTTTTTCATAAAAATTGAATTCAAATCTTAGTTTCAAGTTTTCACAGAAAGCATTTCGGATGGACCGAGTTGATCATCTCGATGATACCGAAGCATTCTACAGAAACCTTGCACTCCATTTCGGTCAGACCGAGATGGGTTTCGGTATCTCCGAGATGCTAGGGTTTCACTGATATTTTACTTTCGGTCTCACCGATTCGTACAACTCGGTGGCACCAAGACGTACTAGTGCAATGGCCTGGGGCCAAATCGGTGGGGCCGAAAATTTCTAATCGGTCGGTCCGAGATGCGTTCGGCGGAAACTTAAACCTAAAAATTTCGCTCGAATCTAATCTACGGAATTCTTCTGGTGGAATAAGCATTGCAATCTGTGGCAGGAATAATGGCAATCCTATCGTGCATTGAATCGGAAAATGGAGCACGAGTGGGATCGAATCTCACCCTAACTCGGTGGACATTCTCTACGGCGGCAACGGCGGAGCAGATTGCCGTTGACGGCGACGGAATCCGGCGGCAACGGCGCGCTGGAGACGAGGACGATGATCCGGAGACCTGGCGACGGCACCAATGGGGTGCGGGAGCGAAAGAGTCGAGAAATTTCAACCGTTCGGCCCGCGAGGTATATATACCCGTACGCTGTCGGTGGCTCCGAGTTGTACAACTCGGTGGCACCGATATGTGTAACTGCAAGCAGATTAGCACATCGGTGGCGCCGAATTAGTTCAACTCGGTGGCACCGAGATAGAAAACCTAGATCAATCTAAGTGATTTCGGTTGGACCGAGTTTGAGTCAATTGGTTCAGCCGAAATCATATAGAAGGTTTTGGAGGTTCAGCCCTTTCAGATCGGTGGCTCCGAGTGCTCCTCACCCGGAGGGTCCGAAAATAACTTGTTTAATTTTTGTGATGCAGCATGAATAGAATTTGAGACAAGAAAGCATAGATAGCTAGAGAAGGTACTTAGGCATTCTTGTACATCCACTTGGCCAGAAAAACCAAGACAATCAAAACAACAAATGGATATCCTCGAATGATGAAAGTATGCAAATCAACATGCTCACACAATAAGATAGCAAATGAAATATGTGTCAAACATGGACAACCAATTCTAGCATCTATCAAGTAATGGCGATGACTGGGTCATCTATATATGAGTATATTGACTTAGGAGCCAAATGAGAACATTTGATCATAGGTCATACTCATCGTTTAAGCACAAGTGGGGTTGCCACTTTTACATAAAGCATTGATGTGTTCACACCATTAGAGTTGCTTTAGCTCAATTGTTTAGAGCAAATCTCCCCCTAGATGTGATATCCCCCCTTAAGAGGGATGAACTAACCTTGGGTTTTGTCGATGATGACTTCATGTAGATGTTGAAGATGTGGATGCTCAATGTTGATGTAGTCCATCAAGAGTTGGGAGCAATCCTTTGGAGTTTTGTGCTTTCAATACCAACATGGGTTAGTCCCACACAAGGAACATACAAGGATATCCATAGACATAGAGTGAAATACACATATTATGATGTCCATGAATGCATTGATTACCTTGTCCCTTGCCTTACCAACAAGAGGGTTTGTGACTCCATGAACTAGTGCAAAATGTGGAAGTTGGTTGCACAAGTTCTTGCCATAATGAATATGAGTGAAGTTTGTTGGCGGAGTCACCCTCAAGAACTCTCTAGTTCTTCTTCTTTTGGACCCACATCAACTTGATGGGAATCCTTGGAGTTGTAGTAGCACTTGATGAAGTAGAACTTTGATGAAGTATTGGGAACCCACTTGACCAAGGCTTGAGGAGCTTCTTCAAATGAATCAATCTCTTCTTGAAGCTTGTCCTTGCCTTTTAGCTTGTGGTCTTGTGGCGGAAGATCTTCTTGAGCTTGTGTTCCCTTGAAGGAAGTAGGATCATACTTCTCTTGTTAAGGAACAAACTTCGTCTTGGGGTATTGATCTTCTTCCCACTCAACTCCATTGGCATTGAACTTTCGTTTAAAACCAACACATTGGATCTTCCGGTGCCTTCCTTGCTTGTGTACAATTTCCTCAAATTGCTTACTCCCGGCAAGACTCTTGTAGACACCTTTTTCTATAATTCCTTTCAATAGCATATTTTCTTGCTCAAGTGTAACTTGGCTAAGAGAATCATTAGTGGAATCAATAGAACTACTAGAAGCAACAACATTGGATTTAGCATTGTTATTGTTACTACTAGAGGTAGAACCCTTTTTACCCTTGTTGCTAGTTTGCTTAGGTTTAACTTGTGGCATAAAGGTAGACAAGAGTAAACGTTTGGCAAGATATAAAGAACTGTTCTTTCGAAGATCATCATTGATAGCTTTAAGAAACTCATGCTCTTGCTCTAAATTTAGCTTCTTGAAGCGTAGCTTCTCATGAGTTCTTAGAAGTTCTCTATGATCCTCTTGAGTTGTTTCATGAGCTAACTTAAGATCATTTAGTTCTTTAGTTAGACACTCAATCTCCTTCATAGCATTGTCACTCGTTTCCTCTTGACTATCATGATTACTAGCATTTTCATTATAGCTCACATCACTATCCTTATCAACAAGTAAATCATCATCACCAAGCAAATCATCTTCATCACTATTGAAATCAAGATACTCGAGGTGTGATACCTTGGGGCCTTTTGCCATGAAGCATCTTCCAATTCCTTCATTTGGTGAGTCAAATAGATCATAGGAGTTGGATGACACAAGAGCAAGTCCGACAACACCTTCATCTTTACTATAGTCGGAGTTGGAGTGATAACTTCTCTCGGAGTGGTTGTCGGAGTCGGAGCCGGAAACCCATTCACCAACATGAGCTTGATGTCTTCTTCTTGTGTAGCTCTTGGATGACTTGTCCTTCCTCTCCGAATCCTTGCTTCTTCGAGAGTGTCTTCGTTCATAACGATCATCTCTACTCCTTCTCTCCTTATGAGGTGATTCATCTCTTCTATGTCTTCCTCTTGGTGATTCATCTCTTTTCTTGTAGGGAGCCGTACACTCATTGGAGTAGTTAGCTTGTCACTTGGAGTTGTTGGAGCATCAGTTGAGGCTTGGTAAGCACCACTTGATTTGTTGTTTATCTCCTCTTTGTCCTTGAGTGACATTTCATGAGCAACAATCCTTCCAATAACTTCCGTGGGCTTGAGATCTTTGTAATTTGGCATCATTTGAATCAATGTGCAAACGGTATCATATTTTTCATCGAAAGCTCTAAGTATCTTCTTGATGATGAATTTATCGGTCATCTCTTCACTTCCTAAGCCGGCAATCTTATTTGTGATGAGAGCAAGCCTAGAGTACATCTCAGCAACTCCTTCAGCATCCTTCATCTTGAACTTGTCAAGTTGACTTTGAAGCACATCCAACTTACATTCCTTGACGGACTCGGTACCCTCATGCATATCAACCAAAGTATCCCAAATTTCCTTTGCATTCTCGAGGCGGCTGATTTTGTTGAATTCTTCGGGACACAAATCGTTGAATAGAATGTCACAAGCTTGGGCATTGTATTGCAACATCTTCAATTCTTCCGGGGTTGCTTCACGATCCGGTTCCTTGCGATCCTCAAAGAAGTCACCTTGCAGGCCAACACGAACAACAGCCCAAACGGCGGGGTTATGACCAAGAATATGCATTTTCATCTTATGTTTCCAACTAGCAAAGTTTGTACCATCAAAATATGGACCTCTACGGTGATGGTTACCCTCACTAGACGCCATACTCTCCTAGGTTGTGAAACCAAGGCTATGATCACCAAAGCAATGGAAATCAAGGCTTACGGAGACTAAAGCTCTGATACCACTTGTAGGATTGAAAGTATGTCTAGAGGGGGGGTGATTAGACTACTTGACCAATTAAAAACCTAACCTTTTCCCAATTTTAGTTGTAGGCAGATTTTAGCATGCATACAAGTCAAGCATCACCCTACACATGCAATTCTAAGAGTGTGGCAGCGGAAAGTAAACAATTGCATATGAAAGTAAAGGAGTGGATCGGAGATTTCGAACGCAATGAAGACACGGTGATTTTTGGCGTGGTTCCTATAGGTGGTGCTATCGTACGTCCACGTTAATGGAGACTTCAACCCACGAAGGGTAACGGCTGCGCGAGTCCATGGAGGACTCTACACACAAAGGGTCCATGAAGAAGCAACCTTGTCTGTCCCACCATGGCTTACGTCCACGAAGGACTAGCCTCACTCGGGGTAGATCTTCATGAAGTAGGCGATCTCCTTGCCCTTACAAACTTCTTGGTTCAACTCCACGTCATGTCGGAGGCTCCCAAGTGACACCTAACCAATCTAGGAGACACCATTCTCCAAAAGGTAATAGACGGTGTGTTGTTGATGAACTCCTTGCTCTTGTGCTTCAAATGATAGTCTTCCCAACACTCAAACAACTCCTCACAGATTTGGCTATGGTGGAAGAAGGATTTGAGTGGAAAGTAACTTGGGAAAGGCTAGAGATCAAGGTTCAAATGGTAGGAATGGAATCTCTTGATCTCAACACATTAGTAGGTGGTTCTCTCTCAGAAAATGTGTAGTAGAAGTGTAGGCACGTTCTGATGGCTCTCTCTTCTGAGAAGGAAGTGGTGGAGGGGTATATATAGCCTCCACACAAAATCCAACCGTTACACACTTTTGACCCAACTCAGTGGCACCGAAACCATAATCTCGGTAGCACCGAACTGTGTAAAAGATATGAACATTAGGAATCTTGGTGGGACCGATAGGAACAACTCGGATGGACCGAAGTGCAATGGCTAGGGCAAACCTCATCTCGGTGGCACCGATTGCATCAACTCGGTAGGACCGAAGTGAAGCAATAAGGCAACAGAGACTTGGCAAGCCATCTCGGTGAGACCGATTTGCAAAACTCAGTGAGACCGAAGTAAGTGCAAACGATTATAGAGAGTTGGCAAGGCCATCTCGGTGGGACCGAGATCCATATCGGCGGATCCGATTTGTTAGGGTTTTGGCAGTGGCTAAGTCTAGATGAACTCGGTGGCTCCGGATAGGAAATTTTCGGTGAGGCCAAGTTGGAATGTAGGTTTTGGACATATTTGGGGTAGAGAGAGTGGTTGAGGGTTTAGGAGTACTGTCACTAAGCACTTGAGCAAAAAGACCATTAAGCAACACCTCATCCCCTTTTAATAGTATTGGCTTTCCTATGGACTCAATGTGATCTTGGATCACTAAACAAAAAATGTAGAGTCTTGATCTTTTGCTAATCCTTGTCCTTAGCATTTTGAGGGGTCCGCATCTCTAGTCCATGCCATGCCAATCATTGAACATCCTGAAATCTTTAACTTGAATGGACATTAGTTCAATGAGATATATGTTGTTATGAATTACCGAAACCACCAAGGGAGCAAATGGGCTTTCAAGATGTGATTGGCAAGTTGGCCTACCAAATGAAATTCTCGTCACTTGAGATGGATGCATCTTTGGCGTTGAATTGAAATTTGGATCTTGAATCACTCACAATCAATTATGAGAGATATTGATTTGAGTGGGAGCGCACTTTAGAATAAAATTGTTTATTCACTAGTGCAAATTAATTATGAACAAAGTCTAAGTGAAACTTGTGTTTACCGTTGTAGATCAAATGGCTCGCAACACTGCATTCAACTTAGGCCCAATGTTAGAGAAAGAGAAGTTAGCTGCGACTGGAAACAACTATGCGGACTGGGTCCGTAACCTGGGGATTGTCCTCAGGAGCGCTAAGAGGATGTATGTGCTTGAAACTCCTCTTCCAGCTAGACTGGTGGCAACTACCCCGGAAGATGAACAAAATTTCTGGGCCACTAAGGATGATGATTACAACTTAGTGCAGTGCCTCATGCTAGCTTGCATGAGTCCACAGCTTCAAAAACGTTTTGAATTTCATAATGCCCGTGATATGATCCGGGAATTGGATGCTCTGTACAAGGAAACCGCACGGTCTGAACGATTTGATATCATGAAGGCTGTGATGGATTGCAAGATGGCTGAGGGCAGTTCAGTTGGCGAACACGTGGTCAAAATGATTGGCTACGCTGAAAGGCTTAAAACCCTGGAATTTCCAATTCCACCAGCCCATATGATGGACATGTTGCTTTCTTCACTCCCCCCATCTTACAACGGTTTTGTCATGAACTACAACATGAGTGGGATGGAGAAGACACCAAATGAGGTGCTCGCCATGTTGAAAACTGTGGAAGGAGGACTGCGGAAAAATCGCAAGCAAGTGTTGCTTGTGAATAAAACCGCCAGTTTCAAAAAGAAAGGCAAGTCCAAGAAGGGCAAGGGCGCCGGTAAGACCGGCTCCCAAAGCAACTCTAAGGGCAGAGCCAAGAATGAAACTGAGTGCTTCTACTGCAAGGGCACAGGACACTAGAAGAGAAACTGCAAGAAGTATCTGGAAGATAAGAAGTCCGGGAAAACCGGAAAAGGTATAACTGTTATACAGGTTAATGTCATTGACGTTTTGCTTGCTAGCGAAAATTCTAAGTCTTGGGTATTTGATACCGGATCGGTTGCTCACATTTGCAACTCGATATAGGGGCTTCAGAAGGTGCGTAAGCTGGCAAAGAATGAAGTCATGATGCGTGTCGAGAACGGCGCTGGGATCGCCGCTCAAGCCGTCGGCATTATGCCTCTACGTCTCCCTTCAGGATTTACCTTAGAACTAAGTAACTGTTATTTTGTTCAGGCATTGTGTAGAAACATTATCTCTGGATCATGTTTAGTGCATGATGGGTACTCTTACAAGTCTGAGAACAATGGTTGTTCACTTTATTGTAAGGATATGTTTTATGGATTTGCACCCATTGTTGGGGGCCTTTTCATACTAAATCTTGAATGTGGAAATGATGTCTTTAACGTGAATGCTAAATGCCTTAAGAAGGTTGATACCACCACCACTTTCTTGTGGCACTGTCGGCTTGGCCACATCGGAAAGAAACGCATGCAAAGACTCCAGTCAGATGGAGTTTTACCGTCCTTTGATTTTGAATCATTTGGCACATGTGAAGCTTGTCTGATGGGGAAAATGACCAAGACGCCATTCACGGGTCATCCTGAACAGGCGGGTAAATTATTGGAAATAATACATAGTGATGTATGTGGTCCAATGAGCACTGCCGCACGGGGTGGGTATTTCTACTTCGTGACTTTTACTGATGATTTAAGTCGGTATGGCTATATCTATTTAATGAAGCATAAGTTGGAAACCGTTGAAAAGTTCAAAGAATTTCAGAATGAGGTAGAAAATCATCGTAACAAAAGGGTTAAGTTTCTGTGGTCAGATCGCGGGGGCGAATACCTTAGTCATGAGTTTAGCCAACATCTGAGTGACCGTGGAATCGTTTCACAGCTTACGCCTCCCGGAACTCCACATCGAAACGGAGTGTCGGAACGACGTAACCGAACCCTGTTAGACATGGTAAGGTCGATGATGTCTCTTACAGATCTACCGATATCTTTTTGGGGTCACGCACTGGAAACTGCCGCTCACACACTAAACAAAGCACCGTCTAAGTCTGTTGAGACAACACCACATGAGATGAGGCATGGGAAAAAACCTTGTGTGTCGCATCTTAAAATTTGGGGTTGTGAGGCATACGTAAAGCGTTTACAGCCAAGCAATCTCGATCCCTGATCAGACAAATGTTACTTTGTAGGTTATCCCAAAAACACCATTGGGTATTCCTTCTACCATAAGTCCGAGGGCAAAGTGTTTGTCGCAAAAGTTGGACACTTTCTCGAGAAAGAATTTCTTGCTAAAGAAGCAAGTGGGAGGACAGTACAGCTTGATGAGATTAGTGAATCTTCAGCAACTGTTGATATGGCTAAGGAACCGGAAGAAATTCCGCTAATTATCCCTACAACCGAGTCGGAAGTTGTCGCATGTGATGCGGAAACTTCAGACAAGTTTGTATTTGAACCGCACAGATCAGGTAGGGCTATCGAGCCACCTGAGTGGTTTCATAACAAAATCTTCATTCTTGAAGACGATGAACCTGCGCACTACAAGGAAGCAATGGCGGGGCCCAGCTCAAGGGAATGGCACAAAGCCATGAGATCCGAAATGGAATCCATGTATGAAAATCAAGTTTGGAACTTGGTAGAACTTCCAGAAGGCGTTAAGCCCATTGGTTGTAAATGGATTTTCAAAAGAAAGACGGACACGGATGGTAACATTACTATCCATAAAGCTAGACTTGTCGCGAAAGGGTTCACGCAAGTTCCTAGAGTGGACTACGACGAGACTTTCTTGCCAGTAGCTATGCTTAAGTGTGTACAGATATTACTAGCAATAGCTGCTTATTTCGATTATGAAATATGGCTGATGGACGTCAAAACGGCTTTCCTAAATGGAAATCTCAAAGAAGATGTATACATGATACAGCCTGAAGGTTTTGTCGTTCATGAGAATGCTGGAAAGGTATGCAAACTTCAGAAGGCCATTTATGGTCTGAAGCAAGCATCAAGGAGCTGGAACATTCATTTTGATGAAGTAGTCAAAGAGTTTGGCTTCATCAGGAATGACGAAGAATCTTGTGTTTACAAGAAATTTAGTGGGAGCGCAAAACCATTTCTAATCTTGTATGTGGATGACATATTGTTGATTGGAAATGACGTGAATTTTCTTAGCGAAATAAAAGACTCATTGAAGAAGAGTTTTTCAATGAAAGACTTAGGCGAAGCGGCATATGTATTGGGCATCAGAATCTATAGAGATAGATCAAAACGCCTGATAGCGTTGAGCCAAAGCACGTACATTGACAAGCTGTTGAAAAGGTTCAACATGGAGAACTCCAAGAAAGGCCTACTCCCCATGTCACCCGGCACAGTGCTTTGCAAGAATCAGTGTCCTCGGACTCTCGATCAGCGAGTACAAATGAATGATGTTCCATATGCCTCGACAGTTGGTTCTATTATGTATGCCATGCTATGTACAAGACCGGATGTTTCCTATGCGCTAAGTGTTAGCAGCCGGTACCAAAGTGATCCAGGATTGGAACACTGGGCCGCAGTCAAAAATATTCTTAAGTACCTCAGAAGGACCAAGGATTTACTCCTTGTGTACGGAGGTGATGAAGAGCTCATTGTAAGTGGTTACACTGATGCAGGCTTCATGACTGACCCAGATGACTTCAAATCTCAATCAGGCTATGTTTTCATATTGAACGGTGGCGCAGTTGATTGGAAAAGTTCCAAACAAAAGACTATGGTGGATTCTATGACGGAGGCGGAATATGTTGCAGCATCAGAAGCCTCCAAGGAGGCGGTCTGGATCAAGCAGTTTCTTGAAGACCTTGGTGTGGTTCCAAGTGCGCTGGACCCGGTGGAGATCTATTGTGATAATTGTGGCGCCGTGGCTCAGGCTAGGGAGCCATCTTCGCACCATAAGACAAGACATATTGAACGCAAATATAAACTCATTCGACATCATGTCGAAGCGGGTTTAGTGAAAGTATGCAAAGTTCACACGGATCTGAACGTGTCAGACCCGATGACAAAGCCTCTACCACGAGCAAAGCATGAGCAGTACCGGATAGCCATTGGTGTTAGGGAAGCCATGTAACTGGATTATGACTCTAGTGCAAGTGGGAGTCTATAGGAGATATGCCCTAGAGGCAGTAATAACAGTTATTTTGTATCTCCAAAGTTTGTAATGAATGTTTATGTCCCATGCTATAACTGCAATGATTCTCGAGTCTGCAATATCCACGAGGCTCGGAGGGAAAGTCATGTGCACATGTGGTATAATAAACGGTAAAATGTATTCCTGGTCATGCCTCTAAGACTGGCTCAAGTATTGCATGATGATCTTGTTTTCCTGATCATGGGCATGTCTATGCCGGCAATTTTGAGGGCACAATGTTAGTAGAACACTTGTGTTGAATCGACCCAAATTGATGTTATGCTATGAGATACATTCGTCACAAGTTAATGGTTAATAACACAGAGAAAGTTAATATTTGCATAATTCCTTAGACCATGAGAGTATCGGGTTCCTTCGTACTTGCTTCATGAACTTTGGGGTTTGTTAAACGTCATCCGTAACTGGGTGGCTATTACGGCGGCTTACGGGTTCACGGAAAAGTATGGCAAGTAATGAGATAGCTCAACATTGGGATTTGCTCCTCCGACGATGGAGAGATATTCTCGGGCCCTCTCGGTGTTACGGTATCCATCATCGTCTGGCCAGACACAATTGTGATTTAATCACAGGGATGCCGGAACACGGAAACGAGAAAAGAGAACAAAACCGGTAACGGGGTAACTGGCATAGTGGACAAGTGTTGACCCACGGGGATGCCGATAAATCTCACCTCGGGTGTTTGTAACATATCGCAAAGCAACAGGAATAGCACACGGCAACCGGAGGTTCACTCGAATATTTATTCGTGTGGGTATAGGGGTCAATATGGGTGTCCACGGCTCCCATGTTGATCATTGATCGGAAAGTGTTCCGGGTCATGTCTATACTTCACTGAACCTATAGGGTCACACGCTTAAGGGTCATCTATCTGCTGAATACTAGATAGGGAGTCTGAGAGAAAGTCACCGGAAAAGTTCCGGAGAGAGAACACCGGAATAGTTTCGGTAAAACCGAAAAGTTGTTTCGGAGTATACCATTAAGTCAAATTGGTTTCGGCACACGCCTGGAAATTCTTGGAGGGTGCCAGAATTGTTCTGAAAACTTCTGGGATTTTTCCGGGATAAAAACCGGAAATGTTCCGGAGCTGCTGGAACCGGTTTGGTTGCTTTTCGCAGGTGAAAATCACTAATCCGAAATTGTTTCGGAATGCATCCAAAATCATTTTAGTGGGTACTGGAATTATTCTAAGACCCACAAAAATATTTTCGGATTTAACGGTCGCGGAAAAATGTTTCCGTGAATAGTGAAAGTGCTTTTTGGGCTACTTTATGGAAAGCCACCTTTTAGGGCTTTTCCCAAAAGGCTTCTAGAAGGGATTGGGGACCAAGGAACCCCCTTTGGGGGGGCCCCCTAGGGGTGGCCAGCCAAGATGGAGCTCCTCCATGGAGCTCCACTTGCCTTGCTTTTTTGCCCTTATGGAGGATCCATGTGATGGGTTTTTTGGGTATTTTCCCCCTTGGGTTTTCCTATAAATAGAGGTGGAGAGGCACTCTCCACACTCCTTTCTCACATACACAAGCCATGCATGATCTGGCCTTCTCTCTCCCTCCCCGCGAAATAGTTTCGTAGAGCCGAAAGGCTGTCTGGGTTCCGGCAGGAACTAGTTCTGGACGGCGAAGCCCTACCGGATAGCTGACACCGTATGTGTGCAACCCCGTAGAGAGGTCATAGTTTCGATCTTTTGCCCGAGGGGCTGTTCGAGGGTCCTCCCGAAGGGCTGTCCGAGTTACTGTTCGAGCTTTGAGGGTCCTGCCAAAGGGCTATCCGTGACATCGACCGAGGGACTGTCCGACCGCCTCCCGAAGGGCTGTCCGACGAGGGAGTACATCCTCGCGGTTGGGAGCTTGTAAATCCTAGCTGCGGGGATCTACACCGACGATCTACATTGACTCTACTTCCGCTGCGCTATGAGTCGGTAATGATCAGATCAAACCATGTATGCAGTCTCCATAGTGGTCCTGGGCGTGCTCGCTGTACTGAATTTTTTTGTTTTCTGTCGCGTTCCCCTACAGAGAGGACTCTACATGTTTCTAAGAGGGGAGAAACATGATTTGTTTTCTGTTTGCTCTAGTTTTCTCACCCTACCTACTCCCAATATCCAATGCTAGATTCAGGGGGAGAGGAAGTTCTTTTAGGGAGAGTTAACTAATTCTATTTGATCTTTCTTTTGGGGACATGTATATTCACTCAGTGATACTTTCTTCTACATGTCATCCCAATCTTGGTTTCTTGTTGATCTTGTGTATTTTCTTGATGAAGTTATCTTGTGTTATCTAACCATGTTTTCTCAAGTGTATTTCTTCGGGTATATGATCAAGAACTTCGAGGTAAGTATGTGCATCATACTCATGTGCATGATGACTTCTTGCTTTTGCACATATTGTTTGCAAGAAAATAGTCATGGACATGAGGGTACTTAAACTTCATTTTGTTGCTCTGATGCATATAGCCAAGATACATGTTACATGTGCATTTCCTTTACTTTGTGCTTCTACTTTCCATAAGCTATCAGCATTTACTAGCTGCACATTTATAGGGGGAGCTCATACATGTTACATGTTTCCTTCAAAGCTTTCATACAATCTTCTATTACATCTTTATTTTGAAGCTTTGATGTATGTTCTCATCAATTACCAAAAACGGGGAGATTGAAAGCACATTTGCTCCCTTGGTGGTTTTGGTAATCAATGTCAACATACATGTTGTTGGACTAATAATTTTATCTAGTGGATTTCAGACAAGTTCAACAATGGCATGGCAAGGACAAGAAGATGTGGAACCCTTCAAAATGTCAAGGACAAGTTTGGCATCCACAAGACTCTTCATTTTCATTTTAGTGATCCAAGATCACATTAAGTCCCTTAGGAAAGCCAATACTATTAAAAGGGGATGGGGTGTTAATGATGAGGTTGTTGCTCAAAGTGCTTAGTGGTATTGCTCCAAAAACCCTCAGTCATTCTCCCACAATCACAACTGTCCAAACCCTAAACTTCTATCTCGGTCCCACCGAAACTTCTTCATTCGGACTCACCGAGACCATCACTCATATTGCCACAGCCAAACCCTAGCAATTTGGTTTCACCGAAAAGGATCTCGGTCCCACCGAGATGGCATGACCAAGTTGCTCTAACCACATTATTTCACTTCGGAATCACCGAGTTGAAATAATCGGAATTTCCGAAACTGGGTCTGCCCTAGCCATTGCACTTTCGGTCTCACAGAGTTGTTCCACTTCGGTCCCACCGAAAAGCCTAAAGTTCACATTTTTTACACTAGTCGGTCTCACCAAGTTTATGTTCGGTCTCACCGAGTTGGGTCAAAAGTGTGTAACGGTTGGATTTTTGGTGAAGGCTATATATACCCCTCCACCACCACTTACTCTAAAAGAGAGCCATCAGAACGTGCCTACACTTCCACCATACATTTTCTGAGAGGGAACCACCTACTCATGTGTTGAGATCAAGAGATTCCAATCCAACCATTTGATCCTTGATTTCTAGCCTCTTCAAGTTGCTTTCCACTCCAATCCTTCTCCTACCCAAGCCAAATCTGTGAGAGAGAGATTGAGTCTTGAGGAGACTATCATTTGAAGCACAAGAGCAATGAGTTCATCATGAACACACCGTCTATTACCTTTTGGAGAGTGGTGTCTCCTAGATTGGTTAGGTGTCACTTGGGAGCCTCCAAGATCATGTGGAGTTGAACCAAGGAGTTTGTAAGGGCAAGGAGATCGCCCACTTCTTGGACGGAAGCCATGGTGGAATAGGCAAGGTTGCTTCTTCGTGGACCCTTCGTGGGTGGAGCCCTCCGTGGACTCGCGAAACCATTACCCTTCGTGGGTTGAAGTCTCCATCAACTTGGACGTACGATAGCACCACCTATCGGAATCATGCCAAAAACCACCGTGTCTTCATTGCGTTTGGTCTTCTTTTCTCTACCCCATTGCTTTCTGCACTTTTGCATGCTTTACTATTTCCGCTGCTCTATCTCTAGATATGCATGTGTAGAAAGTCTTGGTGATATCTTAACTAGTGCCAAAATCTGCCTAAATTCCAAGAAAACTAAAAATTGCACCTTTGGTTGGTTAAGAGTCTATTCACCCCCCCCTCTAGACCTATCTCCTACACCCTACAGCACTGTAATCGGCGATGTCAGCACACGACTTGTTCCATCAACAGTGTGCGCTTGTTATTACCATCGCGCACAATTCTTTTAATTAGAATGTGTGCCCGTATATCGCAGACTCCTTGATCTGGCTGACCATTTCTGTTGTTTTGGATCATCGGAAACAGTTCATTCGGGTGAACTGTTTGCCGTCTATCGCACACACACCTTGATCTGGCTGACCGTTTCTGTTGTACTGGATCATCGCAAACAGTTCATCCGAGTGAACTGTATGCTGTCTATCGCACACACCTTGATCTGGCTGACCGTTTCTGTTGTTCTGGCTCATCGCAAATGGTTCATATGGATCAACTTTATGCCATGATTCACACACACAAATCTTTTCTGAATCGTGCTTGATGGACCTGCAATCGCACACAGTTCGTTTTATTGGTGACGGTTTTAGTACGACAACGTTTGCGATTAATGCATCGCACACAATTTGGTCGAGGGGTCTCTAATGCATGTGTCACGCTAGGACCATCCTGCAGTAGTGGATGATGGTGCTCCTTCTGACCAACTGAAACGGAGGGTCTCTACAGATTCTACAACACCATCCTCCAAACAAGATTTGCAAGACAACACATGCATAAACAGTCAACGTAGTTGTGTTGATGATGAGCACATCTCCCCTACCCCACCATCATAGGTGCTTGCTCTAACTTGGCACTGTTATATGTGGTTGCATGTTACGTATGATGTCTAGCTTGTATTGCTTCTAATTTTGTTGAATTGCATCTGCTTAGTTTACACATTATATTTGTGAATAAGACACGTGTTCCTATTTCTAGAACATACAATATCTGTCTATCACGCCATGTTCATACATCAAAGTACTACTGTTCTGTAACCTGCAACAATCACTTATCATAAGACACATTTAACTTGGGAGTGTGATATAGGATGCATCTTGCATTGTTTTCTAGCTTGTACTGCTTCTAATTTGTTGAAATGGCACTTATGACGAGACAGTTTTAACTTGGTGGAGTGACATTCGTTGCATCTTTCATATGGTGTCTAGCTTTCATTGCTTCTAATTTGTTGAAATGCCTGCTGCTTAGTTTACACATCATAGGTGTGAATATGCAATGTTGTCCTTTTTTCTTACATATTCAATCCTCCTATCAAGCGGTCGCCTTACATGAAAGTAGTGTTCGTCAGCATCATGCATCAATGAGTTCTGAAAAGCGAATTTTATTCATTTTTCTTGTGGGTTTGACTTGACAAGTCAATAAAAATAAGAGAGAGGAAGTAAAAAAGTAAGGCAGGGGCTGATGGCGGTCATCTGGCGCCACCGGTAAGGAGTCGCTCTATAGATTCTACTACTACTGCTAGTGTAGTAGAAGTCCCAAGTAAATATGATGGGCCCAACAACCCTACTTCAGCATCCCAGGTGCTTTCTCTAGCTTGGCAGTGTGATATTTGCTTGCATGTTGCATACGGTGTCTAGCTTGTATTGCTTCTAATTTGATTAAATTGCATTTGCTTAGTTTACACATTATACATGTGAACATGGCATGTCTTCCTTTTTTTTGCATATACTACATCTGTCTATTACATGTTCTAACATCGAAGTACTGTTCGTGTCTATCTTGCATCAATCACTTATGACGAGACACCTTTAACTTGGTAGTGTGATATTGTTTGGATCTTGCATATGATTTATTGCTTGTACTGCTTGACATTTGTTTAAATGCCACTTATGACGAGACACTATTAACTTGGTAGAGTGATATTTGTAGCATCTTTCATATGGTGTCTAGCTTCCATTGCATTGCTTCTAATTTATTGAAATGCCTTCTGCTTAGTTTACACATCATAGGTCTGATTATCTCATGACATCCCATTTTTCGTACATATTACATTCTCCTATCACGCGGTTGTCTAACATCAAAGTTCAGTTCGTCTGTATCACACATCAATTAGTTCTGAAGAACTAATTTTTTTTTCCTTTTTGTTGTGGGTTTGACTTGACATGGAAAAAAAGAGAGGAAGGAACATAGAATGGTAGGGGTGGTGTTAGTACTTGGGAGGCACAGAAACGGAAGCGGAATAGCTCTGCAGATTCTGCTGGTACTGATAATGCAATAGAAGGTCGAAGTCCACTGGATAAGTGAACAAACACAGTATCCCCTGCTACACCAACTACAAAATGTACCAAAGACAAATGAACCAAACAGCAATGACAGCCCTAGTGGTTGCAGCACCTTCTTCCACAGTACCAACATGTGCACGAGTTACTCGTTCGACAACTCTGCTAGCGGCAAGTTCCCAAGCTCCCTTGCCACCTGACACTACTTCTGAAGCACTCTTCGCACAAGAGGACTTGGCAAGATCAGATGAACCTTGTGAGCTTCAACACCAAGAAGGTAGTTGATCGAGTCAAGTTACAGTTCCATGCTTCTTTGTATGTAGTCTCACAGTTTGATGTACACTAACACTTCCCATGTTCGTTGTTGAACTAGCACCTAGGCGCAAGAGGAAACAGACATCAGGGATAATGCTCGACAGGTTAACTAAATCTAAAGGAGGAAGAATGGAGATCCATTTTGAGGCAGGTTTAAAAATGCCACGTGATGCTACAAAGTCAGCCAAGTTAGTATCAGAGGCAGCCGTTGCCGTTAGGTGTCATGCACGTATCCTCCCAACATGGATTCAGTATAGGAATGACAAAGACGAAACCTAGTTTAACACCTTCCTCGACCATTTATCTGTAAGTATGGTTATTTATGGAATTTAGTAATGTCGTCTTGCTCTGTCCCATACTTTCTAGGTTGCTGGTAATGAGACTCCTATAATTTTGAACAGATGAGGTTCAAGTTGGATCGGCAAGATGATGCAACCAGACAAGCATGCACTCATGTTTTCAAGTCTGCTCTGCGACAGTATCGGTATAACCTGAGGAAAGCTCACTTTGAAGGCAAGGCTAACAATGAACTTGCCCAAACATCTCCAGTGGAAAATATAACAGATGAAGACTGGACAGCCCTTGTTAAACACGGGTGTGGTCCAAAGTATCAAGTAGGTTATATATATGTGATCAGATCACATGTTGAACTCCTATTTACGCATGTGCCTTACAAATCTATCTTCTTCTAGGTGAACTGTTCAAAGAACAAGGCCAACTGTACAAAAGTGAAATTCCAACGACTCTTGTAACTAGTTGTTGTTTCACTCTTTTGGCTGTGCCATCTTATCATATCAATATTGACTTGTTCCAAATGCAGAGGAAAGCCCGCAAGGACCAGAAAGAACCTGAACCAAATGCGGTGGAAATCTTCAAGGACCATCACACCAGCAAGACGAAGGGCATGACTACACCAGTCAAAGCCGTTGTTGTAAGTCCTTAATCCTCAGGCCTTTGAACTACTGGTTACACTGACTTGTGCATTGAACTGCATTGTTTGCAGCCAATGTCTATTACTCTTTTCAATTTTATACACGGTTGTCTTAACGTATCATTGCACCTTACAAGGTTTAAAAGAGAGGAATGATGTTCCTTTGCTCTTGATCTGTAATCTAGTTCCGTGCGGCACACAACGTTACAATTGCCTGTTTGTCTGATCTCAGTTCTTTTGTGATATGAATGATGTCATACTATGCTCACCGCATTATAAACTTTGTCTCTTTATCCTTAGCTGTCAATACAATGTGAAGAAAGAGACAATACATTAGCCATGGTACATGGTCATATGTTTGGAACCTGGTTTTATTATGTACTTTGCAGTAAAATACAACTAATATTTTACACGGGTTCACCAAAATAAGTTCTGTATATAGACCAAAGCTATTCTGTTTGGTTTTGCTGCCTCATTAATAACTTCTATTCTGGTACTACTAATGTACAAACTCAACTTTTCAGCAAGCTATGGAACAAATGGTGGAACCGCCACAACCTCCTGAAGGTGATGAGGCAACCATAACCACAATGTCACCTCTTGCTGCAGTGGGTCGGTATCTCTCCACTAACAGTGCCAAAAGCACCTTCCTGCGTAATACTGGGTTAGTTGTTAAGGCAACCTTGTCCAAACTACCTCATGAACAAGATCTACAAGCTCGACAGAATGATATATCTGCGCTCCAGACACAAGTCCAATCCCTAACAGACACCCTTTGTGAAACAGGAACAACCATTGTTCGATGTCGTCAAGATATGCATGGTGTTGAAACAAGACTATCAGACATTTGCCATGTTGTTCACGAGCCTAGGAGAAATGACAGCGAAGGTTATGGTGCTCCATCATACACTACAGCATGAAAACGTACTAGTCAGGTCAAATCATCTGAGCTTCTGAACTTTTGATGGTGCATTTACTTTATGGCAACCCTCCTTTTGTTATATGGCTGTAATTTGTTTTGTTGCGATACAACATTTGTTCTAAATGGGCAGCGACCGGCTGAAGAAAACAGCAAGCCATTTTTGTATAGTGTAGGGTGTTCCCTATATTTGCACAGGTGGCGAACTTTGATGCCCAGTGGATGTAATTTGTGCAATCGCCGTAATAGCCTAGCGTTAGTTGCTTGCTTATTTATTTCCTTGTAGTCTTTTTCCTCGGCTTGCTAGTGGCCACAATAACCATGGGCCACATACGGGCCGTGGTAACCACGGGACTCCTAAGGGCCATCGGATCCATGGGCCTCCTACGGGCCATAGGATTCATGGGCCTCCTACAGGGTCGTAGGATACATGGGCCTCCTACGTGCCATAGGATCCATGGGTCGTTGATACGTCTCCAACGTATCTATAATTTATGAAGTATTCATGCCATGTTTACAAAAAATTTATATGGTTTTGGTATGATTTGAATGGAACTAACTCAGACTGACGCACTTTTCAGCAGAACTACCATGGTGTTGTTTTTTGTGCAGAAATAAAAGTTCTCGGATTGGGCTGAAAATTTAAAGAGACCCCCGAAGCTTCGAGGAAGGACCAGAAGCCTCACGAGGAAGCGACCAGCTCAAGGGGTGCGGGTCCCCCTCTAGGGCATGCCTACCGAGCTTGTCGCTCCCTCGTGGGCCCCCTGGCGTGAATCCAACGCTGAAATCCTATAAATATAGAAAACCCCGAAAAGAAACCTAGAACTCCCAAGCCGCCGCCGCAAGCCTTTGTACCGAAGCGATATCATCCGGAGCCCTGTTCCAACACTCTGCCGGAGGGGGGAATCATCACCGGAGGCCATCTTCATCATCCCGGCGGTCTCCATGATGAGGAGGGTGTAGTTCACCCTCGGGGCCGAGGGTATGTACCAGTAGGTATGTGTTTGATCTCTCTCTCTCTCTCGTGTTCTTGATTTGGCACGATCTTGATGTACCGCGAGCTTTGTAATATAGTTGGATCATATGGTGTTTCTTTCCTCTCTATCTTCTTGTTATGAATTGAGTCTTTCCCTTTGAGGTTTCGTCATTGTTGGATTGAATACTTTGGATTTGAGAACACTTGATGTATGTCTTGCATGTGGATACCCGTGGTGACAATGGGTGCTACTTATGAGCTGCGTTGGGATTTCCTCGAAGAGGAGAGGATGATGCAGTACAGTAGAGATAAGTATTTCCCTTAGTTAAAAACCAAGGTTATCAATCCAGTAGGAGAACCACACAGAACCTCGTTAGCAGCACCTACACACACAAAAGCAAATACTTGCACCCAACGCAAACAAGAGGGTTGTCAATTCCCATGGCAGTTACTTGCAAGGATTAATTCTGATAGTGATAGATAGATAAATAAATTGCAAAAAAAATAAAGGAAATAAAATTGCAGCAAGGTATTTTTGGATTTTATATATGATAGATAAATGACCCGGGGGCCATAGTTTTCACTAGAGGCTTCTCTCTCAAACACATATCATACGGTGGGTAAACAAATTACTGTTGGGCAATTGATAGAAAAGCGCAAAGTTATGACGAATTCATGGCAATGATCATGTATATAGGCATCACGTTCAAGACAAGTAGACCAACTCCTGCCTGCATCTACTACTATTACTCCACCCATCGACCGTTATCCAGCATGCATCTAGGGTATTAAGTTAATGAAAACAGAGTAACGCCTTAAGCAAGATGACATGATGTAGACAGAGTAAACTCAAGCAATATGAATA
Organism: Elymus sibiricus; assembly: GCA_039707655.1. Lineage (NCBI taxonomy): Eukaryota > Viridiplantae > Streptophyta > Magnoliopsida > Poales > Poaceae > Elymus > Elymus sibiricus. Next base: position 201,128,438 of record CM077664.1, on the reverse strand, counting down.
AACCCCATCGTTTTATCCTTAATGGCAACAATACAAATACGTGTCTTGTCCCCTAGTTTGTCACTGGGATAGAGCACCGCAAGATTGAACCCATCACAAAGCACCTCTCCCATTGCAAGATAAATCAATCTAGTTGGCCAAACCAAATGGATAGATCGGAGAGAAATACAAAGCTATAACAATCATGCATAAATAAGTTCGGAAAAGACTCAAATATTTCTCATGAATAATCTGATCATAAACCAACAATTCATCGAATCCCAACAAACACACCACAAAAGAAGATTGCATCAGATAGAACTCCAAGAAGATCGAGGAGAACATGGTATTGAAGATCAAAGAGAGAGAAGAAGCTATCTAGCTACTAGCTATGGACCCGTAGGTCTATGGTAAACTACTCACACATCATCGGAAGGGCAGCAAGGTTGATGTAGAAGCCCTCCATGATCGATTCCCCCTCCGGCAGAGTACCGGAAAAGGCCTCCAGATGGGATCGCGGAGGAATAGAAGCTTGCGGTGGCGGAAAAGTTATTCGAGGTGGCTCTCTGGTATATGGGGAATATTTGAGAATTTAGGTCAAGAGGTGCCATGAGGGGCCCACAAGCCTGGGGCGGGGTGCGCCTCCCGAGCTTGTCGCTCCCTTGTGGCTCGTCTGGTCTTCTCCCCTTCTAGGGTATCTCTTGGTCCAGAAAAAATTAATCCAAAGTTTTTTCTTCATTTGGACTCCGTTTGATATTGATTTTCTGAAAAGCCAAAAACAAGCAAAAAAACAGCAACTGACACTGGGCACTAGGTTAATAGGTTAGTCCCAAAAATGATATATAATTGCATATAAAACATCCAAGATTGATACTATAATAGCATGGAAGAATCAAAAATTATAGATACGTTGGAGATGTATCAATGGGGTATTCTATTGAGTCACTTGATGTATGTTTTGGTAATCAACTTGCGGATTCCCGTGACCTTGGGGTAATCTAGGCATATGGATTGGTACACGTTTTCATCTTCTTTTCTCCGATTGAAACTTTGGGGGTACTCTTTGAAGTTCTTTGTGTGGATTGAATATTATGAATCTGAAGATGTTTGATGCATATCGAATAATCAACTCACGGATACTTATGGTGACATTGGAGTATCTAGGTGACATTAGAGTTGGTTGATGTGTATCATATGGTGTTATTTTAGTACGAATTCTAGGGCTGTTTGTGACACTTATAGGGATGGCTCAATAGATTGATCGGAAAAGATAACTTTGAGGTGGTTTCATACCCTACAACAATTTCATCTTATGTTCTCCGCTAGATAAGAACTATGGAGTGATTCTTTATCGCACGTTGAGGGATTGTTATATGATTCAGTTATGTTAGCATTGTTGAGAGATTGCACTAGTGAAAGTATGAACCCTAGGCCTTGTTTCCAAGCATTGCAATACCGTTTGTGCTCACTTTTATCACTTGCTACCTTGCTGTTTTTATTATTTCAGATTACAAAAACATATATCTACTATCCATACTACACTTGTATCACCATCTCTTCGCCAAACTAGTGCACCTATACATTTTACCATTGTATTGGGTGTGTTGGGGACACAAGAGATTTCTTGTATTTGATTGCATGGTTGTTTGAGAGAGACCATCTTCATCCTACGCCTCCCACGGATTGATAAACCTTAGGTCATCCACTTGAGGGAAATTTTCTACTGTCCTACAAAACTCTGTGCTTGGAGGCCCAACAGAGTCTACAAGAATAAAGTGGTGTAGTAGACATCAGTCGTACGGTTCGTGGGCCAAATCCGGACCGCTATATGGACCGTAAAAGGGCCAAAATCGGAACCTACCGTTTATGGGCCCATACCATAATGGGTCGTTAACAGGCCGGAAGACAGCACGGGCTTAATTCTATCAACAGGCATGACGGGTCGTTAATGGGCCGGATTACATGACAGGATGAAAACGGCCCAATGGGTTAACGGGCCACAAACGGACCGATTTTTACCACGGGCTGAATTTGGCCCATTAGCATAATAGGCCAGTAACGGACCGTAAGTAATCGAGGGCCGGAAATGAGCCCAAGAATATATGGGCCCTTAGAAGGTCAAAAGAAAACATGGGCTGGAAACGGCCCAACTGAATCATGGGCCGTTAATGGGCTCAAAGCTGTTCATGATGGGCCAGATTCACCATGGGCCGTCAATGGGCCCAGAGATACAAAAGGCCTCCTATGGGCCGAAAGACGTCACGGGCCATATATGGGCCGAAAGTGACAACGGGCTGGAATCATATGGGACGGCCCACATGACACTACTGGGCCAAATTTTGAAAGGCCATAACGGGTCGTGAGTACCCGGGCCGCAAATGGGCTGTATGCGAATAGGCCGTTAACAGGCTTTCCATGGGCCGGCCTGCTAACTTTTGACCAAGTCAAATGGGCCAGCCTTTTTAACCTAAATGGACCACTATTGGGCCATGCCACGTGTCGATGTATCATAGGCGTCTCTCGTCCAATGAATGGATGACATCTGTCCCAACGCCGAGCTGACACGTGGTTCCGTTGGCTAATGAGAATTTTATATGTGGAAAATCGCCATTGGTCCGGGCTGATAACGGGTTATCGGATCAAAACCCACACCCGATAGCTTAACGGCGACCCGTTACGGTGGATGCCACGTGCCGGTTACCCTTGACAAAAACACTTCATGACGCGACATTTATCGTCATGGAAGTGGACACTTCTGTGATGATAATTTCAGTATTGTCATGGAACACTTCTACGACAGCACAAGTATGACTATCTTGATTCTGTCATAAAATTGTCACGGATGTACATGCATGACAGAAAACGTGACCTACTGTGACAAAGACGTATCATCACGGAAGTTTTTTTTTGTAGTGTAAGTGGGAGCATAATAATATTTCTAAACACTATATGTACTTGACAAATTGTTGATTGGAAATTATATAAATTTCTTGACACGGATTAAGACTTTATTTTTCATAAAGTACTTAGGCAATATATAGTCCTGGTATTAGGCATAATGATCTATGGAGATAGTAGTGTCTAATCGGGCTTAGCCAAAATACATATTGACATAATACTAAAGCAGTTTAGTATGAAATACGCAAGAAGAGTTTATTGTCAAAGTCACATGGAAGGAGTTTTAAGAAAGAATCGGTATCAACACTGATGAGCGGAATACATGATTTTAATCACACTTGTGTTAAATATGTTCCATGATATGTAAACAACCAAATATGTCAAGTACTCCAAGTAAGTTGTGAGTAAAGTTACCAGAATGACCAAATTGTAGATCATAGGACAACAGTGAAAATGTTGTGAAGTACTAACGACATGTTTATCGCATACGGAGAAGATGAAGAGATTGTTGTAAGGAGTTACATCAATGTTGTAAGTAGTACATCGATAAAATCTTCATCTGTGCTCCAAGCAATTTTTGGTTTCAATTAAATGATTTATGGTGGCACAGTAAATTAGAATTGGTCCAAGAAAGTTACTGTAGTGAATTCTATAACAGTAGGCTGAGTATATAGTCGCTTTAGAAGCAACAATAGAGGGTGATGAATCAAAGGTTCATTTATGAACATGGTATGGTTTCTAGATGATTGTGCAAATAGAACACTGTTCTCAATAGTGGTTCCATAGCTCAGTCTAAGGAATCAAAGGTCCTGCCAGTGATTAAATATATACAAAACCCGTTTCACATAAATTATGAATTCTCATGAAAGCATGATAGATGAATAAATATGCAAATGATGCACACATATTTGAAGTTGTCAAGATCTGATAGGACGAAGGCTATACCACAAGCAAAGCATGAACAAACCGGATTGCCATTGGGGTAAAAGAAAATGTGCTAACTAGATTATTGACTCTAGTGCAAGTGGGAGACTGTTGGAAATATGCCCTAGAGGCAATAATATAGTATTATTATATTTCCATGTTCATAACTAAGAATTTATATTTCATGCTATAACTGCTATGATCCTGGAATATGAGATTCAGTGGAAAACTCATATCGTTAAGTGTAACGATAGTCCTAAAACAACATTGAGAGTATGAAGTTAGAAGAACGGTCATATTGAATTGACCCAAACATGTTTGTTATACTTTGAGATAAAATCGTCTGAAATCAATTTTTATAACATGGAGTGTTAACATGCGGTTTTAGTTCTTCAGACCATGAGAGTATCGTAGTCACTTCCTACCATACGGTGGACTTTGGGGTTGTTCAAACATCATCTGTAACACGGTGATCATAACGACAACTTACAGGTTCAAAGGAAAGTTTGATAAGGGACTAGATAGCTCGAGAGTGGGATTTGCTCCTCCGACGATGGAGAGATATTCTTAGGGCCCTCTCAGTGTGACGACATCCATCAATGTCTGGCCATACACAGGTGACTATGTCACGGGGATGTCGTAACACTTCAACGAGAAAGAAGAACAAAACTAGCAACGAGGATGATGGTATAGTGAGCATGTGTATGACTCAGGAGGATACCGATGCATCTCGGGTTTTGTAAAGTATCACAAAGCAAAGGGAACATCACATGATAACCAAAGGTTTACTTGAATGGCATTCGTGTAATCATAGGGATCGATATGGACGTCCACGGTTGCGGTATCGGTCATTGAACGAAGGAGTTTGGTTCATGTCTATGATTTACCGAACCTACGGGGTCACAAGCTTAAGGTAATCACGATATACTGAGTGTTAGTAGGATGAGAGTATCAAGGATTTATTTGTGGAATTTTTTCATTAATATTCAGAATAGTTTTGAGAGGAACCGAAAGCGTTTCGGGGTCACCGGAAGGGTTTCGGAGTTTATCGGGCAATACAAGTATTACCGATAAATAATATATAGGTGGAAAATATTTCCGGTGATGTTAAATTAATAATAAAAGGCTCTAGTAATTGTTAGGAGGCTTTTATATTTGATTTAATATCAACGGGCCTTAAAAGGCCAAGTAGTGGAAAGAGAATTGGGCCACAAGGGCCCAATAGAGGCGGCGCCTCCCTTTCCATGGAAAGGAGGGAGGGGGAATCCCCATCCTCTTTGCCGGCCAAGGAGGGAGGATTCCTTCCCCCTTGTGGCGCCTGATGGGGTCACCTACCACCGGTAGGGACAAGGACTTGACATCTAGGGCCCACCTAAGGCCCACACCATTATTCAGAGACCCGAGGGTCACAGGTGCAATCGGACGCACACTATGAAAGATTCACTCGGACCTTGCACGGATAACACTCGGACGTCCACCCTCCAGTCGACCGGTCGCTTCCACTCAGACAGAGGAGACGTAAGGACGGCGTGGGAACTGCAACGGTCGAGTAGTCTTCAACTAGGCTTTAAACATAGTTATGGCTACCGTTACCTGTAACTGCCGTAGTCATGGCTGTGTCAAACATCCTTAACTGCTGTAGTTATTGTCATTAATGCCCTAGTGACGTGGTGGTGAAGAGGCCCAGTGCACTCCTATATAAGCCGCCCTCTCCCTCCGTCGCAGGGTTCAGCATCCCTTGTAATCACATCCCCCAAGAGCAAAACAAGCCCCCGGGCAATGAGACGTAGGGCTGTTACCTTCTCCGAGAGGGGCCTGAACTCGTAAAAACCGAGTGTCACACCTGTGCTGTAGCTAGGCTCTGCCCCTTCCTTCGTACCCCCAGTATTCATTTTCAGGTTAGCAACCACGACAGTTGGCGCCCACCGTGGGGCGGTACGTTTAGCAAATTTAGCAGTTCAGGTGGAATTTCATCATCACCATGTTAGTCAGCGGCGAAATCCGTTTCGGGGCTCTCAGCTTCATCGCCGACGACTCAGCGTGGCTCCCGGAGGCCCCACTGGACGTGGAGTCACTGCCCATCCGTGGCGCGGCGCACTTCCGCGCATCTTCGCACGGAGTCCTTCTTCGACAGCCATCAGTCCCGTACCGAGTGGTTTCTGTCCTTCCCGCTGGGCGCCGCCGCAAGCGCTCCGGGCGCTCACGGCTCCAGTGCTGGATCAAGCACGCGGTGGCCGTTCAGGCCACAGCGGTACACGTGGTGGCTCTTGAGCCTGATGAGCCCGCCCTCGATCTTTTCACTGAGCTCCACGAGGACTCCATCAGCGAGTCCGAGTGCGAGAGTGTGGAGTCCACCGTCGAGGTCCTCATGGCTGGCATGGAGCAGCGCGGTCTTCTGGGTTATTCCAGTCCCCATGATGGACACGTGGGCACCTCGCGCGGGAACGATGACGACAACCATGGGAACGACCATCATGATCCTTATATCCCGCAATCTCTCACTTGGGATTAGAGCGACGAGCTCCGGTGGAGAAACGAGTGACCTTTGCCCACCCCCGTCACCGGGATGACTCCTGAGGCCCAGGCCATGGAGTCGGCGTGTTTGGCCACTCTGGCCTAGCGAGACCGCCTAGAGCGGCTGCAGAAGGAGTTCCACGATCGCACTCACCAACAACCCAGTTCTAGTCGGCACAAGCGCCAGCTGTTCCCGAGTGATCAGCCTCGGAAGTACCAGGTGCTGAACACCCCTCTGCAGAACCTGGCGGTGGCTACTAGGATCGCTGATTCCATCTAGCCCTCCAATTCTGCAGCCGGGGAAGGGATCCGTCAGATCCAAGCGCTCCTGAAGACGGCCCTGTCGCAGAACGCGGCAATGTTGCAGTCTCGCGATCGCATCCACAGCGCATCAGTGCGTGCCGAGACTATCCAGTCGGCCCATAGTCCTATGGGCTCAGGAAGATGCCGGGCTTCACCTTCCTCCAGAGACCACCACGGGGAGCGGAGGCGCGACCGAGTCATTTTGCCCCGGCGATATGATGATTATGATCGGACCCGCATGCCCCATCCGCGGGACGTCCCATAAGGGCGCCAGCCCTATGCTGACAGGCGCTCTCCCGGGAACGATCGCAGGCCGAGCCCCTCGTACCGTCCGGGTAACCTCCAGGACCCTCAGTTCAATGCGAGATCCGTCCTCGCTCAGAACTTGGTCGATAGAAGGCGGGCCCTGAGGGAAGGCCTTGACGCTGACGTTCCGAGTGGTTTCGCACCCTCCGGACCTGAGTGTTTCAGTCGGTATATTCGGGCTGCTGATATCCCGAACAATTTCAGATTGGCGACAGGCATTAGCAAGTTCACTGGCGAGTTGAAGCCAGAAATTTGGTTAGAGTACTACCAAGTGGCCATCCAGATCGATGGCGGCAACGACAATGTGGCTATGAAGCATCTGCAGCTGATGCTCGTGGGGTCAGCCAGGGCATGGCTCAACCAGTTGACGCCCGACAGTATATATTGCTGGGACGATCTAGCTCGGGTTTTCATCAAGACTTTCGAGGACACGTACAAGCGGCCGGGTGGATTTTCAGAGCTGCAACATTGCATTCAGAAGCAGAATGAGACTCTCCGAGAGTACATCCAGTGGTGGACTACCCGGCACAACACGGTGGAAAACGTCACCGAGCACCAGGCGATCTGCGCCTTCAAGGCTGGCGTCAGGTATCATGAGTTGGCCCTGAAGTTCGGCCGTACTGAGATCCCGACTCTCAGTCGGGCGATGGAAATTGCCAATCGGTACGCCAATGGCGAAGAGGAAGACCGGCTGAGGAGCGGCAAGGGCCGAGCTGGAGATGCAAATCAGTCGGACAGCAACAAGAATAAGAAGCAGAAGCGCAAAGCTGAGGCAGCCAACAATGCGGAGGCTGCGGCCCTAGCTGGCCAAAGCAAAGCCAAGGGTCCACCAAAGCAGAAGAAGGAGTGGGCTGGCAAGAAGAAGGCCGCCCCAAAAAACGACATCCTTGATCATCCCTGCCAGATTCACACGAAGAAGGATGAAGAAGGCAACCTGATCCTGCCAAAGCATACCACTCGGGAATGCATGTTGCTCAAGCAAGAGATGCGGCAAGACCCCTCCGAGGGGAAGGAGGAGGACGAGGACGACGATGGGGACAAAGGCACCTCCGGGTACCCCCCACGTCGAGAAGGTCCTGATGATTTTTGCTGACGTCGAAAGCAAGAGTCGCCTCAAGGTGATTAACCGAGAGGTCAATATGGCGGTTCCGACTGTCACCAAGCTCCTAGACTGGGCCCAGACCCCTGTCACCTTCGACCAGTCGGATCACCCGGCCCACATACCGACCCCTGGGCGGCAGACGCTGGTGGTCGATCCCGCCGTTGGAGGAGTCCGACTGCGCAAAGTCCTCATGGACGATGGTAGTGGGCTGAACATCATTTACACTGATACTCTAGAGGCGATGGGCATTCTGATGTCCCGACTGAGTAAAAGCAATATGCAGTTCCACGGGGTTATCCCCAGGAAAAAAGCGAGGTCACTCGGGAAAATTGCCCTCAACGTCGTATTCGGCGGAGAGAAGAACTTCAGAAAAGAGAGGTCGACCTTTGAGGTGGTAGACTTCAAGAGTGCTTATCACTCCATCCTGGGTAGGCCTGCCTACGCACGATTCATGGCCAGACCATGCTACATGTATCTCAAACTTAAGATGCCAGGGCCGAAAGGCATGATCACCATCACCGGAAACCGGAAGATAGCAGAGGAGTGCTTGCAGAAAGGCTCCCAGATCGTTGACGAGCAGATGGCGTTGGTGGAGCTGGACGAGTACAAGAAAACAGTCAATTCGAGTGATCTGCTCAAGAGCAAGAAGCCGGCTGTGGAATCCGCTTTCCAGCCGACTGGCGATTCGAAGCAGGTTCACATCCACCCGGACGACCCGAACGCTGCCTCAACCAACATATCCATGACGCTCGACAGCAAATAGGAAAGTGAGCTCATCCAGTTCCTCCGTGAGAACTGGGACATCTTCGCATGGAAACCCTCTGACATGCCGGGTGTTCCCAGGGAACTGGCTGATCATCCACTCAGAGTTGACCCGAAGGTGAAGCCTGTCAAAGAACATCTCCGACGCTCCACTCCAGAGAAGCGCAAGGCGATTGGCGAGGAGATCGCGCGACTCTTGGCCGCCAAATTCATCTGTGAAATTTACCACTCTGAGTGGCTCGCCAACGCCGTGTTAGTTCCCAAGAAAAATAAATCTCTTTGAATGTGTATTGACTTCAAACACATCAATCGGGCCTGCCCGAAGGACCACTTCCCTCTCCCCCGTATAGATCAGATCATAGACTCTACTGCGGGGTGCGAGCGCTTATCGTTTCTGGATGCGTACTCCGGGTACCACCAGATCCGAATGTACGGTTAGGATGAAATAAAGACTACATTCATCACCCCATTCGGGTGTTTCTGTTATACCACGATGCCCTTTGGATTGAAAAATGCTGGAGCAACTTTCATGTGCATGATCCAGAAATGCTTACAGAAGCAGATTAGTCGGAACGTGGAGGCTTATATGGATGAAATCGTGGTCAAGTCAAGGAAGGGTTCCGACCTCCTGACTGACCTCGCCGAGACCTTCGCGAACCTGTGCCATTTAGGCGTCAAACTCAATCCGGCTAAGTGTACTTTCGTGGTGCCCTCCGGCAAGTTACTCGGTTTCCTTGTTTCCGAACGAGGGATCGATGCTAACCCCGAGAAGAACGGTGCCATAGTCCGAATGAAACAATCGCAGTGTTTGCATGATGTACAGAAACTCATGGGCTGTCTAGCAGCTCTGAGCAGATTCATTTCATGACTCGGTGAGAAGGCCCTGCCACTCTACCGGCTCATGAAGAAGTCAAAAAAGTTTGAGTGGACTACAGAAGCGCAAGCCGCTTTCCAAGAACTCAAAGCCCTGCTTTCCACCCAGCCGGTGCTTGCTGCTCCGGGCAGCCAAGAGCCATTGCTCTTGTACATCGCGGCCACGAGCCAAGTTGTTCGCACCGTGCTCACTATGGAGCGTGAGGAACAAGGCAAAGCCTACAAAATCCAGAGGCCAATTTATTACATCTCTGAAGTTCTGACCCCTTCCAAGCAAAGATATCCACACTACCAGAAGATGGTGTACGGGATTTACCTGACTGCGAAGAAGCTGGCTCATTACTTTCAAGAGCACTCGGTCACGGTGATAAGCGATGCTCCCCTGTCAGAGATCCTGAACAACAGAGATGCCACGGGTCGAGTAGCCAAGTGGGCCATCGAACTCCTCCCTTTGGACATCAAGTTTGAGGCCAAGAAAGCTATCAAGTTGCAGGCTCTGATGGGTTTCTTAGCCGAGTGGATTGAACAGTAACAGCCAGCCCCGAGTGTCCCTGAACATTGGACTATGTTCTTCGACGGTTCCAAGATGTTAAACGGCTCAGGGGCTGGTGTTGTCCTAGTGTCCCCCAAGGGCGACAGGCTCAGCTACGTACTTCAGATCCACTTTGACTCTTCAAACAATGAGGCGGAATATGAAGCCCTTTTGCATGGGTTGTGCATGGCGATCTCCCTTGGAATCCACCGACTGATGGTCTATGGTGACTCGGACCTGGTGGTGAACCAAGTGATGAAGGAGTGGGACATCCGGAGCCCAGCTATGACATGCTACTGCAACACCGTCCGAAAGCTGGAGAAGAACTTCGAAGGACTGGAGCTCCATCACATCCCACGAATCAAAAACCAGGTGGCTGATAACTTAGCCAAGATTGGTTCCACTCGGAAAGCAGTCCCGAAGAATGTGTTCCTAGAGCACTTGCACTCGCCCACAATCAAGGAAGATCCTTTTGTGGAGGAGCGCCCGCAACCAGTTGGGCCGTCGAATCCGACTGAAATTGACATCCCAGCGGTGGTGGATCTGGTCCAAGAGGTGCTCGTCATCACTCCCGAGTGGACCGAGCCGTACCTCGCATACCTGCTCAGGCAGGAACTCCCTAAAGACAAAGAGGAAGCTCGACAGATCGTCCGCCAATCGAAAGACTTTACCGTCATGGGAGAACAACTCTATAAGAAGAGTGCCACTGGCATCACTCAGCGTTGCATCACGCCGAAGGAAGGGCAGCAGATCCTGCAGGAGATTCATTCAGGAACCTGTGGTCACCACGCTTCCTCTCGGAACTTGGTCGCCAAAGCGTTCCGGGCAGGTTTCTATTGGCCCAGAGCCAACGAGGCTGCTCATGATATCATCGACCAGTGCGTTGGATGTCAGTTTTATGCGAACCAGTCGCACAAGCCACCATCCGCGCTGAAGACAATTCCACTCGCGTGGCCATTCGCAGTCTAGGGACTTGACATGGTCGGTCCACTCCGGACTGGAGCCAGCAGGTTTACGCATCTGTTGGTGGCAGTGGATAAATTCACCAAGTGGATCGAAGCGAAGCCTATAAAGAAGCTGGACTCTTTGACTGCAATCAAGTTCATCAAGGAGATAATCTTCAGGTTTGGAGTCCCCCACGGCATCATCACGAACAATGGGTCGAACTTCGACTCGGATGAATTCCGCGAGTTTTGCTATTCCCAGGGCACTCGGGTCGATTACGCCTCCGTGGCTCACCCTCAGTCGAATGGGCAGGCGGAACGGGCGAATGGATTCATACTCCAAGGACTCAAACCACGTCTCATGCGTGACCTCGCGTACGCAGCAGAAGCCTGGGTCACTGAGCAGCCGTCGGACCTCTGGGGCTTGCGGACGACCCCGAATCGGTCCACGAAGCGCACTTCTTTCTTTTTGGTGTATGGCTCTGAGGCAGTCTTGCCGAGTGATTTGTGCCACAACTCTCCTTGAGTGGGTCTATACTCGGAGGCAGAGGCTGAGGAAGCACGTCAAGATGGCCTCAACCTACTGGAGGAAGAACGCGAATTGGCTCTTGTCAGCATGACTGCATATCAGCAAGACTTGCGTCGCTATCATGATAGACACGTCAGGGGGCGTGCCTTCCAGGAAGGAGACCTAGTCCTCCGACTGGATTAGCAGAAACCCCACAAGCTGGCACCCCCATGGCAAGGGCCATTTGCGATATCAAAGGTACTAAACAACGGAGCCTATCGACTCTACAACTTTGTTAAAAGCAAAGAAGAGCCCCGAGCTTGGAATGCGGATCTGCTCCGCAAATTCTTCATTTAGAATAAATTTCGTTTCCATTGTAATAGTATTCCGAATGAAATTAGATGAATAAAAGTCTTACTTTTCTTGTATTTTTTCTAATTTGGGCCAGTACCGTGTTTTCACTTTGGTGAATAACAGCGTTCGGAAACTAACATACAACCCCCAGTGGGCGTATCGGCTTAGCTGCGAACCAGATTTCGCCTAAGTTAAAAACTATCCAAGTGCGGACATGCTCCACACTCGGGGGCTTAGCCACGAACCAGATTTTGCCTAAGTTAGAAAACTATCCGAGTGCGGACACGCTCCACACTTGGGGGCTTAGCCATGAACCAGATTTCGCCTAAGTTAAAAACTATCCGAGTGCGGACATGCTACACACTCGGGGGCTTAGCCGCGAACCAGATTTCGCGTAAGTTACAAACTAGACAAGTGCGGACATGCTCGACACTCGGGGGCTTAGCTACGAACCAGATTTCACCTAAGTTAAAAAACTATCCGAGTGCGGACACGCTCCACACTCGGGGGCTTAGCCGCGAACCAGATTTCGCCTAAGTTAAAAACGATCCGAGTGCGGACATGCTCCTCACTTGGGGGCTTAGCCGTGAACCAGATGTTGCCAAATTTAAAAACTATCCGAGTGCGGACATGCTCCACACTCGGGGGCTTAGCCGCGAACCAGATTTCGCCTAAGTTAAAAAACTATCCGAGTGCGGACACGCTCCACACTCGGGGGCTTAGCCGCGAACCAGATTTCGCCTAAGCTAAAAACTATCTGAGTGCGGACACGCTCCACACTCGGGGGCTTAGCCGCGAACTAGATTTTTCCTAAGTTAAAAACTATCTGAGGGCGGACATGCTCCTCACTCGGGGGCTTAGCCGCGAACCAGATTTCGCCTAAGTTAAAAACTATCCGAGTGAGGACACGCTCCACACTTGGGGGCTTAGCCGCGAACCAGATTTCGCCTAAGTTAAAAAACTATCCGAGTGTGGACACGCTCCACACTCGGGGGCTTAGCCACGAACCAGATTTCGCCTAAGTTAAAAACTATCCGAGTGCGGACACGCTCCACACTCGGGGGCTTAGCCGCGAACCAGATTTCGCCTAAGTTAAAGACTATCCAAGTACGGACATGCTCCACACTCAAGAACTTAGCAGTGGACCAGATTTCGCCTAAGTTAAAGATTATCCGAGAGCGGACATGCTCCACACTCGGGGGCTTAGCCGCGAACCAGCCTTCGCCTAAGTCTGAAAGAACAACATTGGCAAACGAGACAAAGATCCAAATTGAGGGGAACGTTGCATGAAAATCAAAAAATTTCCTATGAAACACCCCAGATCTAATCTAGGAGATGTATAGCAACGAGCGGGGAGTGTGTCTACATACCCTTGTAGACCGAAAGCACTAGCATCATAACGCGGTTGACGTAGTCGTACTCTTCACGATCCAATCGCGATCCAATCCGATCTAGTGCCGAACGGACGGCAACTCCGAGATTAGCACACATTCAGCTCGATGGCGTCCTCTCCTTCTTGATCCAGCAAGGGAGGGGGAGGAGGTAGATGAGATCGGAACCAGCACGATGGCGTGGTGGTGGTAGTGGCAGCGGAATTCTGGCAGGGCTTCGCCAAGCGCTGACGGAACGTGGAGGAGGAGTACCGGGAGGGAGACGGGGCAAGCGTGGAAGGTGTGGCTGCCCACTGTGCCTCCCCACTATATATAGGGGTGAGGGAGGGGCGTGCCAGCCCTAGCCCCCCTCCCAAGGCAGCGGCGGCGGCCAAGGGGGAGGATTGCCCTCCAAGCCAAGTGAAGGGCCCTCCCCCTTAGGGTTTCCCTTCCCCTAGGTGCATGGGCCAATTAGGGGCTGGTGCACCTGGCCCAATAAGGCCAGGGCACCCCCCTACAGCCCATGCTACTGCTTGGGACGTGGTGGAACCCTCCGAGGACTTCCGGACCCCTCCGGAACCCTCTGGAACCTTCCGGTGACTTCCCGGTACAATACCAAAAAAACCGAACTTTTTCCGTAACCCCGAAAACGACTTTCCATATATAAATCTTTACCTCCGGACTATTCCGGAGCTCCTCGTGATGTCCCAGATCCCATCCGGGACTACGAACAACCTTCGGACTTTCCACTATTAATATCTCAATACTACCGTAGCGCTATCGAACGTTAAGCGTGCGACCCTACGGGTTCGAGAACATGTAGACATGACCGAGACACTTCTCCGGTCAATAATCAATAGTGGGATCTGGATACCCATATTGATTCCCACATGTCCAACGAAGATCTTTATCGGTTGAACCATGATGTCGAGGATTCAGTTAATCCCGTATGCAATTCCCATTGTCCGGCAATATGTTACTTGCCCGAGATTCGATCGTCGGTATCTCCATACCTAGTTCAATCTCATTACCGGCAAGTCTCTTTACTCGTTCCGTAATACAAGATCCCATGACTAACTCATTAGCGACATTGCTTGCAAGCTCTTTATGATGTTGTATTACCGAGAGGGTCCAGAGATATCTCTCTGTCATACGGAGTGACAAATCCCAGCATCGATTCATGCAACCCAACAGACACCTTCGGAGATACCTGTAGAGCACCTTTATGATCACCCAGTTACGAAGTGATGCTTGATAGCACACAAGGTATTCCTTCGGTATCCGGGAGTGACATGATCTCATGGTCTAAGGAACAGATACTTGACATGCAGGAAGCTATAGCAAGTAAACTAAACGATCTGATGCTAAGCTTACGGTTGGGTCTTGTCCATCACATCATTCTCCTAATGATGTGATCCTGTTATCAAATGACAACTCATGTCTATGGTCAGGAAACCATAACCATCTTTGATTAACGAGCTAGTCTAGTAGTGGCTTACTAGGGACACGGTGTAGTTTATGTATTCACACATGTATTTAAGTTTCCGGTCAATACAATTCTAGCATGAATAATAAATATTTATCATGAATAAGGAAATATGATAATAACCAATTTATTATTGCCTCTAGGGCATATTTCCAACAGTCTCCCACTTGCACTAGAGTCAATAATCTAGTTTACATAGTAATGAATCTAACACCCATGGAGTCCTGGTGCTGATCATGTTTTGCTCACGGAAGAGGTTTAGTCAACGGGTCTGCCACATTCAGATCCGTATGTACTTTTGCAAATCTTTATGTCTACAACGGTCTGCTTGGAGCTACTCCAGCTAACTGCTCCACTATTCAATACGTATCCGGATTGAGAACTTTAGTCATCCGGATCAGTGTCAAAGCTATCATCGACGCAACCCTTTACGACGAGCTTATCTTCACCTTCATAAATGAGAAACATGTCCTTAGTACTCTTCAGGTACTTAAGGATATTCTTGACCGCTGTCCAGTGATCTACTCCTAGATCACTTTGGTACCTCCCTGCCAGACTTATGGCAAGGCACACATCAGGTCTGGTACACAGCATGGCATACATTGTAGAGCCTATGGCTGAGGCATAGGGGACGACTTTCATCCTTTCTCTTTCTTCTACCGTAGTCGGGCTTTGAGTCCTACTCAACTTCACACCTTGCAACACAGGCAAGAAACCCTTCTTTGACTGGTCCATTTTGAACTTCTTCAAAATCTTGTCAAGGTATGTGCTCTATGAAAGTCCTATCAAGCATCTCGATCTATCTGTATAGATCTTGAGGCCCAATATGTAAGCAGCTTCACCCATGTCTTTCATTGAAAAACTCTTGTTCAAATAACCCTTTATGCTTTCCAGAAATTCTATATCATTTCCAATCAACAATATGTCATCCACATATAATATTAGAAATGCTACACAGCTCCCACTCACTTTCTTATAAATACAAGCTTCTCCGTAAGTTTGTATAAAATCAAAAGCTTTGATCACCTCATCAAAACGTATATTCCAACTCCGAGATGCTTGCACTAGTCCACAAATGGATCGCTAGAGCTTGCATACTTTGTTAGTATCCTTAGGATCGATAAAAACCTTCCTATTGCATCATATACAACTCTTCCTTAAGAAACCCGTTTTGACATCTATCTACCAGATTTCATAATCATAAAATGCGGCAATTGCTAACATAATTCTAACAGACTTAAGCATCGCTACGGGTGAGAAAGTCTCATCGTAGTCAACCCCTTGAATTTGTCGGAAACTCTTTGCGACAAGTCGAGCTTTATAGATGGTGACATTACAATCAGTGTCTGTCTTCTTCTTAAAGATCCATTTGTTCTCTATGGCTTGCCGATCATCGGGCAGGTCCACCAAAGTCCATACTTTGTTCTCATACATGGATCCTATCTCGGATTTCATGGCCTCAAGCCATTTGTCAGAATCCGGGCTCATCATTGCTTCTTCATAGTTCGTAGGTTCGCTGTTGTCTAACAACATGACTTCCAGGACGGGATTACCGTACCACTCTGGTGCGGATCGTACCCTGGTCGACCTACGAAGTTCAGTAGTAACTTGATCCGAAGTTTCATGATCATCATCATTAGCTTCCTCTCCGGCTGGTGTAGGAATCACGAGAACTTCTTTCTGTGATGTGCTACTTTCCAATTCGGGAGAAGGTACAATTACCTCATCAAGTTCTACTTTCCTCCCACTCACTTCTTTCGAGAGAAACTCCTTCTCTAGAAAGGACCCAGTCTTAGCAACAAAGATTTTGCCCTCGGATCTATGATAGAAGGTATACCCAATGGTCTCTATAGGGTATCCTATGAAGATGCACTTCTCCGCTTTGGGTTTGAGCTTATCAGGCTGAAGCCTCTTGACATAAGCGTCGCATCCCCAAACTTTAAGAAATGACAGCTTAGGTTTCTTGCCAAACCATGATTCATACGGTGTCGTCTCAACGGATTTAGATGGTGCCCTGTTTAAAGTGAATGCGGCTGTCTCTAATGCATAACCCCAAAATGATAGTGGCAAATCGGTAAGAGACATCATAGAATGCACCATATCTAATAGAGTACGATTACGACGTTCGGACACACCATTACGATGTGGTGTTCCAGGTGGCGTGAGCTGTGAAACAATTCCACATTGTCTTAAATGCATACCAAACTCGTAACTCAAATATTCACCTCCACGATCAGATCGTAGAAATTTAATCTTCTTATTACGATGATTCTCTACTTCACTCTGAAAATCCTTGAACTTTTCAAATGTTTCAGACTTGTGTTTCATTAAGTAAATATACCCATATCTACTCAAATCATCTGTGAAGGTTAGAAAATAACGATATCCACCGCGTGCTTCAACACTCATCGGACCGCATACATCGGTATGTATTATTTCCAACAAGTCACTTGCCCGCTCCATTGTTCCGGAAAACGGGGTCTTAGTCATCTTGCCCATGAGGCATGGTTCACATGTATCAAATGATTCATAATCAAGAGATTCCAAAAGTCCATCAGCATGGAGTTTCTTCATGCGCTTTACACCAATATGACCTAAGCGGCAGTGCCACAAGTATGTGGTACTATCATCATTAACTTTGCATCTTTTGGCATCAATATTATGAACATGTGCATCACTACGATCGAGATTCAACAATAATAAACCATTCACCAAGGGTGCATGACCATAAAAGATATTATTCATATAAATAGAATAACCATTATTCTCTGACTTAAATGAATAACCGTCTCACAATAAACAAGATCCAGATATAATGTTCATGCTTAACGCAGGCACCAAATAACAATTATTCAGGTTCAAAACTAATCCCGAAGGTAAACGTAGAGGGAGCGTGCCGACGGCGATCACATCAACCTTGGAACCATTTCCGACGCGCATCATCACCTCATCCTTAGCTAGTCTCCGTTTATTCCGCAGCTCCTGTTTCGAGTTACAAATATTAGCAACCGAACCAGTATCAAATACCCAGGCGCTACTATGAGCACTAGTAAGGTACACATCAATAACATGTATATCAAATATACCTTTGTTGACGTTGCCAGCCTTCTTATCTGCCAAGTACTTGGGGCAGTTCCGCTTCTAGTGACCATTCCCCTTGCAATAGAAGCACTCAGTCTCAGGTTTGGGTCCAGCCTTGGGTTTCTTCACGGGAGCAGCAACTGGCTTGCCATTCTTCTTGAAGTTCCCTTTCTTTCCCTTGCCATTCTTGAAACTGGTGGTCTTATTGACCATCAACACTTGATGCTCTTTCTTGATTTCTACTTCCACGGCCTTCAGCATCGCGAAAAGCTCAGGGATCGTTTTCTCCATCTCTTGCATATTATAGTTCATCACAAAGCTCTTGTAGCTTGGTGGCAGTGAGTGGAGAACCCTATCAATCGCTACTTCATCAGGAAGATTAACTCCCAAGCGATTCAAGCGATTATAGTACCCAGACATTTTGAGTACATGCTCACTAATGGAGTTGTTCTCCTCCATCTTACAGCTAAAGAACATGTCGGAGGTGTCATACCTCTCAACCCGGGCATGAGCCTGAAATACCAATTTCAGCTCCTGGAACATCTCATATGCTCCGTGGTGCTCAAAACGTCTTTGGAGCCCCAGTTCTAAGCCGTAAAGCATGGCGCACTGAACTATCGTGTAGTCATAATTTCTTGTCTGCCAGACGTTCATAGCGTCCAGGTTTGCGGGAGCGGGTGGTTCACCTAGCGGTGCATCAAGGACATAAACTTTCTGTCCAGCAGTGAGGATAATCCTCAAATTACGGACCCAGTCTGCATA
Source organism: Elymus sibiricus (assembly GCA_039707655.1). NCBI lineage: Eukaryota > Viridiplantae > Streptophyta > Magnoliopsida > Poales > Poaceae > Elymus > Elymus sibiricus. The sequence continues at coordinate 201,109,740 of CM077664.1, read as the reverse complement.
GTTCCTACCATCATCTTTCAACTTTTCTTTCTCTAGGAACGCATTAAAATTCAGGGGAGCTACAGCACAAGCCATTGATCTACAACATTAATTTGCAAAGACAATTTAGACTAAGTTCATGATAATTGGTTCTTCTAATCAAATTACTAAAGAACTCCCACTTAAATCAACATCCCTCAAGTTGTCTAAGTGTTACATGATCCACATCAACTGACCCATGTCCGATCATCACGTGAGATGGGGCAGTCATCAATGGTAAACATCTCCATGTTGATCATATCTACTATATGACTCATGTTCGACCTTTTGGTCCTCCGTGCTCCGAGGCCATGTCTGTACATGCTAGGCTCGTCAAGTTTAACCCAAGTATTCTGCATGTGTAAAACTGGCTTACACCCGTTGTATGCGAACGTAGAGTCTATCACACCCGATCATCACGTGGTGCTTCGAAACGACAAACTTTCGCAATGGTGCATACTTAGGGAGAACACTTTTAATCTTGAAATTAAGTGAAGGGGTCATCTTATAATGCTACCGTCGTCCTAAGCAAAATAAGATGCATAAAAATATAAACATCACATGCAATCAATATGTGACATGATGTGGCCATTATCATCTCGTGGGATGAAGATCTCCATCTCCAAAGCACCGACATGATCTCCATCGTCACCGGCATGACACCATGATCTCCATCATCATGATCTCCATCATCATGATCTCCATCATCGTGTCGTCATGTGGTTGTCTCCGCCAACTATTGCTTCTACAACTATTGCTAGCGCATAGCGATAAAGTAAAGCAATTACATGGAGTTTAATCATTGACACACAGGTCATACAATAAATTAAAGACAACCCTATGGCTCCTGCCGGTTGCCGTACTCATCAACATGCAAGTCATGAACCTATTACAAAACATGATCATCTCATACATCAACATATATCACATTACGTTTTGGCCATACCACATCACAACATGCCCTGCAAAAACAAGTTAGACGTCCTCTACTTTGTTGTTGCAATTTTTTACGTGGCTGCTAGGGCAAACTATAAGAACCGTTCTTATCTACTCAAAACCACAACGGTGATATACAAGTTGCCTTTTAACCTTCTACAAGGACTGCCCTTGTCAAATCATATTCAACTAAAGTGGGAGAGACAGACACCCGCAAAGCCACTTTTATGCAATACAAGTTGCATGTCAGTCAGTGGAACCGGTCTCTTGTATGAGGACAAGTAAGGTTGGTCCGAGCCGCTTCATCCCACAATACCGCCAAATCCAAATAAGACAAAGGAAGTAAGCAATGTGAACATCAACGCCCACAACCTTTTGTGTTCTACTCGTGCAAATACATCTACGCATAGACCTAGCTCCTGATGCCACTGAGGGGAACGTTGCATGAAAATCAAAAAAATTCCTACGAAACACCCAAGATCTAATCTAGGAGATGTATAGCAACGAGAGGGGAGTGTGTCTACATACCCTTGTAGACCGAAAGCGTTAGCGTCATAACGCGGTTGATGTAGTCGTACTCTTCACCATCCAATCGCGATCCAATCCGATCTAGTGCCGAACGGACGACACCTCCGAGATTAGCACACGTTCAGCTCGATGGCGTCCTCTCCTTCTTGATCCAGCAAGAGAGGGGGACAAGGTAGATGAGATCGAAACCAACACGATGGCGTGGTGGTGGTGGTGGCAGCGGAATTCCGGCAGGGATTCGCCAAGCGCTGACGGAACATGGTGGAGGAGTAACGGGAGGGAGACGGGGCAAGCATGGAAGGGGTGGCTACCCCCTGCGCCTCCCCACTATATATAGGGGTGAGGGAGGGGCATGCCAGTCCTAGCCCCCCTCCCAAGGCAGGGGGCGGCGGCCAAGGGGGGAGGAGTGCCCTCCAAGCCAAGTGGAGGGCCCTCCCCCTTAGGGTTTCCCTTCCCCTAGGCGCATGGGCCAATTAGGGGCTGGTGCGCCTGGCCCAATAAGGCCAGGGCGCCCCCCTACAGCCCATGCTACTACTTGGGATGTGGTGGAACCCTCCGAGGACTTCCGGACCCCTCCGGAACCCTCTGGAACCTTCCGGTGACTTCCCGGTACAATACCGAAAAAACCAAACTTTTTCTGTAACCCCGAAAACAACTTTCCATATATAAATCTTTACCTCCGGACTATTCCAGAGCTCCTCGTGATGTCCTGGATCCCATCCGGGACTCCAAACAACCTTCGGACTTTCCACTATTAATATCTCAATACTACCCTAGCGCTATCGAACATTAAGCGTGCGACCCTACGGGTTCGAGAACATGTAGACATGACTGAGACACTTCTCCGGTCAATAATCAATAGCGGGATCTGGATACCCATATTGATTCCCACATGTCCAACGAAGATCTTTATCGGTTGAACCATGATGTTGAGGATTCAGTTAATCCCGTATGCAATTCCTTTTGTCCGGTGATATGTTACTTGCCCGAGATTCGATCGTCGGTATCTCCATACCTAGTTCAATCTCATTACCGGCAAGTCTCTTTACTCATTCCGTAATACAAGATCCCGTGACTAACTCATTAGCCACATTGCTTGCAAGCTCATTACAATGTTGTAATACAGAGAGGGCCCAGAGATATCTCTCCGTCATACGGAGTGACAAATCCCAGTCTCGATTCACGCAACCCAACAGACACCTTCGGAGATACCTATAGAGCACCTTTATGATCACCCAGTTACAAAGTGACGTTTGATAGCACACAAGGTATTCCTCTGGTATCCGGGAGTGACATGAAATCATGGTCTAAGGAACAGATACTTGACATGCAGAAAGCTATAGCAAGTAAACTAAACGATCTGATGCTAAGCTTACGGTTGGGTCTTGTCCATCACATCATTCTCCAAATGATGTGATCCCGTTATCAAATGACAACTCATGTCTATGGTCAGGAAACCATAACCATCTTTGATCAACGAGCTAGTCTAGTAGAGGCTTGCTAGGGACACAGTGTAGTTTATTTATTCACACATGTATTTAAGTTTCCGGTCAATACAATTCTAGCATGAATAATAAACATTTATCATGAACATGGAAATATGATAATAACAAATTTATTATTGCCTCTAGGGCATATTTCCAACACAAATATCCGAGTAAACTCTGATCCGTTCGAGTACTCGTAGCAGAAGCAAAGTACGCGAGCCCAAGGCTCGTTAAAGTTTCACGGTTACATCAACCACTCGGCATTCCGAGGCAAATCAACACTTAAATGTTTTTCGATCACTCCGCTGTGGGAGGACTGGCCGGGTCGACGAAGGTGTCAAGGTCAATACCGTCCGCGATCCGAGTGGCAGCCTCGATGAATGTCTCCATGAAGTCCTCAAACTTGAGTCTCTTCTTGTTGGCAACCTTCAGCGACTTCAGCTTCTCCTCGTCCACATCCTTGCAGTGGACGCAGACGAGTGCGAGAGCCACGTCGGCACCGCAGCGAGCAGCAGACTTCTTCCAGGCCTGCACTCAGCTTGGGATGTCCTTTAGCCGAGTCATCATGGACTCCACATCACTCTGAAGTTCTTCGCCTGGGAGCAGTTCTTGATCAATCTTGGACAAAGCGGACCTCGGCCGGATAATGTACCCTACGGCGCTTTTGAGGCACTCCTCCAGATGGAGAATGGCCATGGTGGCACTGTCCTTAAGGAGCTGTCTTGAGGGATCCAGATCCTTCTCGACTCGGTCTGTCTCCAGCTCGAAATTGAAGCAGAATTCTGTTGAGGAAAATGACTCGGTGTCAGAGAAGGCGAAAAATTCTAGAGCAAGCAGACAAAATTCACTCGGCGGTGCGGCTTACCTTCGAGCTTCTTGCCCATCTCCTCACCGAACTCCGGGACGTACTGCTCTAGCTCACCCTTCTTCTCAAGAAGCTTCGTGCTCTGGTCGTTCAGTGCCTGCTTCTCCCCTTCAAAAACACTCGCCTGGGTGCTGTACTTCGTCTCCCACTCAGCATTGGTCTTCCCGAGCTTAGAAGCTTCATTCCTGGCCGCTTCCGCAGCAGCCTTCAGGGCCTTGACCTCCTCTTCGAGCTTACTGACCGAAGCCAGTTTCTCCTCGGCAGCCTTGGTCTTACTCCTGACTTCCTTCTGCGCCAGCGCCGACTCCTTGTCCTTGTCCTCCAGGGCCTGCTTCATGGTTTCTAAAGGAATAGAAGTCCTCAGCCTCAGTACAAGTTGGGCATTCTCGCCACAGACATCTGTTGAAGCGAATTAACTCGAATCAAAGGAAAAATACGACTCGGCGAACAGTCAAACAATGGGATTTACCTCCGAGGGCGTTCTTTTCCTTCTCCAGACGGCTGCTCTTGTGGTTCTCCGCATCCAGATCCACTCAGAGTTGCAGCACTTCCTTCTCCAGGTCGGCGTAGCGAGTCCCCAGTTCGCAGGCCCTCTGCCACAAAACAAGGAAATTGTCAGTCGGGTGAAGGAACAAGCTCAATCAGTACTAGATCCTGAAATACCCTCATACAACTGAGTTGGCAATGAAGAAGATCGAAGACAACAATATTCTGGTCCTCATAGTCGACCTCAAGGCAGACAAAGCTCGACCAGTTTAAAGCTTCCTAGTCTACCAAGCCTTCCACTCGGCCTGCCGAGTGAAAGGCCGCACTTCGAGTGCAACCGAAAGAATAACTCTAAGACTCCCGCCGACTGCTTCCAGTCGATGGCAGTCTCGGGGACTACACCCAGTGGGTGCACTCAACGTGCCCCCACTGGAGAATGACTCGTGTTGATGAGCTAAAAAAATGTGTGCATGTTCTATCTGACTCCTGCCGATTGCCTGCAATCGATGGAAGTCTCGGGGACTACACCTAGTGGGTGCACTCAGCGTGCCCCCACTGGAACAGAAACATTCGGCAAAGACCCCAGTCAATCCGAGTGGAAATGACAAAAATATAGAGTTCTAAGTCTCCCGCCGACTGCTTCCAGTCGACGACAGTCTCGGAGACTACACCCAGTGGGTGCACTCAGCGTGCCCCCACCGGAACGACACACCTAGTGGGTGTGCTTGCCCCGCGCAGCAAACCCACCGACAGAGATGCAATTATCCATTTGGACGACAAAGAGGAAAGCGAATAAAAAAGAGAGGCATCTCCAAGACTCCGACTGGAAATTGTACTTACGATGGCACTTACTCGGACATTGGTCTGCAGCGCCTCACTCGCGTCATACGCCTCCTTCAGCCAGTCGTACATCAGCTTTGCCTGGATCAAGGCCTCCTTGCTCGCGCTCACTTGGTCTTCCGGGATCTTGTGCAGCGTGAAAGCAGTTACAGGAGCCGAATGGGATACAGATGCCGACTGAGACGCAGCCGCCATGGTTACAAGTGCGTAACTGGTCTGAGCTGGAGGACTTTGACCGGCGGGCTTCTTAACAACCTTAGCAGGTGAAACGCGGGTCTTCTGGCCGGCCGAAGCCTCCCGCATGACGATGTCGGCACCGGTCATCGGCCCCTTGTCGGCCTCTGGGTTTGGTGGGTTGGCCTTGTCGTCTTCGTCCAGATGGATGACTTCAGTCGGCGCTACACGAACACTTGGGAAACAATGTCAAGTTGAAAATCAATCAGACAAGATTCGAGACGAATGACGATAGGCAAAACCATACCCTTGGAAGTAGCAGCGTCGGCGGCGTCGCCCTCCGTCTGGCCTCGCTTAGGAGCATTTGGATCCAATGAAGTCATTGACGTCTCATTGCTGCAAGTTAGGATATCACTCGACACATCAGACGAATGAAAATTGCATGGAAAAGAGATTCGGTCTCGGGTACTTACGTTGAAGCCAGTGGCACCGCCACCTTGATCCTTGGCACCGTTGCCTTCTGGGGCTTGGCGGAGACTTGCTTCGGCTGCTTGGGCTGTTTCTCCGCCGAGTCAGTAGACTCCGCCCACAGGCGCTTCGCTCCGTGCGAGGAAGCCAAAGCAGTTGGCCTCGGGTCACTCGGCCTTCGGGCACCCCTTGCTCCGCACTCGGGTCGTTCTTCTCCTTGGTGCGGCGTTCCCGGGGAACAGCCTCGGACGGGGAGGACTCAGCCTCCTCACCCTCCTCGGTGTCACTCTCGTCTTCATCGATTTCCTCCTCCTGCTCGTCGCTTTCCTCCTCCTCCCCGTCGCTGTCATCCGAGTGCTGGTGCTCCGTGTCGCTTGTCACGTCCGCTGGTGACCGGTTGACAGCCGGTACGTTGGAGATCATCTGCTGGAAACTCTGAAAGGGAGAAAACATAAAGTCAAGATCCAGAAACACTGGGAGAAGCTTGTTCGCAATCCGACTGATCTAAAGTATGTTACCTCAACCGGCTGGATGTTCTTCTCGTAAGGGGGCACTCTCCTGGCGCCACGCGGGTTGTCTTGGGCCAAGGTGATGGCCTTGATCTTGCCTGCCAGGACCTCATCGGTCAGCTCCTCCGGGTGCACTCGGGTGTCGTCACCTGGGCCTTCATACATCCACATGGGGTGCGACCTGGCCTGCAGCAGCTGGATCCTCCGAGCCAAGAAGGTCTCTAGCAGATCCATCCTATTGACCCCGGCGTTTACGGCTCCGACCATGGCGACGGTCAAGATCCCGACATCCACCTTTTCTTCCTTGCTCACTTCCAGAGATGGAGGTGCGGTGACTCTCGCTCCCGAGTACGGAGGAAGGACATTCGAAGACCCCGCACTCGGGACGTCCTTGCAATAGAACCAGCTGTCCTGCCAGCCCTTCACTGAGTCGGGAAAACTCATCTTCGGGAAAGCACTCCGTCCCCGCACCTGTATCCCCAGGCCTCCACAGAGCTGGGTCACGTGGGTCTTTTCCCCACTCGGCGAGTCTTTCTTCACGGTCATCGATCGACATGTGAAGATATGCTTAAACAAACCCCAATGCGGATGACAGCTAATGGAGTTCTCACAGAGACAGACGAAAGCCGACAGATACACGATTGCATTGGGAGGAAGATGGTGGAGCTGCGCCCCGAAGAAATCCAGAAATTCTCGAAAAAAAAGGGTGCGAGGGCACGGAGAAACCTCACTCAATATGGGTGACGAGCAGGACGCGCTCGTCTCCCTGAGGCGCGGGCATGATTAATTTCGGGAGAAGACCAAAAGAGCCACGAGGAGGCGACAAGCCTGGAGGGCGCGCCCAGGGGGGTAGGGCGCGCCCCCCAGGCTTGTGGGCCCCTTGTTGCCCCTCCTGACCTAATTCCAGCGCTATAAATTCCCAAATATTCCAAAACCAACAACGAGACAGAAGAGAAAACCTTTCTGCCACTGCAAGCCTCTGTTCTTCCGCGATCCCATCTAGAGGCCTTTTCCGGTACTCTGCCGGAGGGGAATCGATCACGGAGGGCTTCTTCATCAACCTTGCTGCCCTTCCGATGATGTGTGAGTAGTTTACCATAGACCTACGGGTCCATAGCTAGTAGCTAGATGGCTTCTTCTCTGTCTTTGATCTTCAATACCATGTTCTCCTCGATGTTCTTGGAGTTCTATCTGATGTAATCTTCTTTTGCGGTGTGTTTATTGGGATCCGATGAATTGTGAGTTTATGATCAGATTATTCATGAGAAATATTTGAGTCTTCTCTAAACTCTTTTATGCATGATTATTATAGCTTTGTATTTCTCTTCGATCTATCGATTTGGTTTGTCCTACTAGATTGATTTGTCTTGCAATGGGAGAGGTGCTTTGTGATGGGTTCAATCTTGCGGTGCTCAATCCCAGTGACAGAAAGGGACATGACACGTATTTGTATTGTTGCCATTAAGGATAAAAGATGGGGTTTAATCATATTGCTTGAGTTTACTTTGTCTACCTCATGTCATCTTGCTTAAGGCGTTACTCTGTTTCATACTTAATACCCTAGATGCATGCTGGATAGCGGTCGATGGGTGGAGTAATAGTAGTAGATGTAGGCAGGAGTCGGTCTAGTTGTCTCGGACGTGATGCCTATATACATGATCATTGCCATGAATCCGTCATAATTATTTGCTTTTCTATCAATTGCCCAACAGTAATTTGTTTACCCACCGTATGCTATGTGTTCCAGAGAGAAGCCTCTAGTGAAAACTATGGCCCCCGGGTCTACTTTATCATATATAAAAACCTAAAAATACCTTGCTGCAATTTATTTTACTTTTATTTTATTTAGTATTTTAGTTTATCTATTTATCTCTATAAGATTTAATCCTTGAAAATAATCGCTAAGAGGATTGACAACCCTCTTATTTGCGTTGGGTGCAAGTGTTTGCTCTTGTGTGTGCAGGTGCGCTTAACGGAATTTTGCTTCGTTCTCCTACTGGATTGATAACCTTGGTTCTTAACTGAGGGAAATACTTATCTCTACTATACTGCATCATCCTCTCCTCTTCGGGGAAATACCAACGCAGTCTACAAGTAGCAGGAAGAATTTCTAGCGCCGTTGTCGGGGAGACATCATCAAAATTACCAAGTACCTTCGCACAAACTATCATCCACTTGCATTTATTTTATTTGCCTTTTTATTTGCATTTGCCTCTAGTTTTAATCTCCCCCACTTCTAATTTTTTTTTACAAAAACACAAAAATAATTTATTTGCTTGCTTGCTTGCTTTTATTGCCTTCATGTCAAACACACAAGAACAGAAAGTAAAACAAAAAGTTAAGATACTATGGATCCTCATCCACTTGCTATTCTTTTCAAAAAATCCAATTATGATGAACAAATTGCTAGTGAGTTGAGCGCACTTTATTATCTATATGAAGTTTTGCTTGAAAATCATGAATCTGAAAATTGTGATGAAGTGTTAGAAGAAGAAATTTATAAAGAGATTCATGATAGCTCCTTGATTGAAAAGCATGATTGCAATGATGTTATTATAAATTCTATTAATGTCAATTGTGCTAATTATATGCAAAGCTACAAGCTTGGGGATGAAAATTTTGTTATGACCACTACTTATTGCAATGATCACGATTGGGGTGATAATGCTTCTTATGATCTTGAAAATTTATTTAAGCCTCATGATGAATATGCTATTGATAATAATGTTTGCAATAGTATCGAAAGTGGGTTTGGGAGAGTGTCAACTTTAGGTAAAAAGAATCCAACATATTCGGAGAGTGTTCAATCTTATGAATTTTTCGATGAAAGTGGGTTTGGAGAAGTCATGACTTTAGTTGATGATAATCCCACTATTTTGGAAGAGTGTCAACTTTGCATGCATGTGGATCATGAAGAGAATATTTTATATGATAGCTATATTGTTGAATTTGATTATGATCCTACATGTAATTATTATGAGAGAGGAAAATATGGTTGTAGAAATTTTCATGTTACTCAACTACCTCTCTTGAAGTTCAAATTGTTAATGCTTTGTTCTTCTTCCTTGCATGTGCTAGATACTTCTTGTCTTGATAATTTTTTTTCCTATAAAATCCCTATGCATAGGAAGTATGTTAGACTTAAATGTGTTTGTCACATGTTTTTTGATGCTCTCTTTGTGTTTCAACTCTTATCTTTTATGTGAGCATCATTAATATCTCAAGTCTATCTTAATGGCTATGAAGAAAGAGCTTGTTGGGAGACAACCCAATAATTTTTTTATTTCTGTTCTTGAGTGTTTACACAATTATAGCCTCTGTTATGATTGTATTTTCATGTTTTAATTAGTGTTTGTGCCAAGTAATGCCTTTGGGATGATTTGGAAGATAGTATGATAGATGCTCTTGGAAAACAGAAACTTTTGCATCCAATGATGGAATTTTGATTTTTCTCTGGAGCATCATAAAATTCTGAAATTTTTACACAGTATTGATATATGAATTTTACACGTTATCCTAATTTTTCAGAATTTTTGGAGTTACATAAGTATGACGTTAATTCAGATCTTTACAGACTGTTTTGTTTTAGACAGATTCTTTTTTTGTTGCATAGTTTGCTTGTTTTGATGAATCTATGGATCGTATCAGGGGGTATGAGCCATGGATAAGTTGGAGTACAGTAGGATTATTCCAATATTAAATATGAATCAATTTACAATAGTACCTAAAGTTTAAGATTTATTTGTTATACTAACGGATCTCACGAGGTTTCTGTTGAGTTTTGTGTGCTGAAGTTTTCAAGTTTTGGGTGAGACTACGATGGACAAAGGAATAAGGAGTGGCAAGAGACTAAGCTTGGGGATGCCCAAGGCACCCCAAAGTAATATTAAAGGAAGACTCAAGCCTCTAAGCTTGGGGATGCCCCAGAAGGCGTCCCCTCTTTCGTCTACAATCTATCGGTAACTCACTTGGAGCTATATTTTTATTCATCACATGATATGTGTTTTACTTGGAGCGTCTTGTGGTATAGTTTGTTTGCTTTTTAGTTTGTCACAATCATCTTTGCTGAACACACCTTTTTGAGAGGGACACACATTATTCGTGATTTGTTAGAAGACTCTATGTGCTTCACTTATATCTTTTGAGCTAGGCAGTTGCTCTAGTGCTTCACTTATATCTTTTAGAGCACGGCGGTGGTTATATTTTAAAGAAATAGTTGCACTCTCATTCTTCACTTATATCTTTTTGAGAGTCTAATGAATAGCAATGGTAATATGCACGGGTTATGAATTTGGTCCTAATATGATAGGTATTCAGGAGGGATATAATAAAAACTTTCATGTAGATCACTGAATATGATAAGTTTGATTCCTTGCAATAGTTTTGCGATATTAAGATGGTAATATGTGGGAGGTATTAGTAGATAATTGTGGTTTAGTAAGAATATTGGTGTTAAGGTTTGTGATTCCCGAAGCATGCACATATGATCTGTCGTTATGCTAAGAGGTTGGAGCATGATTTATTGTTGATTGTCTTCCTTTGTGTGGCGGTTGGGGGCGCGCGATGGTTAACTCCTACCAACCTCCCCCCCTAGGGGGATGCATAGTAGTACTTTGCTTCGAGGGCTAATAAACTTTCGCAATAAGTATGTGAGTTCTTTATGACTAATGTGAGTCCATGGATTATACGCACTCTCACCCTTCCGCAATTTGCTAGCCTCTTCGATACCGTACATTGCCCTTTCTCACATCGAGAGTTGGTGCAAACTTTGTCGGTGCATCCAAACCCCGTGATATGATACGCTCTATCACACATAAGCCTCTTTATATCTTCCTCAAAACAGCCACCATACCTACCTATCATGGCATTTCCATAGCCATTCCGAGATATATTGCCATGCAACTTCCACCATTCCGTTTTATGACACACATCGTCATTGTCATATTGCTTTGCATGATCATATAGCTGACATAGTATTTGTGGCTCAGCCACCATTCATCATTTTTATACATGTTACGCTACCATCATTGCACATCCTGGTACACTGCCAGAGGCATTCATATAGAGTCATATTTTTGTTCTAGTATGGAGTTGTAATATTGAGTTGTAAGTAAATAAAAGTGTGATGATCATCATTATTAGAGCATTGTTCCAGTGAGGAAAGGATGATGGAGACCATGACTCCCCCACAAGTTGGGATGAGACTCCGGGCAAAAAAATAAAATAAAAAGAGAGGCCAAAAAGAGCCATGAAAAAAAAAGAAAAAAAAATGAGAGAAAAAGAGAGAAGGGGCAATGTTACTATCCTTTTTCCACACTTGTGCTTCAGAGTAGCACCATGTTTTTCATATAGAGAGTCTTCTGTTTTTTCACTTTCATATACTAGTGGGAATTTTTCATTATAGAACTTGGCTTGTATATTCTGATGATGGGCTTCCTCAAATGCCCGAGGTCTTCATGAGCAAGCAAGTTGGATGCACACCCACTTAGTTTTCATGTTGAGCTTTCATACACTTATAGCTCTTAGTGCATCCGTTGCATGGCAATCCCTACTCCTCGCATTGACATCAATTGATGGGCATCTCCATAGCCCGTTGATTAGCCTCGTCGGTGTGAGACTATCTTCTTATTTTTGACTTCTCTTATTTATCTCTACCACCACACTCTATTCCACCCATAGTGCTATATCCATGGCTTGCGCTCATGTATTGCGTGGGGGTTGAAAAAGCTGAAGCGCGTTAAAAAGTATGAACCAGTTGCTTGGCTAAAACCGGGGTTGTGTTTTTCATATAGAGAGTCTTCTGTTTTTTCACTTTCATATACTAGTGGGAATTTTTCATTATAGAACTTGGCTTGTATATTCTGATGATGGGCTTCCTCAAATGCCCGAGGTCTTCATGAGCAAGCAAGTTGGATGCACACCCACTTAGTTTTCATGTTGAGCTTTCATACACTTATAGCTCTTAGTGCATCCGTTGCATGGCAATCCCTACTCCTCGCATTGACATCAATTGATGGGCATCTCCATAGCCCGTTGATTAGCCTCGTCGGTGTGAGACTATCTTCTTATTTTTGACTTCTCTTATTTATCTCTACCACCACACTCTATTCCACCCATAGTGCTATATCCATGGCTTGCGCTCATGTATTGCGTGGGGGTTGAAAAAACTGAAGCGCGTTAAAAAGTATGAACCAGTTGCTTGGCTAAAACCGGGGTTGTTCATGATAAATATTTTGTGTTAAGAAGATGGAGCATGACAGGATTATATGATTTTGTAGGGATAACGTTCTTTAGCATTTTTATTTTGAAAGACATGATTGTTTATTAGTATGCCTGAGTATTGATGTCTTTATATCAAACTATAGATTATTGCTTTGAATCATTCGGATCTTATTATTCATCCCGTAAGAGAGAGATTACATGATGAAACATGATAGGTAGCATTCCACATCAAAAATTCTGTTTTTATCATTTACCTACTCGAGGACGAGCAGGAATTAAGCTTGGGGATGCTTGATATGTCTCCAACGTATCTATAATTTTTGATTGTTCCATGCTATTATAGTATCAATCTTGGATGCTTTATATGCAATTATATGCCATTATATATCGTTTTTTGGGACTAACCTATTAACCCAGTGCCCAGTGCAAGTTGCTGTTTTTTGCTTGTTTTTGCCTTTTCAGAAAATCATTATCAAAAAGTGTCCAAACGAGAAAAAAAGTTCGGATTAATTTTTCTGGATGAGAAGAGACCCACGAAGCTTCGGGAGAAGACCAGAAGAGCCACGAGGAGGCGACCAGGGGGGTAGGGCACGCCCCCCCACGCTTGTGGGCCCCTCGTTCCCCTCCTGACCTAATTCCAGCGCTATAAATTCCCAAATATTCCAAAACCAACAGCGAGACAGAAGAGAAAACCTTTCCGTCGCCGCAAGCCTCTATTCTTCCGCGATCCCATCTGGAGGCCTTTTCCAGTACTCTGCCGGAGGGGGAATCGATCACGGAGGGCTTCTTCATCAACCTTGCTACCCTTCCGATGATGTGTGAGTAGTTTACCACAGACCTACGGGTCCATAGCTAGTAGCTAGATGGCTTCTTCTCTCTCTTTGATCTTCAATACCATGTTCTCCTCGATGTTCTTGGAGTTCTATCCGATGTAATCTTCTTTTGCGGTGTGTTTGTTGGGATCCGATGAATTGTGAGTTTATGATTAGACTATTCATGAGAAATATTTGAGTCTTCTTTGAACTCTTTTATGCATGATTATTATAGCTTTGTATTTCTCTCCGATCTATCGATTTGGTTTGGCCTACTAGATTGATTTGTCTTGCAATGGGAGAGGTGCTTTGTGATGGGTTCCATCTTGCGGTGCTCAATCCCAGTGACAGAAAGGGACATGACACGTATTTGTATTGTTGCCATTAAGGTTAAAAAGATGGGGTTTAATCATATTGCTTGAGTTTACTTTGTCTACATCATGTCATCTTGCTTAAGGCGTTACTCTGTTTCATACTTAATACCCTAGATGCATGCTGGATAGCGGTCGATGGGTGGAGTAATAGTAGTAGATGCAGGCAGGAGTCGGTCTACTTGTCTCGGATGTGATGCCTATATACATGATCATTGCCATGAATCCGTCATAATTATTTGTTTTTCTATCAATTTCCCAACAGTAATTTGTTTACCCACCATATGCTATGTGTTCGAGAGAGAAGCCTCTAGTGAAAACTATGGCCCCCGGGTCTATCTTTATCATATATTAAAATCAAAAATACCTTGCTGCAATTTATTTACTTTTAATTTATTTTGCAATTTATATTTCTATCTATCACTATCAGAATTAATACTTGCAAATAATCGCTAAGAGGATTGACAACCCTCTTATTTGCGTTGGGTGCAAGTGTTTGCTCTTGTGTGTGCAGGTGCGCTTAACGGAATTTTGCTTGGTTCTCCGACCGGATTGATAACCTTGGTTCTTAACTGAGGGAAATACGTATCTCTACTATACTGCATCATCCTCTCCTCTTCGGGGAAATACCAACGCAGTCTACAAGTAGCAAAGGCCGTCTTTCGTGGTGTCTTTTTGTGTTGTCCTTCTCCGGCAAAACGGCCGCCATTTCCTCATACGAAATCAGAATTTGATGTTCTTGGGCTCGTTGGATTCGTATGAACGACACCGACTTATTCCTGGTCATAGATCTTGATTTGGAGCACTTTGTGAAATCACTTTTTCCGACCTCCGGAATGGCCAAGTCTGGCCCCTGAGTGACTCCGTATTGAACCCATACTTGGTCCTTTCATCGTGCTTGGTCCTAGGTTGCTCCAAAACACCTGTAGACACAAGAAAACAAATAAAACTAATAAAAAACAAATAAAACACTAAATGTGCAGTGCTCACAATGATAAGTGCAAAAAACCGGTAAGCATGCATAATGAACAACTATTTGGTTCAATGGGAGATGATATATAAAGAGAACATGCAACAAATGAGATCTAAAAATGCGTAAAATATAGAGCCATCATAATAGTAGTAGATGCAAAATTGTTTCGGTCTACTTGTCACGGACGTAATGCCTATGTACTGGTCATTTATGAATAACATCATAACTTTGCGCTTTTCTATCAATTGCCTAACAGTAATTTAATCCATGATTGCTATGCTCATGAGAGAGATGCCTCTAGTGAAAGCTATGGCCCTCGGGTCCATTCACATCATATTACTAAAACCCTAATTTTCTTGCTGCAATTTATTTACTTTTATTTAGTTTTGCAATTTATATATCTACCACTATCAGAATTAATCCTTGCAATTAACGAGTACAAGGGGATTGACAACCCTCTTGCCCGCGTTGGGTGCAAGTATTTGTTTGTGTGTGTGTGCAGGTACTGTTGACATTTGTTTGTGTGAATCTCCTACTGGTTCGATAAACCTTGGTTAATACCTGCGCACACACAAAGCAAATACTTCCACCCAACGCGGGCAAGAGGGTTGTCAATCCCCTTGTACTCGTTAATTGCAATGATCAAATCTGATAGTGGTAGATAGATAATATAAAAGGAAAATAAAATAAAATAAATTGCAGCAAGTATTTTTACGGTTTTAGTAAATATAAAGTTAATGGACCCGGGGGCCATAGCGTTCACTAGAGGCATCTCTCTCATGAGCATAGTAACGGTGGGTAGACAAATTACTGTTAGGCAATTGATAGAAAAGCGCATAGTTATGATGTTATTCATGGCATGATCAATATATAGGCATTACGTCCAAGACAAGTAGACCGTTAATCTTACTAAATCTACTACTATTACTCCAACCCTCGACCGCTATCCAACATGCATCTTGAGGTATTAAGTTCATAACAAACAGAGTAATGCTTGGAGCATGATGACATAATGTAGACAAGATAAAATCAATTAATATGTTTGAACCCCACCGTTTTACCCTTAGTAGCAACAATACAAATACATGCCTTGCAACTCCTCCCGTCACGGAGTAAGGATACCGCAAGATTGAACCTACTACCAAGCACCTCTCCCACTGAAAATAAATCAATCTAATTGGCCAAAAGAGATAGATAGATC
The DNA here is from genome assembly GCA_039707655.1 of Elymus sibiricus. NCBI lineage: Eukaryota > Viridiplantae > Streptophyta > Magnoliopsida > Poales > Poaceae > Elymus > Elymus sibiricus. The sequence goes on along the minus strand of CM077664.1, from coordinate 201,093,850 downwards.
GGAGAGAAATACAAGGCTATAAAATCACACATAATAAATCTCAGAAAAGACTCAGTTACTTTTAATGAATAATCTGATCATAAACCCACAATTCATCGGATCCCAACAAACACACCGCAAAGATTACATCGAATAGATCTCCGAAGAGATCATTGTATTGAAGATCAAAGAGAGAGAGAGAGAGAGAGAGAGAGAGAGAGAGAGCCATCTAGCTACTGCTATGGACCCGTAGGTCCAGTGGGAACTACTCACACTGTCACACATCATCATGGAGGCAGCAAGGTTGATGAAGATGGCCTCCACGATCGATTCCCCCTCCAGCAGAGTACCGGCGGAGGCCTCCAGATGGGATCGCGGAAGAACAGAGGCTTGTGGCGGCGCTAAAATTGTTTCGAGTCTCGCTCTGGGGTTCCCGAATATTTCTGAATTTATAGAGCTGGAATTAGGGCAAAACGGAGCCTCGTGGGCCCCACAAGCTCAGGTGGTCCCCCCCCGGGCACGCCCCTTGAGCTTGTGGGCCCCTGGTAGGTCTTCTGGCCCTCCCCCGAAGCTTTCAGGGTATCTTCTGGTCCATAAAAAACCACCGTAAGTTTCATCGTGTTTGGACTTCATTTGGTATGGTTTTTCTGCGAAACAAAGAAATAGGCAAAAAAACAGGAACTAGCAGTGAGCACTGAGTTAATAGGTTAGTTCCCAAAAATGATATAGAATGGCATATAAAGCATACAAGATTGATAATATAATAGCATGAAAGAATAAAAAATTATAGATACGTTGGAGACGTATCAATGCCCACATTCCCGTCGGTGATCGCGTTGTAGCCGGCGCGGTCCTCCGCGCTGAGGGTGCGTAGCCACCGTCATGCTGCCCCGCGCGAGTGCTTTGCGCATCCTTGAAGAGCGCCCGTTGCTGGTCGACGAGGTTCGGATCCTCTGCAACCATGGCCATCATGGCCTCCTCGCTCGTGAACTAGCCGTAGATTTGCCCCTTCGCCAACTGGTGATGCACGAGGAGGTCGAGGTTGTAGTGTTGGTCCTCCTGTGAGATCCGGAATGCCGACACCGGTGGCGCTGGATGCACCTCCGTCATGACAGTGTTAAAGTGCGTCTTCACCTGCTTCATGGTGAAGCCGGCATGGCTGGTGTGTGCACGGGCACCGGCTCGTCATCAGCCGTCTCCTTCATCGTTTGGTTGTCGTCGCTCACCTTCGACGAGCTCTCCGGCAGTCCGGCCTCTATCCTCCGCGCACGAAGGGCCTACCAACCGGCCGCAAGGCCGGCCAACTCGTGTTTCAGCTTCGTCGAGAGGTTCCGTCCCGTTGCCCCGTCCGGTCACATCTCTCCCGCATTCAACAGGCGCGGAGATCGCTAGGGTCTCCCCCACATCGAGCACCTAAATCTCACGAAAGAATTGGACATTTAGGGTTCTGTAGGGACGCACATTCGTCCTTGGCCAATCCATGTCGCCGTGGAAAACAACTGAAGCAGGCAAAATTCCTTGTTTCCACCAACCTCCCTTGTTTGTCAAGAAAAGAAAGGGCTCTTGTCATGGAATGGTCTCGTCCGGTAACAAAACACCTGCAAGCAAACAATAAAACTGCTTTCTTCAATCATAAGATCGGGCGCACGCAACTCCCAACTGATCTACTCTACTAGGAGTTTTTTTTTGGAAAAGGAGGTTAAGACCCCCGGCCTCTGCATCAATCGATGCATACGGCCATCTTTATTTATTATTCAACAAAGGTCTAACAAGAACATACATCAAGCCACCCGAAGCCATCACTCACACCTACAAAACTCGATAATGTGGAGTGCTCTCACTCCCCATATCTAAACCCGGTGTCGTCGCCGATCCATCCACATAACGTATCGGAACGAACGGCCGGTGCAGCAGACCTAAAGCGTACACCACATGCATACGTTCTAGACGTCGCCATCTTCATCGGACCGCTGACCCATCTTCAGGAGAGAGATCCGCATCATCCTTTCTAGTCCGTCCGTCCATCCGTCGACGCCACCACGACGCCCAACGGCGCCACCGCCCCGCGCTCGTCCATCCAGACGCGAAGATTCTGAAAGATCTGTCGTGCGTAGCACCTGCCGACCAGGCATGACACAGCGTAGCACCTGTCGGCCAGGCATGACTTGACATCTCCACCAAAAGCTCCGTGCAAGACGAAGCCGCTCCACCTCCTACCTCTGTCTTCCAGCGTTGCTCCACAAACGATGCTCCCAAGAGAGAAAACGACACCGCAGTACCGCCATCGTCCAATCTGGAAGACCAGATCCTAGGGTTTCCCCCGGAGCAGCACGAGTGGGTCGACAGTAGTTACACGACGATGCCTTCATCAAGGTAACGACGCAGAACGCCGCCATCGCCTGCCATCGGCTCGGTTTTCACCGGCAACTATGTCTTCCCGACTCGCAGCCGGAGCTAGATGACGGATCTCGAGATCTGACCATCCAGCGTCAGGCCGACCACCTCCGACGGAGGAGATGGCCACCACCGTCGGCTGCACCGGCCAGATCAGATCTGACCGGAGGCGCCGCCGACCAGTCCACCATGGCCTCCACGCCGTCGCCGCCGATCCGACGCCCGATGGCGCGCCGACCGCAGTCGCCGCCCTTCCCGGTACAGGGCCGCGCCGCGCCTGCAGCTGCCTCCGCCCGAGACAGGGCCGGCCACCACGCCGCCGCAGCCATCGCCGCCGCGCCGCATAGATTGGATCGGCCGCCGAGCTCGCGTCCTAGTCGCCGCCGCCGCGCCGCGCACGACGCCGCCAAGAGTTGCCGCCCGCCACGCCGCCGGACCCCGCGTTAGCCCGGCGCCTCCTCGCGATCTGGCCGTCCCGCGCCGGCCGTGATGCTCGAAGGGTGGAGAAGCCCCGCCGCCGCCCTGCCGGCCAGGCTTTGCCTGGCGGCGCTGCGGACGGCGGCGAGGAGGGGGGAGAGGCGGGTGGGTTCGAGTGGCGGCGGCTAGGGTTTACCCCCGGGTCGCCCACGGGGACGACACGAGGGGGCTACATGGTTTGCTTTCTCTGCAAATAAAAACACTCTAGATCTGTCTGCAGGGCTTGCTGCGTGATCCTGGCCGATGTCCGTTTTGCTTATAATTTCTCGGTAAACTCTCCACAAGGTACGCAGAGATGAAGCGCATGCAGGACGCATAATTGCGTGGCGTGATCATTCATGCGGTGGCGCTTTATGACGGCCTTCCCATGTGTGTCCATAAAAGTGCAGACCCCATCCAGTATGGATGGACTCGTGAGCTTGTCATGCCATGCAGCAACCCATCGATCGCTCGGCACACCACACACAGGCTCTCTTCTCCTCTGAGCGCAAAAGTGAAGCGCCCCCGGCCGGCCGGGATCGATCGATGCGACGTCCCCGTCGTGGTCACCGCCGAGACGCAGCGGAACACATGCGGCGTTGGGCGCATCTCCGGACATCTGGGCCCCGGCCGGCGATCCCAGCCGCGGGGGCCCATTTCTGTTGATCCGTAGGATGGACCTGGCCCCATGTACGAAACCTAAAAAGAGCAGGGCTCAGCTGCAGTTGACAGTACAGTACACCTCATTTTCCCAAGGAAAAAACATCCTGGCAGAGAGAGAGAGAATAATTAATGGTTGGCTCTGAATTTAGTAGTGATCACGTGCGCTGATCATGTGTTTATAGTATGTTTTAAATAGCGGGCTATGGAAAATAGCGGCGGGCCTAAAAATCAACTATAGCGGGTTATAGCGGGCTATTTGTGAAGACGACCATTTAGCGGCACCCTGCTAAAAAGGCTATAGCGCTTTATACACGTACTCATCTCGATGGAAGCATGGATGAAGCGGCATATGCATGCACAGCGACAACGTGGTGATCTGGATTGGATGGACCATTTACGGTTTCCCAACAAGCGAGCCGCCAGCCTCTACAGGGGTCGACGTGGACGGGCATGCAACTGTTGAAAAGAGCCTTTTATCTGTCATGTTCCTGCTTCCTCTGCGGTCCCTTGCCCTTGCACAGATCGAGCGATCCATTTATATAGGCAGATATCCATGCATATGCACGGAGGACGGAACAAGCTATAGGCCAAGAGAGATGGATCTCATCTCTAGATCGGCTCCGTCGAGGATGCACGACGCATTAGATTGTGGCAGCTACGTCTCGACAGGTACATGCATGCATTATATATATGGTTGAGCAGTCTGCGTCGGCCGGCCTGGGCCTGGTCTCGTGCCCATGTTTTAGTTGGAACAGCGAAACACAGACGTGGGCATATGCACTCCAGTTAATGCACCAACGCGCTGCTGCACTGACTGGAGTACTCTTACGACGATGATTATGGCAGTCTGTTTTAAGGTGCGATCGATTATGGTAGTCATTAAATTGGAGGACGGACGGACGTGGGAGCAACAATATACTAGAGATTAAAGTTACGACTACCTATAGATTAAAGTTGGCTAAACTAGGCAAAGGTGGCGAGGGTCCGTGATCTATGCAAGTTGTGGAAATGTACAATTACAGCTCTGTACAGTTTTAAACGTGATTGGGGATGTAGCTCAGATGGTAGAGCGCTCGCTTAGCATGCGAGAGGTAGGGGGATCCATACCCCACTTCTCCATTTCTTTTTTTCTTTTTTTTCTATCATCTACTACCCCTATAAAAGCACGAAGTGCGGAGATCCAAAACTTAATCCTATCCATCTAATCACACCCATACGGTTCAGACATGTTTGGTCTAAAACAGGTGTTTAGCCACTCCACGTTTACCATAACCTCTCTCTAAACAAAACTGCTACCTGCACGCCTGTCCCGAACGGACGTTGTTCCTCCTGGCCGACCCCACTTCTCCATATATTTTTTTTGTTTTTCTATCATCTACTACCCCTATAAAAGCACGAAGTGCGGAGATCCAAAACTTAATCCTATCCATCTAATCACACCCATACGGTTCAGACACGTTTGGTCTAAAACAGGTGTTTAGCCACTCCACGTTTACCATAACCTCTCTCTAAACAAAACTGCTACCTGCACGCCTGTCCCGAACGGACGTTGTTCCTCCTGGCCGACCCCACTTCTCCATTTCTTTTTTTTTGTTTTTCTATCATCTACTACCCCTATAAAAGCACGAAGTGCGGAGATCCAAAACTTAATCCTATCTATCTAATCACACCCATACAGTTCAGACACGTTTGGTCTAAAACAGGTGTTTAGCCACTCCACGTTTACCATAACCTCTCTCTAAACAAAACTGCTACCTGCACGCCTGTCCCGAACGGACGTTGTTCCTCCTGGACGACCCCACTTCTCCATTTCTTTTTTTTTTGTTTTTCTATCATCTACTACCCCTATAAAAGCACGAAGTGCGGAGATCCAAAACTTAATCCTATCCATCTAATCACACCCATACGGTTCAGACACGTTTGGTCTAAAACAGGTGTTTAGCCACTCCACGTTTACCATAACCTCTGCTACCTGCACGCCTGTCCCGAACGGACGTTGTTCCTCCTGGCCGACCCCACTTCTCCATTTTTTTTCTTTTTTTCTATCATCTACTACCCCTATAAAAGCACGAAGTGCGGAGATCCAAAACTTAATCCTATCCATCTAATCACACCCATACGGTTCAGACACGTTTGGTCTAAAACAGGTGTTTAGCCACTCCACGTTTACCATAACCTCTCTCTAAACAAAACTGCTACCTGCACGCCTGTCCCGAACGGACGTTGTTCCTCCTGGCCGACCCCACGACTCCCTCCCCGTCCTCGCCCGGCCTCATCGCCTCCCTCCCCGCCCCTATCGCCGAACCTCCCCGCTGCCGCTACTACGCGGGGTTTGGTAGATCGAGATCGAGAGGAAGCGGGTGACTCGGGAGAGAACAGTCGGGAGGCGGCGGCGCCTTTGCTGGACGAGCGCGACGGCGGCTGGAGGAAGGTCGTGTCTTTGTACACCACCCCTCCCCTGCATGCACCCGCACGCCTATCCCCTCGCTCCGGGAGGTCGAGGACGGGTTCCTCCGGCAAGCACGGGGCACTAATAGTCTCTTTCCCCCATGGTCGGGTCTGCGCGTCGGCAGCTGCAGGAAGGCAAGGATCTGGCCATGCTCCACGACCACCACAACCAAGGCAGGGAGCGCTGCTCCGACCTCCTCTCCTATGGCTCCAAGTTTGACGACGCCCACGACCAGGCGTGCTCCACTCCAAGGTATGAGGAACATTGTATACAGATTGCTTTAACAGTTTTTGTGACGGAATTGTAGAACTTAGTAGTATATCTGTATTTGCAAATTCTGTACTTTGTGGTTATATCAATGTAGTGAATTAGTTTGCCAAAAAAAGTAGTGAATTTGATGTGTCAGACTGTTGTCAGTACCACTCAAACTGACTGCATTTTGATCCCTTTTCGTTTTTCCCTTTGGCTCTGGCAACTTTGGCCATGCACAGATAGTTTAGAAAGAAACAGTAACACAAGGCCATCACTGAACTACTTCTACAACAGTATAAGATATACATATCCTTTAGTTATTGAACTATTTAGCAGTGAAATGGTGTTGAACTATTTAGCTCCCGGACAATCAGTTTGACTTCATGTCCATATGTGACCAAATAGTTTTAGGCTGATAAGTATCACTAGAACCAGCCTCATATTTGACCTCTCTGAACATGTAAAGCAGAGGCTTGCTTCAGCAGCACATGGTCAGTTCCCCTAACCGGCTACCATCTGTTTCGGATTTTCATTTTGATTTTTTCTGGAGATTTCAGGATAGAAAGGCAGCTTTGGAGGGGGGTCACAAAGATCAAGGCTATTGTGTCAAGTACTGTGCTCAAAACGTCCATCGGGTGCATTCATCTCGCATCAGTTCATCACCGACCACCACGCGATTTACATCCACTGCGATCATGGATGACCCCCTGAGACTTGTCGCCATCCTATTCTTCCAGATACAATGGGTCGGCTAATGCGGTATTTTGATATGCTAATCACGCTTCCATTTCACTAAATTCCCAGAACAATACTACTAACAGTGTTCTGTCAACTGCAAAAATCAGAATTATCGCAACATTTTCATGATCTGTATTCCAGCTTTTAGTATATGGTTTGTTTTGAGCACCGGATAAGTGGTCAAGGGTTGTATATAAGAATACTTGTTATGCAGGTCTATCTACACTCTTCTCGGCCTGGAAATATATGTGCTTGCTGACTTGCTTTGCTCACATTGCTGCCGAAACTGTGAGCGGTCCTTGCATGTCTTGTGTATTCATTGAAAGCGTCTAAAATATGGAGTTGCAGCATGGCTGCTAGCTGCTACTTTCATGTTATCACAAAGAAGGCAGAAGCTCTCATTTTCTAGATATGTTGAGTTTAAATATGAAAGATATTTTAAGAACGGAACTTTCAGCATCATATATCTATAGCAATTACGTTTTGAAATGGAATTGATGGCTCCTAAGAATAGTTTACTGAATTCTCCCTAGGTTCTTCGAACTTTATGACCTTAGATGTATTGTGACCTGATGATCGTCGTATTTTTCTTGATATACCAGAAGCTGCAATCACTGCTGATGTACTTCTATATAGCAACTGTGGAGAGGTAAAGAACACTTCAGTTGCTATACTTTCTTCTTTCCCATTTACCTGCTATTTGACTTGTGATGGTTTAATAATCTTTAACCTTCAGGATTCCCAGGTAGGGATGCAAGCGGGCATCCCGCATAAGCCCGCAAAAGCAGTAAATTAGTTCAAACTGAACTAAATCTGAATAGGAGGATTAGAACTGACTTGATCTACTTTGACTACGAAGCGGGGCGGATCGGGCGCTGCTCTGCACCCCTATTCACCTAGCTGGGAAATTTGACAAATTTAAGCAATTCATGAATCCGTCAAAATTTCAGCTGTGAATGGGTAGGCCTCTCGGTGATGGCTGCTCAGGTGAGAGATTATATGCATTGTTACTCCCACACTTGAAACCAAACAACGGTGTGACTATATTCACTAAAAGAAAACTCTATAAATGTACTTCAATATGCTTGAAATTAGACACTGTTGTACTGTGTAAAATTTGATCGTGTGTAATAGTTCTACGAAGGTAATCTTGTAGAGAATAGGCTTAACTGTTGGGGAACGGAGCATGTAATTTCAAAAAATTTCCTACGCTCACGCAAGATCTATCCATGGAGATGCATCGCTACGAGAAGGGGGGAGTGTGTCTACGTACCCTCGTAGACCGTTAGCGGAAGCGTTTCACAACGCGGTTGATGTAGTCGAACAATCCTTCGAGCTCCACCGATCGAGTACCGAACGTACGGCACCTCCGAGTTCTACACACGTGCAGCTCGGTGACGTTCCTCGCCTTCTTGATCCAGCAAGATGTCGAGGTAGTAGATGAGTTCCGTCAGCACGACGGCGTGGCGACGGTGATGGTGAAGTGATTCCGGCAGGGCTACGCCTAAGCTCTCAGAAAATATGACCGAGGTGGAAAACGGAGATCGGGGCACCGCACACGGCTATGGGACAATTGTGTGTCTCCAAGGGGTGCCCCTCCTCCGTATATAAAGGAGGGAGGGGGGAGGAGGCAGCCAAGGGGCTGCGCCCCCATAGGGAGGCCGAATCCCACTAGGGATTCCTCCCATTGGTCGGCGCCCCCCCCCCCCAATCCTACTCCAAGTAGGATTCCTACTTGGAAAGGGGGGAGAGGGAGAAGGAAGGGGGGCCGGCCCCCAACCCTAGCCCAATTCGGTTTGGCCCCCTAGGGGGGGGCGCACCAGCCCCTTGTGGGCTGTTGCTCCTCCCCTACATGGCCCATGTGGCCCATGTGGCCCCCCGGGGGGTTCCGGTAACCCCCCGGTACACCGATAAAATATCCGGAACCTTCCGGAACCTTTCCGGTGTCCGAATACCACCTTCCAATATATGAATCTTTATCTCTCAGACATTCCGAGACTCCTCGTCATGTCCGTGATCTCATCCGGGACTCCGAACAACATTCGGTCACCAATCACATAACTCATATAATACTATATCATCATCGAACCTTAAGTGTGCGGACCCTACGGGTTCGGGAATGATGTAGACATGACCGAGACGACTCTCTGGTCAATAACCAACAGCGGAACCTGGATGCTCATATTAGTTCCTACATATTCCACAAAGATCTTTATCGGTGAACCTCATATGTCAACATACGTTGTTCCCTTTGTCCGGCGGTATGTTACTTGCCCGAGATTCGATCGTCGGTATCCAATACCTAGTTCAATCTCGTTACCGGCAAGTCTCTTTACTCGTTCCGTAATACATCATCTTGCAACTAACTCTTTAGTCACGGTGCTTGCAAGGCTTCTGTGATGCTGTATTACCGAGAGGGCCCAGAGATACCTCTCCGATAGTCGGAGTGACAAATCCCAATCTCGATCCATGCCAACTCAACAAACACTTTCGGAGATACCTGTAGTGCACCTTTATAATCACCCAGTAACGTTGTGACGTTTGATACACCCAAAGTATTCCTACGGTATCCGGGAGTTGCATGATCTCATGGTCAGAGGAACGTGTATTTGACATAGTGAAAGCAATAGCAATAAACTGAACGATCATTTGCTATGCTAACGGTTGGGTCATGTCCATCACATCATTCTCCTAATGATGTGATCCCGTTATCAAATGACAACTCGTGTCCATGGTCAGGAAACCTTGACCATCTTTTGATCAACGAGCTAGTCTAGTAGAGGCATACTAGGGACATAGTATTTGTCTATTATCCACATATGTATTTAGTTTCCGGTCAATACAATTCTAGCATGAATAATAAACTATTATCATGAACGGGGAAATATGATAATAACTAATTTATTATTGCCTCTAGGGCATATTTCCAACAGTCTCCCACTTGCACTAGAGTCAATAATCTAGATTACATCTCCATGTAATTAACACTTAATCAGTTCTAAAGCTGATCATGTTTTGCTTGTGAGAGAGGTTTTAGTCAACGGGTCTGCAATATTCAGATCCGTGTGTTCTTGGCAAATCTCTATGTTATATGTAGATGCTGCTACCACACTCTGTTTGCAGCTACTCCAAAAGATTCCCCACTATACTTATCCGGTCTGAGACTCATAGTCTTTCGGATCAGTGTTTAAAGCTTGCATCGACGTAACCTCTTACGACGAACTCGTTATCATCTCTATTCCTGAGAAATTCTTCCTTAGTCATCTTAAGGATAATTTGACCGCTGTCCAGTGATCTACTCACGGATCACTTTGGTACCTCTTTTGCCAGACACATGGCAAGGCACACAGCTTGGCATACTTTATAGAACCTACGGCCGAGGCATAGGGGATAACCTTCATCCATTCTATTTATTTTGCCATGGTCGAGATTTGAGTCTTACTCAACTTCACACCTTTCACCACAGTCAAGAACTCCTTCTTTGACTGATCCATTTTGAACTTCTTCAAAATCTTGTCAAGGTATATGTTTTGTGAAAGTCATATGAGGCGTCTCAATCTATCTCTATATATTTTGATGCCTAACATGTAAACAACCTTTACCTAGATCTTCAAGTCTTACTCCACTTCACACCAGCCAAGAACTTATTTCTTTTGACTTGATCCATTTTGAACTTCTTCAAAATCTCATCAAGGTGTGTGAAAATCTTTTATCAGGTGTCTTGATCTATCTCTATAGATCTCGATGCCCAAACCGTGGATAACTCAAAAACAGGTTTTTATTGAAAAACTCCTTTCAATTAATTCTTTATGCTTTCCAGAAATTCTACATCATTTCCAATCACATATACTTATTAGAAATGTTATAGAGCTCCCACTCACTTTGTTGTAAATACAAGTTTCTCCATAAACTTGCATAAACCCAAATGCTTTGATCACTTCATCAAAGCGAGTATTCCAGCTCCGAGATGCTTGCACCAGTCCATAGATGGATCGCTGGAGCTTGCATACTTTGTTAGCACCTTTAGGATCGACAAAACCTTCCGGCTGTATCATATACAATTCTTCCTTAAGGAATCCGTAAAGGAATGCCGTTTTGACGTCCATTTGCCAGATTTCATAATCATAAAACGCGGCAATTGCTAACATAATTCTGACAGACTTTAGCATCGCTACGGGTGAGAAAGTCTCATCGTAGTCAACTCCTTGAACTTGGTGATAACCTTTAGCAACAAGTCGAGCTTTATAGACGGTGATATTACCATCAGCATCCGTCTTCTTCTTAAAGATCCATTTATTTTCAATAGCTCGCCGTTCATCGGGCAAGTCTACCAAAGTCCACACTTTGTTCTCATACATGGATCCAATCTCGGATTTCATGGCCTCAAGCCATTTGTCGGAATCCGGGCTTGCCATCGCTTCTTCATAGTTCGAAGGTTCATCGTTGTCTAGCAACATGTCCTCCAAGACTGGATTTCCGTACCACTCTGGTGCGGAACATGTCCTGGTTGACCTTCGAAGTTCAGTAACAACTTGATCCAAAGTTTCATGATCATCATCATTAACTTCTTCTCTGGTATGTGTCGATGTCGCAGAAATTTCTTTCTGTGGCGTACTACTATCCAGAGGAGGTACAATTACCTCATCAAGTTCTACTTTTCTCCCACTCACTTCTTTCGAGAGAAACTCCTTCTCTAGAAAGGATCCATTCTTTAGCAACGAAAACTTTGCCTTCGGATCTGTGGTAGAAGGTGTACCCAACGGTCTCTTTTGGGTATCCTATGAAGACGCACTTATCCGCTTTGGGTTCGAGCTTATCTGGCTGAAGCCTTTTGACATAAGCATCGCATCCCCAAACTTTCAGAAATGACATCTTAGGTTTCTTGCAAACCACAGTTCATACGGTGTCATCTCAACGGATTTAGACGGTGCCCTTGTTTAAAGTGAATGCAGCTGTCTCTAATGCATAACCCCAAAATGATAGTGGCAAATCGGTAAGAGACATCATAGAACGCACCATATCCAATAGAGTACGATTACGACGTTCGGACACACCATTACGCTGTGGTGTTCCATGTGGCGTGAGCTGTGAAACAATTCCACATTGTCTTAAGTGATTGCCAAACTCGTAACTCAAATATTCTCCTCCACGATCAGATCGTAAGAACTTTATTTTTCTTGTTACGATGGTTCTCTACTTCACTCTGAAATTCTTTGAACTTTTCAAATGTTTCAGATTTATGCTTCATCAAGTAGACATAATCATATCTACTCAAATCATCAGTGAACGTGAGAACATAACGATATCCACCGCGCGCCTCAACACTCATCGGACCGCATACATCGGTATGTATTATTTCCAATAAGTTGGTTGCTCGCTCCATTGTTCCGGAGAACGGAGTTTTAGTCATCTTGCCAATAAGGCACGGTTCACATGTCTCAAATGATTCATAATCAAGAGATTCCAAAAACCCATCTGCATGGAGTTTCTTCATGTGTTTAACACTGATATGACCTAAGCGGCAGTGCCACAAATATGTGGTACTATCATTATCTTTTGGCATTCGTGTTATGAACATATGTATTACTACGATCAAGATTCAATAAACCTTTCATCTTAAGTGCATGATCATCAATGATATTATCCAAATAAATAGAATAACAATTATTCTCTGAAATTGAATAACCGTCTTGCAATAAACACTATCAGATATAATGTTCATGCTTAATGCAAGCACCAAATAACAATTATTTAGGTTCATCACTAATCCTGAAGGTAGAGAGAGCGTGGCGATGGTGATCACATCAACCTTGGAGACACTTCCAATGCACATCGTCACCTCGTTCTTAGCTAGCCCTCGTTTATTCCGAAGCTCCATGTTTCAAGTTGTAAGCAACTGAACAAGTATCAAATACCCAGGTGCTCCTACGAGTACTAGTAAGGTACATATCAATAACATGTATATCAAATATCTTTGTTGACATTGCCAGTCTTATTATCTGCCAGTTACTTTCGGGAAGTTCCGCTCCCTGTGACATTTCCCTTTGCAATGGGAGCACTAAGTCTCGGGTTTGGTTCAGCCTTGGGTTTCTTCGCGTGAGCGGCAACTGTTTTACCGTTCTTCTTGAAGTTCCCTTTTCTTTCCCTTGCCCTTCTTGAAACTAGTGGTCTTATTAACCATCAACACTTGATGCTCCTTTTTTTTTGATTTCTACATCCGCAGATTGTAGCATCGCGAATAGCTTAAGGATCTTCTATCCCTTGCATGTTTATAGTTCATCACGAAGATCCAGTAGCTTAGTGATAGTGACTAGAGAACTCTATCAATCACCACTTTATTCGGAAGTCTAACTCCCACTTGATTCAAGTGTTTGAAGTACTCAGACATTCTGAGTACATGCTCACTAACGGAGTTGTTCTCCTCCATCTTGTAGCTATAGAACTTGTCGAAGGTGTCATACCTCTCGACCCGGGTATGAGCTTGAAAAACAAATTTTCAGCTCTTGGAACATCTCATATGCTCCGTGTTGCTCAAAACATATTTGGAGCTCCAGTTCTAAGCCATAAAGTATGGCGCACTGAACTATCGAGTAGTCATCTTTTCTTGTCTGCCAGACGTTCATAACGTCCTCAGACGAAGCCGTAGGGGTATTTCACTGAGCGGTGCATTAAGGACATAAGTCTTCTGTGCAGCAGTGAGGACAATCCTCATATCACGGACCTAGTCCGCATAGTTGCTTCCATCAACTTTCAACTTCGTTTTCTCTAGGAACATAATAAAAACAGGGGAACTACAGCGCGGTCTATTGATCTACAACATAAATTTGCTAAGACAAGTAAGACTATGTTCATGACAATTGAAGTTCAATTAATCAAATTACTTAAGAACTCCCACTTAGATTAACATCCCTCAAGTTGTCTAAGTGTAACATGATCCACATCAACTAAACCACGTCTGATTATCACGTGAGGTGGATTAGTTATCAATGGTGAACATCTTTCATGTTGATCATATCTACTATATGACTCATGTTCGCCCTTATGGTCTCTTGTGTTCCGAGGCCATGTCTGTACATGCTAGGCTCGTCAAGTTTAACCCAAGTATTCTGCGTGTATAAAACTGGCTTACACCCGTTGTATGCGAACGAAAGAATCCGTCACACCCGATCATCACGTGGTGCTTAGAAGCGTCGAACCTTCGCAACGGTGCATACTAGGGGAGAACACTTATCTTGAAATTTAGTGAAGGGATCATCTTATAATGCTACCGTCGTCCTAAGAAAAATAAGATGCATAAAAGGATTAACATCACATGCAATTCAATATATGTGACATGATATGGCCATCATCGTCTTGTGCTTTTGATCTCCATCAGCAAAGCACCGTCATGATCTCCATCGTCACCGGGTTGACACCTTGATCTCCATCGTAGCGTCGTGACACCTTGATCTCCATCGTAGCGTCGTGGTCGTCTCGCCGGCTATTGCTACTACTACTACTGCTAACTTATAGCGGTAAAGTAAATCAATTACATAGCGTTGGCATTGCATACAATAAAGAGACAACCATAAGGCTCCTGCCGGTTGCCTGATAACTTACAAAACATGATCATCTCATACAACAACTTATATCACATCATGTCTTGGCCATATCACATCACCAGCATACCCTACAAAAACAAGTTAGACGTCCTCTACTTTGTTGTTGCAAGTTTTACGTGGCTGCTACGGGTTTGCAAGAACCGTTCTTACCTATGCAAAACCACAACGTGGTGTAGTGATTTCTTTTTGATCTTCTAAAAGAACTCTCTTCATTGAAACCGATTCAACTAAAGTGAGAGAGACAGACACCCGCCAGTCACCGTTATGCAACGAGTGCACGTAGCGGTGAAACCTGTCTCGCGTAAGCGTACGCTTAATGTCGGTCCGGGCCGCTTCATCTCACAATACCGCCGAATCAAGTAACAACTAGTAACGGCAAGCAATATGTATACACCCACGCCCACAACTCACTTGTGTTCTACTCGTGCAAATCACATCTACGCATAGACCTGGCTCGGATGCCACTATTGGGGAACGGAGCATGTAATTTCAAAAAAATTCCTACGCTCACGCAAGATCTATCCATGGAGATGCATCGCTACGAGAAGGGGGGAGTGTGTCTACGTACCCTCGTAGACCGTTAGCGGAAGCGTTTCACAACGCGGTTGATGTAGTCGAACAATCCTTCGAGCTCCACCGATCGAGTACCGAACGTACGGCACCTCCGAGTTCTACACACGTGCAGCTCAGTGACGTTCCTCGCCTTCTTGATCCAGCAAGACGTCGAGGTAGTAGATGAGTTCCGTCAGCACGACGGCGTGGCGACGGTGACGGTGAAGTGATTCCGGCAGGGCTTCGCCTAAGCTCTCCGAAAATATGACCGAGGTGGAAAACGGAGATCGGGGCACCGCACACGGCTATGGGACAATTGTGTGTCTCCAAGGGGTGCCCCTCCTCCGTATATAAAGGAGGGAGGGGGGAGGAGGCAGCCAAGGGGCTGCGCCCCCATAGGGAGGCCGAATCCCACTAGGGATTCCTCCCATTGGTCGGCGCCCCCCCCCCCAATCCTACTCCAAGTAGGATTCCTACTTGGAAAGGGGGGAGAGGGAGAAGGAAGGGGGGCCGGCCCCCAACCCTAGCCCAATTCGGTTTGGCCCCCTAGGGGGGGCGCACCAGCCCCTTGTGGGCTGTTGCTCCTCCCCTACATGGCCCATGTGGCCCATGTGGCCCCCCGGGGGGTTCCGGTAACCCCCCGGTACACTGATAAAATATCCGGAACCTTCCGGAACCTTTCCGGTGTCCGAATACCACCTTCCAATATATGAATCTTTATCTCTCGGACATTCCGAGACTCCTCGTCATGTCCGTGATCTCATCCGGGACTCCGAACAACATTCGGTCACCAATCACATACCTCATATAATACTATATCGTCATCGAACCTTAAGTGTGCGGACCCTACGGGTTCGGGAATGATGTAGACATGACCGAGACGACTCTCTGGTCAATAACCAACAGCGGAACTTGGATGCTCATATTAGTTCCTACATATTCCACGAAGATCTTTATCGGTGAACCTCATATGTCAACATACGTTGTTCCCCTTGTCCGGCGGTATGTTACTTGCCCGAGATTCGATCGTCGGTATCCAATACCTAGTTCAATCTCGTTACCGGCAAGTCTCTTTACTCGTTCCGTAATACATCATCTTGCAACTAACTCTTTAGTCACGGTGCTTGCAAGGCTTCTGTGATGCTGTATTACCGAGAGGGCCCAGAGATACCTCTCCGATAGTCGGAGTGACAAATCCCAATCTCGATCCATGCCAACTCAACAAACACTTTCGGAGATACCTGTAGTGCACCTTTATAATCACCCAGTAACGTTGTGACGTTTGATACACCCAAAGTATTCCTACGGTATCCGGGAGTTGCATGATCTCATGGTCAGAGGAACGTGTATTTGACATAGTGAAAGCAATAGCAATAAACTGAACGATCATTTGCTATGCTAACGGTTGGGTCATGTCCATCACATCATTCTCCTAATGATGTGATCCCATTATCAAATGACAACTCATGTCCATGGTCAGGAAACCTTGACAATCTTTTGATCAACGAGCTAGTCTAGTAGAGGCATACTAGGGACATAGTATTTGTCTATTATCCACACATGTATTTAGTTTCCGGTCAATACAATTCTAGCATGAATAATAAACTATTATCATGAACGGGGAAATATGATAATAACTAATTTATTATTGCCTCTAGGGCATATTTCCAACATTAACAGCCCTGCTTTTATACAAAGTTTAATTTTATGCTCAATAGACCAGTAACATGACTCTACTTATGTGTGTTGTGTAATTAATCCAGAGTAAGAATCTTGGAAAGTTGGAAGGCCTATCTGCATGAAAAAATACTACAAGTGAATGCCCACCATTTTGAAAGCTTTTCCTCCTGTGGGTGCTCTAACAGCTCAAAAAAATGTGATGACATATTAAATTCCTGAATAATGTTCTTTTATCTTGAGGAAATTACATAATGAATGTTAGTGCTCGCCTAAAGGGGAAGTACTATGGGGTAAACATTTAGCCAAATGTAAATCAGAGCCCACCTGAATGTTGTTGCTTTAGACTTCAGAGTTGCAATATTGTTTACATCTTGGACATAGGATAAATGATTTCTCTTATTTACCTTTAAAAATATTCTAGAAGAAAAAACCTACATGACCCTGACCTCAAACTTGCTAATGGTTTTGTCGTTGCAGCAATGGACGAAAGCCCTGGGTTCCTTCAGCTTATTCTAGAGTTCCACTTCTCATAAAGTTAGGGATGATGAAGGCTACAATACTACTCCCTCCAATATAGAGGGAGTACAAGTGAACTGAAACTGTAGCCTGATTCTCATCACGCTTTTTCTCTACAAGATTGACTGGATTGCAGAGATAGTTGGCATCATAGAGTGTATGACACCATGGAATAAGTAAAGGAACTGTAAGTATGAGCTATTTTTCTCCAAAACAGAGTTCAGACAATTCCTTAGAAAAAAGTTCAAAGAATGATGCTACACATACTAACATTTTTCGTCCGATTTATCAAACCATTCACACGCTAGCGCAAAGTGCAGGGCAGCACCGGATCACCAATCGTACTAAGATCGGACCCCATGATGTCATACATGTGGTAGTTTCAAATATCACACGGTCTATGGATCTATATCCTCCGATAATCTTGTAAAACACCTCTGAATCGAAGTAGCCCTAGCCAAATCTAATTATGTACTCCCTCCGTCCGAAAATACTTGTGGGAGAAATGGATAAAAATGGATGTAAAATACGCTAGATAAATCCATTTCTTTGACAAGTATTTTCAGACGGAGGGAGTAGTAATTTATCTACAACACACATGATACAAACTCTATTCTTGTAAAAGACACCACATGTTGGTAGGTTAAACAAATTGTGTATTATCACATTCCATGAGAATTTATAAAGTTAATTTTTATTGTTATGTTTAATTTGCTCGGCACGTGCACGATTACTAGTTGTCTGAAGGTGGAGTAGGACGGCACTGAAGTCCGCCCACGTTCGCATCTGCGAGTTGGATGTCATCAACTGCTTCCATGGACAAGTTAGCCCGACTTAATTAACCAACTTTTTCATCGTCTTGTCTTGGATGCACGGTCTCTTGCGTAGCAGTGCAAAGCTGGTAAGTTTCTAGTACAAATGAGAAATCAATCCCTTTTTTTTTTGCGAAATCAATCCCGTGCAGAAAAAAAAGAGAAATCAATATTACTCCACCGTAAGTATTTGCTACTCCCTCCGTCTTATAATATAATATCGTTTTTGACACTAGTATAGTGTAAAAAAAACGCTCTTATATTATGAGACGGAGGAAGTAACTGATATGCTCATGCTTTCAAAAAAACAAAAACAAAAAACTGATATGCTCCTCACGGTAAGTGCTTTTTCATCAGAATTACGAAACGTCATGGACCGAATGACTATCAAAGTTGATCGTGAGATATTTTACAGAGATTAAATGCGTACACTCTTTTTTTTTTTTTGCGATGGAAATGCGTACACCCCTCTACGTTAATCTGGTTACATATAGTATACTACGTGTTGAACATGTATTATCACATGTACGTATATAGGCTAGGGTCTTGTATCTCTACACCCTCTTTCTCCTTGTATTTCGTATAGCCTTGGGAGATAAGTAGAGGCCCTATACCCTTGTACTCTATATGTGCATATGCACCGATCAATGAAACTATCATTGCATACAATCTTCTCCCCTCAAAAAAAAAAATCATTGCATACAATCTTCTCTTTCCCAACTAACATGGTATCAGATACTCTCCACGATCCCCAACCCTAAGCCTTTGCCACGCCGCCGCCGCACCTACAGCCGCCGCTCCCTCCAGCAGCAGCCGCTGCAACCTGCAGCCGCCGCTTCCCCTCTTCCACGCAGCCGCCGCTTCCCCTGTAGCCGCCGCCTCCCACCCTCCCAAACCCTAGCTTTCCAATTCTTCTCCCTGTCCTCCCGCCGCCGCCATGGACTCCCCTTTCTCCTCTGTCTCCGGTGGATCCAACCCATTCGCCGGTCCTGAGCCTCCCACCGCCAAAGACATCCGTGATCTGAATATCTTCGATTGCGTCCCCATCAAACTCGACCAAACTAGCTCCACGTACTATGCATGGAAAACCTATTTCAATCTTGTCTTCCGTGAATACTTCCTCGCCGATCACATCGACGGCTTCGTCGACGCCAACCTCATGAAGGGTGACTTCGAGTGGTCCGCCATCGAGGCCACGATCATCCGCTAGTTTTTCTTGACCATCTCCAAGGACATCTTTCACACGGTGGTTGCTGATGACGACACCGCATGCTCGCTGTGGAACAAGATTAATGGACTCTTCACCGACCAAAAACTTCAGCGCCTTGTTTTCTTGCAGCAGGAGTTATTGGGATGTCATCAAAACGACTCCTCCATCGATGACTTCCGCATGCGCTTGAAGATGCTCGCCGACGATCTCCGCGACATTGGCGCCAAGATCTCCGACGAACTAATGTTGAGCACCCTAACCGCCGGCCTCAACGAGGACTTCGGCAATGCTGCTTCAAACCTCACCTTGCTCCCTGACCCGACGTTCCACACGGTCGTCGCGTACCAGAGGTTGGAGGAGCGCCGGATGAAGGTACTGAAGCAGTGGGTCGTCCACACCGCTCTCGCCGTTGGCACCACCCGTGGCGGGTTTGCACCGCCACCACCGCAGCCTGCTTCCCAGCAGTCGCGGCCTCCTTTCCAGCAGGTGCCGTTCCAGCCGCCCCAGCACCCCGCGCCGCCCTCTGGGGGTGGCAAGCGCGGCGGCCGCAAGCCGCAGGCCCAGCCAGGACGCGCGCCCTTCAACGTCCAACCCACGCCGCCCTGGTCCGGCGGGTATAACCCATGGACGGGCATTGTGCATGGGATCCTAGGTCCTCGGCCGGCTCATCAGGCGCATTATGGCCCACCCCAGCAGCTGGGTGGCTACCTGATGCTGCCACCCCCACCCCAGCAGCCCACCGGCTCCTACTACCCCAACCCTATGGCACCGCCGCTGCCCCCCTGCCTCGTGGGATCCGGCTCGATCTTCTTGCGGCGCTTCACTCCGCTCTCCATCACCCAACAACTACACCAGTGGCGGCGATTGGTACATGGATACCGGGGCTACCGCCCACATGTCATCTCACCCTGGTAACCTCCACACTTCTACTCCCGTGAACACATCCACTCGTATTACCGTCGGTGATGGTTCTTCCTTACCTATCACACATGTTGGGCATGCTTCCTTTCCTTCATCATCTATGCCTTCATCATTGTCTAATATCTTAGTTTCGCCCGCACTCATTAAAAATCTTGTTTCCGTTTGCTCTTTTACTCGTGAAAATCCTGTAACTGTTGAATTTGACGAATGTGGTTTCTCTGTTAAGGATGCCCGAACCAGGATGGTGCTTCACCGATGTGATAGCCCGGATGAGCTATACCCGGTCCACTCCCCATCTTCCACCACCGTCGCCCCCGTCGCCCTCTCCGCCGGTGTGGACTTATGGCACGCTCGTCTCGGTCATCCAAACTCCGCCGCACTTCGTCATATTCTTCAAAGTTTCAGTTTCAGTTGTAATAAGATCGAGGATCATACTTGTCATGCTTGTCGTGTGGGTAAAACACGTTAGACTACCATTCAGTACTTCATCCACTATTGCATCTTTCCCTTTTCAATTGATACATAGTGATGTTTCGACCTCTCCTATTGCAAGTAACACGGGTTATCTATATTATCATGTTCTCTTGGATGATTTTTCGCACTATGTGTGGACCTTTCCGCTACGGCGCAAATCCGATGTTCTACCCACTCTCACGGCTTTTTACTCATATGTCAAAACGCAGTTCGGTCGTCCTATTCATGCACTCCAAACTGACAATGGGAAAGAGTTCAATAATTTTGCCTTCCAACATCTCCTCACCACACATGGTACTATCTTTCGTCTCACTTGCCCGTACATGTGACAGCCCGAGACCGCCGCTCCAGATGCCTTCCATGTGTTTGCGTGATAGCCGCGTTAATTATTTGTTTGTTGCATTCATTATCGCATCATTCGCATTGCATCGGCACTCCGTTGTCGTCATTTTTCAAAACTTGCATCCGTTCGTAGTTGTTGTTTCTCCTCGTTGCCGTTCGTAGTTTGTCGCTTCTCTCAAAGAGGTAAACATTGGCCTTGTTTTCCGTTGACCTTTTCTCAGACCTGTTGTCTTCGTTGACCTCTCTCGGACCCGCTCGCAACCTAGTCCGAAAACTTCCCCGAACCCGAACTGGGCGATCGTGACCGGTAGGTCCGGATCAATCCCCAAATACCCCAAACATCTTCGGTTTCTTCATTAGACCATCCCGTTGACCCGAAGCCGTTTGATTGCAATCGAAGGATCGAGATCATCTCTGTTTTACTATAAATAGACCACCTACTTGCTAACCCTAGCCCTGTCCCATCCATCCATCCCTTCCAGCGCCGCCGCCACACAGCCACCTGGTCGCCTCCCACATCGGGATCTCCCCCGATCCAAAAATCCTCCCGATCCGTTCCACCCAACCAAATCGCTCCGACCATCTCCCTTGTTTTCCACCACCGCACATCACCCAAGCCACCCATCCACCTCTGACCCGCAGCCTCGCGCCTACCTCTGTGCTCGTGCCGAAGCAGGAGCTCCCCCGAGCCGGAGCTCGTCCGCGAGCAGACCCGTTGCCGCCGTTCCCGACCGCCTCGTCAGCCCCGTCGTTGAAGACGGGCACCACCAGGACCTCCTCAAGCTCGCTCCTATCTGCGCGCCTCCGCCCGAGCTGCCCGAGCTCCTCTGCTCGCACAGCACTGCCCGAACCCCGCCATCCTCGTCCGTCCGTCGCGCAGCCTTGCCTCCATTCCCACGACCCCGCGCCGGGTAGCAGCAGCAGGTCGCCGTGCCTCTGCCCATCTTTCTCCTTCCTCCCGCTTTCCTCTGTCTCTCTCTCGCTCTAATCTCTCAGCTGTCTCTCTGGCCTTGGCCTGTAGGAACTTCCATGGCCACCGATGGAGCTCCAAGCCACAGGTTCTCCCCAACGTCGGCGCTCCTCCAGACCGCCTCAAGCAGTCGGTTCCCTTCCTCCTGCCTCACCGGACTCCGCCGCCCCAGGACAGCACCTCCGGCCTCTCCTTTCCTTCTTTCCTCCGCTTCCTCCTCTTTTCATCTTCTCTGAAACTCCTCTCTGTTTTTCTCTGAACAGGAGCACCACGCCATGGCCTTACAGCTCCCGTCGCCACCCTACTCCGTTCGTCGCCGTCTCCGCCAGATCCGGCGAGGCCCTGCGTCCCCGGCCTCGCCCTCGCCTCCCGTCGCCTGCAGCGCCGCCGCCCCCTTCTGCTTCGTCGTCGCGCGCGAGGAGGACGACCCCAAGAGGTCCTCGTCGCCCCTGCTCACTCGAGCGCGTTGACCATGCGTGCCAGGACGACCCCTGCCTCCTCCAACCCAGCCGCCAAGGCCCAGCCTCGCCACTGCAACCCCGCCACCATCTTCGGCCAAGGCCCCTAGGTGAGCACCCAGAAGCTATCCTCCGCCCAGTGCATTGTTCCAGATTCGGCCCGATAGTGTTTTTTTTTCTCTGTTGCGAATTTAGCAAATATCCAGGGAATTGCAGATTTATAGAAAACCCCTTGCACTTCATGCATATAATAACTAATTAACCGTGCATTGGATTAAAATGATATATATATATATATATATGTAAAATGCATAGAATTTCATGTAGTTTCATCATATCCAACTTTCATCCATGTTAAAAATGTTTAAAATTGTTGTTTGCATTAATTTGCATAAATGACATGCTAAAATAGTTTATTTCATAACTAAATAACCGTAGCTTCGAATTAAATAAACTTTATATGTAAATGGGGTAGAAAAATGTGTAGATTATCATGGTGCACTTACTTTTCCTGTTTAACAACAATAAAATATGATTTTAGGCAAAACAGTACCAAATTCGAAATTTGCATATGGGG
This sequence comes from Elymus sibiricus, assembly GCA_039707655.1. Classification (NCBI taxonomy): domain Eukaryota; kingdom Viridiplantae; phylum Streptophyta; class Magnoliopsida; order Poales; family Poaceae; genus Elymus; species Elymus sibiricus. Next base: position 201,070,806 of record CM077664.1, on the reverse strand, counting down.
ATTTTCCGGAATTGCTATGTGTTGTTTCCGACCTCATTTAAATTGCCTAGATAGGTAGTTTACTTGTGCTTCATCTCTTGCCATGTTTTACAACATTTAATCTTGTCCTGTGCATAAACGGGAGTGAACTAAATAATTGAACGTGGAGTTTCGTCAATATGCAACTCGTTGCATATTGAGCTTCACTTAATGTGTAGTATTTATTTGTTGCATCTTGCCATGAGATGCCTCTTTAAATTTGACATGCATCATACTTGGTTGTGCATCATGCCATGATTATGCTTGTGTGTTTACCATGTTGTTTGCTTCTTTCCGGTTGTGCTTCTTCTCGATAGTGCCGGTTACATTGCGAAGTGTGAGGATCCGTTCGACTACGCTTGTTCGACTACTTTACGGATTCGGTCTTCTTCCTAGCGGGATTTCAGGCAAGATGATCATGACCTTGGATATCTCGACTATCTTTGCTTGCTAGTTGTCTCGTTGCTATCGCTATGTCGCGCTTCCTATCACATATATGTCAGCCTCCCATATGCCATGAAACAGCCTCTAACCACCCTTACCCAGCAAACCGTTGTTTGGCTATGTTACCGCTTGCTCAGCCCCTTTCTTATAGTGTTTTAGTTGCAGGTGCAGTGCAGGTTATTCCATGTTGGGACATGGGTATGTTTGGATATCACAATATCTCTTATTTAATTAATGCATCTATATACTTGGTTGTGTGTGGAAGGCTCGGCCTTTTGCCTAGTATTTTGTTCCACTCATGCCGCCCTCATTTCCGTAATACCGGTGTTATGTTCCTTGATGAGTGCTTCTAACACATGTGGGGCATATGGGAACCCCCCTGATCACTTGTTTTAGGATAAGACTTCTCCAGCAAGGCCCAACATTGGTTTTAACATTTGCCAACATGAACCTAATAATTAATGCATAGAGGGTCGCCACCTCGGGGATTCTTTTAATTCCAACATAACTCGGGCCAGCGGCAAAACACAACCGTTGGTCCACCTACCTAGCAGTCGGCGGAGCCGCCTTGGGGCAACTCGAGGTATTTGGCTACCGTCCACTTAGCATAGACGGATGATGCCCGTAGATAGAGAGCGCGCGGCTGTAGACACGGATCTGGCTCACTGGGAGGTCTTGCTGGTTTAGTTTTGCCTGTTACGAGTGGCTTGTCCACCGGGATTCCTTATCGTAAGCATCGTGCTATCATGGTGTGAGGATGTTCCATTGTATGCGTGTGGTAATTTATAATGGACTACTTGGAGCACCCCTGCAGGGTTAAATCTTTCGCGAAGTCGTGCCCGCGGTTATGTGGCAACTTGGAAATTTATAACCTCCGGTTGTAGAGAACTTGACACTAAATCTAATTAAAATACACCAACCGCGTGCGTAACCGTGATCGTCTCTTTTCGAGGGAGTTCGGGAGGAGAACACGGTGGGGTTATGTTTGACTCGTAAGTAAGTGTTCAGGATCACTTCTTGATCATATTAATTTGCTCCCGTTTATGCGTAGTTACTCTTCTTATTCTGTTACTTGTAAGTTAGTCACCATACAATGCTTAGTGCTTGCAGCAACCTTACCACTTATCCATTCCATACCGATTAAGTAGTCTTGATACCCATGGTAATGAGATTGCTGAGTCCTCGTGGCTCACAGATTACTACAACAACAGTTGCAGGTACAGGTAAAGCAATGATCTGACGTGAGAGTGTAAGTGCATCAAGTGCCCCCTTAGTGGTTTTGGAGTATTGAAGACAAATAGGTTGAGGAACTAATGTGTTTGTGAGTATACACAGGAGACAGAGTCCCTGGAGATTTGGTTTAACACATGGAAGACGACCCCTAAAAATAGATTTCTTCAAGTGAAGAATTTGGTGATGAAATTGGTACAGCCTTTAAAGAAATTGATGTGAAGACTTTGAAGCTTGAAGACTTTTGTTTTCATAGTTTCTTTTCTTCTTCTTTGAATCATAGGAAAAACCGTACTGTTAAAGGGGGTCTAGGTGAAACATATTTCGCATTTCCAAAGTGATGCTCAAACTTACTCAAACCTATACACACAAAAGCCGCTTCGAGTGAAGCCTTTGGAAATCTCCAGTACAGCTGACGCATTTGCTAGCGACAGTGATGAAGTTCATCTGGTCGCTGACGAATTTGGTCAGGCTGAGGAGTTAGGAGTTCGCCAGTGCGATCTGCCTACCGTGAGGAAATTGAGTGCCCCGACAAAATTGAGAGTTCAATTTTCCGACCGTTGCTACGCCGCGTGCCAGCTGTCGAGCGGATCCTTATCCTGACAACAGTCGAATCAGTGAAGGGCATTTATGACAATTCATGTCGGGTTGCCCCCTGGCTATAAATAGTCGCCCCCCACAACCACTTGTTGGTTCGCTGCTCCGAGAAAACTTGACACTTGTCATTTGAGAGCAACCCATCCTCTGACGACTTTGAGAGAACCCAAGTGAGGAAAACCCAACCAGAGCCTAAGTGACTGAGCATCACTGAAGAAGTTGATCTATGTGATCCGACGCTTGTTACCTTTGTCATTCCTCCAGACGGTTAGGCATCATGTTCTGAGCACCCAAGAGTAATTGTGGCGTGCCGGTGAACAAGTCTGTGAAGGTTTCGGAAGTCTGCCTTGAAGACTTACCACGAGTGATTGGGCGAGGTCTAAGTGACCTTAGCTCAAGAGGACTACGGTGAGGACTAAGTGTCCTTTGAGTTGCGACTCAGCCGCCTCAACCAGACGTACAGTTGATACAGCAACTGGAACTGGTCTACCAAATTGCTGTGTCTTCACCGAGCCAACCTGGTTTCAAATTCCTCACCCTCTCTTACTTTATTCCGCTGCTGAAGAATTTGTGATCTATCCTCTGACAAATTTGAACTGAAGTATTTGATGATTCCGTCTTTCATTTCCTCAGTTCATATTCTTCATGCTTGTATGATTGTATGATTGCATGTTCTTCACTCTTACATACCCTGATCGCATGTACTCTGATTCTGTGATGACTTAGTTTCCCTTGTGTTTCTATTTCTTCACTCTCATCTTCGTCAAATTCATCAGAGTTTGACGAATTTCTAATAATTTCCCATTCACCCCCCCTCTGGGAGATAACCTGCGCTTTCAATTGGTATCAGAGCAAGGTACTCCCTTGTTCTGTGTGATTTTGGTTTAACCACCTGGAGTTTTAGTTATGTCGACCGTAGGTATGATCAAGGTCTCCGCTGCGTGCCCCATCTTCGATGGCACAGACTATCCCTACTGGAAGAACAAGATGCGAATGCATCTTGAGGCTATTGACAACGATCTCTGGTTCGTCGTCGAGAACGGCGTCCCCACCATTTCACCAAGTATCAATGCTGCTGACGTGAAGCGATTCAAGCAACTGGACTCTCAAGCAAAGAACATCATTTGTGGTCATCTCAACAAAGGACAGTATGGCAGAGTGAGTGCACTGGAAACCTCGAAGCTTATCTGGGACCGGCTTTCAAAAGTGAATGAGGGTGTTTCCACTCAACGCGACTCCCGAGTTGATGTTCTGCGCAACCTCTTCAATCACTTCAAAAGACTCGACAACAAAAATGTACAGCAAACCTTTGACCGCCTCACTGATATCTCCAATGAGCTTCAAGCTCTTGGTGCTGCTGACATCACCGATCATGAGGTGGTGAAGAAATTGCCGAGGTCTCTGGACAGTTCCTTCGACACTTTGGCACTGATGAATAAGAGCGCCCTGATTACAAGTCACTGGATCCTTTTGACATTCTTGAGAGGCTCAACACACATGAATTGCAGCAAGCAGAGAAGAGAGATATGTATGGACCCAGTTATGGTCGTCCTCACGCTCTGAAGGCTAAAGCAAAAGCCAAGGCTATTTCTTCATCTAAAGAAGAAGAGGAATATGAGAGCTGTTCTGATGGTGCTGAGGAAATTGGCAGAGACTGGCTATGCTGGTGAAGAAGTTCCAGAAGTTTTCCAAGAAGAACCGATTTGGAAAATCTTCAAAGTATGACTCGAAGAACACTGGAGAAGCGTCTGCTCGAGACTACAACAAAAGAACCTGTCACAAATGCAAGAAGCCAGGTCATTACATCGCCGACTGCCCTCTTTGGCTGAAGAAGAAGAAGAAGAAGAAGAGCAGGGATGATGATGAGTCTGATGGGAAAAAGAAGAAGTCCTCAAAGTCTTCATCAAAATCCTCATCTCACAAGAAATCTAGTTCTAGCAAAGCTCGTGCATTCCTTGGGAAGGAAATGGATTCTGAAGAAGAATCTGATGATCAGCAAGCTGAGGAATCTGAGGAGGAGTCAAACACTAGTGTGGCAAGCCTTGCACTCGCTACTGAGTACGTCAGCAAGTCCATCTTCAACACCGAGGATAATGGTATCTCCACCAACAATGATGATTGTGCTGATGACTACACTCCCACCTATTGCTTCATGGCTCGAGGTGCAAAGGATGATACACCTTCAACCACTGAATGGGTCTTGGACAGTGGCTGCACAAATCATATGACAGGAGATAGGAATGTCCTCACTGATGCTCCCCTTACTCCGTCTCATCTGAAGCATATCATATACGCTGACAAAGGAAAAAGCAAGGTATTGGGTCTAGGTAAGGTTTCCATTTCAAAGGATCGACACATGGAAAAGGTGATGCTTGTCGAGTCCCTTGGATACAACCTCATGTCTGTCTCAATGCTTTGTGATCTTGATATGATTATCATCTTTGGCAAATATAGATGCATTGTGCTGTTGGAATCTGACAAATCCAAAGTCTTCGAAGGCTTTAGGAAAGGTGACTTGTACATTGTAGATTTCTCTACAGGTCCTCAGCCTGCAACATGTCTAATGGCAAAAGCTTTGGAATGCTGGCTATGGCATCGACGACTTGGACATGCTGGAATGAGGAATTTGAGCACTCTCGTCAAGAAGAAGCATATCATTGGCATCGAGGGTGTTAAATTCGTCAAGGATCACCTCTGTGGTGCTTGTGTGTCTGGAAATATGACCAGATCCAAGCACTTGGTGAAGACAATCATGACCACTACTCGTCCCTTTGAATTACTTCATATGGATTTGTTTGGTCCTACACATTATGCCACACTAACCAATGCAGCATTTCTCTACGGATTCGTCATTGTTGATGACTACTCTCGCTACACCTGGGTGCGCATCATTACCTACAAGACTGAAGTTCAGAATGTCTTCAGATGATTCTCCAATCGGGCCATGATGAATTATGGTCTCAAGATCAAGCACATCAGGAGTGACAATGGCACTGAGTTCAAGAACACATGTCTCGACGACTATCTTGATGAACTTGGTATCACTCATGAGCTCTCTGCTCCCTACACTCCTCAGCAAAATGGAGTTGTGGAGCGCAAGAACAGAACCCTCATCGAGATGGCGCGTAGTATGCTTGATGAATACAAGACACCTCGTCACATCTGGCCTGAAGCAATTGACACTGCGTGCCACATCATCAACCGGGTATATCTTCACAAATTCCTCAAGAAGACCTCATATGAGCTCCTCACTGACAAGAAACCCAATGTGAGTTATTTCAAAGTCTTCGGTGCTAAATGTTGGATTAGAGATCCTCATCACAATTCAAAAATTGCACCAAAAGCACATGAAGGTATTATGCTTGGTTACGGAAAGGACTCGCACACCTACAGAGTCTTGAACTCCTTCCACCACAAGGTTGTTGAAACTGTAGATGTGCGGTTGGATGAAACTAACGGCTCGCAAAGAGAGCACCTGCCTCCTGTGCTTGATGAAATGCCTCCTGAGGAATCTATCAAGCTGATGGGCACTGGTGAAATTCTGCCCAGTGAAGAAATAGCTCCTGATGAAGAAGTGGTTGTTCCTCATCGTGAAGAAAATGAACATCCTGACGAAAATGATGCTGAGGATTCTGCACAGCAACAACAACAACAACAACAAGGCCCTCGTCCAGCACATCCACGAGTGGCAAATGAAGTGCAGATTGAGAAGATCCTCGACAACATTAATGCACCTGGTCCCCTCACTCGCTCAAGAGCTTCACATTTAGCTAACTTTTGTGGGCATTACGCGTTTGTCTCTATTTCAGAGCCCACCAAAGTTGATGAAGCCTTTCTGGAACCTGAATGGATTCAAGCAATGCAAGATGAATTGCGTCAGTTCTAGCTCAACAATGTGTGGGAGCTTGTCAAGCGTCCCGATCCACGCAAGCACAATATCATCGGCACTAAGTGGATCTACCACAACAAACAAGACGAAAATGGCCAAGTGGTGAGGAATAAGGCCCGTCTTGTAGCTCAAGGCTACACACAGGTTGAGGGTATTGATTTCGATGAAACGTTTGCACCTATGGCAAGGCTTGAAGCCATTCGTATATTGCTTGCATATGCTAACTATCATGATATCCTCTTATATCAAATGGATGTGAAAAGTGCATTCCTCAATGGTAAGCTTGAGGAAGAAGTATATGTTGCTTAACCACCAGGTTTTGAGGACCCAAAGCATCCTGACAAAGTCTTCAGACTCAACAAGGCTCTCTATGGCCTCAAGCAAGCCCCGAGGGCTTGGTATGATACACTGAAGGAATTCCTGAAGAAAAATGGGTTCAAGCCCGGTTCACTTGACCCTACTCTTTTCACAAAATCTTATGATAATGAACTGTTCATATGCCAAATATATGTTGATGATATTATCTTTGGTTGCACTAACAAGAAATACAGTGACGAATTTGCACACATGATGCAAGAAGAATACCAGATGTCTAGGATGGGGGAGTTGAAATTCTTTCTTGGACTTCAAATTCGTCAACAACCCAATGGCATCTTCATATCTCAGGAGAAATATCTCAATGATTGCCTGAAGAAATTTGGAATGCAAGATTGCAAAGGCCTCAAGATACCAATGCCAACAAATGGCCAACTCAACACTGACGAAAATGGTAAAGATTTCAATCAGAAGGTATATCGCTCCATCATTGGTTCGCTCCTTTACCTATGTGCATCTAGGCCAGATATTATGCTTAGCGTTTGCATGTGTGCCCGCTTTCAAGCATCACCGAAGGAATCACACCACCAGGCTGTGAAACGAATTCTTCGATATTTAGCTCACACACCAACGCTTGGATTATGGTATCCCAAGGGCTCGTCACTTGATCTTGCTGGATATTGCGATTCTGATTATGCTGGAGATCGTGTGGATCGCAAGTCAACCTCTGGCACATGCCATTTCCTCGGACGATCTCTTGTATGTTGGTCCTCGAAGAAGCAGAACTGCGTCTCACTTTCCACTGCCGAGGCTGAGTACATTGCTGTTGGCGCCTGCTGCTCTCAGTTACTATGGATGAAACAAACCCTCAAGGACTATGGCGTCAACGTGAAGAAAGTGCCACTCTACTGCGACAATGAGAGCGCCATCAAGATCGCCCACAACCCAGTGCAACACTCAAGAACGATGCACATCGAGATTCGTCACCATTTTCTTCGTGATCATGTGCTGAAGGGAGACATCGTCATCGACCACGTGAAGACTGAAGACCAGCTTGCAGATATCTTCACTAAGCCCTTGGATTAGAGAAGGTTTTGCATGTTGCGGTGTGAGCTAAACATCCTAGAATCTTCGAATGTCCTTTGAAAAGGACACACATCCTAACGCTTATGCATTCTTGATGACTTTGATGCACAACACACGAAGTAACGTTTTTCTTCAATCAATGAAGATTAACCCTCTAAGTGTGAAGAAATTAATGAAGAACTTGATTCTTAGAACCCTACGACAATTGTACGCGGTGTCTGAAATCATCATAGTTCTTATACGGTGGGTAATGCCACCACCTCTTTGTGACATTCTTCAAATTTGAGTTTTTCGTCATTTGCAATTTCGTCAAACTTTTCAAATTCGTCATTTGAGGCTATTCTTCACTGCTTATTATATATATATATATATATATATATATATATATATATATATATATATATATATATATATATATATAGGGTGGGTCTATTCTACCAACCCCTTATGAGTCTTATTCTACCAACTATTTCTTATTCTGCCAATACCCTGCTCCACAGCCACCGAACCCACCCGACCCGAGCACACATAAGAAAAAAAGGGCAACCCACCCCCCTCTCCTCAGTCTCCACAATCTCTCGTTCCTGACCCCCTCCTCCCAACCTTCTTCCTGCCCCGCCGCCTCCTCCCACCTCCCCTCCACCTTCCACGGCCGGCGCGCCCGAACCCACTCCAACCGCCGCGCCGGTGACGGTGCCACCCCGCGGCCCCAACTTCCCCTCCCCCTCACCTCCCCACTCGGTCACCTTCTGACCCCCAAGGTACCGCCGTCAATCTGGGCTCTGATGAGCCATGGCTTCTCTTCTCCTACCCCGTCTCAGTGGCGGATTGCCGAACCCCGGCCACCACAACTTCCTGCGCACCAGCGCCGCCGGGCACCGGATCTGCGCCATGGGCTCCCTCTCCTTCACCGGCAGTTGTTGCCCCCCCCCTCCACAAATGCCCCGCCTAACCTCGCCGGATTGGGGTTCGCTGGATCCGTCGCGGTTCCGACTCTTCCTCCCCATGGCTCTAGACCGAGGAGGCCAATCCAGGTACGGGATCTGGCCACCACCGACAGCGGATCCGGGCCCCATCGACTCCGACTAACGCGAGGCCATAATTCAACTGCGATTTTCCCCAAGGGAGGGCCTCTTGATCTGCTTCTACTCGGTCAGGCAGTGGAGGTGGGACTCGCCAGCGCCGTGGGCGTCGGCCTCCCCATAGCCGCCACGCGCAGCAGCTCCTCCACCTCGCTTGAGCGCTCAGCAGTGGTGCTCGGGCGCCGCTCGAGTGCAGCTCGGTTGCTTTCCCCGATGCAGTTTGGCTACCACTGTTCAGTCGCGGACGTGGACGTGCAGCTTGGCGACCGTGGACGTGCAGCTCGGAGGCGTGCGTGCAGCGGTTCAGTGCTCCTGCGCTTGCAGTCTTGGGCGTTTCAGTGGGATAGCCACCGGCGAGAAGGCCAACCAGCGCCCACAGGACGCAGTGACCTCGCAGCGGCAGACACGGCAGGTTTTGCGTGCAAATCGGGCAGCACGGCCGTGCCCTCGAGCGTTGGGGGCTCATGCGTCGCTGCCAGCCAAGCAACAGAGGAGCTTACCGGCTGCTCATCCAGATCCGACTGGGGCGGCGGGTGGAGAACTCCCCAATTTGGACGGTTCCTGTTGTGGAACACTGAATTGTTGCTGCCGTTTCCTGTCCTCTCTCCACGCTGTTCATGAAGTTCACATGCGTGCGGTTCAATTTCCGTTGTGGCACAGTTCGGCATCGTGAGTGGTCTAGTACACCTAAGAGTAGCCCAAAAAGAAAGCATTTTTGTGTGTGTGTTTTGTATGCTTTGTTTTTGTTTTCTACGGTTCACTGCTCAAAAAAATTAGTAAAAAAAGGAAAAAGAAGTGAATTATTTTGTGGATGCAGTTTGTTGTAAATCCTTTGGAGGTTCACTTTGCAGATAGAGAAAAAGGAAAAAAAACACAACGAAGTTCACTTCTTTCTGGATGCAGTTTAGGTTCGCCCACACTTTGAAGAAATGTGGTGGTTATGTTTTTCCAACCATGCGGTTCTCACTTGTTACCTTCATGTGTATGTAGCTCACTTTTTTGTCACGCGCAATCAGAAAAAACACACACAAAAAGATATAGAAATAATAATGGTGTTCACTCAACCATGTTCATGCACTTCTGAACAAACTAATGCAGTTCTCTTACCTCATCCACGCAATTCAAAACACGAAAAAGTCCTTTTTTTTAGAAGTTCCCTTTCTTTTTCGTTGAAGAAGTTTGAATAGAGACACAATTTGACACAAATTGATGTGGTTCACTTCCCTCGTCTCTGTAGTCCACTCTCGTTCATAAAAAAGTTAGAAAAAAAGACAACAAAAACTCATGCGTTTCATTTTCGGGGTAGTGTCGCAGTTCACTTTCAATAATGTCGTGGTTCACTTACTCCCCAACGTGAAGTGCAGGAAAAAAATATTACGGAAACGATGAAAAAAAGTAATGCGATTCACTTCTCGATAGTGTCGCGGTTAACTTACGCCCGATGTCTGGTGCGGTCCACTTTCTCGTCTGAGAAAATTTATGTCCGACAAAAGAAATTATGCAGTTTGCTTGCCCGTCGGATGCAGTGCGGTTTTCTGTCTGAAGCAGTGCGGTTTTCTGTCTAATGCAGTACACTCGTCGATTTTGGTGTCGCGAAAAACAGAGTGTTCGCATTTCGGTAATTTCAAAACCGCTCTTAAACCGTAAGGAATTAGAGAGGGTGTTCTACATGAAAAAGTTGCGTCTCGTCGATATGTTTCCAACGGCGTGTCATTTGAATCATTCCGACCAGCGGTTTGTAAAAATTCGCTGAAAAACGGCCGCTGCCACCCGTCGTCCACCACACCATTTTCAAAATTAATTTAAAACCGTAAAGAATCTCGAAAACATTTGTACATATGAAAGTTGTGCCTCGTCCGTAGCTTTTCAATGGCATATCACACGCCTCATTTGGACAAACGGTTAAAAAACTGGAATGAAAACAGTACCAAAAAATTGCAAAAATTTGAAAAAACAGAATTCCGCGATTTAGTAAATTTGAAACTGCTCTTAATCCGTAAGGAATTAGATAAAGTAATATATATGAAAAAGTTGCGCCTCGACGATATCTTTCCAACGGCGTATCATTTGCTTCATTCCGACAAGCGGTTTGCGAAAAAACGCGAAAATACGCTCGCTGTCACTCGTCGGGCGCCCATCGTTTTCGAAACTGCTCTTAAACCGCGAGGAATCTCGAAAAAATTTCAACATGGCGAAGTTGCGCCTAATCCATAGCTTTCCAACGGCGTATTACACGCCTCGTTCCGACGAACGGTTAAAAAATTAGATCAAAAACAATACCGAAAAAACACCACGTGCAATTTTTTTGACGAGAAGTTCACTAGTGTTTGTATTGCAGTACCTTTGCTTCAGAAAGTGCAGTGCCCTCGCGTTGAGCGTGTAGTTCGGATGTGGGCAGAATAACTATTCTGCCAATATTAGCAGAATAGACGGGCTGTATATATATATATATATATATATATATATATATATATATATATATATATATATATATATATATATATATATATATATATATGAGTTTCTCATGTCCTCAACAGCATCCACATATAGCTAATTCTACAAACAGTGTTTTTCATCATCTATGTGGATGTGATCGGACCCGCTCCGCTCTATGCTAAACTCAAACCACTCTGTTCTCAATCTCTTCATGTGCGTTCTAATTGACACTGTTCAAAGTCTTCACTGTGTCCTTGACAACTAAAGAAAGTGCGAACACATTTCGAAAATATTCTAATCAATTTTTGGCGGTTGCCACAGTAACCTCATCCCGCGTCTTCGACGCGTGGATAAGCGCGTTCAAAATGCGTGCATGACGCGTGTCACTCAGATGCGAAACGCCAGGAGCCTATCCGTCCAAAATCTTCGGACCTCTCAGTTTTTACCGCGCATATATAAAGGCTTGACCTCGTCAACCCTAACTCACTTTACTCTCGCGCCCCTGTCGCTCTCAAAACCCTAGCGCCGCCGCTGGAACTCATCGTCGCCGGAGAGGAAGAGCTTCACTGCCTCGACTTCTTCGCCGTCGTACTCACGCCGGCCGCGGATTTCTTCACCTTCGCCGCCGCCGTAGACGTCTCTCGTCGCCAAGTTAGGGCACAAGAGATCTCAACTGACGATTTCCTTCGACTCATCGTCCACTTCATCGAGTTCATCCTTGGGGTAATTAAAATTTATTTTTACAGCCCAAGTTTGATCTTTTTACTGCCACAAAATCTTCAAGTGCTGTTTTTACCACTTCCAATTCTTCAACACTTCCTTTTGGCCAGTCTTGAGTATCTTTCATCTAAGTTATACTTAACAACTAGATTCCTCAATTGTGCAATTGCTTCAATCTGTACAACTCTAGAATCTAGGTCAAGAACACTTAGTGAATTGCGTCAAGACGATAAGGGTCAATTTCCTCAACTGGTTTACTTTTGAAAAATCTCTGAGAACGCATGTGACTCTTCCCTATTTCCTCGCAACTATACTCTATTCACAGGTATAATGTCTGCCGACGAATCACTAGGTTCTCATCAAATTAATTCATTTGCAGCATTGCTTGAGGAAAACCTTCAAACATCTTCAGGGTCCTCACGAGTTCAAAAACCTCAGCTGAAGAAAATGGCTGATGAAAAGAGGCCTCAAAACGGTGGCAAAAGGAAAGAAATACACACTGCTTTTGAGATTTCTGACAATCTGTATGCAGGGTATTGCACACCAGATGAAAGTATTCATGGCCCTGAGACCAAGAAGCAGCGCAAAACTCGTACACAGAAAATCAAAAGGTACTGGATGTACGAGTGGAGAGATTACAGATATGTCACTCCCAAATACATGAAGGATTTTGCTGTGAAGCCTCCGTGCAATAGGCCACCGCTTGCTGAAGGTCAAGTCGCTCATCCCACAAGTATCAAAAGGGGTGAAGAATTTCCCAAATAATGGGCCAAGCGTCAAGCTAAATTACAGAAACAGGCCCAAAAGGTTGTTGAAGAATTCAACAGGGCCACAAAGGCCTCAGCTGAAGCAGATGCTAGTGGCAGTGCAAGCGCTCGAAAGAAGGCTATGCAGAAGAAGCCTGCCAACAAGCCAAAGCCGTCTGTCCCAAAGCCCTCAGTGGCCCAGCCGGCAGCTTCAAAGGCTTCAGCACCCAAGATTTCAAAATCTTCAGTGCCTCCTCCTGCTTCAAGTTCATCAATGGCAGCAGCCAGAGCTTCAACACCGGTCGTGCTCGCATCTTGCCAGTGCACTGAGGGCTTTCCAACAGCCTCAATTGCTGCATCAAGTGCCTCAGCTCGTGGGCAACCATCTTCTTCTATGCCCAAGCTGAAGCAAAAGGTCACTGATGGCCGTGGAACTAGGCCAAGTCCCAAGAGCAAGGCCGTCGTGCCTCAGGTTGACGAACATGGGCTGGCTGACGAAGATGAGCTCGCAGAGTTTCTCAGAAGGAAGCAAGAGCAAGCTGCTATTGCTAAAAGTTCTTCAGTTCCAATGTTGCTGGACCCCAAGAAGCTCCTGGACTTCATTGACATCTGGTGCACCAAGCCAGATACGCCACTTGATGAATTGAACCTACCTCCTGGCCCAAGCCATGTGCTGTCTGCATTCATCTTGGATGAGAAGCACAAAATTGCTCAAGCAAAGCTGGTAAGGAAACAGCAACTACAGAAAGAGAAGGAGCTGCGGAAGAACATGCTCTCTATTTCTCCTCAGCAGCTTGTGACTTTATAGTCTGAAATACAACAACTATCTGAAGAATTTGAACGACAGTCAAATCACTGCTGTGGTGTGTGTGACAGATTCATCACTGCAACCAAGAAGGTTGTTGAAGACCACAACCAACGTGAGGCTGCCAAGTTCGGCATAGTGCCTCCTTCCAGTTCTTCAGCTCCATCACAAACAGCTCAGACCAGTGAGACTGATAGGGCAACTGAAGAAGTTGTTCCTGAAGAAACTGCCAGGGCGACTGCATCAGTCGTTCCTGAAGAAACTGAACCATCAAGATCCTCAGCAGCAGCACCATCAATACCTTCATCTTTGAAGATTATCACCCTTCCTTCCGCATCAGAAGTGAAGAGGACAAAGGCTGCTGAGAAAGAAGCTAGAAAGAGAAAAGCTTCAGCTCCTCCCACTGCTCCGGAAACTATGAAGAAATTGAAGATGGCAACATTATCTTCAATTGTCATAACAATTGATGCCATTCCTATTTCATCAGCGCCCCCTGCTCCTGCCAATGATGATCATCAAATTGTTCCGTATGGGGTGGAATATGAAATCCCTTAGGCTGATGAAGATGATGCTGAAAACCACTCTGCTGCTACCATACAGCAAGTGGATGAAGAAATAGAAGTTGAAGAAGATGCTTCGCTTCACCAAGTCTCGTCACGGATGCCCTCACAAGCTCCGTTGACTGAAGAACATGCTGCTACTTCATCTGGAAGTAGTGAACCAACTGAAGAGGACATGGACATTGATGGTAATACAACACCCGTTCTTCGTGATGAATTTTGGGAAGCAGCTCACCCAAATTCACCCGTCACCACTCCCCTCACTCTAGAGCCTTAGTCGCCCGTGCGCACTGAAGAAATACACACCGGCTCTGAGGAAAGACAACCATCACTCCAAAGCATTCCTGAAGAAATTCCAGCTGCAGCAGCTGATGAAATTGCTCAAGATGAGCCAATGGTTGATATCGTCAATACATTCCCTTCACGTGCAGACTCAATTCCATCAGCTAATACTGATACGGTTCCAACTACCACAGCTGAGGAAGTTGCTCGAGCTCTCGCCGTGACTAGTCCAAATGATTCCACTGGGTCCCCACGACCACTGTTTGATGTACGTCAAAGGTTGCACAACATCCAACCAGTTCCTGTGATGCCAAAGATTGGCAGAGTCCTCAAGCGGCCTCAGTTCGACAATGCCAACTTCTTCAAAGAGAAGAACTTCTTCATTGGTGAGTCCCCATATGACTCAGCCAAGATTAGGCGCCTGCGCTTCTGGACAAGAACTCAGATGAACTACTATGCCTCCCTCCTATTCGACAAGAACAAAGCGACAAGAACAAAGTATTCCCACATCGCCATATACCTCACGTGGATATGGAATCATTACCGTGCTTTCGGCCAGTTCTGGCTGTTCTTCACGATGTCGGTCTACTCAGCTTCATCACGGATGTCTGCGATTGGAATGAAGAACTAATTGTTCAGTTCTATGCAACTGTGCACTTTTCTGGAAATGCTGACGACATTGCTACATGGGCTCTGGATTGGATGAGTGAAGACACTCATTACAAAGCACCAGTTGACGAACTTCTCCGTGCTCTTCCTGTCGATCCATCCCGTAAAGAAGCAAGGAGAATATATGAAGAACCTGAGCTGCCAAACCATCTGATGCAAGTGCTTATGAAGCCTATGGCTGAAGGAGAAGCTCCAAGGACACCCTTCCTAGTGAAGGATTTGCTGTATGTGCCAAGAACGGTCTATCGCATTCTGTCCAAAAAACCCTCGGTCCCATTAAAGGTCACAATTCCAATACTGAAGAAGTTGTGGGAATTATGAAGAATTTGTTGTTCCATATTATTCATGGTACTCCCACCAACATTCACAATTTCTTCATGAGGACTTTGGTCACAATGGCACAGTCTCCGTTTGACTTGAAGCCGTATACTCCATGGATTATGAGATTCATCAGATCCCGGTCTTCAATTCACTACAAGGCTGATTGTCAAAATCACTTAAGTTATCTGCCTGAAGTTGAAGTTCTTCAGAGCACCATCTCCTCTGTTCCTGGCAAGGGCAAGGCTGCAGTAGATGAAGGAATTCGTCCCCTTGATGGACAATTTCGTCAACCAATCTCCAGCTCCAATGCTGATGAAACTGCTAGCCAGGACACTGCTGCAAATGCTTCAAGACCATCCTCTGCACCTGAAGCACCACGTGTCATGACGGACCGTGAGTTGCTCATAAGCTTGCACCAGAAAGTTGACAAGAATCACCGATGGGTTAAGCGTCAGTTTGCTGCTATTTAAGCCAATATGACTGTGATGCATAACTCAGTACGCAAAAACCGCTATTATCTCCACGAGATTTTTGACAGATCATGGGCCATCCTCTCACACCTCAAGACCGATGAAGAACTTGCTGATATGGATTTCCAAATGAACCTTGACTCGGCAGAACTGCAAAGGAAAAAGTTCAAGAAAACCCAAGTTCCTCCTATTATGCCAAGTTCAGAGTCTTCATCGCGCACAACTGATGAAAATGAAGCGGTTGAAGACACTGCGGCTGGTCCATCAGCATCACGCGACCCCAACAACGCAGGCGCTCCCTCGACTTGTCCTCGATGATTTTCTTCAAGGGCGTTAGCTCTCCATTTCGTCTCCTTTTGGTCATTTGATGACAAAGGGGGAGAAATGTGAGTTAGTCTTCAAGCGGGTCATTATATGGGCTGTTTTTGCTTAAGTTGCAACTCTTGAACTTTATTGGATTTGCTCTTTGATGAGTTGTAACTTAATAACTGTTGGTCATCTGACTCTTTTGCTACATTTGATATGCATGCCCTGATCTTAATTATATCTGCTCATCACGCATGCACAATTTCGTCAGACACCAATTTTTGTCATACATTCGTATTCCTCAAATATCTTATGATCATGCATGATTGGATTCCAAGATATAGGGGGAGATCTCCACAATTTCAACCTGCCATGTGCATTTGCAATCCAAAGCAAATTCCTCATATGCACATCTTCAGGGGGAGTTCCTCAATATCTTGTAATCAATTTCTTCAAACTCCGTACTTACACTTCAATTATTTTTACTCCCATTGAAAGCCTAACCAATTTGTCATCAATCACCAAAAGGGGGGAGATTGTAAGTGCATCAAGTGCCCCCTTAGTGGTTTTGGAGTATTGAAAACAAATAGGTTGAGGAACTAATGTGTTTGTGAGTATACACAGGAGACAGAGTCCCTAAAGATTTGGTTTAACACATGGAAGACGGCCCCTAAAAATAGATTTCTTCAAGTGAAGAATTTGGTGATGAAATTGGTACGGCCTTTGAAGAAATTGATGTGAAGACTTTGAAGCTTGAAGACTTTTGCTTTCATAGTTTCTTTTTCTTCTTCTTTGAGTCATAGGAAAAACTGTACTGTTAAAGGGGGTCTAGGTGAAACATATTTCGCATTTCCAAAGTGATGCTCAAACTTATTCAAACCTATACACACAAAAGCCGCTTCGAGTGAAGCCTTTGGAAATCTCCAGTACAGCTGACGCATTTGCTAGCGACGGTGACGAAGTTCATTTGGTCGCTGACGAATTTGGTCAGGATGAGGAGTTAGGAGTTCGCCAGTGCGATCTGCCTACCGTGAGGAAATTGAGTGCCCCGACAAAATTGAGAGTTCAATTTTCCGACCGTTGCTGCGTCGCGTGCCAGCTGTCGAGTGGATCCTTATCCTGACAACGGTCGAATCAGTGAAGGGCATTTATGACAATTCATGTCGGGTTGCCCCCTGGCTATAAATAGCCGCCCCCCACAACCACTTGTTGGTTGGCTGCTCCAAGAGAACTTGACACTTGTCATTTGAGAGCAACCCATCCTCTGACGACTTTGAGAGAACCCAAGTGAGGAAAACCCAACCAGAGCCTAAGTGACCGAGCATCACTGAAGAAGTTGATCTGTGTGATCCGACGCTTGTTACCTTTGAGGACTGTCATTCCTCCAGACGGTTAGGCGTCATGTTCTGAGCACCCAAGAGTAATTGTGGCATGTCGGTGAACAAGTCTGTGAAGGTTTCGGAAGTCTGCCTTGAAGACTTACCACGAGTGATTGGGCGAGGTCTAAGTGACCTTAGCTCAAGAGGAATACGGTGAGGACTGAGTGTCCTCTGAGTTGCGACTCAACCGCCTCAACCAGACGTACAGTTGATACAGCAACTGGAACTGGTCTACCAAATTGTTGTGTCTTCACCGAGCCAACCTGGTTTCAAATTCCTCACCCTCTCTTACTTTATTCCGCTGCTAAAGAATTTGTGATCTATCCTCTGACGAATTTGAACTGAAGTATTTGATCATCCCGTCTTTCATTTCTTCAGTTCATATTCTTCATGCTTGTATGATTGTATGATTGCATGTTCTTCACTCTTACATACCCTGATCGCATGTACTCTGATTCTGTGAGGACTTAGTTTCCCTTGCGTTTCTATTTCTTCACTCTGATCTTCGTCAAATTCATCAGAGTTTGACGAATTTCTAATAATCTCCCATTCACCCCCCCCTCTGGGAGATAACCTGCGCTTTCAGAGAGCGGTGCTTGTTTGCTTTTGGAGTTCTTCTGCTTCTTCTTCGTCGATCTTGGGATAGGTTCCTGGTCGGCAGGGCTAGCAGGGTGGATGTCGTTCGTGTTTTCGTTTGTTTTCATCCATAGTCAGATTCTGCTCTTCTGTATGGTGTTTGCTATGTATTAATGTATGCATGAGATGATTGTATGTATTTGTCTGTATCCCCATCTATTATGTACATGGTACGATGTAATGATATCCACCTTGCAAAGCATCTCCGATATGCGCTTCTATCCTTAGTTGGATTTTCGAGTCCCATGAGGATAGGACCGCATATTGGGCGTGACAAGTTGGTATCAAAGCCTCTACCGACCGTAGGATCCCCCTTGATTGATCGAACCATTGGCCAGTCTAGAAAATAAACTATTTTCAGTCTAGTTATATATCGGAGAGTAGGAATTCTTTTTACTCCTCATCCCCATCGTCGCTCTGGTGAGGAATGGTGACATAGGTGTTTTAATTCTACTACTCTTCTCACTCAAATTTTTTTTAGGATCACGCGGGTATTTTTGGAATCGTTGCGATATCGGTGTGACAGAATTCTATTCTTGGTGCCTCCTGACCGTATGGATTGGACCCGGGGAGTTGAGCTCCAAGGGGTTCTTGTCACATTCGCTATCGTTTCAGTTCCTGAATACCAGAGAACGCCGTAATTAAAAGACTCTTCTATGTTGTTTGTGGTGAGATAACCTCGACGTCACCCAGTACTGGGGAGATAGTTCGGGAGTACTGCCACGGCTAGCATAGCGGATGTTTTTTTCGAAGGTCTGAGGTAGACGAATTTGCGAAGTTTCTCGGTTGTGTGTTAAGGGTTGCGGATGCAGTTGCAGATGATTAGGTTGTTGTTTGCTATGAGTAGGTTCCTGGACCCGCAACCTGATCGCATAACCAAGAAGTTTCGGGAGTTCTTAGGTGGGAATTCAAGTAGTTACCTAGGATATCTTTCTGACAGATGCATGATATGAGGTTGGGGTTCGACGTCTAGTGGTCCACCTGCTCACGGTCGTTTTTACAGCGGTGCTCGTTGCATCTTAAAGAATCCTTGTGGCTTCGCTACGATTCGGGGACGCTTCGTAGTCTCGTACAATACCTTGTACAGATGGCCACTGTAAGATCGAGCCCGTGTGGGCCCCACCATGAAAATTTTGGACGAAATCTCTATCATATGTTTGTTCCGGCTTATTCTGCAAGCCACATCCTTTGTTTTGTTTTGAGTTGTGGTATTCGAGTTGCTTCGAAGTCAAGTGTTGATTCCATACCTTTCCTAAGCGGTGCTCTCATATTTCTATGGGAGTGCTAATCCTTCTTGATCATCAAGATTGTCATGGAAAATTATTCTCAACCGGCGTGCTTCTCTTCGAGTTAATTCAATCCTTTCAACATTGCACGATCAATTCTTAGTTTTCTCAACGGTGTTCGTTTCACCCGTTCCAAGTTGTCTTTTTTCCCCCACCCTCCCACCCTTTTTCTTCAAGGAGTCAGAGATCTCAAATCAAGTATCCCTTTTATTCATGAGAAGTCTCTCCATTCTTTTCCTTCAATGTTCTTAACCGATGATTCTCATGAAGATGCTCAGGAGCTACAAGTTCATCATTCTTTGTTCTCGTTTTCTTCTCCGGTGGTCTAAATTCAAGCTCTCGGTGTTCATCATATCCTTTTCTTCGATTCTAACGTTTTCCTGCGTTGGAGGTACTTATTGTTGGTGAACGTTGCATGGGAAACAAAAAATTTCCTACGCACACACAAGATCTATCCATGGTGATGAGCATCTACGAGAGGGAGAGTAAATCTACATACCCTTGTAGATCGCTAAGCGGAAGCGTTTAAGAAACGCGGTTGATGTAGTCGAACGTCTCCGCGATCCAAATCGCAAGTCGTCCCTCGATCCGATCACGAACTAGCGCCGAACGGACGGCACCTCTGCGTTCAACACACGTACGGCTTGATGACGCCTTCACCTCGTCGATCCAGCGAGTGATGATGAAGTAGTGGTTGAGTTCCAGCAGCACGACGGCGTGGTGATGGTGGTGAGGAACAATCTCTGCAGGGCTTCGCCAAGCGCTACGGAGATTATGACGGAGGAACTAGAGGGTTAGGGTTGCCGCACACGGCTTGGGGAAATCTTAATGTCTCCCGTGTGCTAGCCCTGCCCCTCTATTTATATGTTGAGCCTTGGGGTCTAAACTTGGAGTAAAAGCCTCCTCCAGGTCGGTTTTGCCCGCACAAGGTCGGTTTGGCCCGCAGGGAAAGAGTCCAACTCGGATCCCTGCAGTACCGCGCACAAGCGGTAGTACCGCTTCACACAAGCGGTAGTACCGCTCGGGCGGTAGTACCGCTTCACCAAGCGGTAGTACCGCTTACGCGGCAGCAAAACTACTTTTGCACTTCCAATACCTCGTGGGCTTTTATCCCTTGGCCCATATAAAGTGTTCTTGCACCCGAACACTTCGGTAAACATCCAGAACCACTTCCGGTGAATTCCGGAACCCTTCCGGAGATCAAAACACTATTATCACATATATCAATCTTTACCTCCGGACTATTCCGGAGATCCTCGTCATGTCCGGGATCTTATCCGGGACTCCGAACAACCTTCGGTCACCAACAAAATAACTCAATTATACTAATCATCACCAAACGTTAAGTGTGTAGACCCTGCGGGTTCGAGAACTATGTAGACATGACCGAGACACCTCTACGATCAATAACCAATAGCGGGACCTGGATGCCCATATTGGCTCCTACATATTCTACGAAGATCTTTATCGGTCGAACCTCTATGTCAAGGATTCAGTTAATCCCGTATGCTGTTCCCTTTGTTCTTTGGTATGTTACTTGCCCGAGATTCGATCGTCGGTATCTCTATACCTAGTTCAATCTCGTTACCGGCAAGTCTCTTTACTCGTTCCGTAATACAAGATCTCGTGGCTAACACTTTAGTCACATTGCTTGCAAGGCTCATTGTGATGTTGTATTACAGTGTGGGCCCTGAGATACCTCTCCGTCATACGGAGTAACAAATCCCAGTCTTGATCCATGCCAACCCAACAGACACCCTCGGAGATACCTGTAGAGCACCTTTATAGTCACCCAGTTACGTTGCGACGTTTGATACACACAAGGTACTCCTCCGATGTCAGGGAGTTGCATGATCTCATGGTCATAGGAACAGATACTTGACATGCAGAAAACAATAGCAATAAACTGACACGATCATATGCTACGTTCGTAGTTTGGGTCTTGTCCATCACATCATTCTCCTAATGATGTGATCCCGTTATCAAATGACATGTCATGTCAATGGCTAGGAAACCTTAACCATCTTTGATTAATGAGCTAGTCAACTAGAGGCTTACTAGGGACACAGTGTTGTTTATGTACCCACACATGTATTTGAGTTTCCAATCAATACAATTATAGCATGGATAATAAACGATTATCATGAACAAGGAAATATAATAATAACCAATTTATTATTGCCTCTAGGGCATATTTCCAACAGTCCCCCACTTGCACTAGAGTCAATAATCTAGTTCACATCACTATGTGATTTACATTGTAATGAATCGAACACCCATGCAGTTCTGGTGTTGTTCATGTTTAGCCCTTGGAAGAGGTTTAGTCATCGGATCTGCAACATTCAGATTCGTGTGTACTTTGCAAATATTTATGTCGTCCTCCTTGATGTAATCGCGGATGGAATTGAAACGTCGCTTTATGTGTCTGGTCCTCTTGTGAAATCTTGGTTCCTTGGCTAGAGCAATGGCACCAGTATTATCACAAAACAGAGTCATTGGGTTAAGCGCACTAGGCACTACTCCAAGATCTGTCATGAACTCCTTCATCCAGACACCTTCCTTCGCCGCCTCCGAGGCTGCGATGTACTCTGCTTCGCATGTAGAATCTGCTACCACGCTTTGCTTGGAACTGCACCAGCTAACCGCACCCCCATTAAGAATAAATACGTATCCGGTTTGCGACTTAGAGTCATCCGGATCAGTGCCAAAGCTTGCATCGACGTAACCCTTTACGACGAGCTCTTGATCACCTCCATAAACGAGAAACATGTCCTTAGTCCTTTTCAGGTACTTCAGGATATTCTTGACCGCCGTCCAGTGTTCCATTCCTGGATCACTTTGAAACCTTCCGACCATACTTATGGCAAGGCTGACATCGGGTCTTGTGCACAGCATTGCATACATGATAGAGCCTATGGCCGAAGCATAGGGGATGACACTCATCTTTTCTCTATCTTCTGCAGTCACTGGGCATTGAGTCTTACTCAACTTCACACCTTGCAATACAGGCAAGAACCCCTTCTTGGACTGATCCATTTTGAACTTCTTCAAAACTTTGTCAAGGTATGTGCTTTGTGAAAGTCCTATTAAGCGTCTCGATCTATCTCTATAGATCTTGATGCCTAATATGAAAGCAGCTTCTCCTAGGTCCTTCATTGAAAAACTCTTGTTCAAATATTCCTTCACGCTTTCCAGCATTTCTATATTGTTTCCAATCAGTAATATGTCATCCACATATAATATTAGAAACGCTATAGAGCTCCCACTCACTTTCTTGTAAATACAAGCTTCTCCGTAAACTTGTATAAACTCGAACGCTTTGATCACCTCATCAAAACGAAGATTCCAACTCCGAGATCCTTGCACCAGTCCATAAATGGATCGCTGGAGTTTGCAAACTTTGTTAGCATTCTCTGGATCGACAAAACCTTCTGGTTGCATCATATACAACTCTTCCTTAAGGTAACCGTTAAGGAACGCTGTTTTGACATCCATCTGCCAAATTTCATAATCAAAAAAGGCAGCTATTGCTAACATGATTCTGACGGACTTAAGCATCGCTACGGGTGAGAAGGTCTCATCGTAGTCAACTCCTTGAACTTGTGAAAAACCCTTTGCCACAAGTCGAGCTTTATAGACGGTGACAATACCGTCCGCGTCCGTCTTCCTCTTAAAGATCCATTTGTTCTGAATGGCCTTACGCCCTTCAGGTAATACTTCCAAAGTCCATACTTTGTTTTCATACATGGATCCCATCTCGGATTTCATGGCCTCTAACCACTTCTCGGAATCCGGGCCCATCATCGCTTCTCCATAGCTCGTAGGTTCATCATTGTCTAACAACATGACCTCTAAGACAGGGTTGCCGTACCACTCGGGAGCAGTACGCGTCCTTGTCGACCTACGAGGTTCGATAGCAACTTGATCCAAAGTTTCATGATCATCATCATTAACTTCCTCTTCAGCTAATGTAGGCTCCACAGAAACAACTTTCTGCGCTGCGCTACTCTCAGGTTGAAGTAAAGGTTCAACAACCTCATCAAGTTCTATCTTCCTCCCACTCAATTCTTTCGAGAGAAACTCTTTCTCAAGAAATGTTCCGTTTTTAGCGACAAACACTTTGCCCTCGGATCTGAGGTAGAAGGTATACCCAATTGTCTCTTTTGGGTATCCTATGAAGACGCATTTCTCCGCTTTGGGTTCCAGCTTTTCAGGCTGAAGCTTTTTGACATAAGCATCACATCCCCAAACTTTAAGAAACGACAGCTTTGGCTTTTTGCCAAACCAAAGTTCATATGGCGTTGTCTCAACGGATTTCGATGGTGCCCTATTTAAAGTGAATGCAGCTGTCTCTAATGCATAACCCCAAAACGATAGTGGCAAATCGGCAAGAGACATCATAGATCGCACCATATCCAATAAGGTTCGATTACGACGTTCGGACACACCATTACGCTGTGGTGTTCCAGGCGGTGTCAATTGTGAAACAATTCCACACTGTCTTAAGTGACTGCCAAACTCATAACTCAGATATTCTCCTCCTCGATCAGATCGTAGGAATTTAATCTTCTTGTTACGATGATTCTCAACTTCACTCTGAAATTGTTTGAACTTTTCAAACGTTTCAGACTTATGTTTCATTAAGTAAATATACCCATATCTACTTAAGTCATCAGTGAAGGTGAGAAAGTAACGATAACCACCGCGCGCCTCAATACTCATCGGGCCACACACATCAGTATGTATGATTTCCAATAAGTCACTTGCCCGTTCCATTGTTCCAGCGAACGGCGTTTTAGTCATTTTGCCCATGAGGCATGGCTCACATGTGTCAAGTGATTCAAAATCAAGTGACTCCAAAAGTCCATCAGCATGGAGCTTCTTCATGCGTTTTACGCCAATATGACCTAAACGGCAGTGCCACAAGAAAGTGGTATTATCATTATCAATTCTACATCTTTTGGCATCAATGTTATGAACATGTGTATCATTACAATCGAGATTCAATAAGAATAAACCCCTCACATTGGGTGCATGACCATAAAAGATATTACTCATATAAATAGAACAACCATTATTCTCTGATTTAAATGAGTAACCGTCTCGCAATAAACAAGATCCAGATATAATGTTCATGCTTAACGCAGGCACCAAATAACACTTATTTAGGTTCATCACTAATCCCGACGGTAATCGAAGAGCGAGCGTGCCGACGGCGATCACATCAACCTTGGAACCATTTCCCACGCGCATCGTCACTTCGTCCTTTGCCAGCCTCCGTCTATTCCGCAGTTTCTGTTTAGAGTTGCAAATATGAGCAACCGCACCGGTATCAAATACCCAGGCACTACAACGAGGGTTGGTAAGGTACACATCAATAACATGTATATCATATATACCTTGTTTGTTGTTGGCCGCCTTCTTGTCAGCCAAATACTTGGGGCAGTTCCGCTTCCAGTGTCCAGTTCCCTTGCAATGAAAACACACAGTTTCTGGTTTGGGTCCAGCCTTGGGTTTCTTCACGAGAGGAGCAACTGTTTTGCCACTCTTCTTGGAGTTACCCTTCTTACCCTTGCCATTTTTATTGAAACTAGTGGTTTTATTGACCATCAACACTTGATGCTCCTTCTGAATTTCAGACTCAGCGGCTTTCAGCATCGCAAATAGCTCGGCGACTGACTTGTTCATCCCGTGCATGTTATAGTTCAACACAAAGCTCTTGTAGCTAGGTGGCAATGATTGAAGAACTCTGTCAGTGATAGCCTCTGGCGGAAGGGGCATCCCCAATTCAGCCAGACGGGTGGAGTACCCAGACATTCTGAGCACGTGATCACTGATAGACCCGTTCTCCTCCATCTTGTAAGTATAGAACTTATCGGAGATCTCATATCTCTCGATCCGGGCATTCTTCTGAAAGATAAACTTCAACTCCTGGAACATCTCATATGCTCCATGACGTTCAAAACGTCTTTGAAGTCCCGGTTCTAAGCCATACAACATTGCACATTGAACTATTGAGTAATCATCAGAACGAGCCTGCCAGGCGTTCACAACGTCTAGAGACTCAACTGGAGCGGGTGGATCACCAAGCGGTGCATCAAGGACATAAGCCTTCTGGGAAGCCGTAAGGATAATCCTTAGATTACGGGCCCAGTCCACAAAGTTACTTCCATCATCTTTCAACTTAGCTTTCTCTAGGAACGCATTAAAATTCAGGGGTGCTACTGCGCGAGCCATGATCTACAACATAAATATAGCAAAGACAACTTAGACTATTGTTCAAGATAATGAGTTTAATTAATCATATTACTTAAAAAACTCCCACTCAAATTGACATCCCTCCGGTCATTCGAGCGTAACATGATCCAAATCCACCAACTCAAGTCCGATCATCACGTGAGTCGAGGTGGTTTCAATGGTGAACATCTTCATGTTGATCATATCTACTATATGACTCATGTTCGACCTTTCGGTCTCTTGTGTTCCGAGGCCATGTCTGTACATGCTAGGCTCGTCAAGTTTAACCCGAGTGTTCCGCGTGTGCAACATGGCTTGCACCCGTTGTATGTGAACGTGGAGTCTATCACACCCGATCATCACGGCGTGTCTCGAAACGACGAACTTTCGCAACGGTGCACACTCGGGGAGAACACAATTTATCTTGAAATTTAAGTGAGGGATCACCTTATAATGCTACCGTCGTCCTAAGCAAAATAAGATGCATAAAAGGATTAACATCACATGCAAATCATAAGTGACATGATATGGCCATGAACTTGTGCTTTTGATCTCCATCTCCAAAGCACCGGCATGATCTCCATCGTCATCGGCATGACACCATGATCTCCATCATCTTGATCTCTATCAACGTGTCGCCATGAGGTTGTCGCGCCGACTGTTGCTTCCACGACTATTGCTAACGTTTAGCGATAAAGTAAAGCATTACATAGCGCTTAATGATTGACACGCAGGTCATACAATAATTAAAGACAACTCTATGGCTCCTGCCAGTTGCCGTACTCATCGACATGCAAGTCGTGATATTCTATACAACACATGATCATCTCATACATCACATATATCTCATCATGTAATTGGCCATATCATATCACATCATACCCTGCAAAAACAAGTTAGACGTCCTCTAATTGTTGTTGCAAATTTTATGTGGCTGCTACGGGTTTGCAAGAACCGTTCTTACCTACGCAAACCACAACGTGGTGTAGTGATTGCTTTTTGATCTTCTAAAAGAACCCTCTTCATTCAAATCGATTCAACTAAAGTGAGAGAGATAGACACCCGCTAGCCATCTTTATGCAACGAAGTTACATGTCAGTTGAAGGAACCTGTCTCGCGTAAGTGTACACGTAATGTCGGTCCGGGCCGCTTCATCTCACAGTACCGCCGAATCAAATATCAACTAGTAACGGCAAGCAATATGTATACACCCACGCCCACAACTCGTTTGTGTTCTACTCGAGATCTCATCTACGCATAGACCTAGCTCATGATGCCACTGTTGGTGAACGTTGCATGGGAAACAAAAAATTTCCTACGCACACACAAGATCTATCCATGGTGATGAGCATCTACGAGAGGGAGAGTAAATCTACATACCCTTGTAGATCGCTAAGCGGAAGCGTTTAAGAAACGCGGTTGATGTAGTCGAACGTCTCCGCGATCCAAATCGCAAGTCGTCCCTCGATCCGATCACGAACTAGCGCCGAACGGACGGCACATCCGCGTTCAACACACGTACGGCTTGATGACGCCTTCACCTCCTCGATCCAGCGAGCGATGATGAAGTAGTGGTTGAGTTCCAGCAGCACGACGGCGTGGTGATGGTGGTGAGGAACAATCTCTGCAGGGCTTCGCCAAGCGCTACGGAGATTATGACGGAGGAACTAGAGGGTTAGGGTTGCCGCACACGGCTTGGGGAAATCTTAATGTCTCCCGTGTGCTAGCCCTGCCCCTCTATTTATATGTTGAGCCTTGGGGTCTAAACTTGGAGTAAAAGCCTCCTCCAGGTCGGTTTTGCCCGCACAAGGTCGGTTTGGCCCGCAGGGAAAGAGTCCAACTCGGATCCCTGCAGTACCGCGCACAAGCGGTAGTACCGCTTCACACAAGCGGTAGTACCGCTTGGGCGGTAGTACCGCTTCACACAAGCGGTAGTACCGCTCGGGCGGTAGTACCGCTTCACCAAGCGGTAGTACCGCTTACGCGGCAGCAAAACTACTTTTGCACTTCCAATACCTCGTGGGCTTTTATCCCTTGGCCCATATAAAGTGTTCTTGCACCCGAACACTTCGGTAAACATCCAGAACCACTTCCGGTGAATTCCGGAACCCTTCCGGAGATCAAAACACTATTATCACATATATCAATCTTTACCTCCGGACTATTCCGGAGATCCTCGTCATGTCCGGGATCTTATCCGGGACTCCGAACAACCTTCGGTCACCAACAAAATAACTCAATTATACTAATCGTCACCAAACGTTAAGTGTGTAGACCCTGCGGGTTCGAGAACTATGTAGACATGACCGAGACACCTCTACGATCAATAACCAATAGCGGGACCTGGATGCCCATATTGGCTCCTACATATTCTACGAAGATCTTTATCGGTCGAACCTCTATGTCAAGGATTCAGTTAATCCCGTATGCTGTTCCCTTTGTTCTTCGGTATGTTACTTGCCCGAGATTCGATCGTCGGTATCTCTATACCTAGTTCAATCTCGTTACCGGCAAGTCTCTTTACTCGTTCCGTAATACAAGATCTCGTGGCTAACACTTTAGTCACATTGCTTGCAAGGCTCATTGTGATGTTGTATTACCGAGTGGGCCCTGAGATACCTCTCCGTCATACGGAGTAACAAATCCCAGTCTTGATCCATGCCAACCCAACAGACACCCTCGGAGATACCTGTAGAGCACCTTTATAGTCACCCAGTTACGTTGCGACGTTTGATACACACAAGGTACTCCTCCGATGTCAGGGAGTTGCATGATCTCATGGTCATAGGAACAGATACTTGACATGCAGAAAACAATAGCAATAAACTGACACGATCATATGCTACATTCGTAGTTTGGGTCTTGTCCATCACATCATTCTCCTAATGATGTGATCCCGTTATCAAATGACATGTCATGTCAATGGCTAGGAAACCTTAACCATCTTTGATTAATGAGCTAGTCAACTAGAGGCTTACTAGGGACACAGTGTTGTTTATGTACCCACACATGTATTTGAGTTTCCAATCAATACAATTATAGCATGGATAATAAACGATTATCATGAACAAGGAAATATAATAATAACCAATTTATTATTGCCTCTAGGGCATATTTCCAACACTTATCCAAGCTTCTCTTGCTTATTCACCTCTCTCTATTCTTCCCCGGAGTGCCGAAATTATCTCAGAAGATTCGTGTTTCCATTCAAGATCCGTTCGAGCTAGTTCGAGGTTGTTACCTCATCCAATCCATTTAAATCTTTCCGGTGCATTTTTCTCTCTTTCAAGCAATCGTTCCAACGGTGTTTCTTTTGAGTGGGCCCATAACCCACAGGTCTTTTCCCAGGATCTTACCTGACTGTTCTAATTATTCCGATGCTATTCTCAAATTCTTTCAAAGTTTGATGTATGAATGGATTCCATCAGTCAATTGCCTTCTCCAAGATCGCTTTCAAATCCTTGTCATCTTTGGCTCAACCTTAATATTCTTCATTGTTCCGGAGTGTCTCAACAATTTTGGTGGTTCTCATCGTAATTCTCAGCATTTGAAGACCGAAGAAGAGTTTCTTCATTTGTTGCTTCGTCTTCACCTGTCAAGACCCCGATCCTAAGTCACACCGGTCTAGCATGTAACACATCATATCACTTTGCGGCCTCACGCACGGTAACCCACGGCTGCCGCCTTTACCTGGGCCAGGACCGTTTGCGCCTTTTGGCTCACGTATATGATTGTATCGCTAGCATCCATGTGACAGAGAACCCAGGCCGACATGACTAGTCATAAACCAAGGTGGAACAAACTTACAGGGACAGGCATACATGACCCAGCAATGCACGTGTCGGTCATCAGCGTGTGCAACCGGGTCGTAGCAAGCTACAAGGACTCCAGTAAAACACCGCGTGACATTTCCCCGTAGGGACAGGCACAAGAGCAAAGAAGGAAACATGCCGGTCAATCCATATGTTCCGGATGGAAGCACTAGGAGGCATTTCCCCATAAGGAAGGTTACCAAGAATAAACAACTAGGTGTCGAATCCCACACATACCAGTGCATTTCAAACATACACACAATATGCACGATATGTGTAAATACAACTTGGCATCACAACATAACTCTATGACTCAAAGTATTTATTTAAAAGGGCTCTAAGGAGCCTTACATAGCATGATATTACAACATGGGTCTCATGACCCATCATTCAAGTCATACAAGCAACAAGCGAAAGCATAACCTGTCTGAGTACAGACAGCTAAAAGGAAGAAGGCTAGGAAGCCTGTCTATCTACAAGACCCTCCAGAGGAGCCAGACCTCTGTCTGGGATTCCCAAGCTAATCGTCGAAGCCCACGTAGAACTACTAGTGAGACCGAAATCTCCTCTGCAAAACATAAATTAGGCAAACCTGAGTACAATTGTACTCAGCAAGACTTACATCAGAACTAACTACCTATGCATCAGTATAAACAATGGGGTTGTGGGGTTTAACTGCAGCAAGCTAGCTTTGACTCAGTGGCTATCCTGAACTACGACCACAAGTACCTTCTTCTGAGGTGAGAAAGCGCACACGAGTCCACATATTCACCATAACAATACACCACTCTGGATCCGCTCCCGTCCCCCTACGAGAAGGCCATCCATAGCACTCACACTTATCTTGAGCATTTTAGAGTATCCATTTCAACTTGTCTATGAACAATGTAAGCTTCCAAGTAGTCCATATCCGCGGACGCGGCTATTCGAATAGATCATATTACCCTGCAGGGGTGTACTTCTTGACACACGCTCCCACCACTTACCACCATATACACGTCATGTATCTCGGCAACCTTCAAGCGGAAGCTTGGCGAGGGTGTCGGCCACAACCTGACTAACCACACAAGTCTCTAGTCCAGGTTTATCGCCTATTTGAGTCCGACCCGCAAGGAAGTCCGGCCGAGGTTTCCACTACGGCCCGAAACGATGTGTGCAGGGTTCCCAAGTCCACCATCCAGGTGCCACTTGGTACACCGGGCCATTGTGCCTAGTCTGTCCCTAGTCCACCCTGCCGGGTGCCACTTGGTAGACAATTAGCACTACCTACAAACACCAGAAACTAGTTGCAACTCCTGGACAGAGATCAAGGCGGTTAATAAGTCGAGAGAGTCAATTAAGGATCCCAATGTGTGGTAGTAGCTGTTCTTGGATAACATATAAAGAACTCAGTTCCTAAGGACGGTCTCAATGAGACAACCCACCATGTACTTCTACATGGCCTCTCACCGCTACCTTTACCAAACCGTGTTCACACACTTAGCTCTCAGCATCAGAACATAACATATCACTCTGATTCAATCCCGATGAATCAGACCTGACACAACTCTAAGCAATAGCAGACATGGCATGGATAGTTCACATCATGCTCAAGCAACTCCTAATCATGCTAGTAGGTTTTGACTATTTACTGTGACAATGACAGGTCATGCAAGGAATGGGTTCAACTACCGAGAACAGGTAACAGTTGAATCGTTGTTGTCCTAATGCAATAAAAGAGAGCATGAGCAAGAGAGTGGGATTGTATTGGAATGCTCAAGGGGGTTTGCTTGCCTGGCACTTTTGAAGATAGCACTGCTC
The DNA here is from genome assembly GCA_039707655.1 of Elymus sibiricus. Lineage (NCBI taxonomy): Eukaryota > Viridiplantae > Streptophyta > Magnoliopsida > Poales > Poaceae > Elymus > Elymus sibiricus. The sequence continues at coordinate 201,039,677 of CM077664.1, read as the reverse complement.
TTCATCAGTGTCAACGATCACAACGTCGGTTACCGAGAAGGAACAACACCGACTAGCAAAGAAGGAGCACAATCAATGCAATGCACATTCACATGAATGACATGTCATGTTAAGATGCTGAATTTACCTAATGCAACAGTAGGTCATTTTAATTGAAGTGGAATTCAAACAAGATCAAATTCCAACTCCAAATGTTATTTCATAAATTGCCCTAATCATCATTTGTCCTATTCAGTGAGGTTAACTTGTTCAAACATGCATGAAAGTGGCATAAACAGATTCTTTGGATTTTTCTGATAATTTTTCATATATAAATTATTTCAATCTGAGTTACGGTTGAATTTATATGAATTTTAGAAGTTTTAAACATTTTCTAAAATAAATAAATCATTTCTAATTTATTTAAAATCCAGAAAAGTAATTATGACGTCATCTCTGCATCAGCCTTATGTCAGCGAGTCAACTGTGTTGACCAGGGTCAAACCTGACCAGTGGGTCCCACTGGTCAGTGACACAGTGCTGGCTAGGGTCATAGACAGGTGGGGCCGGTCAAAGGCCACGTCAGCAAGGTCAATGCTGACGCGTGGGGCCACTGTGATTAATTAAAACTAACAGGAATTAAACTGTGGTTAGTTAAGGGCGTGGGGCCCAAATGTAAGTGGGTCAGGAGGTTAATTAGCGGGTGGTTTAGTGGTTAATGACGTGCCACGTCAGCGTCACCGGAGCTTAACGCCGGCGACGACCACGGATCGCGGCGGCGACGCTCGGAATCGAGTGCGGTTTGGTCCTACGGGTAGTTGGTGGAGTGCCGCATCCAGCGATGCAAGCAACTAGGCGCGGGGCGGCCTGTAGCGACGGCAGCAAGGACGAAGGCGGCGGCCGGAGCTCCGCCATGGTGGCTCGATGGCTAGAGGGCGTGCGCGGGCCGGGAAGATGGGGGAGAGGAAGCCGGAGCTCACAGCGGGCTCGCAGAGCAGGTCAGTGGGCTCGGGGGAGCTTCTGCGGCGGCGGATCGACGACGGTGGCCGGCGGATCTGAGGTGGAAGACGACCGCGTAGACGGCGTTACAGGGCGTCCGGCGATGCGTGGCTCGGCGGAGATGAAGCTGGCGACGAGGCGGAGCTCGGGGGCGCGGAGAGGGAGCGAGGGAGTGGCTGTGGCCACGAGGTTCACGGCGGCGCGGCTGCGGGCGCTTTGGCCATGGCGAGGAACGGGTGAGAGAGGGGAAGGGGGAAGAATGGAGGGGCCAGGCGGATCGGGACGGCTCCCGCAAAGCCATCCGCGGCGCCACGCAGGTTAGCAGGCAGGAGGTGGCACGGGCGCGTGTGTGCACGCGGCAAGCACGCGCTCAGCGTCCTTCTGGCGAGAGGAGGAGGACGACTGGCAGCTGGGCTGCACAACGTCGGGCCGGCCAGGTAAGGCCGAGGTGGGTTTCTCTCTCTCTCTCCTTTTTCTGTTTTTCTTTCTGTTTTCTTTTTCTGTTTCTGTTTTGGCCTTAGTAGAAATACTAAGGCATTTCTAAAAATCCTGAAATTATTTATGGACACTTGCTGAATTATTCCAGTGGCCCAACTTTAATTTCAGAATTATTTGAGCAATTAAAATAATTATAGCATTTAAATGCCCAAATTCAAATACTTTATGATTTAATTGAAAAATCCAAGATGACCTAGAAAAATGTGCACCATTTTTGGCAGAGGTTTTCAACCAATTCAAAAATGATGAACTTTTGTGAAGGGCGTTTTGGGTTCATTGAAACATATTTTAATTTGAACCTATTTGAAATTCATTTGGTGCTAGGGTTTAATCATCCCCATTTCAAATTCATTTGGATTTAAACTTGATGCATGGATGCTCACTGATGCAACTAATTACAAGCAATTTCTAGGGCTGTGACATCACCGCCGCCGGCCACCGACGGCCCTTCACCAGCTCCTAGTCGGGGGCGTTCGCGGGCTGCCCTTGGTCCGCCCCCCGGCTTCCCTGCTCGTCGTGCCGAGGACATGGCTGCCACGGCAGCCGGCGCCGAGTCCAGTTCTGCTGCCACGGCAGCGACTTCGGCGCCCGGTTCCGCTGCCACGGCAGCATTTTCATCACCCGGTTCGGCTGCCACGGCAGCGACTTCCCAGGTTGAGTCCGCTGCCACGGCAGCAGCCGCAGCGCCCGCCCCGGCTACCACAGGAGCTCCTTCCGCCGGTCCCTTGGCCGGCTCGACTGGCTCCCCTGCCACGGCGGCCTCCTTTGGCTCGCCGGTCTCGGTCGCCCACTCGGCCAGCTCCGAAGGCTTCGCCGGCTCGCCTGGAGTGGCCGGCTCGTCGGCCTCTTCTGCAGCGGGCTCTCCATCGCCGACCCCGCCCACTCCGCCTGCACATCACGTGCTCACTCGTGCTCGGGCTGGCATCCATCGTCCGAGTACACGGTACTCCGCTGATGAGTATCTTCTGGCTGCGGAGACGTCCTCGCCGTCCCCTCTCCCATCGCCAGCTTGAGCCGCTCTTCGTGATCCTCATTGTCTCGCTGCGATGCAAGAGGAGTATGATGCTCTCCAGCGCAACTGGACGTGGCAGCTCGTTCCCCGACCACCCCATGCCAACGTCATCAGTGGCAAATGGGTGTTCCGCCACAAGACTCGCCCGGACGGCAGTCTTGAGCGCTATAAGGCGTGTTGGGTGGTCCGTGGTTTTCGCCAACGCGCCGGAGTGGACTTCACCGACACTTTCGCACCGGTTGTCAAGCCGGGCACGATACGCACTGTTCTACAGTTAGCGGTCTCCCGTGCATGGCCGGTACATCAGCTGGACGTCTCCAACGCGTTTCTTCATGGCCATCTCACCGAACAGGTGAACAGGTGTTCTGCCAGCAGCCCATTGGCACTATATATGTGCATATGCACCGATCAATGAAACTATCGTTGCATACAATCTCCTCTTTCCCAATTAACACTACTTATAACACCAAGCTGGATATATAGTGTTAGATGGGCAACAGCAGAAAGCGTACGTACTGCAGCCAAACATGTGTAGGCAATAGGAACAGAGCCGCAGACACGGAATCCGCGTTGTACCAGTAGTAGTGGTACTACTCCTAGCTTACTAGCTGTAGTTAATGGCCCTAGCTTAATTAGTGTGTCCTTACACTTATCGTTTTGTTCGGCCAAACCCATGTGCCGGATGGTTGTCTTCACAACACAACCATGCACTGTGTTGGCATTTCTTCAGGGGAATGCTGCTGAGGGTGCTCAATTTGTTGATTAAGAAACTGCACGCATTCTATTTTCCTTCACTAAGCACCCAGCAGGCTGCAGGCTGCAGCCTACAACAGATAGGTGGTTTACAGCAGACCTGCAGGGAACCAGAGGCATTGATCTTGACCTTTTTTTTTTCCTATGCTGGTATCGTGAACTGCAGGTTTTCTATCAAGCTAGTGTACTCCGTTGGTTAGTGAGAACGCATATTCATAACTCTGGAATTTATTTTTTTGTGCTGTGCTGGTATTGTGAACTGCAGGTAGTGCTTTGGTGGCGAATCCTATTTGGCGCCTTTAGCGTCGCTTACTGTGTTAACGCTACGTTGTGCCTGAAGACGATCGGAATAGGCCGGCCCCGGCCCATCTCAGGTTTGTAGCTGGTCCTGGTTTTAGGAAGCTTCCCAGCCAGTTTTGGGAAGCTTTCGGTCGTTTTTTTTCCGTTCAGGTTTTCTGAACCGGTTTTTTCTTCGGTCAAACCTTTTACTTCTTCTCAAATGCGTGACGTTTTTTTAAATTCGTGAATTTTTCCCAAATTTATGCAGTTTTTTTTAAATTAGATAACTTTTTCCAAATTAGTGAATATTTTTATTTGATGATTTTTTTTAATTCTTGGAATTCTTTTTCAAATTCTATTATTTTTTTTCAATTTTTTGTGTCCTTTTTTCAAATTGTACGAATTTTTTCCAAATTTATGAACTTTTTGAAAATATGATTTTTTTAAATATATATATAATTTTTTCAAACTCGTGAACTTTGTTATTTTCACTTATTTTCCAAATTCACGAACTTTTTTCAAACTCATTTTTTTTTGGATTTTGTGAACTTTTTGGGAAAGCCAACGGTAAACAGGCCGCTGGTCGACGGGCGACCGCTTTTTTGTGAACCTAGCGATGAGCGAACCAGGAACCGTGCGAAGAAGGAAACCGCACGAGCTGCTCGCACATTTATTGGCGCCTTCTGCGCCATTTAGGAGTACTCTGCTTTGGTCGAAACTGGTAGATCTACATGGGTCAACTGGTAGATCTGATGGAAATCTCATGGGCCAACTGGTAGATCTGATGGAAATCTCATGGAGGCTCATAATGGTTTCCTAGTAAGACCAACCGCCTCCAAGTTGGGCCCATAATTCATTAATTTGTATATTTCATTTTTGTTGTAGGCCTTTGCCCTATTACTTTTGTAACTTGTAAGAAAATTTTCTTCCAGATGAGGTTGTCTCCAAAGCTTACAGAATTTAGAAACATACACCACGAGTTCGCCTCAAAAGATAATATGAGTTTGTGCAATTTTGTTCTATATAAAAGTGCCACGTAATTTTGGATTGACAAACCTAGACAAGGATGGTAAAGCCCATGGCCTTATTATTATAGCATACTAAGCACACGGATGTTTACAGTCGTCCTCGCGGAAGAATATTTACAGTCCTGCATATCCAGCGTTATGGATATGCTTCCGTTGGTGAAATGGAAATAAGACCTAATTAGTGATCTAAAAGGTCTTATATTAGTTTACAGAGGCACTCCATAAGTGACTCAGCTTTGTACCAACTTTAGTAAAGTTAGTACAAAGTTAAATCACTTATTTTGGAACGGAGGGAATAGTACTTTGGGACTTCGGGTAGCCAATTATGAATGGAAATCATCATCCATCAAAGATGTAGTTTTGCGCGATCCTACTGCTCTGACCCACCGGTTATCAATCGTGCGGCTGTTGGAGAAGTCGTCCCCCGGCGGGTCAAGATATAATCGGCCATTGTAGGACTCGTTGGAAGCAGATTCTTGATTTTTTTTCAAAAGTACTACCTATTTTGTACCAAATTCGAAAAGCATATGTCAAAATTGAAAAAAAATCAAAAATAGCACCCCGTCGGCCTCTGGCGGGTCGAAGAGGGGCCCGTCGGCCTCCAGGCGGCCGAAGAGGGGCCCGTCGGCCTCCAGGAGGCCGAAGAGGGCCCGTCGGCCTCCAGGCGGCCGAAGAGGGGCCTGTCGGCCTCCCGTTGGCCGACGGGTGTCAGGGGCACAAAACGTAATTAAGATGGCCTCAAATGAAAAAGTTGTCAACATGAAAAATCTTCGTCTCGTCAAAACGGTTGATTTTTATATAAAAATCGTCTTAATCCGAGGTCGTATGCAACCTGTAGAGCCAAAACAAAGTCAGGGGCAGAAGCTGCAGAGTTACTTCGGACAGACCGAATGGATGTCAGAAAATTTGTCACGGGACACCCGGTGCACTCGGTGAGACCGTGCGGAATACAGAAGAGTACACAAGTTTGGTCACGTTCACTCGGTGAGACCGAACCAAACCACTCGGAGGCTCCGAATGGATCCAAAAAATAAACTCCTTCGAAAACCCCCTCCGGCAGACCGAAACGGTGTTGGTTGCACATGGTCTACGTGACCGCATGCATGCAACTGCACCAAACCATGCAGACATGTGGGCACGGCCAAGCTAGGCCCCCACGCAAGGTTGGAACGAAACCGGACACCGAACGAACGTTGCGTCACGTCCGACCAGTGTTTTAGGGTTTTTTTCACCGGGAAAATCCTAGGAAATGCATCGAGCGTCGGAAATAGATGCAAACTGGCATGCGTGCTCTCGATGGTGATGCCAACGTGTGGAAAAAGTTTTGGGCCATTTGGCGGAGTCGTAAAAAAAAACTCCTTCGGAAACCCCCTCCGGCAGACCGAAACGATGCTGGTTGCACATGGTCTACGTGACCGCATGCATGCAACTGCACCAAACCATGCAGATGTGTGGGCACGGCCAAGCTAGGTCCCCACGCAAGGTTGGAACGAAACCGGACACCGAACGAACGTTGCGTCACGTCCGACCAGTGTTTTTGGGTTTTTTTCACCGAAAAAATCCTAGGAAATGCATCGAGCGTCGGAAATAGATGCAAACTGGCATGCGTGCTCTCGATGGTGATGGCAGACCGCACGCAAAGAGGTTGGCATGGTGGATGGGCTAGGGGTTGCTTCGCTCTTAATATCATGCTAGTTTTCGGGGACGAAAAGTTATCGCTATACGCATTGTATTGTATTAAGCATAGTTAATTTTATACAAGAGCCACGGACCACATGGACCTAACCTACTGCTAGGTGGACCTAGTCGACATTCATGACAAATATTAAAAGATAATACATACTAAGAATACACAACATGATGCAAAACTCTTTAGTTCTTGCAATCACATTCGTTGATTTTACTTCTGCGTAGTCTTGCTGAATAGACGTTGCCTTTTGGCGGACGACCTGCAGCCAAAACAATTTGCAATGACCAGAACACGATATTATTTATGGCTGCTTGCATAACAACCAGAACAACAACATTAGTGCAAAACTCATTCACACAAGATAAACTAGAGGTAAAGCCAGTGGAGTGAACCTGAACTACAACATGCAAGTTGAGGTCTCGAATCTCCTTGTACAACTTATCACGGAAAAGAGAAGAACAGCGACATAAATTTATAGCTCCAAATCCATGCATGCTTATGTACATAGGAGCATTGCACATGCATAACTTGCAATCTAAGAAGGTTCGAAAATGTATTTGTACATATGCAAAATTTGAGTCTTCAGAAATGCACTACAAAATTAAAAGCAATATTGTGGGATGACAATGGCAATAATATACACGTATAGAGGAAGCTTCAAACAGCAAAGCAACAATTCTTGCACACACAAAAATGTTGCACGCCACATCGTATAGATGTCCCGTGACAAATTTTCTGACATCCATTCGGTCTGTCCGAAGTAACTCTGCAGCTTCTGCCCCTGACTTTGTTTTGGCTCTACAGGTTGCATACGACCTCGGATTAAGACGATTTTTATATCAAAATCAACCGTTTCGACGAGACGAAGATTTTTCATGTTGACAACTTTTTCATTTGAGGCCATCTTAATTACGTTTTGTGCCCCTGACACCCGTCGGCCAACGGGAGGCCGATAGGCCCCTCTTCGGCCGCCTGGAGGCCGACGGGCCCTCTTCGGCCTCCTGGAGGCCGACGGGGGTGCTATTTTTGATTTTTTTTCAATTTCGACATATGCTTTTCGAATTTGGTACAAAATAGGTAGTACTTTTGAAAAAAAATCCAGATTCTTTATCTGGGATGTCAATCAATCAAAGGCTGCCTCAAAGACGAATATCAATCAAGTGTACTCTTGTATTTTATCCATGATTTACTAGTGAACTTGGTCAGAGAAGAAGAAACATACAGTATTTGTCTGTTGGCAGTTATCCGACAAGATGTTAGTATAGATTGTGAAGACAGAGTAGTTCTACCAGTTCTCTGCCCAGGCTAAATTGTAGTATGCTCACCCAACTTCTTCTATCGATGGTGGGCGATTGAGGGAGCCCTCCTCCTCCCGAGTCGGCCCCGCGTGGCGGCCGGGAGGCAACCCTAGATCCCCTCGGCTGGCCCCCTTCTCTCCCTCCTCCTCCCTCGCCGTCGCCGGCGGCGGCGGCGACTCGGGGTACTCCCGCTCGAGCAGGGCTGGCGCGGGCTGGCGCCCACGGGCCGGAGCGTGGCGCGGGGCCGGGCGTCATGGTGGGTGGTGGCGGCGCTCCGGCGCTTCTGATCCTCCGCGGCAGGCGGCTATGGTACGCCTCGGTCGCCAGGACGGCGGTGGCGCGGCCGGATCGGTCGGTGGCGGCACGGCCGGATCTCGGGCCAGGCGCGGGCCTTGGTCACCGGGTTGCGGTCGGCGCGGTGGCGGGTGCGGCACTTCGGCAACTAGGCGGATCTTGACGGGTTCTTCTGATCACGCCGGGATTCTACCATTGTCTGGTCCTTGACAGCGCGGGCAACTCCGGGGGAAACCCTAGATCTCCTTAGGATCGAGTGATGGCGGTGCTTTTGCGTCGTAGTCCCTCTTGAGGGCATCCTTTCTGGAGTTTGCTTCGGTTGAAGGGACCAGCGACGCTGGCGGCGCACGGCCTGGTGGCGCAACTGCCGATGAAAATCGCGCCAACTACGGTCATGGCGGACGATGGCGGCGTCTTCGATGTCGTTTCCTTGTCGAGGCATCGTTGTTGCAGTTTGCGTCATCATGCTCGGGATGCTCTGGGGGAAACCCTAGATCTGGGTCTCCCGGATCGGACGATGAAGGCATTCTCAGTGTCGCTCTCCCTCCTGGGGGCTTCGTTTTGGAGCAAGTGCTGGCTGGAGGGGACAAGAGGAGGAGCGGTGTTACATCTACCGCAAGGCCGACGACAGATCCCAGCGGCATGGCGCTTCGGAGTTTCGGCGACAGGCGTGTGTGGATGGATACGTGCAGGATGGTGGCGTTGTCTGATGCCGTGGTGGCGTCGACGGCAGGCCTGGCAAGGTTGGTGCGTCAGTACTTGCTCTGGAGATGGATCAGTGGAAGATGGTGGCGGCGGCCTCTGAGAGTGTGCCGGACCGGTGTGTGACCCAGTCCCGGCATTGTGGCTTGGCTGGGGCATCCGGCTTTAAATGTTAGGCTTTGGTGCGATGTCTGTTTGGTATTTGGCTCAGACATTCGGCACCCTTCATCAAAGGGATAGGAGTAGCGACATGTGTGTTGCCAAGATGGTGACTTCAGCCTTACTGATGTATTACTTTATAAGTTTTTTTGAATAATTAATAAAATGGTTGCATGCATCGCCCAGATGCAGAGGCCGGGGGTATATCCTCATTTTCTAAAAAAAAACTTCTTCTATCAATATAAAATGGTTTTGCATGGGAAAGAGAAGGAATGACCATCTGTATGTCTCCGTTTTTCACTCTGGTGGTGGTGCTGCTGCTAGCTAGCGTCCGTCTAAAATGGATTTGCTTTCGCTAGACGTTAGTCCACGCAGTCCACCCTCCCCAACCTGGCCAAACAAACATGGCACATATATAAAAACATTACGCACAAGATCGATCGATCGTTTTCAAGCAGGCAGCACAGCAGCAAACCTAAGATTTCCATGCCATGCGGTCAGACATCACCAAGTACCGGCAGTTTTCAGTACGAGCTGTAGAATATGTGAATTGCACGACGTATTGCTCTTCGTGCATAGGCACGTATATATGATGTACAAAGGTGGGCCACGGATCTCAACTATACAAGGAACCAGGAGGCGGACCCAATACACAATATGCACATAACACATATACTCAACACCCCCCGCAGTCGAAGCGGCACCGCGGCTGACGCAAAGACTGGACCGAAACTCCTCAAATGACGCCGTAGGCAAGCCCTTGGTCATGATATCGGCAAATTGTTGGGAAGTAGGGACGTGTAAAACACGAATATGGCCAAGGGCCACCTGTTCCCGAACAAAATGAATATCCAACTCAATATGCTTGGTCCGTCGATGATGCACCGGGTTAGCGGAGAGGTAGACCGCCGAGACGTTGTCGCAGTAGACCACCGTGGCACGGTCAACAGAACAAGAGAGCTCCTGAAGCAGCTGGCGAAGCCACGAACACTCGGCGACGGCGTTGGCCACCGCACGATACTCAGCCTCAGCACTAGAACGAGAGACCGTCGGCTGCCGCTTGGACGACCACGAGATAAGTGAGGGTCCAAGGTAGACACAATAGCCTGAAGTGGAGCGACGAGTGTCAGGGCAGCCCGCCCAGTCTGCATCGGAATAGGCGGTGAGGGCGGTGTCGGCGGAGGCGTGAAGCGTGACGCCAAGATCCATAGTGCCACAGATATAGCGGAGAATCCGCTTGACGGCAGCCCAGTGAACGTCTCGAGGAGCATGCATATGAAGACACACCTGCTGCACGGCATACTGGATCTCCGGTCGAGTCAGAGTGAGGTACTGGAGAGCACCAACGATAGACCGATAGAAAGCAGCATCCGAAGCAGGAGAACCATCCGTGGCAGAAAGCTTGGCCTTCGTATCAACAGGCGTAGCGGCGGGCTTGCAGTTAAGCATGCCGGCGCGCTCCAGGAGCTCGTGAGCGTACTTCCGCTGATGAAGGAAGAAGCCATCCGGACGGCGCACCACCTCGACACCGAGGAAGTAGTGCAAAGGACCCCAAGTCCTTGATGGCGAACTCAGCGCGAAGACGAGCCGTGAGCTGACTGAGGAGACCAGCCGTACATGTCGTCAGGATGATGTCGTCGACATAGAGCAGCAAGTAAGCCGTGTCAGAGCCCTGATGATAGACGAAGAGCGAGGCGTCCGAGCGGGTAGAGCGGAACCCAAGCTGGTGGAGAAACGCCGCGATGCGCTGGTACCAAGCGCGCGGAGCCTGCTTGAGTCCGTACAAGGACCGCGAAAGCAGGCACACGTGGTCGGGAAGCGCCGGGTCAACAAACCCGGTGGGCTGCTGGCAGAAGACCTGCTCCTCGAGGTGACCATGGAGGAAGGCGTTGGAGACGTCCATCTGGTGCACCGGCCAAGCACGGGAGACCGCAAGGTGGAGAACCGTGCGTATCGTGCCGGGCTTGACGACCGGAGCGAAGGTGTCGGTGAAGTCGATGCCAGCACGCTGTCGGAAGCCACGAACGACCCAGCGCGCTTTGTAGCGATCAAGGGTACCATCAGGACGGAGCTTGTGTTTAAAGACCCACTTCCCGGTAATCACGTTGGCGTGCCGGGGACGGGGAACAAGCTGCCACGTCCGGTTGCGCAACAGGGCGTCAAACTCCTCTTGCATCGCAGCCATCCAGAGCGGGTCACGAAGAGCGGCGCGAACGGAGGACGGCAACGGCGACGGCTCAGAGGTGGACGCCGCATGGACGTAGTCATCCGAGGCGTAGCGCGAGCTCGGGCGAAAAACGCCCGTACGGGCGCGGGTGACCGGACCGGCCACAGGCGCCGGGGGCGCCGGGGGCGCCGCGGGCGCCGGGGGGACCGCGGGCGCCAACGTCGGGGGCGCCGGCGCCACGGCTGGAGGGGGCGCCGCATGCGGGGGGCGCGCCTCAAAGCCAGGGGGCGGGTCAAGAGAGGCGCGCGAGCGCCCTGGGAGAGGCGTCGAGGAGCCTGCGTCACCAGTGGCGGGAGGAACAGCCGGGGGTACCTGGTGAAACGGAAACACATGCTCATCAAAGTAAACGTGCCGGGAAGTGAACACACGGTGGGAGACGGGATCGTAGCACCGATATCCCTTGGAGTTGGAGGGGTAGCCGATGAAGATGCAAGCGACAGAACGAGGTGCGAGTTTGTGAGGAGCGGAGTCGGCAGTGCTAGGATAGCAAAGGCACCCGAAAATACGCAAGCCATCATAAGATGGGGGCGTACAGAAGAGAAGATGGTGAGGTGCATAGTTCCACCGTGGGCGGCAAGGGCGAATGTTAAGAAGAAGAGAAGCAGTAGCGAGTGCGTCCGGCCAGAAACGAGGCGGCACGTTAGCATGGAACAGGAGCGTGCGAACGCAGTCGTTCAGAGTGCGAAGGACGCGTTCGGCTCGACCGTTCTGCTGGGAAGTATACGGGCATGTGAGGCGAAAAACTGTGCCGTGGTGCGACAGAAAAGTGCGGAAAGCAAGGTTGTCGAACTCTTTTCCATTGTCAGTCTGAAGAGCAAGGATGGGACGCCCAAACTGCGTGCTGACATAGGAGTAAAAAGCCGTCAAAGTGGAGAGTGCATCCGACTTTCTGCGCAAAGGAAAAGTCCACACATAATGAGAATAATCATCAAGGATAACCAGATAATATAAATAGCCCGAATTACTAGGAACCAGAGAGGTCCACACATCGCTATGAATCAACTGAAAAGGAAAAGAAGCTATGGTGGTGGAGTTATTAAACGGGAGGCGAACATGTTTGCCGACACGACAGGCATGACAGGTGTGATCCTCTATCTTATGGCAACTGAAACTGAAACTCCTAAGAATATGACGAAGTGTGACGGGGTTGGGATGACCCAAACGAGCGTGCCAGAGATCGACGCCGGCGGAGAGAGCAACCGGTGCGGTGGTGGAGGTGGACGGCGAATGCACCGGATAGAGCTCGTCGAGGCTGTCACATCGGTGAAGTACCATCCTGGTTCGAGCGTCCTTGACACAAAACCCAAGCTCGTCAAATTCAACAGTAACAGGATTTTCACGAGTTAAACGACGAACGGAAACAAGGTTCTTAATAAGATGAGGTGACACAAGTATGTTAGACAAAGTAATAGGCATGGAATTAGAAGGAAAAGAAGTGTGCCCGACATGTGTGATAGGGAGTGTAGAACCGTCGCCGACAATGATGCGGCGGTCGGTGGTGACGGGAGTGAAAGAGGCAAGATTACCAGGATGAGCAAACATGTGAGCCGTAGCCCCGGTGTCCATGTACCAATCATCACCTCCGGTGTAGTTGTTCGGCGTAGGAGCGGCATGCAGCGCGGGAAGGAGCACCGGGTCCCAGGGCGCCGGCGGCAGGGCCGGCGAGGGGAACGGAGACGCCATGGGGAGGCCGTAGCCACCGCTCGGCAGCGGCGGTGGGTACTCTCCAGCGGACGAGTGCTGGCCCGCTGACGACCCCCACCAGTACCCGGGAGCCCCGTACGAAGACGGAGCCCCGTACGTGGGAACGGGCGCGTCGAACGCCCCGCGCGACAGCAAGGGGTCGACGGGCATAGTCGGCGCCGGCGGCAGGGCGACGACGGACTGGCCGGAGAGCGCCGGTGGTGGGGCGGCGACGTACGCCAGCGGGGCCGGGGGCAGGGCGCCGTACGCAGTCCACGCACTGGAGGGAGCCGCAGCCCACGCGCCATGTATGCCGTACGCGCCATGCACGCCTGCATGTACGCCCGCGATGGATGGATTTTGCCACGCCCCTGCATGTAACGCGCCATGCATGCCTGCATGTACGCCCGCGATGGATGGCGCGGCTGCGTGATGCTCAGCGGATACCGCCGCGTTCGGCGGCGACGGCGGGATAGCAGCAGTCGGATCGGCGCCGGCCAGGGGAAACGACGGCCGAGAGGCCAGGAACGGAGAGGCCGCGGCGGCCGCGGCGGCCGGGGGGGCGGATGCCATCGGGAACGATCGGGGCAGAGCGGGCGCTGGAGCTGAGATCGGGCGGGGCTGGCGACGGGAGTTGGCGATCTGGCGCTAGCGGGCGGGAGTGCAGGGCGGCGCTAGCGGGCGGGAGCGCAGGGCGGGCGTGCTGGCGCTTGCGGGATTGGTAGCGAGCGACGGGGCGCTGGCGATCGGGCGGGATCGAGCGGGGCGGCCGGCGCGGAAGGCGCGCGAGCGGCGGCGGCGGCGGCGGCGCGGAGGAGACGCGCGGCGGCGGCGGCGGCGGCTGGATGGCGGCGGCGGCGCGGAGGAGACGCGCGGCGGCGGCGGCGGCGGCTGGATGGCGGCGGCGGCGGCGGCGCGGAGGAGACGCGCGGCGGCGGCGGCGGAAGCGAGGAAACCTAAAAAACTGATACCATGTAGAATATGTGAATTGCACGACGTATTGCTCTTCGTGCATAGGCACGTATATATGATGTACAAAGGTGGGCCACGGATCTCAACTATACAAGGAACTAGGAGGCGGACCCAATACACAATATGCACATAACACATATACTCAACACGAGCTACTTAACTTAAATCCCCGTTGTATTACCATTAAAAACTCTGAATGATTTGAGAGGCCGTGCATGCGCATTGCCGGCCTGGCTTTGCACACTGGAAGAAAATATCCAATCCCGTTGCCGATAGGAAACAAGATCTGAAAGAGTCTTGCACGTCCTTTCAAGAGGATACCGGAATCGATCTGGATAAACATGGTACTAGTACTTAAGTAACACTTGGCTCAAATGAGCTTTCATGCATGGCTTTCTTGTCCATGAATGGTGATCTGGAGCGGTTAAGATGCCGAAACGTAGCGCCATCGAACTAGCCAGCAATCGAGTCAAGTCAAGGCCAGTGACACCGACACGGCACCAAGCAATTGCAGGCTTGACTCCTGCGTGCCGAAGACTATTGCAGAGCAAAGCGCGCTGTTGAACTGAAAACTTAATTGGTCAATGGCGACGCGCACGCATGACGCCACTCTGGTGACGATCTTTCACGCTGTCGACATGCATGGCCGCACGAAATGGAACGATTGATTGTCGTAGTAGTATACTCCCTTCGTTCCTAAATATAAGCCTTTGTAGAGATTCCACTATGTACCACATACTATGTACCACATACAGATGTATATAGATGCATTTTAGAGTGTAGATTTACTCATTTTGTTTCGTATGTAGTTCATAGTGAAATCTCTACAAAGACTTATATTTAGAAACGGAGAAAGTATATACGATGCATGCATGGGGCCTACATGGGTTGATTTTGCTTAGCAAAACAGTTAAAAGTACATCAAGGAACTGTTATATGGAGTAGTATGAGCTAACATAACATATCGCTGCATGTTGCCCATATAGATTATCTATATGGAGCATGCATGTTGTCATTTTTTTGCTTCCAAAACTTGAACAGGGCTAAATCCGCCGCATTATTTATTTATCGATGTACCGATGTGTCCAAAACCATATATGTCACTAGATCTCAGTAAGACTAATATATATATAAGTGGCTGGGCATAGTTTCCTGCCCAATTGCACGTTATAGGAACTAGTAGGATTAGTTTAAGTGTCTGCCAAATTGGAGCTTACTTGGAACCTATATCCTGCCAGGCGTTGCATGTCCCCTTCACAGACATCACTGGCTCTGTCGAGAGATTTCTGGCCTCCTTCCAAAGATCTCTACCTTGTTTGTTACTCCTCATCCGTCTGTTAATTCCTTGAAATGGTCTTCATGGGGTCCAGTTATGGCCACAACGCTTACTATAGTGATCATTTGGTGGGAACCCGCGTCTGGAACATAGGAATTCCTCCACGTTCTAGTAGAAAAATGGACTGCTAGCTCGGCGTCATATTCTTGTGCTTGTAGCATGTCCCAAGTGTTTTCCTGGCAACTTGGGGTACATTTTGCCTCGAAATAGCAGGCCAAAGTCTCTAGAAACATTGCTTGAAAAACACCACGCTAAGAAAAAGTCCATGCATCATGCAATACTACCCAACAGTTTCATGCCAACCGCCAATCATCATGCTTAATCAATGATACGAACTTCTTTTTCTCGAATACGCACGAGTGTGCGTATTATATATTAAAGAAGAGATGGGGAAGAAGACCCTCCACGTTGGCTAGTACATGTTAAAAGTTACATGCGGACCAACTCCACGAGACCAAATAAACCTAGGCTAACTGCTCACATTCACCCACCGCATAAGCACTCCAAACAGAGGCTCTACATCTCTTCTAAGGATCCCGGCTTTGCTCCAAGTTCGTCCCTCCTCTTCGATTCCCCGTATGGTCTCGCGTATGGAGGGAGATGCGCCGTCAAACACAATGGCGTTTCGGTGCTTCCACAGCTCCCACATTGTCAGAAGGAAGATGGCATGGTCATCCTTTGCTCCTAATCCACTCTCGTTAGTGATGTTGCACCAATCCCCTAAGCCCATATCCGGCCGTGGCAACCAGTTGGGCTTGCCCATAGCGGAACACACGATCAACCATACCTCCCGCGCGAAGACACATTGGAGCAAGATGTGCTCAATGGTCTCCTCCTTGAAAGCGCAGGTTATCTCCGAGAGGGGGGGGGGGGGTGAATGGGAGATTATTAAAAATTCGTCAAACTCTGATGAATTTGACAAAGATCAGAGTGAAGAAATAGAAACGCATGGAAAACTAAGTCATCACAGAATCAGAGTACATGCGAACAACATACATAAGGGTGAAGAACATGCAATCATACAATCATACGCGCATGAAGAATATGAACTGAGTAAATAAGCGATAGCACGATCAAATACTTCAGTTCAAATTCGTCAGAGGATAGATCACAAATTCTTCAGTAGTGGAATAAAGTAAGGGAGGGTGAGGAATTTGAAACCAAGTTGTCTCGATGAAGACAATGAAATTTGGTAGACCAGTTCCAGTTGCTGTATCAACTGTACGTCTGGTTGAGGCGGCTGAGTCGCAACTCGGAGAACACTTAGTCCTCACCGTATTCCTCTTGAGCTAAGGTCACTTAGACCTCGCCCAATCACTCGTGGTAAGTCTTCAAGGTAGACTTCCAAAACCTTCACAAACTTGTTCACCGGCACGCCACAATTACTCTTGGGTGCCCAGAACATGACGCCTAACCGTCTGGAGGAATGACAGTCCTCAAAGGGTTAGTCTTCATTGATTGAAGAAAAACGTTATTTCGTGTGTTGTGCATCAAAGTCATCAAGAATGCATAAGCGTTAGGATGTGTGTCCTTTTCAAAGGACATTCGAAGATTCTAAGATGTTTAGCTCACACCGCAACATGCAAAACCTTCTCTCATCCAAGGGCTTTGTGAAGATATCTGCAAGCTGGTCTTCAGTCTTCACGTGGTCGATGACGATGTCTCCCTTCAACACATGATCACGAAGAAAATGGTGACGAATCTCAATATGCTTCGTCCTTGAGTGTTGCACTGGGTTGTGGGCGATCTTGATGGCGCTCTCATTGTCGCAGTAGAGTGGTACTTTCTTCACGTTGACGCCATAGTCCTTGAGGGTTTGCTTCATCCATAGTAACTGTGAGCAGCAGGCGCCAGCAGCAATGTACTCAGCCTCGGCAGTGGAAAGTGAAACGCAGTTCTGCTTCTTCGAAGACCAACAAACAAGAGATCGTCCGAGGAAATGGCATGTGCATGATGTTGACTTGTGATCCACACGATCACCAGCATAATCAGAATCGGAATATCCAGCAAGATCAAGCGATGAGCCCTTGGGATACCATAATCCAAGCGTTGGGGTGTGAGCCAAATATCGAAGAATTTGTTTCACAGCCTGGTGGTGTGATTCCTTCGATGACGCTTGAAAGCGGGCACACATGCAAACGCTAAGCATAATATCTGGCCTAGATGCACATAGGTAAAGCAGTGAACCAATGATGGAGCGATATACCTTCTGATCGAAATCTTTACCATTTTCGTCAGTGTTGAGTTGGCCATTTGTTGGCATTGGTATCTTGAGGCCTTTGCAATCTTGCATTCCAAATTTCTTCAGGCAGTGTCTGAGGTATTTCTCCTGAGATATGAAGATGCCATTGGGTTGTTGACGAATTTGAAGCCCGAGGAAGAATTTCAACTCCCCCATCATAAACATCTAATATTCTTCTTGCATCATATGAGCAAATTCGTCATTGTTTTTCTTGTTAGTGCAACCAAAGATAATATCATCAATATATATTTGGCATATGAACAGTTCACCATCATAAGATTTAGTAAAGAGAGTAGGGTCAAGTGAACCGGGCTTGAACCCCTTTTTCTTCAGGAATTCCTTCAGTGTATCATACCAAGCCCTAGGGTCCTGCTTGAGGCCATATAGAGCCTTGTTGAGTCTGAAGACTTTGTCAGGATGCTTTGGGTCCTCAAAACCTGGTGGTTGAGCAACATATACATCTTCCTCAAGCTTACCATTGAGGAATGCACTTTTCACATCCATTTGAGATAAGAGGATATCATGATGGTTAGCATATGCAAGCAATATACGAATGGCTTCAAGCCTAGCAACAGGTGCAAACGTTTCATTGAAATCAATACCCTCAACCTGTGTGTAGCCTTGAGCTACAAGACGGGCCTTATTCCTCACCACTTGGCCATTTTCGTCTTGTTTGTTGCGGTAGATCCACTTAGTGCCGATGATATTGTGCTTGCGTGGATCAGGACGCTTAACAAGCTCCCACACATTGTTGAGCTCGAATTGGCGCAATTCATCTTGCATTGCTTGAATCCATGCAGGTTCCAGAAAGGCTTCATCAACTTTGGTGGGCTCTGAAATAGAGACAAATGCATAATGCCCACAAAAGTTAGCTAAATGTGAAGCTCTTGAGAGAGTGAGGGGACCAGGTGCATTGATGTTGTCGAGGATCTTCTCAATCTGCACTTCATTCGCCACTCGTGGATGTGCCGGACGAGGGCCTTGTTGTTGTTGTTGTTGCCGTGCAGAATCCTTAGCATCATTTTCATCAGGATGTTCATTTTCTTCACGACGAGAAATGACCACTTCTTCATCAGCAGCTATTTCTTCACTGGGCATAATTTCACCAGTGCCCATCAGTTTGATAGATTCCTTAGGTGGCATTTCATCTAGCACAGGAGGCAGGTGCTCTCTTTGCGAGCCGTTAGTTTCATCGAACCGCACATCTACAGTTTCAACAACCTTGTGGTGGAAGGAGTTGAAGACTCTGTAGGTGTGCGAGTCCTTTCCGTAACCAAGCATAAAACCTTCATGTGCTTTCGGTGCAAATTTAGAACTGTGATGAGGATCTCTAATCCAACATTTAGCACCGAAGACTTTGAAATAACTCACATTGGGTTTCTTGTCAGTGAGGAGCTCATAAGAAGTCTTCTTGAGGAATTTGTGAAGATATACCCGGTTGATGATGTGGCAGGCAGTGTCAATTGCCTCAGGCCAGAAGTGACGAGGAGTCTTGTATTCATCAAGCATAGTACGCGCCATCTCGATGAGGGTTCTGTTCTTGCGCTCCACGACTCTATTCTGCTGAGGCGTGTAGGGAGCAGAGAGCTCATGAGTGATACCAAGTTCATCAAGATAGTCGTCGAGGCCAGTGTTCTTGAACTCAGTGCCATTGTCACTCCTGATGTGCTTGATCTTGAGACCATAATTCGTTATGGCCCGATTGGAGAATCGCCTGAAGACATTCGGAACTTCAGTCTTGTAGGTAATGATGTGCACCCAGGTGTAGCGAGAGTAGTCATCAACAATGACGAATCCGTAGAGAGACGATGCATTGGTTAGTGTGGAATAATGCGTAGGACCAAACAAAATCCATGTGAAGTAATTCAAAAGGACGAGTAGTGGTAATGATTGTCTTCGCCGGGTGCTTGGCTCTGGTCATCTTTCCAGACTCACAAGCACCACAGAGGTGATCCTTAATGAATTTGACACCCTCAACGCCAATGATGTGCTTCTTCTTGACGAGAGTGCTCAAATTCCTCATTCCAGCATGCCCAAGTCGTCGATGCCATAGCCAGCATTCCAAAGCTTTTGCCATTAGACATGTTGCAGGTTAGACCTGTAGAGAAATCTACAATATACAAGTCACCTCTCCTAAAGCCTTCGAAGACTTTGGATTTGTCAGATTCCAACAGCACAATGCATCTATATTTGCTAAAGATGACAATCATATCAAGATCATAAAGCATTGAGACAAACATGAGGTTGTATCCAAGGGACTCGACAAGCATCACCTTCTCCATGTGTCGATCCTTTGAGATAGCAACCTTACCTAGACCCAATACCTTTCTTTTTTCCTTTGTCAGCGTATGTGATATGCTTCAGATGAGACGGAGTAAGGGGAGCATCAGTGAGGAGATTCCTATCTCCAGTCATATGATTCGTGCAGCCACTGTCCAATACCCATTCAGTGGCTGAAGGTGTATCATCCTGTAGAAGCATTAATCTGACTTACAAATTCATATGCTTCAAAGTGAAGAATATGATAATGATCAATTTCATCAAGGAATAATATTTAGTAGCATAAGGGATGTGTGAAATGAAGCACTCATTCCCGCATGATTAGTCTGCATCCCAACAGGCATTTTGTCAGGTCTTCAGCAAATTCATCAGACATTTAGTTGTCTGAAGACCTGACCCTGCAGAACAGATTAGTTCTTCTTCTTAACCACCCACATCTGAATGGGTGCTGAGAAGCAATGTGACGAAGTGCATTGATGGAGAACTTAGGCATTGAAGAATATGCATTTCTCTTCATAGGAGGGTTATAGTAATTGAATGAATAAGCAGAGAAATTCTTCGAAGATTTGTGAACATAGTGGTTCAAAGAATAATGCTCATATTCATCAACACGCTGTTTGTTTCCCTGCGAAACAGAGGCATTAGTGCGACCATAAGTGGGTCTGTGTCCGTTTGACGACTTTGATCCCTGTGAAGAATTTTGCCCTGGGAAGTTTCTTCTTCATCGGTGGTGTCATGATGACATTCACCTGAAGATTTTCCAGAAAGCTTTTAGGAACCCAGATTTTCTTCACAGGTGGACCGTTCCTGCAGTTAGTACCAATGAATCTGGCAAAGACCTCACCATTCTGATTCTTGAACAGTTTATAGTTGGAGTCAAATGACTCATCTGAAGAATATGAAGAATCACAAGTGTAGCCAGATAAAGTGGATGGGTCTACTGGAGGTCCCTTTGCAGCAACCCAAGTAGTTTTGGGATACTGCTCAGGCTTCCAGTATGAACCATCAGCGTTGAGCTTTCGCTCAAAGGCAATACCCTCTTTCCTAGGGTTCCTGCGAAGAATTTGCTTTTTGAGCACGTCACACAGGGTTTGATGCCCTTTGAGGCTTTTGTACATGCCAGTGAAAAACAATTCCTTCAGCCCTACATTTTCATCAGTATCACTGGTGGCTTCCTCAGATGAGGGGTTAGTGGCCACCGTAGCAGTTGAAGCAATAGCAAGTACGGAAGCATTTGAACATTCAGCTGAAGAATTAGCATTGTCACGTTCAAGGCATTTTAAGCATGGTGCAACAAATTCTTCCTAAGCGGTACTGATCTGTTGAGCGAGGAGTGAATCGTTTTCTTTTTGAAGATCATCATGAGACGCTCTCAGCTTCTCGAGATCTTGCTTCCTTTGAAGAAATTCATAGGATAGTTTCTCATGTTCAGCTGAGAGGGACACATGACGACTTTCAAGTTCATCAAATTTTGACTGAAGACGTTTGATTTCGTCAGTCAAGATTTGTGAGCGTTCCATTTCATCGTTCAACAGATCATCGCTTTTGTCTAGCAGTTTTTGAGTCTTTTCCAAGGCATGTTGTTGCTCAGTAGCAATTTTAGCAAGTTTCTTATAGCTTGGTTTAGCTTCACACTCAGAGTCATCATCACTGGAAGTTTCATAGTAAGCTTCAGATGAGGTTACCTTTGCACCTCGTGCCATGAGACACACTGCAGACGAAGTGGAGGCATCATCAGGTTCCCAAGATCTGAGGGAATTCGCAAATTCCACAAGCCAGGGATCATCACGTCTATATGCCCCTTCATAGACGTCGGAGATCCTGTCCCAGATAAGCTTCGCATTGCTCAGATGGGAGATGCGAGTGAACTCATCCTTGGTCAGACGAGAACAGATGATGTATTTGGTCTGAGCATCGAGTTGAGTGTATCTGCGAATGTCCTCAGCATTCGCCCTCTTGCAAAGATCAGTCAATCCTAGTTCAGTGACAGTCCATAATTCGCTGTTCGTGGCAAGGAGACGCTTTCGCATCATGACCTTCCGGTAGGGATAGTCTGTGCCATCGAAGATGGGGCACGCAGCGGAGACCTTGATCATACCTGCGGTCGACATAACTAAAACTCTAGGTGGTTAAACCAAAATCACACAGAACAAGGGAGTACCTTGCTCTGATACCAATTGAAAGCGCAGGTTATCTCCCAGAGGGGGGTGAATGGGAGATTATTAGAAATTCGTCAAACTTTGATGAATTTGACGAAGATCAGAGTGAAGAAATAGAAACGCATGGAAAACTAAGTCATCACAGAATCGGAGTACATGCGAACAGCATACATAAGGGTGAAGAACATGCAATCATACAATCATACGCGCATGAAGAATATGAACTGAGGAAATAAGAGATAGCACGTTCAAATACTTCAGTTCAAATTCGTCAGAGGATAGATCACAAATTCTTCAGCAGTGGAATAAAGTAAGGGAGGTGAGGAATTTGAAACCAGGTTGGCTCGGTGAAGACAATGAAATTTGGTAGACCAGTTCCAGTTGCTGTATCAACTGTACGTCTGGTTGAGGCGGCTGAGTCGCAACTCAGAGAACACTTAGTCCTCACCGTATTCATCTTGAGCTAAGGTCACTTAGACCTCGCCCAATCACTCGTGGTAAGTCTTCAAGGTAGACTTCCAAAACCTTCATAGACTTCTTCACCGGCACGCCACAATTACTCTTGGATGCTCAGAACATGACGCCTAACCGTCTGGAGGAATGACAGTCCTCAAAGGCAACAAGCGTCGGATCACACAGATCAATCTCTTCAGTGATGCTCAATCACTTAGGCTCTGGTTGTGTTTTTCCTCACTTGGGTTCACTCAAAGTCGTCAGAGGATGGGTTGTTCTCAAATGACAAGTGTCAAGTTCTCTCGAAGCAGTCAACCAACAAGTGGTTGTGGGGGGGGGGGCTATTTATAGCCAGGGGGCAACCTGACATAAATTGTCATAAATGCCCTTGTCTGATTCGACCGTTGTCAGGATAAGGATCCACTCGACAGCTGGCATGCGGCGCAGCAACGGTCTGAAAATTGAACTCTCAATTCGTCAGGGCACTCAATTTCCTCACGGTAGGCAGCTCGCACTGGCGAACTCCTAACTCCTCAGCCTGACCAAATTCGTCAGCGACCAGATGAACTTCGTCACTGTCGCTAGCAAATGCGTCAGCTGTACTGGAGATTTCCAAAGGCTTCACTCGAAGCGGCTTTTGTGTGTATAGGTTTGAGAAGTTTTGAGCATCACTTTGGAAATGTGAAATATGTTTCACCTAGACCCCCTTTAACAGTACGGTTTTTCCTATGACTCAAATAAGAAGAAAAGAAACTACGAAAACCAAAGTCTTCAAACTTCAAAGTCTTCACATTAATTTCTAAAAAGGCCGTACCAATTTCATCACCAAATTCTTCACTTGAAGAAATCTATTTTTAGGGGTCGTCTTCCATGTGTTAAACCAAATCTTTAGGGACTCTGTCTCCTGTGTATACTCACAAACACATTAGTTCCTCAACCTATTTGTCTTCAATACTCCAAAACCACTAAGTGGGCACTTGATGCACTTACACTCCTGCTGAGCACAGAAAGGGCATGCCTCCTGATGGTCCAACCCTCGCCTGGCGAGTCTATCCGAGGTCCAACACCTGTTTTGTAACGCGAGCCATGCGAAGAATCGGCATCGTAGCGGTGCTCTAGACTTCCTGGTAAATTCTGCTGTGGGTATGACCACCCGGCCCATGAACTTAGCTTGATAGGCCGATCGAGCCGAGAAATCTCCAGTCTTCTCTCAGGCCCACGCGACTGTGTCCACCTCATCATGGCTTAGTCCTACTCGTTCCAGCCACGCCCATAGGGCCATGTACTCGTGTAGTGCTTGCACCGATAACTCCAGCCCCACGTCACGCGGCCACTCCGCTGTCGATAGTGCCTCAAAGACCGTCCTCGAAGCTTTTGCTGATGGTCGTACCAAGTCATATACTGCCGGGGCCAGGTCCTGCACAGTCGAGCCGTCGAGCCATCGGTCTTCCCAGACCGCGTGCTCATGCCATTCCCAATAGTCCAACGTGTCGCCGCACGATAAATCTACCTCGACTCCTCAGGCACTTTAATCTCAAACTCCGACCATGGCCGGGATGAGTCCGTTCGTTGAAGCCATGGCCACCTAGCTTGCATGGCAATGTTCAGTCACCTCAGATTTGGCAAGTCCAGCCCTCCTGCCCACTTGGGCATGCACACAGTTTCCCAAGCCACGGCGCATCGGCCGCCGATTGCCCTGTCTCTCGCGCACCACGTGAAGCCTCTGCAGATCTTAGTCATTGCCTTAATAACTTTTAGTGGTATATCAAGTGCCATCATGGCATGAATCGGGACTGCGCAGAGGACCGATTTGACCAAGAGTAGGTGGCCACTCTTTGGCATGGAGGAGGCTCTCCATTTCAGCAGATTTCGAGCTAAACTGTCTACCAGCCCCATGAGTTGCTGCGGTTTGCTTCCTTATTGCGAGGGGGAGGCCAAGGTACTTGCATGGGAACGATCCCGTTGGGTAACCCGGACCCCCACTGAACTGGTCGCCTCGATCCCTTTCTCCTCGCTACCGCACTCTTCCCATCCTCTCGCTCCCGCACAGAAAAGAAAAGGCCAGGGTTCCTCGTTGCTAGCCGCCGCCGCCGGCGGCCCCCCGCTCCTCTGCTCCTCGTCGCGGCTAGCTCCGGCGGCATGGCCGGCGGGTAGGAGTTCATCTGCCGCCGCTTCTCCATCCTCTGGCGCGATCCTCTCCGCACCGCCGTGGCCCGAGCAGGAGCAGGAGCTCCACCCGCTGCCTTGGCCGATCCACTCCGCCCCGGCCGTTCCCCTCGCCCCGCAGTTCCAGGCTGTCCCCGCCGTGGATCGAGCAGGAGCAGGAGCTCCTCCCGCCGCCGTCGTTGTTCCCCTCATCCCCTGCCTTTCCCCTACGCCCTCGCCGTTCCCCTCCTCTCCTGCCGTTCGCCTACGCCCTCGCAGTTCCAGACGCCGCCGTCCCCTCCGCCCTCGCAGGAGCACCGAGCAGGAGCGCTCTCTGTTCAAGTGTGCCGAGCACGAAGTTGGCCTGAGCAAATCCTCTCGCTCCGCTCTGTTCAAATGCTGCCAAGCTCTACTCTGTTCCTTCTTTCCTCCTCTAATATATTTGGTGATTGCCAAAGATTTGAACAAGTGTACAGAAAGTGAGCCTATCTTGGTGATAAATTGGCACTGTGTTGATATCCATTGCTAGATGAGAACATGATGTATGATATGTGTATTGTGATGAACAGAAAAGGTTCATTTTGTTTTGGCAGCGAGCTAGTATATATCTTCGTATTAATTTCAAATTTACGTTCATATGGGCAATAAAAAATAACTCAACATGGTCTAATCAAAACAACAATACAGTCTAAGGGCATTACAGACTTTTCACTGACTATACCAGAGATAAGCTACAAAAACAGGCACATAAAAGAACTGGTAGCTTATTTTCATAGGGGCTTATTTGGCGAAATTGCCAAACGGAGACCGAGCTCCAGAGGCATTAATTTGAAAACTTCAAAATTCAAACTTTTTAGCTTCAAAATATTCTGCAAAAAAATACACATATACCTAGATACATAATATACATGCGTGCAAATTTTCAGGTCGAAATACGTTAAAATGAGAGCTACACAAAAAAGACAAATCTGGGGCTTTTTAGCATATGTACTGTTCATCCTCAAAGTCCATGATTTTGTTTTTTTTTTGTGCAGCTTGCAATTATTTCATTCTGAAATTTTACACACATACACTTCATATCCTTGCATACTTGTGTAATTTTTTTTCAGAAATTTTTGAAACTGAAAATTTTGAATTTTGAATTTTTCAAAATAAAGGCCTCAATGGAGCTCGGCCTCCAAAATGCCCTACTCCTTATTTGGAGCTTATTTTTACAGGATGGCTCAAAAGAACTGGCCCTAATAAAAAAAGGATAAAAAGTACAATAATTTACGTTTGGTTCTTTTGTGCAACTATAGAGTAATGATGATGATGATTAATTCTGAAGAGTAGTTCGGCACCAAGACAGTTTAACCACCTGTGGTTTGAAAATCAGTAAGAAAAATCAATGTTGACGTCTAAATAATGAGAAACGAACAATAAAATGACAACAAATGGATTTGATCACTTGAAATATTGCCGAATGACCACATGATAAATCAGCCGTTAGTACTTGTATGGATTAGCACAAAAGAAAAGGCAACACCACTAGTAAAGTGACTAATCCCATGAAGATTTTTTTTAAAGAATACTTGTGTCACCATGACAGGTGTTAGCATCAAGGGATCATATATGGCCTATGGGGTCAATAGTCAAGTTAAAGCAAAGGCGGCTACTACGGATCAGGCGGATGATTGAAATCATCCGCCTAGCCAGTCGTATGATCTGTGCACTGGTGGACGTCCAATCTGGCGCAGCATGGGGAGCCGCCGGGTGCTGTCCATGTCAACATCGAGCACAGCCCCCCGACGACACCCCCCTCCTCTCCGGCGAAGCTCCATTGCAATCCCCAGTGGCGAGACAAAGCTGCAACGCAGCACCGACGGCACCGTCGAAGCTCCATTGCAGCACCAACGGTTCTCTAATGCAGCACCGGCAGAGCTCCATTGCAGCCTAAGGACCCGGCGATGCGTTGGCGAAGCTCCATTGAAGCACCACCGACGCTCCATTGCAGCCACGGGCAACGCTTCATTGCAGCCCCGACGGTGCGGCGAAGCTCCAACGCAGCACCGACGGCACACCGGTGAAGCTCCATTGCAGCACCAACGGTTCTCTAATGCAGCACCGGCAAAGCTCCATTGCAGCCTAAGGACCCGGTGATGCGTCGGCGAAGCTCCATTGAAGCACCACCGACGCTCCATTGCAGCCACGGGCAACGCTTCATTGCAGCCCCGGCGGTGCGGCGAAGCTCCAACGCAGCACCGACGGCACACCGGTGAAGCTCCATTGCAGCGGAGTTGAGGGAGGTGCCCCATCACAACAATGGTGCTGCTGCAAAACGCATGGGTTGCAGCGTGGGAGTGACAGTGGCGAGCGTGAGCCTTTCATCCGTGGTGGCCGGAGTCGCCCTCCCCCCCAACCTTGCTGCAACCGCGCAGTTCCGGTGCCGGTGTCGCCGCTCTCCCGACCATGGCGAGGATGCAAAGAGCAGCTGCTGCTTCGCCCCTATGATTGCAACAACGACGGTGTTGGGGGTAGAGTAGCATCATGCTGCCGTCGGGGGCGCCCCTCCCGGTTCCCAACTGTGGTCGTGATGCTCACCATGGGAGCCTCGACCTCTCCTCTAGTACTGGTGAAGGAGGGGGAAAAGGGGAAAAGAGAAAAGACGTGTGGAGAAGAGAGATGCGCTGGAATATAAGGTTGGAGGAGGAGTGGTGGGTGGTCCCCGAGGGGACACGTGGCGCACACAGCAGACGGCTTACGAGAGGAAGAAATCATCTGGATGAAATAGATCGTTTTCCTAAAGCAAATCACACATAGCCATGAGCAAGTCAAGGAAGACAATGGTTCTCTAGAGGTGATAATGCTAGCTAGATGGTTTGGTGAAGCAGCAACCTAATTGTTCACTAGCTACTGAGCCACATCACACGTTTTACTTTTTACTAGTGACAAGCTTCAACGATCCAATCCGGCGAGCTTGCTCCCTTTGGAAAGGAGAAAATGAGAGGAGTAAAAAAATTGGCTGGGAAAGAAAGCTGGTCTTTTTGCTAGATTGGAGGATATTCATCCACGTCACTCTTGGCCAGTGAGTTCATGCAGGGACAACCAAACTTACGATAAGTTAATGGCTCGTCTTATGGTTCACATCAATCCTGGGTAAGGGCATCTTCAACTGCGACCCGTAAATTTCCTCCCGCATCCTTCCGCGGATAAGGGGACAAGTCCGCGAACACGGATTCGGGAGGCCGCCATCTAACCCTGCTCGCATACATTTGGACAACAATTCGAACTAACCGGACGAAATTCGTTCAAACACGGACGGATTTCATATAAACATGCTGGATTTCACATAAACATAACGGATTTCATTACATTTTGGACATACTTCAACTAAAAAAGTGGTTCTCGTCCAGCTCTGGAGGTATAATTAATTAACCGAATCTATGATCGCCGGCTCCCGTTCCCCGTCTCTGGCCATGAGCCCCGAGAACTGAAGCTTTGCCTTCTCCAGTTCCGTCTCGGCGCTCTCCAGCTCCGTCTCCGTAACCTCCGCCTCCGGAGCCCGGGGAAGTGAAGCTGTCCTCCTCCGCGTCGCCGCCAAGCAGCTAATCGGCCGACGATGTTGAGCCCACCAAACTTGGCTTCAACGAGAGGGGAGGAGCGGTGGTTGATGACCCACAAGTATAGGGGATCAATCGTAGTCCTTTCGATAAGTAAGAGTGTCGAACCCAACGAGGAGCAGAAGGAAATGACAAGCGGTTTTCAGTAACGTATTTTCTGCAAGCACTGAAATTATCGGTAATGAGTAGTTTGATAGCAAGATAATTTGTAACAAGTGACAAGTAGCAATAGTAACAAAGAGTGCAGCAAGGTGACCCAATCCTTTTTGTAGCAAAGGACAAGCCGGAACAATCTCTTATAATAAGCAAAGCGTTCTCAAGGACACATGGGAATTTCATCTAGTCACTTTCATCATGTTGGTTTGATTCGCGTTCGCTACTTTGATAATTTGATATGTGGGTGGACCGGTGCTTGGGTGATGTTCTTACTTAAACAAGCCTCCCACTTATGATTACCCCCTCTCGCAAGCATCCGCAACTACGAAAGAAGAATTAAGATAACTCTAACCATAGCATTAAACATATGGATCCAAATCAGCCCATTACGGAACAGCGCATAAACTAGGGTTTAAGCTTCTGTCACTCTAGCAACCCATCATCTAATTACTACTCCACAATGCATTCCCTTAGGCCCAAAGATGGTGAAGTGTCATGTAGTTGACGTTCACATGACACCGCTAAGAGAATCAACAACATACATATCATCAAAATATCGAACGAATACCAAATTCACATGATTACTTATGACAAGACTTCTCCCATGTCCTCAAGAACAAAAGTAACTACTCACACATCATATTCATGTCCAAGATCAGAGGGGTATTGAATATCATAATAGATCTGAACATATAATCTTCCACCAAATAAACCAACTAGCATCAACTACAAGATGTAATCAACACTACTAGCAACCCACAGGTACCAATCTGAGGTTTTGAGACAAAGATTGAATACAAGAGATGAACTAGGGTTTGAGATGAGATGGTGCTGTTGAAGATGTTGATGAAGATTGGCCCTCCCACGATGAGAGGATCGTTGGTGATGATGATGGCTCCGATTTCCCCCTCCCGGAGGGAAGTATCCTCGACAGAATCGCTCCGCCGGAGAGCAAAAGTGCTCCTGCCCAAGTTCCACCTCGAGACGGCGGCGCACCATCCCAAAAGTCTTCTCCTTATTTTTTTCTAGGGCAAATGGGCTTATATACCAGAAAATGGGCACCGGAGTCTGGCCAGGGGCCCCACAAGCCACCAGGGCGCGCCTTGGGAGGGGGAGGTGGCGCGCCCTGGTGCCTCGTGGGCACCTGGGTGGCCCCCTCTGGTACTTCTTTCTTCCAATATTTTTTATTTATTTCAAAACAATTCTCCGTGAAATTTCAGCTCATTTGGAGATGTGCAGAATAGGTATCTCTGACATAGCTTTTTCAAGTCCAGAATTCCAGCTGCCGGCAATCTCCCTCCTTGTGTAAATCTTGCATATTAAGAGAGAAAAGGCATTAGAATTGCACAACAAAGTGTTATATTGATTAAAAACACTATAAATAATAGTAGGAAAACATGATGCAAAATGGACGTATCAACTCCCTCAAGCTTAGACCTCGCTTGTCCTCAGGCGAAAGCCGATATCGATAATCATGTTCACATGTTTAGAGAGAGAGAGGTGTCGATAAAAACAAAATACGGACATAGTAGCATCATGATCATTATTATAACAGCAATATTCATTATCATAAAACTTCTCATGAGCAAGTAACAATTCATCACAACCATGAAGTATAAGGCATAAACTTTCTTGAAAACTAACAAACTATGTTCTCAGTCGACAATGCAATTGCAATTCATCATATTTTCAAGAAGGGTCTCATGTAGGAGCTTTTTAGCAAGTCCACATACTCAACCATCATATAGTCTTCCATGATTGCTAACACTCACAACATATATATGGAGCAAAAAATTTCAGCCAGACACATAGAAAGATAGGGGCTTATAATTTCGCCTCCCAACTTATTCACCTCAAGGGTGATGTCAACAATAATAACTCATGATCACTCATATACAACTGGATATATGTGCCTAGATCTTTCCCCACCACATGATGCTTGCAAAAGAGAAAAATAAAAAGGAATAGAGGAGAACGCTATTGACTCTTGCATAAAAAGTAAATACATAAAAGTAAAAGATAGGCCCTTCGCAGAGGGAAGCAGAGGTTGTCATGCGCTTTTTGTTGTTGGATGCACAAGCTCTTAATGCAAAGGAACGTCACTTTATATTGCCCCTTGTGATAGCAACCTTTATTATGCAGTCCGTCGTTTTTATTTCTTTGCCATCATAAGTTCGTACAAATCTTATTTTCCCTTACAATAAAAGTTCAAACACATTTAGAGGCAATTTTTATTGCTTTTTGCACCGATGACAACTTACTTGAAGGATCTTATTCAATCCATAGGTAGATATAGTGGACTCTCATGACATGAAACTGGGTTTTAAGGGTTTTTGATGCACAAGTAGTATCTCTACTTGGTACAGATTTTTGGCTAGCAAAGATATTGGGCAAGCACCACATGTTGAAGGATCTATGACAATATAGCTTCTATGTGAATATAAGCAAACATAACTCATTACGTTGTCTTCCTTGTCCAATGTCAATAATTTGACATAAAATACTTAATGGGGGCTCACAATCATAAAAGATGTCCAAGATAGTGTATTTGCATGTGAATCTTCTCTTCCCTATTAATTTTTTCATGAATTGCATCATTGACCAATGCTATGTTTGTTAACTTTCAATAAATTTTACAACTTATACTTTTCTTTATGTGATGTCATTACTTTCCATACGATTAGCATATGATCTTTTTCATTATTTCCATTGCTAGGATTGAAACATAAAAGTAAAGAAGCAAAAGCTCAAAATACTCTTTATTATATAACTCTCAACTCAATTACATAGATAGATAGATCACGAAACTAGCACTCGAAAATAGATCACACTAAACTTTTATTCAACTAAATCACGAAATCACTAAGGATCGAACTAAAAATAGGTAAAGATAATAAAAGTGATGGTGATACGATACCGGGGCACCTCCCCCAAGCTTGGCACAAGCCAAGGGGAGTGCCCATACCCATGTACTCAAGTTTCCTTCTTCGGTGATGGTGGTGGTGGTGAAGTGGTGGGCTTGTCCTTCAGCTTTAGCAGATACTCCAATTTACGATTGATGCTCCGAAGGGCGATGTTTTGCTCTTCCAACAAAATAACTTCACGAGTGAGAGATGTATTCTGAGCACTAACTGTTTCAAAGAATCTTAGGGCTTCAATTACGGATAGGGGAAGATGATCATAGAGGGGTTGAAGGATATCTCCCTTCTCTGCAGCCTCCTCCATGGGGATGACTTCCCCTCCTTCCGGAGCCTGGGTTCCCGCAACTTCCTCGGCCTTGTCCTCCTTGCCATTGTCCTCCTCCCCCGACGACCACTCGTAGGAGACCTCGATGTAGGGGCGTTTGCCAGGCGATGGTTGCACAATACGGTGCTTGGTACGGAGCCTTCGGGGAGCCAGGGCGATCTAGATCTGTCAGAAAAATAGCACGAAATAAGAACAGAGGAGATTTCTGCGATACGGTGGTCAAAACATCCGGGAGTATATATAAAGAATTTTTATCTTGCAAAACAAGTAATCCAGAAGAAAACGGAGTCGGGAAGGCTCACGAGGGGCCCACGAGCCACCAGGGCGCGCCTGGGGGGGTGGCGCGCTGGGTGGCCCCCTCTGATGTTTCTTATTTTTGTATTTTTTTCTAATATTCCAAAACTGACAGAAAGTATTTTTATGAAATTTTTGGAGTCGGTTTACTTACCGTATCACGTACCTCTTCCTTTTCAGTGTTCTGGAAGGTCTCTCTTATGTAGTCCTCCGGTGTAATTGTTTCAATAATATTAGTTTCAACATTAATGGGAGTACCTGAAATATAATGCTTAATTCTTTGCCCATTCACCACTCTTGGATTAGTGCCTTCTGAAAGCACATTTGCTCCCTTGGTGGTTTTGGTAATTCATAACAACATATATCTCATTGAACTAATGTCCATTCAAGTTAAAGATTTCAGGATGTTCAATGATTGGCATGGCATGGACTAGAGATGTGGACCCCTCAAAATGCTAAGGACAAGGATTGGCAAAAGATCAAGACTCTACATTTTTGGTTTAGTGATCCAAGATCACATTGAGTCCATAGGAAAGCCAATACTATTAAAAGGGGATGAGGTGTTGCTTAATGGTCTTTTTGCTCAAGTGCTTAGTGAAAGTACTCCTAAACCCTCAACCACTCTCTCTACCCCAAATATGTTCTAAACCTACATTCCAACTCAGCCTCGCCGAATATTTCCTATCCGGAGCCACCGAGTTCATCTAGACTTAGCCACTGCCAAAACCCTAACAAATCGGATCCACCGATATGGATCTCGGTCCCACCGAGATGGCCTTGCCAACTCTCTGTAATCGTTTGCACTTACTTCAGTCTCACCGAGTTTTGCAAATCGGTCTCACCGAGATGGCTTGCCAAGTCTCTGTTGCCTTATTGCTTCACTTCGGTCCTACCGAGTTGATGCAATCGGTGCCACCGAGATGAGGTTTTCCCTAGCCATTGCACTTCGGTCGATCCGAGTTGTTCCTATCGGTCCCACCGAGATTCCTAACGTTCATATCTTTTACACAGTTCGGTGCTACCAAGATTATGGTTTCGGTGCCACCGAGTTGGGTCAAAAGTGTGTAACGGTTGGATTTTGTGTGGAGGCTATATATACCCCTCCACCACTTCCTTCTCAGAAGAGAGAGCCATCAGAACATGCCTACACTTCTACTACACATTTTCTGAGAGAGAACCACCTACTCATGTGTTGAGATCAAGAGATTCCATTCCTATCATTTGAACCTTGATCTCTAGCCTTTCCCAAGTTGCTTTCCACTCAAATCCTTCTTCCACCATAGCCAAATCTGTGAGGAGTTGTTTGAGTGTTGGGAAGACTATCATTTGAAGCACAAGAGCAAGGAGTTCATCAACAACACACCGTCTATTACCTTTTGGAGAGTGGTGTCTCCTAGATTGGTTAGGTGTCACTTGGGAGCCTCCGACATGATGTGGAGTTGAACCAAGGAGTTTGTAAGGGCAAGGAGATCGCCTACTTCGTGAAGATCTACCCCGAGTGAGGCTAGTCCTTCGTGGACGTAAGCCATGGTGGGATAGACAAAGTTGCTTCTTCGTGGACCCTTTGTGGGTGGATCCCTCCGTGGACTCGCGCAGCCGTTACCCTTCGTGGGTTGAAGGCTCCATCAACGTGGACGTACGATAGCACCACCTATCGGAACCACGCCAAAAATCACCGTGTCTTCATTGCGTTTGAAATCTCCGATCCCCTCCTTTACTTTCATATGCAATTGTTTACTTTCCGCTGTCACACTCTTAGAATTGCATGTGTAGGGTGATGCTTGACTTGTATGCATGCTAAAATCTGCCTACAACTAAAATTGGGAAAAGGTTAGGTTTTTAATTGGTCAAGTAGTCTAATCACCCCCCCTCTAGACATACTTTCGATCCTACAAGTGGTATCAGAGCTTTGGTCTCCATAAGCCTTCATTTCCATTGCTTTGGTGATCATAGCCTTGGTTTCACAACCTAGGAGAGTG
Source organism: Elymus sibiricus (assembly GCA_039707655.1). Classification (NCBI taxonomy): domain Eukaryota; kingdom Viridiplantae; phylum Streptophyta; class Magnoliopsida; order Poales; family Poaceae; genus Elymus; species Elymus sibiricus. Next base: position 201,006,215 of record CM077664.1, on the reverse strand, counting down.
TGGCATCTAGTGAGGGTAACCATCACCGTAGAGGTCCATATTTTGATGGTACAAACTTTGCTAGTTGGAAACATAAGATGAAAATGCATATTCTTGGTCATAACCCCGCCGTTTGGGCTGTTGTTCGTGTTGGCTTGCAAGGTGACTTCTTTGAGGATGGCAAGGAACCGGATCGTGAAGCAACCCCGGAAGAATTGAAGATGTTGAAATACAATGCCCAAGCTTGTGACATTCTTTTCAACGGTTTGTGTCCCGAAGAATTCAACAAAATCAGCCGCCTCGAGAATGCAAAGGAAATTTGGGATACTTTGGTTGATATGCATGAGGGTACCGAGTCCGTCAAGGAATCTAAGTTGGATGTGCTTCAAATTCAACTTGACAAGTTCAATATGAATGATGGTGAAGGAGTTGCTGAGATGTACTCTAGGCTTGCTCTCATCACAAATGAGATTGCCGGCTTAGGAAGTGAAGAGATGACCGACAAATTCATCATCAAGAAGATACTTAGAGCTTTGGATGGAAAATATGATACCGTTTGCACATTAATTCAAATGATGCCAAATTACAAAGATCTCAAGCCCACGGAAGTCATTGGAAGGATTGTTGCTCATGAAATGCCACTCAAGGACAAAGAGGAGCTACACAACAAATCAAGTGGTGCTTACAAAGCCTCAACCGATGCTCCAACAACTCCAAGTGACAAGCTAGTATCCAATGAAGAGATTAGCCTAATGGTGAAAAGGTTCAACAAGTTCTACAAGAACAAAGGGAAAGAAAGAAGCTCTAGCTCAAGACACTATGAGAGAAGATCATCAAGTCGTGACCGTAATTGCTACAATTATGGAAAGCCCGGACAGTACTCCAATGAGTGTACGGCTCCCTACAAGAAAAGAGACGAATCACCAAAAGGAAGACATAGAAGAGATGAATCACCTCATAAGGAGAGAAGGAGTAGAGATGATCATTATGAACGAAGACACTCTCGAAGAAGCAAGGATTCGGAGAGGAAGGACAAGTCATCCAAGAGCTACACAAGAAGAAGACATCAAGCTCATCTTGGTGAATGGGTTTCCGGCTCCGACTCCGACAACCACTCCAAGAGAAGTTATCACTCCAACTCCGACTATAGTCAAGATGAAGGTGTTGCCGGACTTGCTCTTGTGTCATCCAACTCCTATGATCTATTTGACTCACCAAATGAAGGAATTGGAAGATGCTTCATGGCAAAAGGCCCCAAGGTATCACACCCCGAGTATCTTGATTTCAATAGTGATGAAGATGATTTGCTTGGTGATGATGATTTACTTGTTGATAAGGATAGTGATGTGAGCTATAATGAAAATGCTAGTAATCATGATAGTCAAGAGGAAACGAGTGACAATGCTATGAAGGAGATTGAGCGTCTAACTAAAGAACTAAATGCTCTTAAGTTAGCTCATGAAACAACTCAAGAGGATCATAGAGAACTTCTAAGAACTCATGAGAAGCTACGCTTCGAGAAGCTAAATTTAGAGCAAGAGCATGAGTTTTTTAAAGGTATCAATGACAATCTTCGAAAGAAGAGTTCTTCATATCTTGCCAAATGTTTACTCTTGTCTACCTTTATGCCACAAGTTAAACCTAAGCAAACTAGAAACAAGGGTAAAAAGGGTTCTACCTCTAGTAGTAACAATAACAATGCTAAATCCAATGTTGTTGCTTCTAGTAGTTCTATTGATTCCACTAATGATTCTCTTAGCCAAGTTACACTTGAGCAAGAAAATATGCTACTGAAAGGAATTATAGAAAAAGGTGTCTACAAGAGTCTTGCCGGGAGTAAGCAATTTGAGGAAATTGTACGCAAGCAAGGAAGGCACCGGAAGAACCAAGGTGTTGGTTTTGAACGAAAGTTCAATGCCAATGGAGTTGAGTGGGAAGAAGATCAATACCCCAAGACGAAGTTTGTTCCTCAACAAGAGAAGTATGATCCTACGTCCTTCAAGGGAACACAAGCTCAAGAAGATCTTCCGCCACAAGACCACAAGCTAAAAGGCAAGGACAAGCTTCAAGAAGAGATTGATTCATTTTAAGAAGCTCCTCAAGCCTTGGTCAAGTGGGTTCCCAAGACTTCATCAAGTTCTACTTCATCAAGTGCTACTACAACTCCAAGGATTCCCATCAAGTTGATGTGGGTCCAAAAGAAGAAGAACTAGAGAGTTCTTGAGGGTGACTCCGCCAACAAACTTCACTCATATTCATTATGGCAAGAACTTGTGAAACCAACTTCCACATTTTGCACTAGTTTATGGAGTCACAAACCCTCTTGTTGGTAAGGCAAGGGACAAGGTAATCAATGCATTCATGGACATCATCATATGTGTATTTCACTCTATGTCTATGGATATCCTTGTATGTTCCTTGTGTGGGACTAACCCATGTAGGTATTGAAAGCACAAAACTCCAAAGGATTGCTCCCAACTCTTGATGGACTACATCAACATTGAGCATCCACATCTTCAACATCTACATGAAGTCATCATCGACAAAGCCCAAGGTTAGTTCATCCCTCTTAAGGGGGGATATCACATCTAGGGGGAGCTTTGCTCTAAACAATTGAGCTAAAGCAACTCTAATGGTGTGAACACATCAATGCTTTATGTAAAAGTGGCAACCCCACTTGTGCTTAAACGATGAGTATGACCTATGATCAAATGTTATCATTTGGATCCTAAGTCAATATACTCATATATAGATGACCCAGTCATCGCCGTTGCTTGATAGATGCTAGAATTGGTTGTGCATGTTTGACACATATTTCATTTGCTATCTTATTGTGTGAGCATGTTGATTTGCATACTTTCATCATTCGAGGACATCCATTTGTTGTTTTGATTGTCTTGGTTTTTCTGGCCAAGTGGATGTACAAGAATGCCTAAGTACCTTCTCTAGCTATCTATGCTTTCTTGTCTCAAATTCTATTCATGCTACATCACAAAAATTGAACAATTCATTTTCGGACCCTCTGGGTGAGGAGCACTCGGAGCCACCGATCTGAAAGGGCTGAACCTCCAAAACCTTCTATATGATTTCGGCCGAACCAATTCACTCAAACTCGGTCCAACCGAAATCACTTAGATTGATCTAGGCTTTCCATCTCGGTGCCACCGAGTTGAACTATTTCAGCGCCACTGATGTGCTAATCTGCTTGCAGTTACACATATCGGTGCCACCGAGTTGTACAACTCGGAGCCACCGACAGCGTACGGGTATATATACCTAGCGGGCCGAACGGTTGAAATTTCTCGACTCTTTTGCTCCCGCACCCCGTTGCTACCGTCGCCAGGTCTCTGGATCATCGCCCTCGTCTCCAGCGCGCCCTCGCCGCCGGATTCCGTCGCCATCAACGGCAATCTACCCCGCCGTTGCTGCCGTAGAGAATCTCCACCGAGTTAGGGTGAGATTCGATCCCTCTCGTGCTCCATTTTCCGATTCAATGCACGATAGGATTGCCATTATTCCTGCCACAGATTGCAATGCTTATTCCACCAGAAGAATTCCGTAGATTAGATTAGAGCAAGAAAATTAGGTTTAAGTTTCCGCCGAACGCATCTCGGACCGATCGATTAGAAATTTTTGGCCCCACCGATTTGGCCCCAGGCCATTGCACTAGTACGTCTCGGTGCCACCGAGTTGTACGAATCGATGAGACCGAAAGTAAAATCTCAGTGAAACCCTAGCATCTCGGAGACACCGAAACCCATCTCGGTCTGACCGAAATGGAGTGCCAGGTTTCTGTAGAATGCTTCGGTATCACCGAGATGATCAACTCGGTCCATCCGAAATGCTTTCTGTGAAAACTTGAAACTAAGAGTTGAACTCAATTTTTATGAAAAACTTCTGCTTTTTGTGATGACTCATCTACTCTGCCCATACCCATCTATTCACAGGGTTAGCTCAGCAAGATGTCAGATGACAGCGACAGCCAGAACAGGTCAGAGCAGCATGCAGAACTCAGTGAAGGATCAAGTCCTGAGGAGAGTTTTTATGAGGGAGAGAGAAGCTCTCCAGATCTTCCTAAGGCTGCAACTAGAACCAGGAAGAAGAGAACCTCAGACAGTGAGGATGAAGACTTTGTTGCCAGTGAAGCAACAACAAAGAAGAAAAGAGTTGTGCTTGCTAAGGAGTATAGCACCAAGCCCACTTCTGCCAAAGAAAGAACCGCTGTGAGGAAAGTTCCTAAGCAAACAATGCAATTCACACTTGAAGAGCCAAGTGACACAGAACCAGCTGCAGGAGCTAAGAAGAAGAGAGCTAGGAAGACTACTGCTCAGGTGCTTGGAAGGCCCTCCATGAGGAATGATTCGGAGGAGGAGGAGGAGCCAGCAGCTAATGCACCCCCAGCAAAAGCTTAGAAGCTCATGTCAGATGCAATTAGGACTGCTGCCCCACCAAGTCCAAACCAAAAGCTCCAGCACCCAAGAGGTCTACAAGGAATATTTCTGCTGCTGAGAAGAACAAGGCCCCAGTGCCTGAGGCAAATGTTGATGAAGAGCCACTAGTGCTCAAGAAATTGAAACCCAAGATTCCAGACCATGATGATGCACACCCAGTTGCAGAAAATATGATGCTAAGGAAAGACAAAGGACTGCGTCAGTGGAGACTGTCAGATCCTTATGCTGCAAGGAGGAAAACAGCTTGTGACTATTGCTTTCACACTAGAGAACAACAAGATTTCTATGAGACGGTATTGCTTGATAAGAAACCCATTGTTAGTAACATGAGATGGGTGGATTGGAAATACATTGATGCCAATGAGGATTATTTCCCCCATGTCCATGAGAGCTTCCGGATTGCAGGTGTTGATGATTTTGTTGGACAGAAGCTCACCAAGTGGAATGATGAAATGGTCATGCAATTCTACTCCACAGCTCATTTCTATCCAGATGGCCGAATTGTGTGGATGACAGAGGGTATCAGGTACCAGTGAACCATCTCTGAGTGGGCAGGTCTTCTTGGTGCTCCCAAGGAAGAGGATGATGACATTGATATCTATGCTAAGCTCAAGATGGATCACAACTCCATGACCAACATGTACACAACAATACCCCAGAAGGACATTGAGACACATAAGCTTGGATCAGTGAAGCACCTGCTGCCAGGATTGGCCACCACAAACACTATCTTGCGGTACACTCTGTTGCCCAAGTCAGGAGATGACAAAATGATCCGTGGCCACTCCATCAACTTGCTGCATTTGTTTGATACACCTCAGAAGTTCAAGGTGATGAGCTTGATTGTTGAAACTATCAAGAGGACTGCAGCTGATCAAAAGAGATCATGCGGATATGCTCCACACATCCAGATGCTGATCAATTCCAAGGTTGGAACGGGCACATATCTTCTTGATCGTGAGCATCTGCCACTGCGTCCAGAGTTTGAGGACAATGTGATTGTGATGGATCCTTCGCATCCCACATCTGCTCAAGCCCAACAGAAGATTCGAGAAGCAAAGGAAGCAAAAGCAGTCAAGGAGGCATCAGCTCCCAATGCTCCAATAGCAAATCTCAAGTCTAAATCTGACCAAATGACATATCTGCTAGAAGCCACCCTGAGGATTGAGTGAAGTCTGGCCAACCTCACCCAGAACCAGGATAGCTTAGAGCGGATAATCGAGACAAAGTTTCATGATCTAGATGTCAAGGTCACTGAGATCCAGACTACAGTCGAGAAGCTGAAGAGCGATGTTGATGCTGTCAGGACAGCCCCTTCAGATGATAGTGGATATGACAGACCCACTACCGAGAGATTCCAGACAGTGCCTAGGGCAGCCAGGTGTGCTGCAGTGCCAGTTGTGGATCCAAGGACCACAGTCTCTGCACCTGCTGCTGCTGCTACAGTGCCACCTCCGGTCTCCACTCCACCAGCCCAGCAGACATCTGCAGAAGCCTTCGTGGACGCTCTTCTTTCGACACCCTCTACGCACACCGGAGCCGCCAGCAGGAGATCGCCTTCAGGAGCTTCCGAGGATCGTGCTTAGAGTGCCGATTAGTCCTATACCTATTCGATCTTTTTGGTACTTGTTGCCAAAGGGGGAGAATTTGTATAGATCTTAGCTTCGAGAGAGAGAGTTTCGTTTTGCTTTGCCCGTTGGATTTCTCTCGAGTTCTTTTTGCTACTATTTGTTTGATGGTACTTTGTTTCGTTGTGTGTGCTTGCTACAGTGTCTGTGAGATATTTTGTCGTTTATGCGTGTGAGATACTATGCTTCATGTGATTGATCATACTATGCTTCTTGTAATGATCAATGCTTATACTTATCTTGTATGATCACTTACTTGTGTTGGTGATGCGTGCTTACTATTTCACTCATATCATTTTGCGCACTCCACCAAGTTGTATGTGACATGGAAGAGTGACCCATGAGCCTAATCGATTGTGCATTTGCATTCAAACGCAAATTTTTAATAATGCACAAATTTAGGGGGAGCTCTTGCTTATCACATACTTCTCAAAGCGACGATGTATTTCATTCATTTATTCATTTGTCGAAGCTTTGATCTATATGTTGTCATCAATTACCAAAAAGGGGGAGATTGAAAGCACATTTGCTCCCTTGGTGGTTTTGGTAATTCATAACAACATATATCTCATTGAACTAATGTCCATTCAAGTTAAAGATTTCAGGATGTTCAATGATTGGCATGGCATGGACTAGAGATGTGGACCCCTCAAAATGCTAAGGACAAGGATTGGCAAAAGATCAAGACTCTACATTTTTGGTTTAGTGATCCAAGATCACATTGAGTCCATAGGAAAGCCAATACTATTAAAAGGGGATGAGGTGTTGCTTAATGGTCTTTTTGCTCAAGTGCTTAGTGACAGTACTCCTAAACCCTCAACCACTCTCTCTACCCCAAATATGTCCTAAACCTACATTCCAACTCGGCCTAACCGAAAATTTCCTATCCGGAGCCACCGAGTTCATCTAGACTTAGCCACTGCCAAAACCCTAATAAATCGGATCCACCAATATGGATCTCGGCCCCACCGAGATGGCCTTGCCAACTCTCTGTAATCGTTTGCTCTTACTTTGGTCTCACCGAGTTTTGCAAATTGGTCTCACCGAGATGGCTTGCCAAGTCTCTGTTGCCTTATTGCTTCACTTTGGTCCTACCGAGTTGATGCAATCGGTGCCACCGAGATGAGGTTTGCCCTAGCCATTACACTTCAGTCCATCCGAGTTGTTACTCTCGGTCCCACCGAGATTCCTAACATTCATATCTTTTACACAGTTTGGTGCTACCGAGATTATGGTTTCGGTGCCACCGAGTTGGGTTAAAAGTGTGTAACGGTTGGATTTTGTGTGGAGGCTATATATACCCCTCCACCACTTCCTTCTCAGAAGAGAGAGCCATCAGAACGTGCCTACACTTCTACTACACATTTTCTGAGAGAGAACCACCTACTCATGTGTTGAGATCAAGAGATTCCATTCCTACCATTTGAACCTTGATCTCTAGCCTTTCCCAAGTTGCTTTCCACTCAAATCCTTCTTCCACCATAGCCAAATCTGTGAGGAGTTGTTTGAGTGTTGGGAAGACTATCATTTGAAGCACAAGAGCAAGGAGTTCATCAACAACACACCGTCTATTACCTTTTGGAGAGTGGTGTCTCCTAGATTGGTTAGGTGTCACTTGGGAGCCTCCGACATGATGTGGAGTTGAACCAAGGAGATTGTAAGGGCAAGGAGATCGCCTACTTCGTGAAGATCTACCCCGAGTGAGGCTAGTCCTTCGTGGACGTAAGCCATGGTGGGATAGACAAGGTTGCTTCTTCGTGGACCCTTTGTGGGTGGAGCCCTCCGTGGACTCGCGCAACCGTTACCCTTCGTGGGTTGAAGTCTCCATCAATGTGGACATACGATAGTACCACCTATCGGAACCACGCCAAAAATCACCGTGTCTTCATTGCGTTTGAAATCTCCGATCCCCTCCTTTACTTTCATATGCAATTGTTTACTTTCCGCTGCCACACTCTTAGAATTGCATGTGTAGGGTGATGCTTGACTTGTATGCATGCTAAAATCTGCCTACAACTAAAATTGGGAAAAGGTTAGGTCTTTAATTGGTCAAGTAGTCTAATCACCCCCCCTCTAGACATACTTTAGATGCTACACCTTCGGAGTTGTTTATTTTGATGGCTCCGGAGCGATAAACTTCTTCGATGATATACGGTCCTTCCCATTTAGAGAGAAGTTTTCCTGCAAAGAATCTCAAACGAGAATTGTACAAAAGAACTTGCTCACCCACTTTGAATTCCCAGTTTTGAATTCTTCTATCATGCCATCTTTTAACTTTTTCTTTAAACAGTTTGGCATCTTCGTAAGCTTGAGTTCTCCATTCATCTAATGAGCTAATATCAAATAACCTCTTTTCACCGGCAAGTTTGAAATCATAATTGAGTTCTTTAATTGCCCAATATTCTTTATGTTCTAATTCAAGAGGTAAATGACATGTTTTTTCATAAACCATTTTATAAGGAGACATACCCATAGGATTTTTATAAGCGGTTCTATAAGCCCATAATGCATCGTCAAGTTTCTTAGACCAATTCTTTCTAGATCTATTGGCGGTTTTTTGCAAAATTAATTTTATTTCTCTATTGCTCAATTCTACTTGACCACTAGATTGAGGGTGATAGGGAGATGCAATTCTATGGTTGACATCATATTTAGCAAGCAGTTTACGGAATGCACCATGAATAAAATGTGAACCACCATCAGTCATTAAGTATCTAGGGACTCCGAACCTCGAGAAAATAACTTCTTTAAGCATTTTAATAGAAGTGTTATGATCAGCACTACTAGTTGGAATAGCTTCTACCCACTTAGTAATGTAATCAACAACAACTAAAATATGTGTATACCCATTGAATTTAGGAAAAGGTCCCATAAAATCAAATCCCCAAACATCAAATGGTTAAATAGCAAGTGAATAATTCATAGGCATTTCCTGACGTCTACCAACATTACCAATTCTTTGACATTCATCACAAGATAAGACAAACTTACGAGCATCCTTGAAAAGAGTAGGCCAATAAAAACCAGATTGTAGTACCTTATAATCAGTTCTGTCTTCCGCATGGTGTCCTCCGTAAGCCTCGGAATGACACTTCCATAGGATTTGTTCCTGTTCATGCTCAGGTATACAATGTCTAATAATACCATCTACTCCTTCTTTATAAAGATGTGAGTCATCCCAGAAGTAATGTCTTAAATCATAGAATAACTTTTTCTTTTGTTGGTATGTGAAACTAGGTGGTATAAATTTAGCAACAATATAATTAGCATAGTCTGCATACCAAGGAGTATTACGAGAAGCATTTATGACAGCTAATTGTTCATCAGGGAAATCATCATTAATAGGAAGTGGGTCATCAAGAACATTTTCCATTCTAGACAAATTATCTGCTACGGGATTCTCAGCTCCCTTTCTATCAATAATATGCAAGTCAAATTCTTGTAGCAATAGAACCCACCTAATGAGTCTAGGTTTAGCATCTTTCTTTTCCATAAGATATTTAATAGCAGCATGATCGGTGTGAACAGTTACTTTAGAATCAATTATGTAAGATCTGAATTTATCACATGCAAACACAACTGCTAGAAATTCTTTCTCAGTAGTAGCATAATTTCTTTGGGCACTGTCTAGAGTTTTACTAGCATAATGGATAACATTTAATTTCTTATCAACTCTCTGTCCTAGAACAGCACCAACAGCATAATCACTAGCATCACACATAATTTCAGAAGGCAAGTTCCAATCAGGTGGTTGAACAATAGGTGCAGTGGTTAAGGCTTTCTTAAGTGTTTCAAAGGCTTCTACATAATCATCATCAAAAACAAATGGAACATCTTTTTGCAAGAGATTGGTAAGAGGTCTATAAATTTTAGAGAAGTCTTTAATAAATCTCCTATAGAAAACAGCATGACCAAGGAAACTTCTTATGCCTTTAATATCTTTAGGACAAGGCATTTTCTCAATAGCATCAACCTTAGCTTTATCAACTTCAATACCTCTTTTAGAAATTTTATGCCCCAAGACAATACCTTCATTCACCATAAAGTGGCACTTCTCCCAATTCAAGACAAGATTAGTTTCTTCACATCTCTGCAAAACTCAATCAAGGTTGCTTAAGCAATCATCAAAAGAAGTTCCGTAAATGGAAAAATCATCCATGAAAACCTCAACAATCTTTTCACAAAAGTCAGAGAATATAGCAGTCATACATCTTTGAAAGGTAGCAGGTGCATTGCATAAACCAAAAGGCATACGTCTATAAGCATAAGTTCCAAAAGGGCAAGTAAAGGTGGTTTTCTCTTGATCGGATTGTGATACAGGTATTTGAGAGAAACTAGAATAACCATCTAGGAAACAAAAGTGTGTATGCTTAGACAATCTTTCTAACATTTGATCAATAAAAGGTAAGGGGTAATGATCTTTTCTAGTAGCTTTGTTTAATTTTCTAAAATCAATTACCATCCTATAACCAGTTACAATTCTTTGTGGAATGAGTTCATTTTTATCATTAGGAACAACGGTGATACCTCCTTTCTTAGGGACACAATGAACGGGACTTACCCATCTACTACCAGCTATGGGATAGATTATACCTGCCTCCAGAAGCTTTAATATTTCAGTTTTTACCACCTCTTTCATCTTAGGATTTAATCGTCGTCGGCAACTGGTTTAGCATCAGGCTCCATATTAATTTTGTGCTGACATAGAGTGGGACTAATGCCCTTAAGATCATCAAGAGTATATCCAATAGCAGCAGGGTGCTTCCTCAGAGTTTTTAGTAATCTCTTTTCTTCATGCTCTGAAAGGTTAGCACTAATAATAACAGGATATATCTTCTTTTCATCTGGATAAGCATATTTCAATGTATCAGGCAATTGTTTCAGTTCAAATACAGGGTCACCCTTAGGTGGAGGAGGACCTCCAAGAGTTTCAACAGGCAAATTGTGTTTAAGGATAGGTGGTTGATCAAAGAACATCTTATCTATTTCATTTCTTCCATTCATATGCATATCATTTTCATGGTCTAGTAAATATTGTTCTAACGGATCAGTAGGAGGTACGGCAATAGAAGCAAGACCAATAATTTCATCTTTACTAGGCAATTCTTTATCATGATGTTGTCTACGAAACTTGGAGAAATTAAACTCATGAGACATACCACCAAAATCAACACTAACAGTTTCTTTAGCGCAATCAATCTTGGCATTAACAGTGTTCAAGAAAGGTCTACCAAATATAATGGGACAAAAATCATCTTGTGGAGAACCGAGGACTAGAAAATCAGTAGGGTATTTTATTTTTCCACACAAGACTTCAACATCTCTAACGATCCCAAGTGGTGTAATGGTATCTCTGTTTGCAAGCTTAATAGTAACATCAATGTCCTCTATTTCGATAGGTGCAATATCATTCATAATTTCCTGATATAAGGTAAACGGAATAGCACTCACACTAGCACCCAAATCACATAAGCCATGATAACAATGATCTCCAATTTTAACAGAGACAACAGGCATGCCTACTACAGGTCTGTTTTTATCTTTAGGATCTGGTTTAGCAATTCTAGCTGCTTCATCAGAGAGGTAAATAACATACCCATCTATATTATCGACCAAGAGATTTTTAACCATAGCAACATTAGGTTCAAATTTAATTTGTTCAGAGGGTCTAGGTGCTCTAATATTACTTTTGTTAACCACAGTTAAAACTTTAGCATGTTCCTTAATCCTAACATGAAAAGGTGGTTTCTCAATATAAGCATTAGGCACAACTGGATCAACATGGTAAACAATTGTTTCTTCTTTAACACTAACGGGTTCCTTATTCTTTTCTTTAACAGGGGAATGATATTTAAACCACTTCTCCTTAGGGAGATCAACATGAGTAGCAAATGATTCACAAAAGGAAGCTACTATCTCAGAGTCAAGTCCATATTTAGTGCTAAACTTACTTAAAGCTCGGTATCCATAAAAGATTTAACACAATCAAACTCAAGTATTATACCTGACTCATTACCTTTGTCGAGTTCCCAATCTTCAGAGTTGCGTTTAATTCTTTTTAGAAGATCCCATCTGAATTCAATAGTTTTCTTCATAAAGGAGCTAGTCGAAGAAGAATCGAGCATGGTTCGATTATCATGAGAAAGCCGAGCATAAAAATTCTGTAAGATAATTTCTCTTGAGAGCTCATGGTTGGGGCATGTGTACATCATGTACTTAAGTCTCCCCCAAGCTTGAGCGATGCTTTCTCCTTCACGAGGACAAAAATTATATACATAATTCCTATCACGATGACCCAAATGCATAGGATAATATTTCTGGTGGAATTCCAGTTTCAATCGGTTCCAGTCCCATGTATCAGTATCATCACATAGCCTATACCATGTCAATGCCTTTCCCTCCAAAGATAAAGGAAATACTTTCTTCTTAACTCCATCTCCGGATAAACCTGCAAGCTTAGACAATCCACAAATTTCATCCACATAGATCAAGTGCATATCAGGATGTACCGTTACATCTCCTGCATAAGGATTAGCTAGCAGTTTCTCTATCATACTCGAAGGAATCTCATAGTAAATATTTTCAGTAGGTGCAGTAGGTTGAGGAGCAACTATTTTTGCTTCCGGTCGAGGTGAAGATACCCCGAACAAACCCCTCAAAGGATTACTTTCCATAGTGACAAGTGACAGTAAATTTCAGCACGTAATATAAATGTTTCCTTACCAAATTCCACTCACCAAAGGCGCTTCACTCCCCGGCAACGGCACCAGAAAAGAGTCTTGATGACCCACAAGTATAGGGGATCAATCGTAGTCCTTCCGATAAGTAAGAGTGTCGAACCCAACGAGGAGCAGAAGGAAATGACAAGCGGTTTTCAGCAAGGTATTTTCTGCAAGCACTGAAATTATCGGTAATGAGTAGTTTGATAGCAAGATAATTTGTAACAAGTGACAACTAGCAATAGTAACAAAGAGTGCAGCAAGGTGGCCCAATCCTTTTTGTAGCAAAGGACAAGCCGGAACAATCTCTTATAATAAGCAAAGCGTTCTCGAGGACACATGGGAATTTCATCTAGTCACTTTCATCATGTTGGTTTGATTCGCGTTTGCTACTTTGATAATTTGATATGTGGGTGGACCGATGCTTGGGTGCTGTTCTTACTTGAACAAGCCTCCCACTTATGATTACCCCCTCTTGCAAGCATCCGCAACTATGAAAGAAGAATTAAGATAACTCTAACCATAGCATTAAACATATGGATTCAAATCAGCCCCTTACGGAATAGCGCATAAACTAGGGTTTAAGCTTCTGTCACTCTAGCAACCCATCATCTAATTACTACTCCACAATGCATTCCCTTAGGCCCGAAGATGGTGAAGTGTCATGTAGTCGGCGTTCACATGACATCACTAAGAGAATCAACAACATACATATCATCAAAATATCGAACGAATACCAAATTCACATGATTACTTATGACAAGACTTCTCCCATGTCCTCAAGAACAAAAGTAACTACTCACACATCATATTCATGTCCAAGATCAGAGGGGTATTGAATATCATAATAGATCTGAACATATAATCTTCCACCAAATAAACCAACTAGCATCAACTACAAGATGTAATCAACACTACTAGCAACCCACAGGTACCAATCTGAGGTTTTGAGACAAAGATTGAATACAAGAGATGAACTAGGGTTTGAGATGAGATGGTGCTGTTGAAGATGTTGATGAAGATTGGCCCTCCCACGATGAGAGGATCGTTGGTGATGATGATGGCTCCGATTTCCCCCTCCCGGAGGGAAGTATCCCCGGCAGAATCGCTCCGCCGGAGAGCAAAAGTGCTCCTGCCCAAGTTCCGCCTCGAGACGGCGGCGCACCGTCCCAAAAGTCTTCTCCTTATTTTTTTCTAGGGCAAATGGGCTTATATACCAGAAAATGGGCACCGGAGTCTGGCCAGGGGCCCCACAAGCCTCCAGGGCGCGCCTGGGGGGTGGCGCGCTCTGGTGCCTCGTGGGCACCTGGGTGGCCCCCTCTGGTACTTCTTTCTTCCAATATTTTTTATTTATTTCAAAATAATTCTCCGTGAAATTTCAGCTCATTTGGAGATGTGCAGAATAGGTATCTCTGACATAGTTTTTTCAGGTCCAGAATTCCAGCTGCCGGCAATCTCCCTCCTTGTGTAAATATTGCATATTAAGAGAGAAAAGGCATTAGAATTGCACAACAAAGTGTTATATTTATTAAAAACACTATAAATAACAGTAGGAAAACATGATGCAATATGGACGTATCAGTGGTCTTCTTGGGACCTGTCGGGGATATAACTCCACGATATGACCCGGTTCATGACGTTAAGTCGCCATAGACTTAAATCATCTCTGACGTTAAGTCATCTCTGACGTTAAAGTCATCTCTGGACTTAAGTCATCCCTGACGTTCAGCCGCCCTGAGACTTAAGTCATCTCTGGGCTTAAGCCGCCCTGAGACTTAAGTCATCCCTGAGACTTAAGCCGCCCTGAGACTTAAGTCATCCCTGAGACTTAAGCCGCCCTGAGGCTTAAGCCGCCCTGAGACTTAAGTCATCTCTGGGCTTAAGCTGCCCTGAGACTTAAGTCATCCCTGAGACTTAAGTCATCTCTGGGCTTAAGCCGCCCTGAGACTTAAGCCGTCCGGAAGAAGAGAAGCCCAAGATAAAAAGGCCGCGGTGAGTCGCTCGCGGTAAGAAGCCCGCGATAAGAAGCCAAAATAGATTAAGTCCAAGTCCTACTAGGACTCTACATGTAAGCCGCCCCTTCAACTTATATAAGGAGGGGCAGGGCACCCCAAGAGGGACGAGTTTTAAGAGGTCAAGATAGACAAGTCTGGAGAGAGACGTTTTGATAGCTCTTGAGACAGAGTCAGGGAAATAGCACCCTTGTAATCGAGACTATGATCATCAATATCAATCAAGCAGGATGTAGGCTTTTACCTCCACTGCGAGGGGCCGAACCTGGGTAAAACTCGTGTCTTCTCGTTTCCGATCAACCCCGTTCAAGCTACTACCTAGTTGCGATGGCCTCACGACTAAGTCCTTCCATGAGGACATCTGTCGTGACAAAACCACGACAGTTGGCGCCCACCGTGGGGCATGATAACGGTGGTATTATGTTCTTGAAGGGATCTCTCCTAGGGACCGAGAAGCTTGCAACTGACCGGATAAAGAAAAGCCGGCTCGGAAGGATCTACATCAACTCCAATTTCATCAGTACTGTTGGCAGACTCATCAAAAATCGAAGCCAATTTCATCAATGAGGATCCAAAAGAAAAAAAAATTGGTTGCATACATCAGCAGGATCAACCTGCTGTTATTGACGTGCAAGATCAAGGTAACTGAGGGCAGCCGCGGTTGTGTTTGCATAAGTCCTCATGTGAGTAAAAGGAAAAAAAAGAGAAGATCTCGACCCGGGCAGGCGTGGATTATCCACGACCACCGCGATCTGGAGGAGTCAAACCCGCATGTCCGACCCACCTCGCCTCCGCTGCCGCGGTTCTGCCGTGGCCGACGCGCCGTTCCGCTATCGCGGCCTCAAGCCGGCGTCGCCAAGCCGCCTCGCCTCCGCTGCTCACCTCGAGCCGGCCACGATGCAGTCGAGCCGCCATCTTCGCTGTCGCGCCGAGCCGCCTCCACTCCGAGTCGCCTCCCGCCGTGTCGGGCCGCTCCTGTCGCTTCTGCCGCGGCCGCCTCCGAGCTGTGCGGCCTCGAGCCGCCTCCGCTATGGCCCGCCTCCGCTCCGAGCCGCCGCCGCGCCGCCTCGCCGGAGCCTTCTTCAGCCGCAGCTGCGTAGAGTCGCCGCCGCCGTGACCCGCCTTCGACTCGCCTCGCCTCCACGGCGCTCGCCTCGCCGCGCCGCCTCCGCGCCTGTCTCAGCCGCCGCCTCTGATGTCTACTACACAACTTATTCTTGTAGACTCGTGTTGGGCCTCCAAGCGCAGAGTTTTGTAGGACAGTAGCAATTTTCCCTCAAGTGGATGACCTAAGGTTTATCAATCCGTGGGAGGCGTAGGTTGAAGATGGTATCTCTCAAACAACCCTGCAACCAAATACAAGAAATCTCTTGTGTCCCCAACACACCCAATACAATGGTAAATTGTATAGGTGCACTAGTTCGGCGAAGAGATGGTGATAAAAGTGTAGTATGGATAGCAGATATAGGTTTTTGTAATCTGAAAATATAAAAACAGCAAGGTAACGAAAAGTAAACGGGAATAAAAACGGTATTGCAATGCTTAGAAACAAGGCCTAGGGTTCATACTTTCACTAGTGCGATCTCCCAACATTGTTGACATAGTTGAATCATATGTAAATCCCTCACGTGCGACAAAGAGTTCACTCCAAAGTCACAAATAGCGGAGAACAAACGAAGAAATTGTTGTAGGGTACGAAACCACCTCAAAGTTATCCTTCCTAATCAATCTTATGAGCCATCCCCATTAATTGTCACGAACAGCCCTAGAGTTCGTACTAGAATAACACCTTAAGATACACATCAACCAAAAAGTTTCAGCTCATTTGGAAAACTTTCATTTCTGCACAAAAACAACACCACGGTAGTTCTGCTGAAAACAGCGTCAGTCCGGGTTAGTTCTAATAAAATCATACAAAAACCATATAGAATTGTTATAAATATGGCATGAATACTTCATAAATTATAGCTACGTTGGAGACGTATCAGCATCCCCAAGCTTAATTCCTACCCGTCCTCGAGTAGGTAAATGATAAATGAAATAATTTATGAAGTGTGAATGCTAGCATAGTGCATAAGTTTGATCAATGATAATTTCAATCACTTTTCCTAGCATCATAACATCAACTTTCTCTCATAAAAGTTATCATGATAAAGTAGCAATTAAAAACAGAAATTTTGATGTGGAATGCTACCTATCATATTCATCACATATTCTTTTCTTTTGTTGCATGGACATTGGACTTGAATGATTCAAAGTAAGATCATTATTATAACAGCAATATTTATTATCATAAAACTTCTCATGAGCAAGTAACAATTCATCACAACAATGAAGTATAAGGCATAAACTTTCTTGGAAACTAACAAACTATTCTAGTCAACAATGCAATTGCAATTCATCATATTTTCAGGAAGGGTCTCATGTAGGAGCCTTTTAGCAAGTCCACATACTCAACCATCATTTAGTCTTCTATGATTGCTAACACTCATGACATATATATGGAGCAAAAGTTTCAGCCAGACACATAGAAAGATAGGGGCTTGTGATTTCGCCTCCTAACTTATTCACCTCAAGGGTGATGTCAACAATAATAACTCATGATCAATCATATCCAACTGGATATATATATGCCTAGATCTTTCCCCACCACATGATGCTTGCAAAAGAGAAAAATAAAAAGGAAATAGAGGAGAACACTATTGACTCTTGCATAAAAAATAAATACATAAAAGTAAATGCATAAAAGTAAAAGATAGGCCCTTCGCAGAGGGAAGCAGAGGTTGTCATGCAATTTTTATTTTTGGATGCACAAGCCCTTAATGCAAAGGAACGTCACGTTATATTGCCCCTTGTGATAGCAACCTTTATTATGCAGTCCGTCGCTTTTATTTCTTTACCATCACAAGTTCGTACAATGCTTATTTCCCTTACAATAAAAGATCATACATATTTTAGGAGCAATTTTTATTGCTTTTTGCACCGATGACAACTTACTTGAAGGATCTTATTCAATCCATAGGTAGATATAGTGGACTCTCGTGGCAAGAAACTGGGTTTAAGGGTTTTGGATGCACAAGTAGTATCTCTACTTGGTGCAGATTTTTGGCTAGCAAAGATATTGGGCAAGCACCACATGTTGGAGGATCTATAACAATATAACTTCTATGTGAATATTAACAAACATAATTCATTATGTTGTCTTCCTTGTCCAACGTCAACACTTTGACATAAAATACTTAATGGGGGCTCACAATCATAAAAGATGTCCAAGATAGTATATTTGCATGTGAATCTTCTCTTCCCTTATTAAATTTTTCAAGAATTGCATCATTGACTAATGCTATGCTTGTTAACCTCCAATAAATTTTACCACTTATACTTTTGTTTATGTAATGTCATTACTTTCCATAAGATTAGCATATGAACTCTTTCATTATTTTCATTGCAAGGAATCACACTTATCATATCCAATGATCTATATGAAAGTTTTTATTATATCCCTCTCAAATATTCATAATCTTGGGACCAAATTCATATCTTGTGCAAATTACCATTACTATTATTAACTCTCAAAAAGATATAAGTGAAGCATGAGAATTAATGACAAACTACTCCAAAATATATAAGCGAAGATCAATGAGTAGTGAAACAATTAAGTAGCTATGTGAAAACTCTCTCTCATTAAAAATGTTTCAGACCTTGATATTTTATTCAAACAGCAAGCAAAACAAAGACACAACCAAGTATAGCACACATTATGTGAACAAGTAAAAACTTGGGTTCAATCGAGACTAACCGATAGTTGATGAAGAAAAGTGATGGGATGCCTACCGGGGCATCCCCAAGCTTGAATGCTTGATACATCTTGGAATATTAACTTGGGGAGCCTTGGGCATCCCCAAGCTTGAACTCTTGTGTCTCGTTAATTCTTCTCATATAATAGTATCCCTAAGTTTAAAAAACTTCATCCACACAAAACTTGACAAGAACTTGTGAGATATGTTAGTATAAATCCACTCAAAACCTCGACATTCTCTACTGTAGAAAATCACTAAAATTATAATTAAAAATTTAATAATAAATGCCTCTGCATATTTAATACTCCTATCCACAAATAGAAACATTAAACACGCAAACATATGCAAACATAACAGCAATCTGCCTAAACAGGACAGTCTGTAAAGGATAATTAAGAATACATACTTAGATAACTCAAAAAATTCTGAAAATTTACCACACTGGAAATAATTTATCAAAGTTGACTTTGTCAAAATTTCAAGATTTTATCACATTCTGACATTTCTGGGCAATTTAATCAATAGCAGCAAACTTTCTGTTTTGAAACAGCAACTCATGAACTTGCAAAATAGGCATGGTAAAGGCTATACTTGACATTTTTATTGAAATAAAAGATACAAAACATGATTATTGATAACAGAAAGCAAATCTCAACAAAAGAAAATGACGCTCCAAGCAAAACTCATATTATGTGACGAATAAAAATATAGCTCAAAGTGAGGTTACCGATAGTGTTGAAGACGAAAGAGGGGATGCCTTCCGGGGCATCCCCAAGCTTAGTTGCTTGGGTATTCCTTGAATATTACCTTGGGGGTGCCTTGGGCATCCCCAAGCTTAGGGTCTTGCCACTCCTTATTCTCCTCATATCGATATCTCTCCCAAAACTTAAACTTCAATCACACAAAACTTAACGGAACTTCGTGAGAACGGTTAGTATGATAAAGAATAAACCATCACTTAGGTACTGTCCAAGACAAGATTCACAATTGTTCCCATATAATTACTACTGTATTCTATCATTTCCACAATTTATATCTCATAATATAAGCTATGGAAACATTAAAACAAGCAAACTATGCATTGAAAACAGAATCTGTCAAAAACAGAACAGTCTATAATGATCTGAACAACTACCATACTTCTAGAACTCTAAAAATTCTGAACAATTAGGACAACGTCAACAATTTTCATATAAATACTGTATAAAAATTTCAGAAGTTTTTGACGCTCCAGTAAAATCTGGGAAATTAAACACTGGAGGCAAAAGTTTCTGTTTTTGCACAGAATTGAATCAACAAGTATCCACACTATCCTAAAGGTTTTACTTGGCACTTTATTGAAAGAAAACACATAAAACATGATTACTACAGTATCTTAATCATGTGAACACACTAAAATAGAAAGGATATATATTGGGTTGTCTCCCAACAAGCGCTTTTCTTTAAAGCCTTTTAGCTAGGCATGATAATTTTGAATGATGCTCACATAGAAGTAAAGAATTGAAACGCAAAGGGAGCATCATGAGAAATATATCAAACACATTTAAGCCTAACCCACTTCCTATGCATAGGGATTTTGTGAGCAAATAGTTTATGGGAACAATAATCAACTAGCATAGGAAGGCAAAACAAGTATAGTTTCAAAACTTTCAACACATAGAGAGGAAACTTGATATTATTGCAACTCCTACAAGCATATGTTCCTCCCTCATAATAATTTTCAGTAGCATCATGAATGAATTCAACAATATAGCCATCACATAAAGCATTCTTTTCATGATCCATAAGCATAATATTTTTGTTACTCTCCACATAAGCAAATTTCTTCTCATTCATAATAGTGGGAGCAAACTCAACAAAATAACTATCAAGTGACACTTGATTGGCATAATCCAATTGAAAATTAAAATCACGATGAAAAGTTTCGTGGTTATCATTATTCTTTATAGCATACATGTCATCACAATAATCATCATAGATAGCAACTTTGTTATCATAGTCAATTGAAACCTCTTCCAAAATAGTGGAATCATCATTAAGTAAATTCATGGCATCTCCACATCCACTTTCGTCAATATAATCATCATAAATAGGAGGCATGCAATCATCATAATAAATTTTCTCATCAAAACTTGGGGGATTAAAAATATCATCTTCATCAAACATAGCATCCCCAAGCTTGTGGCTTTGCATATCATTAGCATCATGGATATTCATAGTAACAACATTGCAATCATGCTCATCATTCAAAGATTTTATGCCAAACATTTTATTGAATTCTTCTTCTATCAATTGAGCACAATTTTCCGATCCATCATTTTCAAGAAAGACATGATAAAGATGAATAATATGAGGCAACCTCAATTCCATTTTTTTAGTTTTCTTTTATAAGCCAAACTAGTGATAAAACAAGAAACTAAAAGATTCGATTGCAAGATCTAAAGATATACCTTGAAGCACTCACCTCCCCGGCAACGGCGCCAGAAAAGAGCTTGATGTCTACTACACAACTTATTCTTGTAGACTCGTGTTGGGCCTCCAAGCGCAGAGTTTTGTAGGATAGTAGCAATTTTCCCTCAAGTGGATGACCTAAGGTTTATCAATTCGTGGGAGGCGTAGGTTGAAGATGGTATCTCTCAAACAACCCTGCAACCAAATACAAGAAATCTCTTGTGTCCCCAACACACCCAATACAATGGTAAATTGTATAGGTGCACTAGTTCGGCGAAGAGATGGTGATAAAAGTGTAGTATGGATAGTAGATATAGGTTTTTGTAATCTGAAAATATAAAAAACAGCAAGGTAACGAAAAGTAAACGGGAATAAAAACAGTATTGCAATGCTTAGAAACAAGGCCTAGGGTTCATACTTTCACTAGTGCGATCTCCCAACATTGTTGACATAGTTGAATCATATGTAAATCCCTCACGTGCGACAAAGAGTTCACTCCAAAGTCACAAATAGCGGAGAACAAACGAAGAAATTGTTGTAGGGTACGAAACCACCTCAAAGTTATCCTTCCCGATCAATCTTATGAGCCATCCCCATTAATTGTCACGAACAGCCCTAGAGTTCGTACTAGAATAACACCTTAAGATACACATCAACCAAAACCCTAATGTCACCTAGGCACTCCAATGTCACCACGAGTACCCGCGGGTTTGATTATACGATATGCATCACACAATCTCAGATTCATCTATTCAAACCAACACAAAGAACTTCAAAGAGTGCCCCAAAGTTTCTACCGGAAAGTCAAGACGAAAACGTGTGCCAACCCTTATGCATAAATCCCCAAGGTCACGGAACCCGCAAGTTGATCACCAAAACATACATCAAGTGACTCAAGTGAATACCCCATTGTCACCACAGATATCCATATGCAAGACATACATCAAGGGTTGTCAAATCCTTAAAGACTCAATCCGATAAGAAAACTTCAAAGGGGAAACTCAATTCATCACAAGAAGATAGAGAGGGGAAAACTCCATATGATTCATCTATATCAACAAAACTCGCGATACATCAAGATCGTGCCATCTCAAGAACACAAGAGAGAGAGAGATCATACACATAGCTACTGGTACAAACCCTCAACCCCGAGGGTGAACTACTCCCTCCTCGTCATGGAGACCGCCGGGATGATGAAGATGGCCTCCGGTGATGCCTTCCCCCCTCCGGCAGGGTGCCGGAAAAGGGTTGTAGATGGGATCTCTCTAGTACAGAGGCTTGCGGTGGTGTAAAAACTCATCTAGGTTAACTTTCGGGGGTTTATGAATATATATGATTTTTCAGTGTTGGAATCACGAGAAACGGGGCCACGTGGGCCCCACGAGGTACCAGGGCGCGCCTGGGGGGTGGCGCGCCCTGGTGCCTCGTGGGCACTGGGTGGCCCCCCTCCAGTGGGTCTTGGTGCCAATATTTTTTATTTGTCCAATAAAAAATCTCCATAAAGTTTCAGCTCATTTGGAAAACTTTCATTTCTGCACAAAAAACAACACCACGGTAGTTCTTCTGAAAACAGCGTCAGTCCG
Source organism: Elymus sibiricus (assembly GCA_039707655.1). NCBI lineage: Eukaryota > Viridiplantae > Streptophyta > Magnoliopsida > Poales > Poaceae > Elymus > Elymus sibiricus. The sequence continues at coordinate 200,983,592 of CM077664.1, read as the reverse complement.
GGTTAGTTCTAATCAAATCATACCAAAACCATATAGAATTGTTATAAATATGGCATGAATACTTCATAAATTATAGATATGTTGGAGACGTATCAGCCTCCAAGCCCGGGCTCGCGTCAACTCCGCCAGTCTACACAGGGTCCGCCTTCGAGCCTCCGCCTCCGAGCCGTCCCGGTCTCCGAGTCGCCTCCTCTTCTGTGACCATGCCAAAACCACAGTCGTCGCTCGCCTCCACCTTCGAGCCTTGATAACCCACAAGTATAGGGGATCGCAACAGTTTTCGAGGGTAGAGTATTCAACCCAAATTTATTGATTCGACACAAGGGGAGCCAAAGAATATTCGCAAGTATTAGCAGTTGAGTTGTCAATTCAACCACACCTGGAGACTAAATATCTGCAGCAGAGTGATCAGTAGCACAGTAGTATGATAGTTTGATAGTAGTAGCAATAATAGTAACAGTAGCAGTAACGGTAACAGCAGTAGCAGTAGTAATTGTAATAGCAGCAGCAACAGTAGTAACTTAGCAAGATTCAATATATTAAAAGCTCGTAGGCATTGGATCGGTGATATTCGTTGGATAACATTCATCATGTAACAGTTATAACCTAGGGCGACACAGAACTAGTTCCAATTCATCAATGTAATGTAGGCATGTATTCCGTATATAGTCATACGTGCTTGCGATAAGAACTTGCATGACATCTTTTGTCCTACCCTCCCGTGGCAGCGGGGTCCATAAGGAAACTAAGGGATATTAAGGCCTCCTTTTAATAGAGAACCGGAACAAAGCATTAACACTTAGTGAATACATGAACTCCTCAAACTACGACAACCAGCGGAAAGAATCCCAATTATTGTCACCTTGGGGTATGCGGATCATAACACGTAGCAGGTGCATACAACTTGCAAGATCGGATCAAGAACACAAATATATTGATGAAAACATAAAGGGTTCAGATCTGGAATCATGGCACTCGGGCCCTAGTGACAAGCATTAAGCATAGCAAAGTCATAGCAACATCAATCTCAGAACATAGTGGGTACTAGGGATCAAGTCCTAACAAAACTAACTCGATTACATGATAAATCTCATCCAACTCATCACCGTCCAGCAAGCCTACGAAGGAATTACGCACTCCCGACGGTGAGCATCATGAAATTGGTGATGAAGGATGGTTGATGATGACGATGCCGGAAGATCCCCCTTTCCGGAGCCCTGAACGGACTCCAGATCTGGCCTCCCGATGAAGAACAGGAGGTGGCGGCGGCTCCGTATCGTGAAACGCAATAAAACTTCCTCTCTTAATTTTTTCTCTGGAAAACTGAATTTATAGCGTTGGAAATAGGTCAAACGGAGCCACGTGGGCCCCACGAGGTACCAGGGCGCGCCAGGGGGGTGGCGCGCCCTGGTGCCTCGTGGGCACTGGGTGGCCCCCCTCCAGTAGTTCTTGATGCCAATATTTTTTATATATTCAATAAAAAATCTCCAGAAAGTTTCATCCAATTCTAAGAACTTTGATTTTCTGCACAAAAACAACATCATGGCAATTCTGCTGAAAACAGCGTCAGTCCGGGTTAGTTCCATTCAAATCATGCAAATTAGGGGCCAAAACAAGAGCAAAAGTGTTTGGAAAAGTAGATACGACGGAGACGTATCAAGCCTCCCTTGCCGTGTTTGGTCTCGAGCCACCGCCTTCGAGTTGCCCCGGCCTCGAGCCGCCGCCTTCGAGCCGCCCCGGTCTCGAGCGCCGCCTCCGCTAGTTTCCAAGCCGCCCGCGCCGGCTGCTTCCTTTGCCTCCAAAGCCATCCCGCGCGGACCTCACGTCGAGTTGCCGCTCTGAGCCGCCGCCCTTCGTCGTCGTGGCCTTGCCTGTCCGGTGCGCCTCGAGCCGGCCGCCCACTCCGCCGCCGATGCGGTCACGGCCGTGCCGCAAGCCGCTCGGCCGCTTCCGCTGCCTCCGTCTCGCGTCGTCTCCGAGCCACCTTCGCCGTCGCGCCAACCGGGCCTCACCATGGATCACCTCTGCGCCATGGTGTCGCCTCACCTCACCGGGCCACCGCCGCCTCTACGGCCAGGGGCCTCGCCTCCAAATCACCTCGCCGCTGCAGCCTCGTGTGCTTCCGCCGGCATCGCCACCCGAGTCGCCCCGCCTCAGCGCGCCTCTGTCTGCCTCCGTCGACCCGGGAACGGATACGACCATGACCTGGATTTCGCTGCTGCTGTTTGCGTCGCTCTGCGTCGAGTCGCCTGCCGCCTTGCCCCTGTCGCGAGCCGTCGTGTTGATCCGCCGTCCGAGCCGCCCTTGCCTCGACGCTCACCACCGTCGCCTCGAGCCGCCGCCTCCGGCTGCGCCCCTACTTGCTCTCCTGCTGTTTGAAGAAAGGGGAAGTAGGGAGCCGGCTGGAGGGTTAAAAAAGAAAAAAGAAAGAGGCAGGCTGCCCAAACCCGCAAAAAAAGGGGGGGAATGATGCAGACCACTGCCACACTGCGCGATAGCCGCCTCATCGACTTCTCTTCCGTTGCTCAAGCTGGCGACTCCCACAACTCCGCAATTACGCCGTGTAGGGTTGACTGCCGCTGCACTACAAGCCGGCTGGTTCAAGTCCCGTCAGCCGTCCAGCTACCCGAAAAAAAAACCAGGTGATATCTGTTCTGTCTATTTTCATAGCACATATTATTTTCGTTAAGAACAATTACTCTGGCTTGTGATATTTTTATGCAGGACAATTGTTCACTGCAAGGGCGATCGTCGTGCCACGGATACAGAGCTCGCGCCAAAAGTTATCATGTGCCAGCATCCGACCGTGCCGCACTGCTCGACGAACGTGTATGCAAGCCGCCGCCTCTGCGGTTCAGTCTACACCAACCCACGGCCGACTTATGCGCTAGCACCGGCTTACAACGCCGCGGCCGACTTATGCGTCTGCACCGGTTTCCAATGCCATGGTCGACTCCCACGTCTACATCAACACACCAGGGCCGCGTCCGCTCGCTTGAATTGCCCGACGAACGTGCACAAGTCGCTAGGGGGGGTGGCGCGCCCTGGTGCCTCGTGGGCACTGGGTGGCCCCCCTCAAGTAGTTCTTGATGCCAATATTTTTTATATATTCAATAAAAAATCTCCAGAAAGTTTCATCCAATTCCAAGAACTTTGATTTTCTGCACAAAAACAACATCATGGCAATTCTGCTGAAAACAGCGTGAGTCCGGGTTAGTTCCATTCAAATCATGCAAATTAGGGGCCAAAACAAGAGCAAAAGTGTATGGAAAAGTAGATACGACGGAGACGTATCAACTCCCCCAAGCTTAACTCATTGCTTGTCCTCAAGCAATTCAGTTGACAAACTGAAAGTGATAAAGAAAAACTTTTACAAACTCTTTTGTTCTTGTATCTATATATATGCTTAAGTAGTGTCCAAGTTTTCAGCAAAGATTATGACTAACCACGCAAATGATAACTCTTAGAATCTATATTCACTCATATCAATGGCATAATCAACTAGCGAGCAATAATAAGATATCTCAAATGCCAACACTTTGTCAAAACAATCATGATATAATATGATAACATGGTATCTCGCTAGCCCTTTCTGAGACCGTAAAACATAAATGCAGAGCACCTCCAAAGTTCAAGCAGCGACTAAACATTGTAATTCATGGTAGAAGAGATCCAGTCATGATGCACACAACATTAACTATACACAATGCATGAGAATGACAATAGTGCTCTCAGGTCTGGTGCTTGTTTGAGAAGGTGATGACTCAACAATAAAAGTAAAATAACATAAAAGTAAATAGATAGGCCCTTCGTAGAGGGAAGCATGGATTTGCAGAGGTACCAGAGCTCGAAGCTTAAATCAGAGGTAAATAAATTTTGGGAGGTATGCCTTTCTTGTCAACGTCACGACCGAGAGTTTTCAATATCTTCCATGCTAAACACATTAGCGGCGGTTCCCAAGCAGTAAAGTAAAGTTTACTCCCCCTCCACCAACAATCACAAGCCATGGCTAGCCGAATCCTCGGGTGCCCTCCATACTAACAACTTTCCGGGGGAGTTTGTTTTATTATTTTGTATTTTTAATGATGGGATTGGGCATCCCGATTACCAGCCCCTCTCGTGCAAGGACAAGTGAGTAAACACTCATCATGAGAATAACCCGCTTAGCATGGAAGATACTGACCGCCCCCTGTCGCTCCATGAGCGGTACGGGCACACAAAACAAATGTTCGTTTGAATATTTAAAGTTGGCACATGCAAATTTACTTAGAACGGCAGGATAATACCGCATATAGGCAGATATAGTGGACTCATCTGGAATAACTTTGGTTTAAGGGTTTTGATGCACAAGCAGCATTCCCACTTAGTACAGGCAAAGGCTAGCAAATAGGTTGAGAAGCGACCAGCTAGAGAGCAAAACGGTCATAACCATGCATGATGAATAATCAACATTGAATACTAGCATGAGTAGGATATAAACACCATGAACATAAATATCGTAGAGGCTATGTTGGTTTTGATTCAACTACATGCATGAACATGTGCCAAGTCAAGCCACTTGAAACATTCAGAGGAGGATACCATATCATCATACTACATCATGAACATTTTAATGCATGTTGACACTCAAGATAAATCATTATCCACTCCTAGCTACTTAAGCATGGTATGAGCAACTATTATCTCTAATTGTCATCACAAACATGTTTAATCATAATATGCTGAATCATGGATACCGAGTTAAACATATTTACAAAAACAAAGAACAAGTTGAGTTCATACCCGCTTTTCCTTGCCACAGTCACTTCATCAAATCATCGTCATTATTGCCTTTCACTTGCACGGCCGAATGATATGAAAATAAAATAGTGCAAGTGTGCCGTGGACTAAGCTGGAATCTGCAAGCATTTTATTCGAAGGAGAAGACAAGGTAATATGGGCTCTTTGTTAAATCAACAATAATGCATATAAGAACGACTCATCATTTTCATCGTGGTGTTCTCCTTACAATGACTCAATAAAAGAAAAGAGAAGAATTTCAGAGAAACACACTGAAATATTTTTGGAGTTTTTAGTTTTCTGAAAGAAGCAAAAAGGAGAAAACAAAAAACGAGAAAAGAAAACTATTTACACGGGAGAGCTCCCAACAAGCAAAAGAAGAAATGGGAAATCTTTTTGGGTTTTCTTTTACCACTACGAACCTACAACTAACTAAACTAAAAAGGAAAACCAAAAATAAACGAGAAATGTTTTTGGATTTTCTCAAAGTTTTTCAAACACACAAAAAGAAAGCGAGAAAATAAAACTAACATGGGTTATACAATGAAAAAGTATGAACACCGACAACTGGAGTAAAATGTGTGAACATGAATGTAATGTCGGTGAGAAATACGTACTCCCCCAAGCTTAGGCTTTTGCCTAGCTTGGTCTACGGGCATCCGTAGTAGCCATCCGGTCCCATGTGAAACTCCTGAGGAGGAGGCACCCGAGCGTCCCAGTCTTGGGGCTCCTCCTCCGCCGCCGCTAAGGCGCTACGATAATCGGCGATGTCCAGTGGCATCACGGTGTATCCGTTCCTGGCATAAGAATCAAACAAAGCAGGTGCAGGCAACGGAATAATATCACGAGTATTCTCGCTAAAAACTAAGTTATAACGAATGTTGTGAGGGGGCCCGGGATTATCAATAAAATGGTGGTCAATCATGGACTGGTGATCTAAGTAAACTCTGGGCAATCGATAGTCATGAGGGCGTATGTTAACATTAAAACGTGTCGCTAAGCGAGTAGCATAAATACCGCCATGAATCTTACCCCTAGTCCTATTAGTGTGCAAGCGGCTGATACGTCCATTTTGCATCATGTTTTACTACTGTTATTTATAGTGTTTTTAATCAATATAACACTTTGTGGAGCTATTCTAATGCCTTTTCTCTCTAAATATGCAAGATTCACACAAGGAGGGAGAATACCGGCAACTGGAATTCTGGACCTGAAAAAGCGCTATCAAGATACCTATTCTGCACAACTCCAAATGAGCTGAAATTTTCTGGAGAATTATTTTGGAATATATAAAAAATATTGGAAGCAAAAAGTACCAGAGGGGGCCACCCAGGTGCCCACGAGGCACCAGGGCGCGCCACCCCCCCCCCCCAAGCGCGCCCTGGTACCTCGTGGGGCTCCTGGCCCACTTCCGGCCCCCATTTTCTGGTATATAAAGGCATTTGACCAAAAAAATAAAGAGAAGACTTTCGGGACTGTGCGCCGCCGTCTCGAGGTGGAACTTGGGCAGGAGCACTTTTGCTCTCCGGCAGAGAGATTCTGCCGGGGATACTTCCCTCCGGGAGGGGGAAATCATCGCCATCGACACCACCAGCGACCCTCTCATCGTGGGAGGGCTAATCTTCATCAACATCTTCACCAGCACCATCTCATCTCAAACCCTAGTTCATCTCTTGTATTCAATCTTTGTCTCAAAACCTCAGATTGGTACCTGTGGGTTGCTAGTAGTGTTGATTACATCTTGTAGTTGATGCTTGTTGGTTTACTTGGTGGAAGACTATATGTTCAGATCTATTATGCAATTCAATACCCTACTGGTCATGAACATGTTGATGATGTGTGAGTAGTTACTTTTGTTCTTGAGGACATGGGAGAAGTCTTGCCATAAGTAATCATGTGAATTTGGTATTCGTTCGATATTTTGATGATGTGTATGTTGTGATTCTCTTAGTGGTGTCATGTGAACGTCGACTACATGACACTTCACCATCTTTGGGCCTTAGGGAATGCATTGTGGAGTAGTAATTAGATGATGGGTTGCTAGAGTGACAGAAGCTTAAACCCTAGTTTATGCGCTATTCCATAAGGGGCTGATTTGGATCCACATGTTTAATGCTATGGTTAGAGTAGTCTTAATTCTTCTTTCGTAGTTGCGGATGCTTGCGAGAGGCGGTAACCATAAGTGGGAGGTTTGTCCAATTAAGGGCAGCACCCAAGCACCGGTCCACCCACATATCAAATTATCAAAGTAGCGAACGCGAATCAAACTAACCTGGTGAAAGTGACTAGATGAAATTCCCATGTGTCCTCGAGAACGCTTTACTTATTATAAGAGATCGTTCCAGCCTGTCCTTTGCTACAAAAAGGATTGGGCTATATTGCTGCACTATTTGTTACTATTGTTACTAGTCACTTGTTACAAATTATCTTGCTATCAAACTACCTGTTACCGATAATTTCAGTGCTTGCAGAAAACACCTTGCTGAAAACCGCTTGTCATTTCCTTCTGCTCCTCGTTGGGTTCGACACTCTTACTTATCGAAAGGACTACGATTGATCTCCTATACTTGTGGGTCATCAAGACTCTTTTCTGGCACCGTTGCTGGGGAGTGAAGTGCCTTTGGTAAGTGGATTTTGGTAAGGAAACATTTATATTACGTGCTGAAATTTACTATCACTTGTCACTATGGAAAGTAACCCTTTGAGGGGTTTGTTCGGGGTATCTTCACCTCGACCGGAAACACAAATAGTTGCTCCTCAACCTACTGCACCTATTGAAAAAGATATTGAATATGAAATTCCTCCGGGCATGTTAGAGAAACTGCTAGCTAATCCTTATGCAGGAGATGGAACGGTACATCCTGATATGCACTTGATTTATGTGGAAGAAATTTGTGGATTGTTTAAGCTTGCAGGTATAACCGGAGATGGAGTTAAGAAGAAAATTTTCCCTTTATCTTTGGAGGGAAAAGCATTAATATGGTATAGGCTATGTGATGATACTTATACATGGGATTGGAACCGCCTGAAACTAGAATTCCATCAGAAATTTTGTCCTATGCATTTGGTTCATCGTGATCGTAATTATATATAACTTTTGGCCTCGTGAAGGAGAAAGCATCGCTCAAGCTTGGGGGAGGCTTAAATATATGTTGCATACATGCCCCAATCATGACCTCTCAAGAAAAATTATCTTAGAAAATTTTTATGCTCGGCTTTCTCATGATAATCAAACTATGCTCGATTCTTCTTCGACTGGCTCCTTTATGAAGAAAACTATTGAATTCAGATGGGATCTTTTGGAAAGAATTAAACGCAACTCTGAAGATTGGGAATTCGACAAAGGTAATAAGTCAGGTATAATACTTGAGTTCGATTGTGTTAAATCTTTTATGGCCACCGATGCTTTTCATAAGTTTAGCACTAAATATGGACTTGACTCTGAGATAGTAGCCTCCTTTTGTGAATCCTTTGCTACTCATGTTGATCTCCCTAAGGATAAGTGGTTTAAATATCATCCCCCTGTTAAATAAAAGATAGAGGAACATGTTAGTGTTAAAGAAGAAACAATTGTTTATCATGTTGATCCAGTTGTTCCTACCGCTTATATTGAGAAACCACCTTTTCCTGTTAGGATTAAGGAACATGCTAAGGTTTCAACTGTGGTTAACAAAAGTCATAATAGAACACCTAGACCCGCTGAACAAATTAAAGTTGAACCTAATGTTGCTATGGTTAAAGATCTCTTGGTTGATAATATAGATGGGCATGTTATTTAGTTCTGCGATGAAGCAGCTCGAATTGCTAAACCTGATTCTAAAGATAAAAACAGACCCGTTGTGGGCATGCCTGTTGTCTCAGTTAAAATAGGAGATCATTGCTATCATGGCTTATGTGATTTGAGTGCTAGTGTGAGTGCTATTCCTTTTACTTTATATCAAGAAATTATGAATGATATTGCACCTGCTGAATTAGAGGACATTGATGTTACTATTAAACTTGCAAACAGAGATACCATTACACCACTTGGGATTGTTAGAGATGTTGAAGTCTTGTGTGGAAAAACAAAATACCCTACTGATTTTCTAGTCCTTGGTTCTCCACAAGATGATTTTTTTCCCATTATATTTGGTAGACCTTTCTTGAACACGGTTAATGCTAAGATTGATTGCACTAAAGAAACAGTCAATGTTGATTTTGGTGGTATGTCTCATGAGTTTAATTTCTCCAAATTTCGTAGACAACCTCATGACAAAGAATTGCCTAGCAAAGATGAAATTATTGGTCTTGCTTCTATTGCCGTACCTCCTACTGATCCGTTAGAACAATATTTGCAAGACCATGAGAATGATATGCATATGCATGAAAGAAATGAAATTGATAAGATGTTGTTTGATCAACCACCTATCCTTAAACATAATTTGCCCGTTGAAACTCTTGGAGGTGCTCCTCCACCTAAAGGTGATCCTATGTTTGAATTGAAGCAATTGCCTGATACATTGAAATATGCTTATCTAGATGAAAATAAGATATATCCTGTTATTATTAGTGCTAACCTTTCAGCGTATGAAGAAAAGAGATTGCTGAAAACTCTAAGGAAGCACCGAGCCGCTATTGGATATAATCTTGATGATCTTAAGGGCATTAGTCCCACTCTATGTCAGCACAAAATTAATATGGAGCCTGATGCTAAACCAGTTGTCGACCACCAACGTCGATTAAATCCTAAGATGAAGGAGGTGGTAAGAACTGAAATATTAAAACTTCTGGAAGCAGGTATAATCTATCCCATAGCTGATAGTAGATGGGTAAGTCCTGTTCATTGTGTCCCTAAGAAAGGAGGTATAACCGTTGTTCCTAATGATTAAAATGAACTCATTCCACAAAGAATTGTAACTGGTTATAGGATGGTAATCGATTTTAGAAAATTAAACAAAGCTACTAGAAATGATCATTACCCCTTACCTTTTATTTATCAAATGTTAGAAAGATTGTCTAAGCATACACATTTTTGTTTCCTAGATGGTTATTCTGGTTTTTCTCAAATACCCGTATCACAACCCGACCAAGAGAAAACCACATTTACTTGTCCTTTCGGAACTTATGCTTATAGACGTATGCCTTTTGGTTTATGCAATGAACCTGCTACCTTTCAAAGATGTATGACTGCTATATTCTCTGACTTTTGTGAAAAGATTCTTGAGGTTTTCATGGATGATTTTTCCGTTTACGGAACTTCTTTTGATGATTGCTTAAGCAACCTCGATCGAGTTTTGCAGAGATGTGAAGAAACTAATCTTGTCTTGAATTGGGAGAAGTGCCACTTTATGGTGAATGAAGGTATTTTCTTGGGCCATAAAGTTTCTGAGAGAGGTATTGAAGTCGATAAAGCTAAGGTTGATGCTATTGAGAAAATGCCATGTCCCAAAGATATTAAAGGTATAAGAAGTTTCCTTGGTCATGTTGGTTTCTATAGGAGATTTATTAAAGACTTCTCCAAAATTTCTAGGCCTCTCACCAATCTTTTGCAAAAAGATGTTCCATTTGTTTTTGATGATGATTGTCTAGAAGCCTTTGAAACACTTAAGAAAGCCTTAACCACTGCACCTATTGTTCAACCACCTGATTGGAACTTGCCTTCTGAAATAATGTGTGATGCTAGTGATTATGCTGTTGGTGCTGTTCTAGGACAGAGAGTTGATAAGAAATTAAATGTTATCCATTATGCTAGTAAAACTCTAGACAATGCCCAAAGAAATTATGCTACTACTGAAAAAGAATTTTTAGCGGTTGTGTTTGCATGTGATAAATTCAGATCTTATATAGTTGATTCTAAAGTAACTATTCACACCGATCATGCTGCTATTAAATATCTTATGGAAAAGAAAGATGCTAAACCTAGACTCATTAGGTGGGTTTTATTGCTACAAGAATTTGACTTGCATATTATTGATAGAAAGGGAGCTAAGAATCCCGTAGCAGATAATTTGTCTAGAATAGAAAATGTTCTTGATGACCCACTACCTATTAATGATGATTTTCTTGATGAGCAATTAGCTATCATAAATGCTTCTCGTAATACTCCTTGGTTTGCAGACTATGCTAATTACATTGTTGCTAAATACATACCACCTAGTTTTACATACCAACAAAAGAAAAAATTCTTCTTTGACTTAAGATATTACTTCTGGGATGACCCACATCTTTATAAAGAAGGAGTAGATGGTATTATTAGACGTTGTATACCTGAGCATGAACAGGAACAAATCCTACGGAAGTGTCACTCCGAAGCTTACGGAGGACACCATGCAGGAGACAGAACTGCACACAAGGAAAACTTCTCTCTAAGTGAGAAGGACCGTATATTATCGAAGTTTATCGCTCCGGAGCCATCAAAATAAATAACTCCGATGGCACTAATCCGAGAGTGGTGAATGGGCAAAGAATTAAGCATTATATTTCAGGTACCCCTATTAATGCTGAAACTAATATTATTGAAACAATTACACCAGAGGAATACATAAGGGAGACCTTCCGGAACACTCCAGAACCCTGAAAAGGAAGAGGTATGTGATACGGTAAGTAAACCGACTCCAAAAATTCCATAAAAATACTTTCTGTCAGTTTTGGAATATTTATAAAAATAAAAAAAATAAGAAACAGCCGGGGGGACCCACCTGGTGCCCACGAGGCACCAGGGCGCGCCACCCCCCAGGCGCGCCCTGGTGGCTCGTGGGCCCCACGTGTGCCTTCCCGACTCCGTTTTTCTTCTGGATTACTTGTTTTCCAAGATAAAAAAATCTATATATGGCTTTCCAGATGTCTTGACCACCGTATCGCAAAAATCTCCTCTGTTCTTGTTTCGTGCTGTTTTTCTGACAGATCTAGATCGCCATGACTTCACCAAGCTCTTCCAAAGACAAGTTCTATGAGAAGGTCATCAATCCTTACCTTCCGGAGGTGATGAAACACCCTCAAGCCATTGAGATGCGTGAAGGGGTGCTTCACATCCGGGATGTCCAAGGACCCAAGAAGACCGGGAGCGTGGAATCTAGGCTCGAGGCGGTGGAGCAGGAGATCTTCAAGTGCCAAGGGATGGTGGAACGTGGACTCAGTGCCAACCACTCCATGATCACGGAATTCACCCGTGATCGCAAGGTGGATGACCGATCAATTGGGGACATCATCTTCAAGCTCAATGAACGAATTGATTACCTCCAAGGCCAAATCTACGATCTCCAAAATCAGAATTTTGAATATGAGGCAAGATTCAAAGGTATGAGTTTAGCTGCAAATTTCAGGACTCCGGAGTCTCGTTCATCTTCCTATGATGGGGCATCTATGCCATGGAAGCCGGAGGACAAGCCCATCACTACTCCACCACCATCATCACCAGAGAAGGACACTTGAGCAGCACATGGGTATGGGCACTCCCCTTGGCTTGCGCCAAGCTTGGGGGAGGTGCCCCGGTATCGTATCACCATCACTTTTATTATCTTTACTTACTTTTAGTTCGATCTTCAGTTATTTCGTGATCTAGTTGAATAAAAGCTTAGCATGATCTATTTTCGAGTGTTAGTTTCGTGACCCATCTATCTATGTAATCGAGTTGAGAGCTATATAATAAAGAGTAGTTTGAGCCTGTGTTGCTTTACTTTCATGTTTCAATCATAGCAATGAAAATAATGAAAAAGATCATATGCTAACCTTATGGAAAGTAATGACATTACATAAAGAAAAGTATAAGTGGTAAAATTTATTGGAGGATAACAAACATAGTATTAGTCAATGATGCAATTCATGAAAGAATTAATAAGGGAAGAGAAGATTCACATGCAAATATACTATCTTGTACATCTTTTATGATTGTGAGCCCCCATTAAGTATTTTGTGTCAAATTGTTGACGTTGGACAAGGAAGACAACGTAATGAGTTATGTTTGTTCATATTCACATAGAAGTTATATTGTTATAGATCCTCCAACATGTGGTGCTTGCCCAATATCTTTGCTAGCCAAAAATTCGCACTAAGTAGAGATGCTACTTGTGCATCCAAAACCCTTAGACCCAGTTTCATGTCATGAGAGTCCACTATATCTACCTATGGATTGAATAAGATCCTTCAAGTAAGTTGTCATCGGTGCAAAAAGCAATAAAAATTGTCTCTAAATATGTCTGAACTTTTATTGTAAGGGAAATAAGCGTTGTACGAGCTTGTGATGGTAAAGAAATAAAAGCGACGGACTGCATAATAAAGGTTGCTATCACAAGGGGCAATATAACGTGATGTTCCTTTGCATTAAGAGCTCTAGCATTCAAAAACAAAAAGCGCATGACAACCTCTGCTTCCCTCTGCGAAGGGCCTATCCTTTACTTTTATGTATTTTACTTTTTATGCAAGAGTCAATAGTATTCTCCTCTATTTCCTTTTTTATTTTCTCTTTTGCAAGCATCATGTGGTGGGTAAAGATCTAAGCACATATATCCAGTTGGATATGAGTGATCATGAGTTATTATTGTTGACATCACCCATGAGGTGAATAAGTTGGGAGGCAGAACTATAAGCCCCTATCTTTCTATGTGCCTGGCTGAGACTTTTTGCTCCATATATATGTCGTGAGTGTTAGCAATCATGGAAGACTAAATGATGGTTAAGTAGGTGGACTTGCTGAATAGCTCCTACATGTGACCCTTCCAAAAAATATGATGAATTTTAATTGCATTGTTGACTGAGAACATAGTTTGTTAGCTTTCAAGAAGGTTTATGCCTTATACTTTACTGTTATGGTGAATTGTTACCTGCTCATAAGAAGTTTATGATAATAAATATTGCTGCCATGATAATAAATATTGCTGTTATAATAATGATCATGATGCTTCTATGTCCGTGTTTTGTTTTTATCGACACCTCTCTCTCTAAACATGTGGACATGATTATCGATATCAGCTTTCGCTTGAGGACAAGCGAGGTCTAAGCTTGGGGGAGTTGATACGTCCATTTTGCATCATGTTTTACTACTGTTATTTATAGTGTTTTTAATCAATATAACACTTTGTGGAGCTATTCTAATGCCTTTTCTCTCTAAATATGCAAGATTCACACAAGGAGGGAGAATACCGGCAGCTGGAATTCTGGACCTGAAAAAGCTCTGTCAAGATACCTATTCTACACAACTCCAAATGAGCTGAAATTTTCTGGAGAATTATTTTGGAATATATAAAAAATATTGGAAGCAAAAAGTACTAGAGGGGGCCACCCAGGTGCCCACGAGGCACCAGGGCGCGCCACCTCCCCCAAGCGCGCCCTGGTACCTCGTGGGGCCCCTGGCCCACTTCTGGCCCCCATTTTCTGGTTTATAAGGGCATTTGACCTAAAAAAAATAAAGAGAAGACTTTCGGGATGGTGCGCCGCCGTCTCGAGGCGGAACTTGGGCAGGAGCACTTTTGCTCTCCGGCGGAGAGATTCTGCCGGGGATACTTCCCTCCGGGAGGGGGAAATCGTCGCCATCGACACCACCAGCGACCCTCTCATCGTGGGAGGGCTAATCTTCATCAACATCTTCACCAGCACCATCTCATCTCAAACCCTAGTTCATCTCTTGTATTCAATCTTTGTCTCAAAACCTCAGATTGGTACCTGTGGGTTGTTAGTAGTGTTGATTACATCTTGTAGTTGATGCTTGTTAGTTTACTTGGTGGAAGACTATATGTTTAGATCTATTATGCTATTCAATACCCTACTGGTCATGAACATGTTGATGATGTGTGAGTAGTTACTTTTGTTCTTGAAGACATGGGAGAAGTCTTGTCATAAGTAATCATGTGAATTTGGTACCTGTTACCGATAATTTCAGTGCTTGCAGAAAACACCTTGCTGAAAACCGCTTGTCATTTCCTTCTGCTCCTCGTTGGGTTCGACACTCTTACTTATCGAAAGGACTACAATTGATCCCCTATACTTGTGGGTCATCAGCGGCGCGCAACGATAGCTCCAAAGCTATAAGTGTAATCATTATGCAATGCACGGCGTAAAATGGCCCAGTCAGGTGCAGCTAGCGCACTACCTTGCTCCCTAGCAAGCAAACATTTCCCTAAGAATAAAGCAAAGTAATGAACAGAGGGAAACTGCAAGCTAGTGGCTCGAGCTTTCGACACGCCCCTTTCCTCTCCCACAGTCAAGGTGCGGAGGAAACCCTCAAACTCCTCCGGTCGAGGCTCTCTGATTTCCCCCTCAGAGGGAATCAAACATATTTCACAAAATTCAATTAGAGGTATCTGATGATGTTCAGCATATAAATCAAAACGCACCTCAGGGGGTTCGAGCCTATTCAGAAAGTGAAAGTTTTGCACAAAGGAGTTTGTAAGGATGTGGTACTGTTCACACTCATCTGCGAGGAAGTCGGTCAATCCGGCATTTGCAATGAATTGCTTGAACTCTTGATAGAATCCGGCTTCGTTCATGAAGGGGTTGTGCGGCCATTCACACGGCCGGACCTCCGTCCTACGCGGGAGGTTGAGGTCATTGTCCGAGGACTCCCCGAAGACTCCCTTGGCGTTCCACTTCGAGGAACTCCTCCGAAAAAAACTCATTGTCCTATGAACAAATTTCTGAAAATTTTTGGACCACAAAATGATATCAATAAAACTTCACAAGATTGATAGCAACTACTCATATGGATGTCTAGAGGCTATATGAAGCATTCAAACTACTTGGAACTCAAAGGATTCAACATGCAAGCTCATTTTCTGTAGCACCAACAGTAGCTAATTATGCAAGATATAATCCACTAAAACAAAAACTAATTGGAGCAATGGAGGAGTCACATACCAAGGAGCAATTCCCCAAAACAGTTTCGGAAACGGAGCTCCGAGAAAAGAGATCAAAAATTTCAGTGTTGTGAGCAAGAACACGAGAGAGAGAGCTACCAGGAATTTTTTTCTTGAGGTAGGAGACGAAATGAGCTAAAGGGATAAGTGAGGGGGCCTCTGTGAGGCCCACGAGGTAGCAGGGCGCGCCAGGGGGGGTGGCGTGCCCTGGTGCCTCGTGGGCACCTGGGGCACCCCCCCTGGTAAGATTTTTATTCCAAAAATTCTTAAATATTCAATAAAAAATCATGTTAAAATTTTATTGCATTTTGAGCACTTTTATTTTTGGGCATTTTTTTATTGCACGGGTAATTCAAAAAACAGAGTAATCATGGCATTTTATTATATTTGAATAAAAATAACAGCAAACTAAGAGTGGGTACAGAAGGTTGTGCCTACTAAATTCATCGACCACATGCCTCTCAAAAAGAATCCATTAATAAGGTTGATGAGGTCTTATTAACAAACAATTTTCGAGTGACATGAAACCGAAGAACTTTTGTATAACACTAAGTTACCTCAACGGGGATATGCATCTCCCCAACAATAAAAGTTTCATATCTATTTTTAACAGTAGGAAGAGGAATTTGGAAACTCCCAATAGTAATTGTCGGAGTCTTTTCAATAATATGAATACCATTCACTTGAAATTGTTTCTTTGGAAAGTGCATCGTATGTTCATTACCTTTGATATGAAAAGTGACCTTGCTTTTGTTGCAATCAATAACAGCCCCTGCAGTATTCAAAAAGGGTCTACCAAGGATAATTGACATGTTATCATCCTCGGGCATATCAAGTATAACAAAGTCTGTTAGAATAGTAACATTTGCAACTACGACGGGCACATCCTCACAAACACCGATAGGTATGGCAGTTGATTTGTCAGCCATTTGCAATGATATTTCGGTGGGAGTGAGTTTATTCAAATCAAGTCTTTTATATAAGGAGAAAGGCATGACACTAACACCAGCTCCTAAATCACACAAAGCAGTTTTGACATAATTTTTCTTAATAGAGCATGGTATAGTTGGTATTCCTGGATCTCCTAGTTTCTTAGGTACTCCATCTTTAAAAGAATAATTTGTAAGCATGATGGAAATTTCAGCTTCAGGTATCTTTCTTTTATTTGTGACAATGTCTTTCATATATTTAGCATAAGGAGGCATCTTTATAATATCAGTTAAACGAGTACGCAAAAAGACTGGCCTAAGCATTTCAGCAAAGCGTTCAAATTCTTCCCCATCTTTTTTCTTAGATGGTTTAGGAGGAAAGGGCATGGGTTTTTGAACCCATGGTTCTCTTTCTTTACCATGTTTTCTAGCAACGAAATCTTTTTTATCATAACGTTTATTTTTAGTAGGTGGGTTATCAAGATCAACTTCAGGTTCAATTTCAACATCATTATCAAGTTCTTTATCATTATCTGGTTGGGTATCCATATGAACATCATCATTATTATTATCATCAAGTGGTTGTTCATTACCGGATTGTGTTTCGGCATCAGAGATAGAAACATCATTACTATCCTCCAAGGGTTTTTCTACCTCGGGTTCACTAGAAGTATGCAAAGTCCTATCATTTTTCTTTTTCTTTTTTTTGGAAGGACTAGGTGCATCAGCATTAATTCTTTCAGAGTCTTGTTCAATTCTTTTTGGGTGACCTTCAGGATATAGAGGCTCCTGAGTCATTCTTCCCCCTCTAGTCATTACTCTAACAGCATGATCATTCATATTGTTGTTCATTTCATTAAGCAATTCACTTTCAGATTTGGCAACTTGTTCTAATTGAGTTTGAACCATAGATGCATGTTTACT
Organism: Elymus sibiricus; assembly: GCA_039707655.1. Classification (NCBI taxonomy): domain Eukaryota; kingdom Viridiplantae; phylum Streptophyta; class Magnoliopsida; order Poales; family Poaceae; genus Elymus; species Elymus sibiricus. The sequence continues at coordinate 200,966,134 of CM077664.1, read as the reverse complement.
AACACCTTTAACATCATTAGCAATTCTAAATAACAAGTCACTCAGGTGATCAATCATATAAGAGTTTTGTTTCAATTGTTTCATAACGTTTGCATTAAAATGATCTTGCTTCATAATATAATTGTCGAATTCATACAAGCATTGACTAGGCGGTTTGTTATAAGGAATATCACTTTCATTAAATTTTATAAGAGAATTTACCTCTACTACCTGTGTCGGTTTGTCAAGACCATGTATCTCTTCAATAGGTGGTAAATTCTTAACATCCTCAGCTTTAATACCTTTCTCTTTCTGACATTTCTTTGCTTCTTGCATATCTTCTGGACTGAGATATAAGATACCCCTCTTCTTCGGAGTGGGTTTAGGCGGTGGTTCAGGAAGTGTCCAATCATTATCATTCTTCAATATATTATTCAATAATTCCTCGGCTTGTTCAATAGTCCTTTCCCTGAAAACACAACTCGCACAACTATCTAGGTAATCCCTAGAAGCATCAGTTAGTCCATTATAGAAGACATCAAGTATTTCATTTTTCTTGAGAGGATGATCAGGCAAAGCGTTAAGTAATTGGAGAAGCCTCCCCCAAGCTTGTGGGAGACTCACTTCTTCAATTTGCACAAAATTAAATATTTCCTGTAAGGCAGCTTGTTTCTTATGAGCAGGAAAATATTTTTCAGAGAAGTAGTAAATCATATCCTGGGGACTACGCACACATCCAGGAGCAAGAGTATTATACCAATCTTTAGCATCACCCTTTAATGAGAAAGGAAACAACTTAAGAATATAATAGTGGCGGATTTTTTTCTCATGAGTAAACAGGGTGGCTATATCATTTAATTTAGTAAGATGTGCCACAACGGTTTCAGTTTCATAACCGTGAAAAGGATCAGATTCTACCAACTTAATCAATTCCGGATCAACAGAGAATTCATAATCCTTATCAGTAACAAATATGGGAGAGGTTGCAAATTTAGGATCATATTTCGTTTTCTCTCTCATAGATTTTTATTTCATATCAGCAATTAATTTTATAACTTCATATCTATCATTGCAAGCAAGAATGGCTCTAGCGGTCTCCCTATCAAAACATTGTTCATCAGGTGTTTCAACTCTAGTAGGAGAGCTAGGTATAACAGGTGAATCATCATTCTCAGGAGTTTCAGCATTTTCAATTTCTTTGGCTTTAGCAATTTGTTCAGTAAGAAATTCACCAAGTGGCACAGCATTCTCAAGCATAGTACTAGCATCATCATGAGTATCATTCATAGCAGAAGTGGTATCATCAATAACTTGCGACATATCAGAATTAATAGCATGTTGTGGTGTTGCAAGTTTATTCAAAACAGAAGGTGAATCAAGTGCAGAGCTAAATGGGAGTTCCTTACCTCCCCTCGTCTTAGAGGGAACAATCTTGGTTCTAATATCCTTCAGATTCTTCATATTGATCAACAGATATAAATCCCAAGTGACTTAGCAAATAAAGCTATGCTCCCCGGCAACGGCGCCAGAAAAAGGTCTTGATAACCCACAAGTATAGGGGATCGCAACAGTTTTTGAGGGTAGAGTATTCAACCCAAATTTATTGATTCGACACAAGGGGAGCCAAAGAATATTCGCAAGTATTAGCAGTTGAGTTGTCAATTCAACCACACCTGGAGACTAAATATCTGCAGCAGAGTGATCAGTAGCACAGTAGTATGATAGTTTGATAGTAGTAGCAATAATAGTAACAGTAGCAGTAACGGTAACAGCAGTAGCAGTAGTAATTGTAATAGCAGCAGCAACAGTAGTAACTTAGCAAGATTCAATATATTAAAAGCTCGTAGGCATTGGATCGGTGATATTCGTTGGATAACATTCATCATGTAACAGTTATAACCTAGGGCGACACAGAACTAGTTCCAATTCATCAATGTAATGTAGGCATGTATTCCGTATATAGTCATACGTGCTTGCGATAAGAACTTGCATGACATCTTTTGTCCTACCCTCCCGTGGCAGCGGGGTCCATAAGGAAACTAAGGGATATTAAGGCCTCCTTTTAATAGAGAACCGGAACAAAGCATTAACACTTAGTGAATACATGAACTCCTCAAACTACGACAACCAGCGGAAAGAATCCCAATTATTGTCACCTTGGGGTATGCGGATCATAACACGTAGCAGGTGCATACAACTTGCAAGATCGGATCAAGAACACAAATATATTGATGAAAACATAAAGGGTTCAGATCTGGAATCATGGCACTCGGGCCCTAGTGACAAGCATTAAGCATAGCAAAGTCATAGCAACATCAATCTCAGAACATAGTGGGTACTAGGGATCAAGTCCTAACAAAACTAACTCGATTACATGATAAATCTCATCCAACTCATCACCGTCCAGCAAGCCTACGAAGGAATTACGCACTCCCGACGGTGAGCATCATGAAATTGGTGATGAAGGATGGTTGATGATGACGATGCCGGAAGATCCCCCTTTCCGGAGCCCTGAACGGACTCCAGATCTGGCCTCCCGATGAAGAACAGGAGGTGGCGGCGGCTCCGTATCGTGAAACGCAATAAAACTTCCTCTCTTAATTTTTTCTCTGGAAAACTGAATTTATAGCGTTGGAAATAGGTCAAACGGAGCCACGTGGGCCCCACGAGGTACCAGGGCGCGCCAGGGGGGTGGCGCGCCCTGGTGCCTCGTGGGCACTGGGTGGCCCCCCTCCAGTAGTTCTTGATGCCAATATTTTTTATATATTCAATAAAAAATCTCCAGAAAGTTTCATCCAATTCTAAGAACTTTGATTTTCTGCACAAAAACAACATCATGGCAATTCTGCTGAAAACAGCGTCAGTCCGGGTTAGTTCCATTCAAATCATGCAAATTAGGGGCCAAAACAAGAGCAAAAGTGTTTGGAAAAGTAGATACGACGGAGACGTATCAAGCCTCCCTTGCCGTGTTTGGTCTCGAGCCACCGCCTTCGAGTTGCCCCGGCCTCGAGCCGCCGCCTTCGAGCCGCCCCGGTCTCGAGCGCCGCCTCCGCTAGTTTCCAAGCCGCCCGCGCCGGCTGCTTCCTTTGCCTCCAAAGCCATCCCGCGCGGACCTCACGTCGAGTTGCCGCTCTGAGCCGCCGCCCTTCGTCGTCGTGGCCTTGCCTGTCCGGTGCGCCTCGAGCCGGCCGCCCACTCCGCCGCCGATGCGGTCACGGCCGTGCCGCAAGCCGCTCGGCCGCCTCCGCTGCCTCCGTCTCGCGTCGTCTCCGAGACACCTTCGCCGTCGCGCCAACCGGGCCTCACCATGGATCACCTCTGCGCCATGGTGTCGCCTCACCTCACCGGGCCACCGCCGCCTCTACGGCCAGGGGCCTCGCCTCCAAATCACCTCGCCGCTGCAGCCTCGTGTGCTTCCGCCGGCATCGCCACCCGAGTCGCCCCGCCTCAGCGCGCCTCTGTCTGCCTCCGTCGACCCGGGAACGGATACGACCATGACCTGGATTTCGCTGCTGCTGTTTGCGTCGCTCTGCGTCGAGTCGCCTGCCGCCTTGCCCCTGTCGCGAGCCGTCGTGTTGATCCGCCGTCCGAGCCGCCCTTGCCTCGACGCTCACCACCGTCGCCTCGAGCCGCCGCCTCCGGCTGCGCCCCTACTTGCTCTCCTGCTGTTTGAAGAAAGGGGAAGTGGGGAGCCGGCTGGAGGGTTGAAAAAGAAAAAAGAAAGAGGCAGGCTGCCCAAACCCGCAAAAAGGGGGGGGGGAATGATGCAGACCACTGCCACACTGCGCGATAGCCGCCTCATCGACTTCTCTTCCGTTGCTCAAGCTGGCGACTCCCACAACTCCGCAATTACGCCGTGTAGGGTTGACTGCCGCTGCACTACAAGCCGGCTGGTTCAAGTCCCGTCAGCCGTCCAGCTACCCGAAAAAAAAACCAGGTGATATCTGTTCTGTCTATTTTCATAGCACATATTATTTTCGTTAAGAACAATTACTCTGGCTTGTGATATTTTTATGCAGGACAATTGTTCACTGCAAGGGCGATCGTCGTGCCACGGATACAGAGCTCGCGCCAAAAGTTATCATGTGCCAGCATCCGACCGTGCCGCACTGCTCGACGAACGTGTATGCAAGCCGCCGCCTCTGCGGTTCAGTCTACACCAACCCACGGCCGACTTATGCGCTAGCACCGGCTTACAACGCCGCGGCCGACTTATGCGTCTGCACCGGTTTCCAATGCCATGGTCGACTCCCACGTCTACATCAACACACCAGGGCCGCGTCCGCTCGCTTGAATTGCCCGACGAACGTGCACAAGTCGCTGCCCCTACAGCCTGGTCTACTCCGACAAGCTGAAGCAAAAAATATCTATTATCAGCCTCTGAGGACATACAACAAGTGTTGCGAAGATCATCAACTCACCACACGCCTCTGGCTTTCGTAAATTCCAGCTTTCAGCTGTCAACTATATGCCGGCTTATGCCACGGCCAAGTATGAAGAATCTCAAGCCGACTCCTTGAGTCATCTTAAGACTCGGGGGCTACACAGACATGACTCGTCAGATTTGGTCGGTTTTCACAAATTCAAGAACCCCAGTCATTGCGAGGAAGACAACCCGGACCTGGGGGCTGTTGCCTTATTGGCGAAAAATTCAGGGTTGCCAAAGAGGACTAGTTGCCATGATGCGCAGTTCAAACATAGGTATCCTGCCTTCTTGGCAAAACATATAACAGGGTTACCAAAGAAGACTAGTCGCCATGATGCGCAGTCTAAACATGGGTATCCCGCTCAATTATGGTCACTTGGGGGCTTCCAACTCACCGAGTTTAGCTTTCTCACCCTCTTGACCCGGCAATAACGCCACATTATCTTGGTTAAACCTGCATGTCTGCTTGATGCTACTCCGCTTAGGTGACCCGGTGTACTCTTGACAAGTCAATCATTTTTATGACCCTGAACTTGTCTTGGTTAAAACATCGGTTATGTCACGTGGGAGCCGGCTTACAGAGAGCGAGGATAAACCATGGGCTATCACGCCAGCTTCATTGAATCAAGACTCGAGCCTCGAAAGCCGGTCTGATGTCGTGCCTCGAGAGCCGGCCTTTTTATACTCTGTTATTATACACATACATCATCATACATTGCCTCATCATACAATGCATCATATATGCATGAACATATTTGTTGCAGGAGCCGATTTTCAAACCGGGTTACATTGTAACTCTGCAGGAACAAACAAATCTTTAATAGCCAAAATGGTTGGATCTTCATCATGGTTTATCATAACCAGTATTAAATGATTGAGATATCAATTCTTCTGAAATCCCGGGGTACAAATCTAGCCGGGTCACATATAATACCTGGTCATTTAATTGACCGGGTTTTTGGTTATTCAACATGTGCTTTGTAGAGGACTACAACACTTATGGATTTTTCTCACACATATTTGCCGGGTTGCACTGCAACCACGGCCAAGGATTTCTTTCATCGCAAAGGCATCATCAGTTCACAGAGTGGATATGATTTTATTCTACAATGGAAGGAATAGTCCCGAGTCGCCGCAGGCACATGACCCGGCACTTGGGGGCTACATTATTCAAGTCAAAATTACATCAAGTATGAAAAGTCCCATGTCGCTGCAAGCATGCACCACGGCACTTGAGGGCTAATGCATGGTCATTTTTACTAGTCTCATTGAAGACCCGGCCCATCACATAATGATAAGCCGGCCCTTGGGGGCTACCAATTGCTCCTGTCAAAAATTCAAAGTACATAAGCCTTAATAGTGACCCGAAGCTTGGGGGCTACATTATATGATGTTCTTTCCAAAGGAGTACATGTAAGTTCCAAGTCGCTGCAAGCAAACGACCCGGCACTTGGGGGCTACAGCAGTCAGTTGTTTAAATAAATCAAAAAGGTCCAAGTTGAAGACCCGGCCCATCATATACTGATGAGCCGGCCCTTGGGGGCTACACATGTGAAGTGCAAAATTTTCAGTTCATGATTGAAGACTCAGACGGATAACCCGGATTTTTCTCACGGATAACCCGGATTTTTCTCCAAAGTTGCAACATTATATTTAAGCAAGTCTTAAGTTATCACTTTGCTCTACTCTTAGGACTTGGGGGTTACAGGTTATCTCCTCCAAGCTATTCAGACAAGCCAGCTCAACATCATACAGATTTTTTATTCATTTTTCATCAAAGTCTGAAGCTTTGAAAGTTGGCACAACATCAGACGGATTTTCTTTTTATCAAGCCAAGGCATTTGAAGACAATTCAAAAATATCATAAGGGTTATTTTTTTCTGCATGGAACCAGCATCAACATATTGATATGGAAGAAACTCAGGAGCTTAGCATGAATAAATCCAAGCTAATCTGGGGGCTAATGTCGGGGATATAACTCCACGATATGACCCGGTTCATGACGTTAAGTCGCCATGGACTTAAGTCATCTCTGACGTTAAAGTCATCTCTGGACTTAAGTCATCCCTGACGTTAAGCCGCCCTGGGACTTAAGTCATCTCTGGGCTTAAGCCGCCCTGAGACTTAAGTCATCCCTGAGACTTAAGCCGCCCTGAGACTTAAGTCATCCCTGAGACTTAAGCCGCCCTGAGGCTTAAGCCGCCCTGAGACTTAAGTCATCTCTGGGCTTAAGCCGCCCTGAGACTTAAGCCGCCCGGAAGAAGAGAAGCCCAAGATAAAAAGGCCGCGGTGAGTCGCCCGCGGTAAGAAGCCCGCGATAAAAAGCCAGAATAGATTAAGTCCAAGTCCTACTAGGACTCTACATGTAAGCCGCCTCTTCAACTTATATAAGGAGGGGCAGGGCACCCCAAGAGGGACGAGTTTTAAGAGGTCAAGATAGACAAGTCTAGAGAGAGACGTTTTGATAGCTCTTGAGACAGAGTCAGGGAAATAGCACCGTTGTAATCGAGACTATGATCATCAATATCAATCAAGCAGGATGTAGGCTTTTACCTCCACCGCGAGGGGCCGAACCTGGGTAAAACTCGTGTCTTCTCGTTTCCGATCAACCCCGTTCAAGCTACTACCTAGTTGCGATGGCCTCACGACTAAGTCCTTCCACGAGGACATCTGCCGTGACAAAACCACGACAGGACCCGAGCAGCGGCGACCTACCGTGCTCTAATCTTCCTCGTTGCCGGTGGCGCCCGCGGACATGCGGGGTTCATGGTTGTGGTGGCGGGGTGCGGCCTCGGCGGAGTCGGCGATGTCCTCCGTCTCGTCGTCGGTCTTGCCCCACGCCTCGTCCGTCGCCTTGTCGAACTCCTTGTAGGCGGCCTCCAGTTCCGCATGCGGGTGAGGCGGATCTCGCGGGCGGAGCGGTAGGACTCGAGCAGCGCCGCCTGCTCCGCCAGGTTCACGTCCGGCGCGATCGCCTGCCGGCGGCGAGCTGCTCCTCCGCCTGCTGGTGCTCCTCAAGGAGCTGATGGTTGTAGGCGGCGTCGGCCTACACCTCCCTGCTGACCAGGTGGACCAGAGGCTCAAGCGAACTGTCATCCGGCCTCCCTGCTGGAAAGTGTGTCCTTGCACTTATCATTTTGTTCGGCCAACCCATGTGCCGGGTGATCTTCTTTATACAACACAACCATGCACTGTGTTGGCGAGAACACATTTCTTCAGGGGAATGCTGCTGAGGGTGCTTAATCTGTTGATTCAGAAACTGCACGCATTTATTTTCCTTCACTAGAAAGTAGAAACTCACGCGTTGAGACTTGAAACACAAGAATACATTTGCATGCACTGAATTGATCCACATAACAGAAACATTGTTAGCACTTAGCAGGCTTCAGAGTAGACCTGCAGGGAACCAAACATTGATCTTGATTTTTTTTTTGTTGCTATGGTGGTATAGTGAACTGCAGGTTTTCTTTGAAGTTAGTGTAATTTTTTTTTGAGCCGGTTTGAAGTTAGTGTACTGCTTTGGTCACAACTGGTACATATACATGGGCCGCCTAGCAGATCTGATGAAAATCTCATGGAGGCCCATAGTGGTATCCTTGTAAGACCAGCTGCCTCCAAGTTGGGCCCATAATTTGTATATTTCATTTTCGGAAAAGATAACTTCCGAACGTGTGGATTTTAGCTTTTGCTCCCGAACATGCTCATCACCGTTGATCTAAGCGCACGATCTCACTTTGACACGTCATCGGTTGGATGTGCTCGGGCTAGTAGCCGATGCTCCCGAACGGGTCAACCCACTTCCTCCCTCTCCTATCGAAGCGAAGCGACAGTTTCCCCCTCACACACTCTCTCTCCCGCACTCATGGCAGATCCCCATTTGGATCGATTCTCCGGCGAGCCATGACGGCCAGGCCACGGATCCGAGGTCTGAGAGGTTCGGCGATTGCTCCGGCCTCGAGCCGGAGGCGAGGACTGCGATGGCTCGTTCGCGTGCTCACTCCGTAATGGAGCAATTTTTGGGCTGGTGGCACTACGCCGGCTCCCGCTCCGGCTACGGATGCGGCGGCGCAGGGGCAGGGACAGGCGCCGGCGCATGGACAGGGGCGGGAGGTGGACCCAGCGGCGGCAGCGGCGGACCAGGTGGAGAACGTGAACGCGAACGCGCCGCCGCCCGGGGTGGTGATGGCGGACCTGCTGGGGCACCGGGGATGCGCTGGGGGCATTGGACCCTCCTCGCTCAGGCCGTCTTCGCGGCCGCCGCCGTCGCATTCATCGCCTCCATCGAGGACTTTCACACGGTCACCTCCTTTTGGTGCGTGTGCGGCTCCTTGCTCCATGTCTTCTTTCTACCCCCCTAGCTATAGGGTCTAGATCCACCATTGGCACGGCACGATCCCGCTGCCATTTCTCGTTTGCTCCGAGACAGAGCAGATCGATTTCTCCATGGAAATTGATCTTGGAATAGAGGATGCTTTGTGACGCAATTGGGGCTTACAGTTCAAGACTAGAGGGATTCATGTTCATTCATTCATTCATCCAGGGATATTAGTTAGACAAATTTCTAGAGGCTGTTCTAGAGGGATTCTGTTCACCTGTTGTATTTCTGTACGCAGTGGCCGAGCATGGAGGAGGACCGGCACTCGTCTTCACCGTTTCCTGCTCTGTCGCCGCGCATGGAAGAGCACGCGTCATCAGTCCTTCGTCGGCCGTCAGTGCTTCTTTTCCCTCTCAGTACTAGATCAATTTTTTAGTGTTGTTTGCTGTTGCTATGCCGATGCATTTTGCTGCTCTAGAATGTTCAGTTTACCAGATCAAGCTTACCACTATATTCAGTGTGTCTCCTTCAGATGTAATTTACACATTGTCCAAAATTGCCATGTTTTTTCAGTGATTTAAACTTGACATCTCACCTAAATTTTTGGCTTGTCAACATTTTTTACCCATGGTTAATTTAGTGATGCTGCTGCTACTGTAATCAAACAATCAATTGGTCAACAAACCATTTTCCGATCTGCAATGCTTGTGTCTTTTCTTTAGGGTACATTTACAGATTTTACATAATTGCCATGTTTTTGGTAAATTTTGCCATGCTTGATATGCCATGCTTGTGTCTTTTCTTTAGGGTACATTACGGATTTTACATAATTTGTCATGCTTCTATGTAGGAATACAACAATTTGGCAATTTTGCCATGTGTCCAGTACAAATTATTCAGTTTTTTTGCCATGATCACTATAACATTTTTTTACAAAACTATGATGTGTTTTGCCATGGCAACTTAACATGTATTGGCATGGTAAATTTTGGGACCATCGTCACATGGCAAATGTATTTTTGCCCTTCTCTAAAAACATGGCAAATTCTGGAAGTTTCTCAATCATGGCAAACTTGCCATCCTTCAAAAAAAAAATGCCACCATCTTCTTCAAATGTATGTTATTTTTTTTATCTAACATGGCAAATTTATTACATGGACCATGTTAAAAAAAATTATGGACCATGGCAAGTCTAGTTCAAGCACCATGGCAACTTAACTATGATATAGTTTACGAAACTATGATGTGTTTTGCCATGGCAACTTAACATGTACTGGCATGGTAGATTTTTTGGGACCATCGTCACATTGCAAATGTACTTTTGCTCTTATCTAAAACATGGCAAATTATGGAAGTTCCTCAATCATGGCAAACTTGCCATCCTTCAATTTTCTTTTCTTTTTTGCCACCATTTTCCTCCAATGTATATATTTTTTTCTCTAACATGGCAAACTTCCTACATGGCCCATGGCTAATTTAATTCAAGCACCATGGCAACTTAACTAGATGTTTTTGCCATGGCAAACGAAAAACTATATATATGTTGCCATGATGGTAACTTTTCGTAGTGCCTTCGCCATATCTATTCCAAGAATGTTGCCATGGTTAGTTACGTTCTTTTGTTTTTGCCATGGCATCTTGCAATTTAGTTTTTGCCATGGCAAATTTTAATACGATATCATTTGCAACTTAAGATGCATTTTTCCATTGCAATATCTCTCTCATTTTTTATATACATGTTTTTTGCCATGGCAAACTAAAACTGTATGTTGCCATGATGGCAACTTTTTGTAGTGTCTACGCCATATCTATTTTCCAAGAATGTTGCCACGGTTTCTTACTTTATTTTTTGCCATGGCAAATTTGATCTTCCTAACACTTTACCCTTTTTAAGAACATGGCAATCTTGACTTGTAGCATGGTAAATTTACTTTTTATAGCCTTGCTAAATTTTAACTTAATTGCCATGGCAAATTTACTTTTACATACATGGCAAATTTACATTTACAACAATGGCAATTTTTTCCTTTTATTTTTGCCATGGCAAATTTTACCTTTCAAATTTTCCATGGCAAATTTAACTTAATTGCTATGGCAATCTTACTATTATATACATGGCAATTTTACTTTTCGTTACTAATGTCAATTTTACTTTTCATTTGCCATGGCAAATTTTACACTACGGGGCATGGCAAATTTACTTTATATATTCTCTATGGCAAATTTACTTTCTATTTTTACCATGCCAATTTTCATAATTTTTGATCTACATAATATGGCATTTTTTTTGTGAAAATGAATGGACTAATCACATGGCAAATTGTACGGATTTTTGTTTTCTCTAGGACATGGCAAATTTATTTTTTATTTTTGACATGGCAATTTTATGAAATTTGATCTACAAAATATGGCAAAATAAAACTATATGTTTGACATAAGTTTATAATTACCATAAACTTATGAGGCATCACACCATGTTATGTATTGTGTGGTTGCCATGGCATTTTCCGAAAGTTCGTTGCCATGACAAACTAGTGGGATCATGGCAAATTTTGTCTGTTTTTTTCATACACTCACCCATGTACTTTTTACCATGGATTTTTTGTGTTCCGTTAGAAAAATACCATAGTATTTTTGCAATATGTTTTTGCTTGGATTGAACGTTGTAGAGGGGGGGGGGGGGGGGAGGGGTTGGTGGGGCATGGCAAATTATTTTGTTCTGTTTTTTGCAAGGTCGAGAAATTATTTTGTTCTGTTTTTGGTCTATTTCATGGCAACACTGTTCATGTGCCATGGCAAGTTTGCCATTAATCAGAGTTAGCTTAATTTCATAGTAGACAATTTTTTTCTCTCATGGTTTTACGTCTCTACATTTTCTCTAATTTTTGGGTGCAAAAGGGATTTTTGTTTGGCCCAGGAAGCTATTGGGCCTGTCTGGCAGGCGTTCGCGCTGAGGGGCTGTTCGTATCAAATGAAATCATTCGATCGATCGCGCCCCCCCCCCCCCCCCCACCCCCCCACCCCCCGCACCGAACGTTTCGTTCGGTCTGGTGCCTCCCCAGACCGAACATTCGGCCGTTATCAGCGTCCTTCATTTTTGTTGTGGGCCTCTGCCCTGTTATTTTTCGAACTTGTAAGAAATTGTTCTTCCATATGAGGTTGTCTCCAAAGTTTACAAAATATGAGTTTGTGTAGTTGTGTTCTATATATGAGTGCCACGTAATTTTAGATCAACAAACCTAGACGAGGATGGTAAAGCCTAGCTATGGCTTTATTAGCATGCTATAAGCACGGATGTTTATGACCCTCCTCACGGAAGAATACTTACAGTCCTGCATATCCAGATTTATGAATATGCCTCCGTTGGTGATATGGGAAAAAGAGATATTTTGGGACTTCGGGTAGCCAATTATGAATGGAGATCATCATCCATCAAAGAGGTGCTTCTGCGCGATCCTAATGCTCTGATCAACCGGTTATCAATCATGTGGCGGTTGGAGAAGTAGTCCGCCGGCGGGTCAAGATATATTCGGCAATTGTAGGACTCGTTGCAAGCAGATTCTTTATCTTGGATATCAATCAATCAAAGGCTACCCCAAAGACGAATATCAATCAATGAGTTGGGCACTCTTGTATTCCCTCTGTAAAGAAATATAAAAGTGTTTAGATCATTAAAATAGTGATCTAAACGCTCTTACATTTCTTCACGGAGGGAGTACTATTTTATCCATGATTTACTAGTGAACTTCCTCAGAGAAGAAGAAACATATGTGCCTGTTGGCAGTTATCCGACAAGATGTTAGTATAGAGTGTGAATACACGGTAGTTCTACCAGTTCTCTCTGTCCATGCTAACTCAAATTGTATGCACTATGCACAGCCAACTTCTTCGATCGATATAAAATGGTTTTGCTTGGGAAAGAAAGGAATGACCATCTGTCTGTCTCCGTTGTTCACTCTGGTACGTTTTTGGTGATCTAAAATGGATTTGCTTTCGCTAGACGTTAATCCACGCACTCCAGTCCATCTACCTTCCCAACCTGGCCAAACAAACATCGTAGTACATATATAAAAACACTACGCACAAAATCGATCGATCGTTTTCAAGCAGGCAGCAGGTCTGTGAATGATAAACAAGCGTGCATGTTTCAGGCCATGCATGCGGGCAGACATCACCAAGAATGGCCAGTTTTCAGGACGAGCTACTTAAATCCCGTTGTATTACCATTAAGAACTAATGATTTCAAAGACTGCGTGCCAATTGCCGGCCTGTCCGATATGATATTCAATTTTTTAGCTGACAGATATGATATTCAATCTGTGCATGTTTGCTGCTGAGTAGACACCGAGTACAACATGTGTATACCTTTGAAACGGCACAATGGAAGAAAATATCCCATTGCCGATAGGAAAACAAAATCTAAAAGAGTCGCACGTCCTTTCCAGAGGATACCGTAATCTGTCTGGATAAACATGGTACTAGTACTTAAGCATCTGGAGCGGTTAAGATGCCGAAACGTAGCGCCATCGAACTAGCAATCTAGTCAAGTCAAGGCCAGTGACACCGACACGGCACCAAGCAATTGCAGGCTTGACTCCTGCGTCCCAAAGACTATTGCAGCAGTAAAGCGCGCCGTTGGACGACACCTTCTACTCCCGAGCTCATTTGAGCTTGGGGTGAACAGTAAATTCTAAAAAATGAAAAAAGATTCGAAAAAATCTGATATTTTTTGAGTGCAAACTTTGATAAATGTTCTCTGTGTTTGTAAATTTTCATGCCAAAATAACATTTGTGCAAGTCATGGCAAAAAAACAAACAACACTCCAAAATGCTTTTGAAAATAGCATTTTGGAGTGTCGATTTTGTTTTTTTTACCACGACTTCCACGAATGTTATTTCGGGCTGAAAATTTGGAAGAACTGAGAAAATTTGTCAAAGTATGCACCAAAATTTTTTACTATTTTTTTCGATTTTACTGTTCATTAGGGAGCATATGAGCTCGAACTGAGAATAGCTGAAACTTAATTTATCACCGGCGACGCGCATGCATGACGCCATTCTGGTGACGATCTTTCACGCCGTATGTCGACATGCATGCATGGCCGCATGGGACAATTGATTGTTCTAGTAGTATACGATGCATGCATGGGGCCTACACAGGTTAATTTTCCTGATCATCAAAATAGTTAAAAGTACATCAAGGGGCTGTTACGTAGTGTGAGCTAACTTAACATATCGGTGCATGTTGCGCACATAGAGTATCTATATTTGGAGTATGTTGTCATTTTTTACTTCCAAAGCTTGAACAAGGCTAAATCCGCCGCATTAATTTATCGATGTACCGATGTGTCAAAACCATATATGTCACTAAGATCTCAGTAAGACTACTATATAAGTTGTTGGGCATAGTTTCCTGCCCAATTGCACGTTATAAGAACTAGTAGGATTAGTTTTAAGTGTGTGTCAAATTGGAGCTTACTTGGAACCTATACCCTGCCATGGGTTGCATGTCCCCTTCACAGACATCACTGGCTTTGTCGAGACATTTCTAGCCTCCTTCCGAAGATCTCTACCTTGTTTGTTACTCCTCGTCCGTCTGTTAGTTCCTTGAAATGGTCTTCATGGGGTCCAATTATGGCAATTTTTCCACCTTCTAGTAGAAAAATGGACTGCTAGCTCGGCGTCATATTCTTGTGCTTGTAGCATGTCCCAAGTGTTTTCCTGGCAACTTGGGGTACATTTTGCCTCGAAATAGCAGGCCAAAGTCTCTAGAAAGCCAACTTGGAGAAACACTGAGAAAAGTCCACGCAGCATGCAATACTACACAACGGTTTCAGGCTAACCGCCAATTCATCAGCATGCTTAATCAATGATGCGAAGTTCTTATCTGAAAATTCTATATCCATGCAAGCTAAGATCATTGTATCTATCCTTAATCCTCGGATAATATTTAGACTTAGAGTCAACTACACGTAGATCACAAATGAGGCTAGTTTATTTCAGGGTTTCAATAATGCAGATAGCTTGAGCTGTCACGATAGCCAGCTCACCCATCAAACTGAGATCGTATTAGAGTATAAATTAGTTTCTATGACGTAACTTTTGTTTTATATACTTATTTGACCAATCAATAAGACACTGGGAAGGTGCTGGAGAAGATCTTTGACTAATCAAAAAGGGTAAAAAGGTCCAATAATCTACGTTTGGTTCTTTTGTGCAACTCCAACCCTGACCCCCTGACCCCGCGTCGCCAACCCTAGGCGACACGAGGGAGATCGCGCCGTCGGCCCTCGGCCTCCTCTCCCCGATCCCTCCCTCCCGCCGCCGCCCGAGTTCACGCCGGCGAAGCCCGGGCTGTGGGCTGTGACGGCGGCGGCGGGGTCTTCTCCCTCGCGCGCGGTGGCGTCTTATTCTGGCGGCGGCGACATGACAACTGCGGTGATTCGGCGGCGCGGTGCGGCGGGATCCCGGCGGAGGATGTGGCGGCGGCGCGGCCTTCCCACGGCGGAGGCGCCCCTGTGGCGGTGGCCGAAATCTCGGATCTCGCCGGGCCCAGATGGGCTTAGGCGGGCCGGCGGATCTGGTGTGCGGCGGCAGGCTGGCGCGGTGGGCCTGATGAAGCCGGCTGCTCTGGCACCGTGGTGGTGCCGCGGCCGGTCAGGCGGCGGCGGCTGGATCCTTTTGGTCCGGTCCCCGGCATAGAAGGCGGCGATTCGTGCACAAGAAGCTGGATGGAGTTCTTCGAACAGATCTGGGTGAAAACCTGCTCTCGGCTAGATGCCAAGGCTGGCGATGGCGGCGCTCTTCGGTGTCGTTCCCTTCTTGGAGGCATCGTTGTGGAGAAGTTCTAGACCACTATCTGATACCTCCGGGGAAACCCTAGATCAGTAGATCGGAAGACGGCGGCGTTCTTATGTCATTTCCCCGATGGGGGCATCGTTCTTGGAGGTGTGCACGGGCTCGAGGGACCAGTGGACCGCATCTTTGGTGGAGCGGTGCTTCATCCTACACATTGATGGCGACGAATCTCGACGGCGTGGCGCAGTGCAGATTCGGCGTCCGATGTGCGAGGATGAACTCGCGCAGGAGGACGACACTGTCTGGCGTCGTGGTGGCGTCGATGGCAGAGAGACCTGGCACGGTCGATGCGTCAGTTTCTGCTCTGAAGATGGATCGATGGAAGACGGTGGTGTCGGGCCTTGCAGGATGCGCAGTGGTGCCCACTGTGAGTGCGCTGGACCGGTGTGTGACCCAGTCCTGGTATGTGGCTAGGCTGGGGCATCCGGCTTTAGATGTTAGGCTTTGGTGCGATGTCTGTTTGGTATTAGGCTCGAACATTCGGCACCCCTTCATCAAGGGGATAGGAGTAGCAACAGGTGTTGCCAGGATGGTGACTTCAGGCGTACTGATATATTACTCTGTAAGGTCTTTGTGAATAATTAATAAAATGGCTGCATGCATCGTTCAGATGCAGAGGCCGGGGGTACATCCTCCTTATCTAAAAAAAAGAGTAACGGCGGGTATTGGGATTCTCGTGTGGACACTTTGGATGATCCGCAGCAAGCTAGTTATTGAGCGATTTCCTCTGCGTCGTCCTGTGGATGCTATTTACAAACTCTGTGGTTATTTGCACCTGTGGAAGCCGCTTAGCCGCCGACAGGATCGTGGCGCCATTGATGATCTCGCTGTCGGTTTCAGGACTTTGGCCCTTCGTCTGGCGCCACCTCTTCCCCCGCCACCGCCGGAACCGGACTAGTTCTGTGGTTCCCCGAGTTATGGTCTAGATGGCCCTGTTTTATTTTCGTTTGGGCTTGTTGAGTTGTGTGCCCAGCAGAATCTTTTTTATCCGTACTTTATTTGTGTGGATGTGTGCATTTGTTGTTACCTCTGAACCTTTGTATGCTTCTGGTGGTTGAATTATTTATAAAGCGGAGCGAAAGCCTTTTTTGGTAACGGTGATGATTAACTTTGGTCACTGTGTAATCTGAATTCTGATGAGCAGTTCAGCACCAAGACAGTTTAACCTCCTGTGGTTTGAAAAATGAACACGGAATATCAATGTTAACGTCTAAAGAATGACATCAAATGGTTTGATCACTTGCAATATTGCTGAATGACCCCATGAGAAATCAGCCGTTAATACTTGTATGGATTTTTTTTTGCGGGTAATACTTGTATGGATTAGCACAAAAGAAAAGGCAGCACCACTAGTAAAGTGACTAATCCCATGAAGATTTTTTTTAAAGAATACTTGTGTCACCAAGACAGGATATAAGGCCTATGGGGTCAATAGTCAAGTTAAAATAAATCACACATGGCCATGAACAAGTCAAGGGTAACAATGATTTTCTGAGGTGATAATGCTAGCTAGATGGTTAGGTGAAGCAGCAACCTAATTGTTCACTAGCTACTGAGCCACATCACACGTTTTACTTTTTACTAGTGACAAGCTTCAACAATCCAATCCGGCGAGCTTGCTCCCTTTGGAAAGGAGAAAATGAGAGGAGTAAAAAAATTGACGGCGAAAGAGTCCCTGATCTTTCTGCTAGATTGGAGGATGCATCCACGTCACTTCTGGTCGGTGAGTCCATGTACTACAACCAAACTTACGTTAAGTTAATGGCTCATCTTATTGTTCACATCAATCCAAGGTACTCCCTCCGTCACAGTTTAGAAGGCGTGCACGTGTACCTAGGTCGTCAATTTGACTTATATAAAATATATTGTTTAACATAAAAATTATATCATTGAAAAATAGAACATCTAAAGTTTCTAATGATATATTTTTTGTAATATATGCCTCTTATTAAGTTAGTCAAATTGACGATCTAGATATACGTGCATGCCTTTTAAACTGTGACGGAGGTAGTAGCTATAATGCTTACTCGTACTCCACTTGTCCAATTTATAACAATAGTTTGGCTAACGTCTTGTCTGCGAAGTAGTGGGGTATATGAGTGAAACTTACTTTACGCTCCTAGTTAAGCCTCTAACATTGTGATTCCAGGGTTTTCTTGCAACATGAAAATGATGTCCTTAAAATGGTCTTGGCTGTCAAGTCTTTTTAGCGTCGAAACTTCCCAAGAATTTCACAAGAATTGGTACCTTTTGCATGTTTCAAATGAACCATAGAGGTCATAGCTTGTTAAAGTATAGATGACAATGGGTAAGATATGGGCAGGTACGACCCCCTTCTGCTTAAACGCATACCATAATTGACACCCGTGTCCATACCCACCGGGTATCCATAGCATTTGCATGATAAAAAAAATTCAAGTGATGATGGACGAGCAGTTTAGCAACGATGTGGTCTCCTCCTACAGGTGTCCCCTTGGCAGCAATAAGGGAGTACGAGCAGCGGATGTGTGGAGCTTGGAGCAGTGGAGGCGGTGATAGGAAGTGGGGATCGATGGACCTGGAGGAGGGCAGGATCCATGATACGATGAGTCGAGGTTTCTTCGTTTTGAGGAGTCACATAGGATAGAAGATGTCACACAAAACATAGGAGGAGTGGCGGGATGGCGTTTGCAGGCCTATTGGTTACAAGTGGTCTGGGGAATTTGTGATTTACGATAGGTCTTAGGGGGTTGGATGTTGACAAACAAGTCCTAGAAGTTATTTTCATTTATTAACTTTTTTGCAGGTGTTCATTGGGTTACCCATGGGTGTAATGTAATAGGGTAATATCTCGAGGCCCAATGTGGTAGGGTAATATCTCATGAGAATATGATGAATCTCTATCGACTCTGCAACCTGCATTTCTTTTATTCGTGCTTTCCAACCATGTACACATCGATGTGTAAACAAAGCCAGGATTCCTTCACGATCACCACAGCTGATTGTGAGATCCACGTTAACAAGCTACTTGGTAATATTCACTCTTCACTGCACTTGTATCCATGACGTCCTATAATCTTCAAGTTGCAGGAACAAATTAAGCATTGTGTGTCGAACTGTTGACAAAGTAAGAAAATGATTTGCGGGATCTTAGGACATCTTTAAGGGCATGCATCAAATGTCTTCCCCTATTTGTCTGCCAAAATGGCGGTACCCAAGGGCATATATCATTTGTTCCCCTTCATGTGTCCGGTCCCATTTTTTTTTTTCTTTCATGTTTCAACATTGATTTGCTAACTATTATATTTGAAATAACACAATTCGAATCTAGAAATACATAGTTCAAATATAATTAGTATTCGGAGGACATAGTTCAACCGCACAAATTATTCAAAAAATGGCTATATTGATTTCCATGATGCACCCAGATATGCCTCACTGTATCATTGAGAAGTAGTTGATGCACTTTTCGATTTCGAATGTTCCGATGCCGGGAGAAGTGAAATTCTCCTCAAATTTTAAAGCCCAGATATTTCACCATTTTCTCTCTCTACACAGTGGAACCTTGCAAAGGGGAAAAGAACAATGTATTTTGTCGCCTACCGAGAGAAGTGGTAGCGGGTGTGTAGGCTATAGCAGAGAATCAATAGGTTAGCAGCTAGTGTTGAGACAGAAGTGCTTGCAAAGCGAAATTTCGTACAGCTACTCCAACAAGAGTGAAGAGCCTACATGATTATGATGAGCACCTACCATGCAACCCAACCCATCCCTTCTCTCCATCCGACACATATGCATACAAAATCGACCGGAAACCCCATTGATTGATACTCTAGCTAACAACTAGCTGCATGTAGTTGTGCTGTTGCCGGTCTGCTAGTGAACCATGCTTCTCTTCTCATGCCGAACTTGTTAAGTGGTGCTCCATCTGTTCAACGACAAAACACGTCTTGGGTCCTAATGTGGTCTTAAGGTTGCAACTTTGATAGTTACTTTTCGTATCAATATGTTGGCACAAATATTTAATGAGATATTGTAAACAAATATACTCCCTCTGTATCAAAATATAAGATGTTTTTTGACACTGTCATAGTTTCAAAAAATATCTTATATTTTGATACGGAGAGAGTATAATTTAAATGAAAAACTTAGTGATATTACTTTTCACATTGCCAGCCTAAATAATTCTACGAAGGATGATGGTCAAGGTTAACTACATCATCTGTTTTATGACAACATTTAACACCTCGTATTCATCAAGTCTCCAAAACGTCCTATATTAGTATACAGAGGGAGTATTTTGGACACCGGCACGATGTCTAACATACACATTTGATGCTTACTTTTTAGTGCAGTGTTTTTTTTCTTGCAAAAATTCCACAGATCTATTGATGATGAGCAATAGCAGTCTAAAAGTAAAAAATTACAACCAGGTCCATGGACCCCCTAGCGACGACTACAAGCACTGAATGAGCTGAAGGCACGCCAACATCATCGCCCATCCTTCACCATAGTCGGGCAAAACTTGTTGTAGTTAACAATCAAGAAGTCATCATGCTAAGGCTCCGAAGGACCAATGCACCAGTCCTGCATTCATCACTGAAGAAGATAAACGTAGATCGAAAAGACCATATATACATGTAAACACACCAGTGACCACAAGCGCCAACCGAATCCAAAAGTATCCATTGGAGACCAACGCCGACTGCACGCCTACACGTCTCCTCCGTCGGAGCTAGGCGCACCACCGGACCGAGGACATGACGGGAAGGACATTATTCTGACTCTGGGACGCCGCCGCTGCCTCGCCGCCCCAAGTAAGACACCAATAATACCTCCAAGATCTATCAACAACCGTAGGAATAAGGACATTCGCATCAAAGACGGATCTGGACAAGGTATGATCCTAAGCATCGTTGCCACCGTAGCTATGGTCGAAGTGCCAAAGAACTCAGCAAGCCTAACTGAGGATAACAATATCTCTGGAGGCCGAAAGACGGTGGAAGTATCTCCAATGTGAAACGGTGCTCGCGTACGTCGCTTCTGCCAGTTTGAGTGATATCAAAACATGTATGGTGATTCATGATGACCAAATCCGACCGTGACTAGGGAACGCTGCATGGAGAAAAAAAATCGTTGACAAAAAAAGGAAATATGAAAAACACATGATTGAAATGTCATGACATCTTGAATCGTAAAGCAAACAAAAATATAAGGAACATTGGGAAGAACCTTTCGACGATCCACAAAGAAAAATTATAAATTTCTAAGATTGTGTGTTACTTGATTAGGAAGAGAATCCAAAGAGAAAGACATAAGATGCACTGGAACTTTAAAGAAAAAACCGTTTGGCCAGACCTCATGTTTTGGATTCCTCCAAAATTAGGGCCTCTATAGTTCATAGGAGAAGTGGAGGAAAATATAAGTATGTGTTTTCCCCTTTGGTACTACCATTCGTCAATTTGATTCAAAGCAATGGAGTAAATGAAAAAAGAGGAAACATTTCTTTGATCACAGTTCCAAAGAAAAACACAATAATTTTACGATCTACTCAGACCTCCTTTAGTAATTCGTACGTTCAAAGAACATGATACAAAGGTCTAATAATACCCAATTATATTTGTTCATATCGTTTGTCTTTACTTTGATTGTGTTTATTAAGATTAATATGCGTTTAATTTTTGTGGACCAAATACCCAAGTTTACATATTCCCGTATTTTACAATCCTCTTTTTGTGCATGCACTCCTATTATGTTCTTGTCTTTTTTTTCTCATGATCCTATTTGAATCTCACGAACCAAAGAGGCTGGCCGTAACTCTTAGACTGGCCATAGTGGTGGTATCTTAGCCAGTATTATGCACTCGGGACTGATATTTGATGATAATTGTGTATTGATTGATGCCTCAATGGGCTGTTTATATAAGTACAAAGTCTTGGAGTCCAAGTATAGAAGAGATAGATTACAATTCAAACTACCAAAACTAAACCGGCTGAATATACTCTAATATCCCCCCGCAGTGTCAACGTCGGGCGTGACGATGTTGAGACTGGAGCGTATGTCGGAGAAGGATGCATTGGGAAGCCCTTTGGTGAAGATATCAGCAAATTGCGCATTCGTTGGAACATGTAGAACCCGAACCTCGCCAAGAGCCACCTTCTCACGAACAAAGTGGATGTCGATCTCAATGTGCTTCGTGTGACGATGCTGAACTGGATTAGATGCCATATAGACTGCTGAAATGTTGTCGCAGTAAACAATTGTAGCACGCTCGAGTGGTCGATGAAGCTCCACGAGAAGTTGCCGAAGCCAGACGGCCTCGGCGACAGCATGTGCAACAGCCCGATACTCAGATTCAGCGGAGGACCTGGAAACTGTATCCTGCCTTTTCGAAGACCAAGAAACAACATTATCACCCAAATAAACACAATAGCCGGATGTGGATCGTCGAGTGTCGGGACAACCTGCCCAGTCTGCATCAGAATATACTGTCAAGCTTGTTGGAGAGGAAGAATTAATGAGGAGGCCGTGGTCTAGAGTACCTTTGAGATAGCGAAGTATGCGTCTAATGTGAGCAAGATGAGGAGCACGAGGATCATGCATAAAAAGACAGGCTTGTTGAACAGAGTAGGAAATATCAGGACGAGTGAGAGTAGCGTATTGAAGGGCACCGGTAATGCTGCGATACAAAGTGGGATCAGGAACGGGTTCACCATCAGCCGACAATTTGGCACCAGTGTCAGCAGGTGTTCGACAGGGTTGACAATCAGACATGCCGGCACGTGAGAGCAAATCAATAACATATTGGCGTTGGGATAGGAAAAGAGTAGAGGGAGTACGAGAAACATTGATACCAAGAAAATGATGTAGAGGACCAAGATCAGTCATAGAAAATTCATGATTGAGAGAAGAGATTAGTTGGTGTAGGAAAGTATCGGAAGACGTGGTTAGAATAATATCATCTACATATAATAAGAGATAGGCGGTGTGATTAGAGGAATGAAAAACGAATAGAGAGGAGTCGGATTTAGAAGGGACAAAGCCAAAGGTTTGAACAAAGTTAGCAAAACGTTGGAACCAGGCTCGAGGAGCCTGTTTGAGACCATACAACGATTTGTTAAGAAGACAAACAAGATTTGGTGAGGAGAGATTTTCAAAACCAGAGGGTTGCTGGCAGTACACAGTTTCATTTAGTGTTCCATGAAGGAAAGCATTTTTGACATCCAGTTGGTGAATAGGCCAGGAAGAGGAGACCGCAAGACTAAGAACAACACGAATGGTGCTAGGTTTGACCACAGGAGAGAAGGTCTCATCAAAATCAATGTCGTGCTGCTGGGAAAAACCATGACAAACCCAGCGAGCTTTGTAGAGGGCAAGAGAACCATCGGCATGAAACTTGTGGCGAAAAACCCATTTGCCAGAGACAATATTAACACCAGGAGGCTTGGGAACCAAAGTCCAGGTGTTGTTTTGCTGTAGAGCGTTAAATTCATCGCGCATAGCTGAGAGCCAAAGAGGATCAAGAAGAGCTCGTTTGTAAGAAGTGGGAATAGGAGAGAGGGTTGGGGTGGCTGTTAGGTTGAGGCGTTTTGTGGGTAGAAGGAATCCGCGTTTGCCGCGGGTGCACATGACGTGATCATTAGTGGGTGGTGGAATGGGTACGGCGTTGGGTGGTAGTGGTGGTTGGGAGCTTGCCGGGCTTGCCGGACTTGCCTGGCTTGCCGGGCTGGCCGAACTTGCCGGACTGGCTGGGCTTGCCGGGCTGGCCGGTGCCGGACTTGTTGGGATTGCCGAGCTTGCCGGTGCCGGGCTTGCCGGGCTTGCCGGGGCCGGGCTTGTCGGGATTACCGAGCTTGCCGGTGCCGGGCTTGCCGGGGCCGAGCTTGCCGGTGCCGGGCTTGCCGGGATTGTCGGCCTCACCGCGGGAGAGGGAGAGGTCGCGGCAGAAGTGGTGGTGGTTTGCTGGTGATTGGGTGATGGGGTGTTAGTGACAGAATAAGGAAAAGTGTTTTCATCGAATGTGACATGGCGAGAGACAAGCACGCGACCAGAAGATGGATTGAAACAGCGATGTCCTTTGTGGTCATCGGAGAGGCCAAGATAAATGCAGGGTAGAGATCGGGGGGCTAGTTTGTGAGCTGTGGTGGATGTGATGTTAGGAAAGCATAGGCAACCGAAAACCCGAAGAGAAAGATAGTCGGGATCGGATAGAAGAAGAGATTGAAAGGGTGTATAGCGAGGACATGTTTTGGTGGGGCGGATGTTAAGGAGAAGGGTGGCAGTGCGCAGAGCTTCGACCCAAAAACGGGGAGGAAGAGATGCTTGGATGAGTAGGGTGCGTAGGATATCGTTGATGGAACGAAGAGAGCGCTCTGCCTTCCCGTTTTGAGAGGAGGTATAGGGGCAAGAGAATCAGAGAAGAATGCCATGGGAGAGGAAAAATGTGCGATTGGTGACGTTGTCGAACTCGCGCCCGTTGTCACATTGAATAAAGCGAATTGGTAGGCCAAAGTGTGTTTGGACGTAGGTGCGAAAGGTGAGAAAAAGTTGATGGACATCGGATTTAGCACGTAGAGGAAATGTCCATATATAGTGAGAATAATCATCTAAAATCACAAGATAATACTTATAGCCAGAGACACTAGGAATAGGAGAGGTCCAGAGATCACAATGTAAAAGCTCAAAAGGAAAAGTGCTAACAGTGGATGATGTTCCAAAAGGTAATCAAACATGTTTGCCGCATTGACAGGCATTACAGAGAGAGGGATTATGAGGAACAGTAGAACTAGGAATACAAAATTCTTGAAGCAAAGATGACAAGGTGGTTTTATTGGGGTGTCCTAGACGACGATGCCATAGATCAACTGATGCAAGCATGGCTTGGGGAGTGGATGTGGGTGTGCCATGAAGCGGATAAAGATCGCCCGTGCTATTGTACCGAGCGAGGAGTGTCCCCGTTCACAGATCTTTCACAGATAAACCAAAAGGGTCAAATGCTAGAATGACAAGATTATCGATGGTAAATTGGCGAACAGAAAGAAGGTTTTTGATTAAAGAAGGAACAACAAGAATATTGCGTAGTTGAAAATTGGCATGATCTGTTTGTATGGAAGAGTGACCGGTGCAAGAAACGGGAACAAGGGAGCCGTCGCCTATGGTGACGGAAGAATAAGCGGAAGGAAAACAAGCTGACAGAATATCCATATTTGAAGACATATGCGAGGATGCACCAGAATCGAAAATCCAATCCGTACCTTGGTTATTAAGTGTAAAGTTGTTCAGGGCGGCGATGGAGGCGGCGTGATCCCAGGTGGGCTGGTGAAGAGTAGCTGGCAGTGCGGCCACAGGCGCGTGCGCATACGGCATGGGTGAAGCAGGGCCGTAGGCGTAGGACGCATAGGGTACCGGCAGGTAGCCGTGGTGTGCTCCTTGGACGGCAGTCGATGGAGAGGTCGTGGCAGTGTAGACATGAGGCGGTGGCCACGAACCAAGGAGGTTGGGAGCACCGGTAGCAGGGCGAAGGCCCGGGATCCAGTTGCCGGTGTACGTGGGAGGAGCGACGTAGGGAGACGGCGCAGTCCAGGGCATGGGCCACGCCTGAACTAGACCAGTCCAGGGGTCTGGCTGAGGCTGCCAAGACGTGGAGGCAGCGGCCGATGGAGGAGCCGCCGGTGGTGCAGCCGGTGGTGGTGGAGCAACAGGTTTTTGGGTAGGGTTTGAAGAAGGTAGAGGAGCCGCGCCGGCGGCGCGGAAGTCGGTGGTGGTGTAGAGCCGCCGCGGGGGCAGCGAGGGAGGAGTTGGCGGCGAAGCCATGCCGAGGGCGGAAACCTAGGCGTCTGATACCATGATATTTGATGATAATTGTGTATTGATTGATGCCTCAATGGGCTGTTTATATAAGTACAAAGTCTTGGAGTCCAAGTATAGAAGAGATAGATTACAATTCAAACTACCAAAACTAAACCGGCTGAATATACTCTAATAGGGACTAGCAAACACGCTGATGTGGCAGACAATTAAAGAGGAGAGAGAGGATTAGAGCAACATAGGTAGATACTGGTCATATTAAATGCTTTGCTACTATGTGTCATGCATGACAATAAATAAGATCACCTATGATACTATGCACTATGAAGGTAGTATCATGCATTAGTATCATATGCATGATACTAATATATGATACTCCCCACTATGAGTAGCCTTATGCAATGAGGTTTGCAATCCTACTATCAAGGGATAGGAAGAAATTCCCTTACGATTTATTTTTGCGGGTGAAATTTCCTTACTATTTTAATCCTCTACTCCCTCCAATCCATATTAATTATCACTGATTTAATACAAATCAGTGACAATTAATATGGATCGGAAGGAGTACTTAGTTTCCTCAAGAATCCGCTTGATGCAAGAGGCCCTTAATCTCAAGCATGCTCACATTTACCTGTTCAGTCGTCAAACTCGCATCCTTTGTGATAAACAAGGCACGTGAAATGAATTTTCTTGTGGGTTTCCTACGAAATTCTTCCGCTACGAACAGGGGTCACTGAAAATTTGAAATACTTAGCAAAAGAAGAAAGAAACGGCTACCACTCTTCATTTATTTAGAGGTTATAACTTACATGTAGCGCTGATCCCTCACGCAAACATAATCTTACATGCGGATTTAATCTACATCGATCGAAGCAGGACGCGGTGCATGACCAGACCAGTACTTGTTCAGTGTGTGTTCTACGTAGACAGCCATGGCCGGATCCTCCTCCTCTACCTACGCAGTATTTCTCAAAAAAAAAAAAAAAAAAAAAACCTACGCTGTAGTACTTCCATCGTTCCATCTAGGGCATGCAAAGGCGGCATCTTTGTCTCTTGACGATGCTATTAGTAGTACTCCCTCCGTTCCACAATGTAGTGCTAATAGTTTTTTAGAAAAGTCAAGCTTTATAAACTTTGATCAAGTTTGTAGAGAAAAACATATACATTTAGAATACCAAATACATATCATTAGATACATCACAAGACATATTTTCATATTGCATATGTTTGGTATTGTAGTTACAAACAGTTTTCTATATAAACTTGGTCAAAATTTGTAAAGTTTGACTTTTTAGAAAATCTATATGCACTACATTATGGAATGGAGGAAGTAGTAGATAGCTAGCTGACCAACTTCTGTACAGTCTTCCTTCCGTACGTGCGTGCATGGACGCGTGCATCCATCCATCCTGTGGATGGATTAGCACGTACGTACGTAGGCGTGCATAGGCGATGGGGATGCATGTCGTGCTGGCCACTAGACGCGGATGGGAGCAGGGCGGCGGCGGTCGTGCTCCATGGCCTGGCGCTGCTCGGAATCCTGGCGCTGGATGCGCAGGTGCTCGTGCTGCCTCCGGATGAAGCTCTCGGCGCGACGAAGGAGCTCGTCCTGCGCCATCACCAGCACGTCCCTGGTGCGCCACCCCTGCTTCGCCGCCACTGGAGACGACGCCGCGGCTGGGTGCGTCGGGGAGGGCGGGACCATCGTGGCCGACTTCCGCATCTCCTTCCGGGCGACGACGGCCTTGTCGGCCGCGCGCCGCATCCGCGGCAGCTCCTCGCCGCCCCACGTCTCGCTCTTCCGCACGGCCACCGGCCGCGCCACGCCGCTCCTCACGATGGACTGCCACGCCGAGTCCATCGACACGTCGTCCACGCCAACGGCCTCGGCCTCAGCTGCAGCCGCAGCGGCAGAGGGTTTCGGCTTCTCCTCCTCACTGCGTTCCTTCTTGCCCTCGGACTTGGCCTCCGCCGCGGCGCCTCCCACCTTGCCCTCGCCGGCAGGCTTGTTCCGCACGCGGGGGCGGTCCACCGGCCTCTTGGCCGTCCTCGCATCTCGCGGCCTGCTCATCGAGACCGGCGCCGGCAGCGCGACGACGGCGTCAGGAGCGGCAGCGAAGACGTCGTGTTCCGAGGACGGGAAGAGCATGCCGCCCATGGCATCGGACACGTCACTGGCCGTGGACGAGAGTACGGCCGCGACGGCGGCTCCGCGCTGGCGGTAGGAGGGAACGAGCCAGAGCCAGACGATGATGACGTTGGCGGCGATCCACAGGAAGCAAGGAGGGGACGGGAGAACGGAGGGGAGAGGCGCGGCGGAGACGAAGGAGGCTGCGCCCGCAGTGGCCGCCAGGACGGCCACGACCACGGCGACCGCCGCTGCCTTGAGGAAGGAGCAGTTCATCTCGGGCAAGATGTGCTAGGCCGCGAGAGGGGGAAGATGGTGTGCAAGGAGGGGGGGAGCGATGGATGTGTGGGTCGAGTCGCTTATATAGCCGGGAGAGGAGACGAATCGGTCGGTACTGACGGACATGGAGGAACCTCTCTCAAAAGCATAAAGCGAACGTTCAAGATATTTTCACCCTCTCGACCTCGATGAGCTGGTAGAGTAATTGCCAAAATAAATAAGTTTCGAGGAAAGAACAAAATAAGGAATATCCAATGTTGCACCCCGCCGTGTGAATACTGAATACGCTCCGCTCGTGCTACGACCGTGCTTAACTGAGTGGAACAAGCTACAGCTTATTAATAATAAGTAGTATAACTTGAAAGTAACCCACATAATGCAGGTACATATGATTTGATTAAGAAGAACGTGGAGAAACTATTACTCCCTTCGATTCATATTACATGTCGTTCAAACGGATGTATATGGTACGTATAGATTGGAGGGAGTAGCAGTTTTAACCACAGTTGATAGCGGGCGCGGAGTCCGGTCGTCTCGTTAGATCAGTCAAGCACAAAGTATATATCAAGTGGTAGCGCATAGTTAGTGGATTAATACAATACACCCATGCCGTGTTTTCACTGTGAAACTGCCCAAAGACTAGCGATCGCTTCCGAGAAGTTAAACACCATTATTGAGATAGCAAGTACTGAACCAGTCGTCGATCCCTTCTACTAGTATAACCGTATTTTCCACGGAGCATACGAAATGGAAACGCGCATGATTCAGCCAAGGGTAGAGCTGGAAATAGGGCACCATACATACGTCAGCTGCATGACACGAGGTGTCCGTCAATACCCACTTCCACTTTGGTTTTGGTTGGTTGATACCGCATTATAACTGATTGTTTCTTGAGGTGGCGGCCTTGTCAATCAAGTACTAGTACTGTATGTATGATTAGTGGCGGAGCTACACCAGAATTTCTGGGGGGCCGGAACACAAAATGAGAACATTTGAGAGGGCAAAATACTAATTTTTCTTCCAGCTAAGCCCTCTAATTAATATTTCCTTCACAGAATTGTCCATGGTGGGGGAGGGGGGGGGGGGGGGGGGGGGCACAGCCCCCAGGAGTACCCTACACTCCGCCACTGTGTATGATGGTTATACTCACACAAAAGATTACCCTAAAAAATATTACTGGCCTTGGGTGTTCTTTTGGATCGGAGAGGCTCGCTTTAGCGTCAGCATCATGTACACCGTGTCCTCCTATCACACGTATCAAGGAAGAAAGGTAGTATAAAGTTGTATTAAGTGTGCGTCAATTAATATGGATTGCAGGGAGTACTAATTCCCTAAGTAAGAAGACACTGAATCAAAACAGCCATGGACCATAATAGCACTACTACGATGATCCAAAGTATCCAACCATTTTTGAATTGTAGTATACTAGTAATTTGTACGTGCTTTGCACGTTAGATTATTATGAGTAATTACAATACTAAATCATTGAAATTAAAACTAAATCGCCTATCTTATGATAAAAATATCATGCAATTTTCAAAAGTATATTTGTGTTTTTGAGTGGGAACTCATGGAAACCTTTTTTTCTTTTTTGCTCTTCACATCAAACAACAGTAGCACAACGAATTCCTATACGAAGAATGCTTTAGACAAAGCATACATTTTTTTTCCAAGAGAAATGTTATTCTTATTGACATGTTTGTGAAATCTTTTATTTTTAAAATTCAAATTTGAAATATAGAGGAAATTAGTTTGATGCGGTAATTTCACAACTTTAAGTCAGAGGTTTCTTATAAAATCTATTTCATTTGTGTATCCTCAACCTCACAACGTGTTAGATAACTTAACATCCTGTTAAGAAAAAAAAGCAAAATATAAATCAAAAATTTCTACTGGTTTATTTAATATTTCTCTCAGCGATCATCAATATTGGCATGTGTACACGAGTGCAGCGATTCGGTGCCCAGGCTCATCTGCACCCGGTCAGGAAAATAATTCAAAAAATTCCAATTTTTTTTTGCATGGTAGAAAATTTGATTCGTGAGGTCCGCTCCAATTTTCAAATCGTTTGGACATCTGAGCAGCTCTCGGCAAAAAAGACAAATCAGGTCAGAACAGTGCATGAACAGTAAACTTTTTTACAGACCCCGAATTTCTCTTTTTTGCCGAGAGCTGCTCAGATGTCCAAATGATTTAAAAATTGGAGCGGACCTCACGCATCAAATTATCTACCGTGCAAAAAAATGATTTTTTTTGAATTTTTCTAGTATTTGTTTTGATTTTTTTCGTCAGCATGGGTGCAGATGAGCCCGGGCTCAGAAGATGATTATCCTGTGTACACTCTTTTCTTCACCGGCCTGCAAAAAAAATGTGTACACTCTTTTCTACAGCACGCTACTTCTTTTGAGAAAAGTATAAGAAATGCTTCCATGCATGTAGCACTCCGTGAGAAGTAAATCGCTACTCCCTCCGTCCGGGTTTATTAGGCCCCCTTTCATTTTAAGCCAAAGTTTGACCATTTATTTAACTAATAAAATAGTATAAATTATATGTCACAAGAATTATACCATAGAAAACATTTTTCAAATATAAATCTAACAACATACTTTGTGTAGCATATACTTTATACATTTTTAGTCAAATACTTGGTCAAACTTGGACCCAAAATGCAAGGGGCCCGGACGGAGGTAGTACTGTAGTACTATAGGCTGCTAGCCTCTACATGCACCTTGTCTAGATAGTTCCGGCCTGTACATGTAAATACTCGTTTGTGGAATATTTAATTCTTCACTGTAGCAGACCGCTATGGTTGCAGGCGAACAGCGCGTCCGTGACAAGTCTGGAAGATCCAGATTGGCAGCGTAATCCTCCCCCGCATCTTAATGATACCCAGATAGCTCTCATTCCGAAAAAACTTACTTGCTATCTTCCTTCGGACTTTAGGCCAATAAGTTTGTGCAACGTAATCTACAAAATTATTGCAAAATCCTTAGCAAATAGATTGAAAATGCACCTTCCTGATTATATTCATCCTTCCCAACAAGCTTTTATTGAAGGCAGACGCATTAGTAATAATATTGTTGTTGCCCAGGAAATTGCCCACTCTTTCTCTCTTACTTCTTGGAGAAGCCAAGATTTCATGTTAAAGATCGATCTTGCTAAAGCTTTCGATAGATTAGAGTGGCATTGTATAGTTAGGGCTCTAGAACGAAAAGGGCTTCACAGGCATTTCATTAATCTTTTGTATGCTTGTATCTCGTCGCCGACTTTCTCTGTTATCATTAATGGCCAATCTTATGCAAATTTCACAAGCAGTAGAGGTATTAGACAGGGGTGTCCTTTGTCGCCGTACCTTTTTGTCCTTGCAGTTAACGAGTTATCTTTGAAGCTACAGGATGCTCTGCAAGACAATCACCTCACAGGTATTTTGCTTGGCCCAAACTGCCCTCCCATTCACTCCTTGATGTTAGCAGATGACCTCATCGTTTGTGGCAAAGCTAATATGCAGGAGGTACAAGCCATCTCTAATATCTTAAATCAGTTCTGTCATGAATCAGGTCAAGTTCCCAACTGGAACAAGTCAGGGATTCTTTTTAGCAAGAATGTCAATATGCAGGTCAAACATAATATCAGAACTTTTTTCCCAGCACCGGACATAGACAACTCCTTTGTTCATTTGGGGCATCCTCTTGTTTTGCCTTCGAAAGATAGATCGGCTGCATATGCTTTTGTTTATGACAAATTCAAATCAAAGCTTTCCAACTATAAAGCAAACCGACTTTCTCATGCAGCTAGATTAGTTCTTATAAAATCGGTTTTCGCCTCTATTCCTGTGTATTACATGTCAAATATCCTTTTTTCCAAGAAGTTCCTATCTAAACTAACTGCTATTATAAGGAACTTTTGGTGGACAGGAGTTCAAGAGGATCAAACAACAAGAAGTCTCTGTCTAAAGGCATGGGCAGATATTTGTACTGAGAAAAAAGTTGGTGGGTTAGGAATTAGAAATTTGCAGGTGATCAACCAGGGACTCATTCTTTCGGCGGCATGGAGACTTGCCAGAGAACCGCAAAGCCAACTAGCACAGATCCTGAAGGCAAAGTACCATCATGACACATCCATCTGGCGAGCAAAATCGAATATGCCCAAATCTGCCTTCTGGGCTGCAATTTTAAAGGTTAAACCCCTGCTTATCTCCGCCTTTACTTATCAAATAGTTGACGGAATTAATTCAGTCTGGAGTTCACCTTGGTTTGAAGGGTGGGAAACTATTTATGATAACCTCATAATCCAACAGCAACCTTATGTTTATCCTGCTCAAATCAAAGACCTGTGGATGCCTGGCCAAAAGCTTTGGAACACAGATTTGATAAATTCTTTGTTTAGTCCTGCAACAGCCAGCTCAATTCTCCAAACTCCTATTATTAATGTTGATGGCCAAGATATTTTAGTTTGGAAGCTAACCCCATCAGGCCAATTTTCTCCTAAAAGTGCCTACAAGCATTGCTTTAACAGCCTGCATCTCTCTCCGAGGCAGAGGCCGAAAACTGTATCCTCGCAGATTACTTCTTTGCTCAATCAGGTGTGGAAAGAAAACCAAATGGTGCCAAGGATTCAAACTTTTGCTTGGAGACTTCTTAGGAATGCTTTACCTACTGGCAAGAGGGCAGGTAAGTACTCAAACCATATTAGTGAAAACTGTTCTAGATGTGGAAACCTTGAAGATGAAATGCACCTCTTCTTTCTATGCCCGTTTTCAAAAGCAGCTTGGTATTGCTTTCCTTGGTTTATTAAATCTGAATTTCTTGCCCAGCACAATGGTACAATTCCTCACATGATACAGGGCTTACTTTTATCTCAACACCCCCATATGAGCCTCACCAGTTTATATACGTTTTTGTGGTGCTTATGGAAAGCAAGAAATGATGCTCTTTTTGGCAGGAAATTTTGCAATCCCTCCCAGATATTTCCAGTTGCTAATGCAATTATGCAGGGCGGTAAGTTTGAGAATATGGAGTCTTCTGAAGATCACCGCTCTAACTGCTTCGCAGTACAGCAGCTGGCGACACAACAAGACCCATCTTCTGTTGCAGGTAATGCCATTCTCTGTGGCGCAGCTTGGAAGATCGAAAGGGACATGGATTCAGCACCAGCGGGCATAGGAATCATCATCAGAACTGATATCAATCAGCACTTCAAACAGTTGCATGTTTCGGCCTTATCTCCTCAGCAGCCTCTCCTCTTCAAGCAGAAACTTTTGGCTTGCTACTAGCAACCATGTTGGCTGAAAAGCTTCGCATACAGGAACCAACTTTTTTCACAGATTCTGCGATATTGGCTTCGGAGGCGGCGACTACATTCATGTTCAACGCTGCATGTCATTGGGTCATCAGACCACTTATTGCAGCTATTCAACAGTCTGCAGTTTTCCATCCATCCAGAATAGCTCATATTAACAAGTGCTTCAATGTAAAAGCTCATCATCAGGCCCAGTTAGCTCTCAAAATTCAGTCTAGATCTCTAGCTATTAGGTGCCTGTCTTCAGGTTCAGGTCAATGTCCAGGGAGAGATGTTCTCCCATTGATCAGTGTCAGTCCCTTCACACTTCTCTCTGTAAAATGCTGCTAGTTGAATAAAATCTTTTCATGTTCAAAAAAAAAAAAAGATTGGCAGGGTTTTGGCGCGCGTCCGTATAGCGCGAATCCAGGAGACATCAGCCGTTGGATTAAATAAGTCTGGTATTGATAAACAGTGGAGATTCACCCAGTGTAACAAATCAACGGCTAAGGGTTTTGCTTCAACAACACGATGGACGGGTAGTCCATGTTCAAAAATTGATGTACTATAGTAGTAGAGATTTTATCTAAAACCAGTTTTTGTTTCTACTACTATTTTAGTGTGTGTTCAATTAACCAAGCTATTTCTAGTATTGTGGCCAAACTTTTTGTTAAATAAGGACGAGGCAGCACGATTCAGCAACCGCAAACTGAACGTAGGAAGGAAGTCACAACGCGCTAACAGTAGCTTCGGCAGAATAACAGCGGGGGTTTACTCCACGGTACCTTTTATGCCTATCCTCCTAGCTAATCGGTCGGTCAGTCAGTCAATGGAGCCCCAAAGCTGGAGCAGCTAGCAGCCAGCACACACCGGACAGACACTGCCTGCGTCGTCGTCCTCGTCGTCGCCGTCGCCGTCGCCGTCGCCGTCGCTTGCTTATCTTAATCTTAATGATGGCTTTGCAAGTCTCGGTCAGCTTGCTAGCTGCTTATCCGTATGCCGGCGCGGGCGGGGCCCGCCCGTGCTCCCCGAGCACCCACTACCCTGTCTATCTAGAAGAAAAAAGAAAGCAAATTAAAGCGCATTCTCGAAGAAAAGCGCATGCAAACGCAATAGACATATTCCTCCGAGGCTCCGACGAGACGTCGGCCTCGCCACGGGCTCGCAGTCCATTGGTCGGAGCAGTTGGGCGCACATGGCTCGACCCACCTCTGCCGCTAACAGACGAACCATGTCGCATTCTGTAATCCAGCGCACTGATTTTGCTTGCACAAAGCCAGAAAGCAATACTAGTAGCAGGAGTATCCAACTAGACTAGATAGAGGCTCGGAACCTGGATGCTAAACTGTTTTCTGCTCCCAGACTCTTTAGCATATAGTACGAGTTTGCTTAGACAAGCTCACAAGCATGCATGAACTTCCTTGCAAGGGAATCTTGGGCTTTTGCTATAGTAGTATACTTGCTGTTGTTAGGAAACCACACATACGCGTCCCAGTGGATGACGTATTCAGGTTCAAGGATTGGCAAAGTAAACTCATCTTCTATGGACGATCGTTCGCCAGGGCCAGGATGGCAAGCGAACGGTGGTGAGATGGCAGTTTTTACTACGTTTAAGGGGGGGGCGCGATGGCAGTTTTTAGAAACTGCCATGGGAGTTCCTTCCTTCTATGGCACTTTTCCTTCTTTTTTCCGGGTCTTTTTTGAGGAAAACTGCCATCCATCGGATGGAGATCGTGTGGCTCAGAGGTAGTTCCCTGGCAAAACGTTCCTGGGGAACGCCAGCCAGCTAAGATTTCGGTCTTCCATTTACAAGGAAAATTGCAGTACCTAGATCTGTTGGTGGTTACTAACAGCTAGCTAGAGAGCATGATAGTGTGTGCCTGGACAGTGGACACAAGTAACAAACATTCTAATCATTGGACTTGAGATACTTGTTCGAAAAGCAATTTACTTTTGTCCACCACCAACACCAGTATCAGCTTCTTAGACACTAGACACCGCATCTAATCACCCCAGTACACTGCTGGAAGGAACAGCTGTTGAAAGTCACGGGCTATCTGAACACCAGTATTTAGGACGAGATTTGCAGGTACCCCGGCCCGTCTGACTCCCTCACAGTCCCAGCCGACTATGGATGGCATGCATTGGCAGGCAGCTGGTGTATTCCTGGATGGCTTGATATACATACTCTCCACTCTCCAGCACCCAACCAAAACGTGCACGCTGCAAACAAGCTGGAAAGGAGAGCGCGGAGATAGCTGTGTTCCGCGATATGGCTCCAATCTGATGAAAGCTAAGCTAGGAACCAACGAGAGCATCGATCGGCGATGGCCTATCACCAACAACCGCCACCATCGTACCGGCTGTGTGATGGACGGACGGATGGACGGCGAGGAAATGATCATGCTCCGGCCGCCCCTCTCTAATAGCCCAATGGAAGGAGTGGTGGGGTCTTACTCTTTCGTTGCTTGCAAAGTTGCAATGCACCACACCGGCACCTCACTTTCTCAAAGATGTGACGCTGTCTCAAGTAAACAAAAGCAAAACAGTTTCCTAAAAAAAAGGCAGAACAGCTGAATTGCTGTATGCGGAGAACAGATAGGTAGTCCGTACATGCACGATGCATGCTAGTCTTATGTTTTTTTTTTCTTTAACAGAGAAAAACATAGGGATGCATGGTACTCCCTCCGTAAAGAAATATAAGAGCGTTCAGATTACTCTTTCGTGATCTAAACACTTT
The DNA here is from genome assembly GCA_039707655.1 of Elymus sibiricus. Taxonomy (NCBI): domain Eukaryota; kingdom Viridiplantae; phylum Streptophyta; class Magnoliopsida; order Poales; family Poaceae; genus Elymus; species Elymus sibiricus. The sequence goes on along the minus strand of CM077664.1, from coordinate 200,930,349 downwards.
TATATTTCTTTACAGAGGGAGTAATAAGTAGTTGAAAACAAATGTATCCTGTTTCATGTGGATTTTCCAGCTACTGAATGGCCTAGAGCTGCAGCTTTGCAGATAGGTGGACAATGCAGTGCACGTCCGAGTCAAGATGACACTGGCTGCACGTAGCTGTCTATCTCTATCCAGTCCACTGTGTTCCTCCTGTTTCTGCATGAATCGTACAATCGCCACTGTACCACAATAATCTGATACCACCATATAGCTTAAGAATAGAATAGTCATGTCCATCTTTTGATCCAAAAGAGATCTTGGAGGATCGCATGAGATCAATGGATAGCATGGATTGGACAATCAAGATGGGGACATCAAGGATGGTTTCTAATCACTTCCATAAGGTGGATTTTGTTTTTCCCTTAGCTAGGACATTGATCGGAACGGTGCTAGAAGGCTGATGAATTTGGGTCCCGGCTCTGATCCGCAACTTCATCGCCTACATTAGTGCTGTCATCAGTGACTGTTAACGACTCTGTCACAGTACCAGTTTGGTGCAGAATTATCATGCTATTAGAGCCTGTTTGATTCACTGCCAAAATTAACTTTCCACGGTATGTGCTTGGTTCACTTGCTTCTCAACTAAATTGTGGTGGAAGCATTCTTATACAAAATAAGTCTGGTGTCATGCACTCTGCCACTATTAGGTGGCAAAGTGTAGTAGCCCACCACACACCCATGGAACTAGATAACACATGAAGGGTTGGTAATCTTTCCTAGGCACTTAAGCTGGTATATATAGGCTTTTGTGCTATGCAACTAGGGCATCCGTCTAGTATCAGTGCATATAGCTGAACATTTGAGAAACATATGGTGTCTAACCACGGAAACAGCTTCAATCTTAGAAACCAAGAAATCCTAGCATTTGTTTATTCTAATCAAGCAAAAATGTGAAGTATCACCAACCAAGCAGAAGTTTGATAATGGATGAATGACAAAAAGTAATAGGGTGGAAACTTAAAAACACTACAATGTGGAATCAGAACTCACAGTGCTGTAACATTAAGCATTAGTCTTTCATACTTTATAATCATAACAAACTTCAGCCCTTCAATTGTTCGTCACACACATATTGGTGAAATCATAGCAGCAGCGCTTATTGGTTGTTTTGTGATTTATTTAGTCCAATGTGCAATTATGGAGTTTACCACACATAGTTATAAAATAAATATTGAAGATGCAGAAAAAATGGCATGCTATCGATTTCTGCCAATTTGCAAGCAATCTTAATGAAAATATTGAATTTATTGCATTTAGTTAACATAAGCCAATAAAAATGGTTTAAAAAAAAACTTTCACATAAACATGTTGATTTTCAATTGGACCACCTCCAGCTAGGAAGCTACAGACCTACAACAGCTCCATTATAACAAACAACAACAACAAAGCCTTTAGTCCCAAACAAGTTGGGGTAGGCTAGAGGTGAAACCCATAAGATCTCGCGACCAACTCATGGTTCTGGCACATGGATAGCAAGCTTCCACGCACCCCTGTCCATGGCTAGTTCTTTGGTGATGCTCCAATTCTTCAGGTCTCTCTTTACGGACTCTTCCCATGTCAAGTTCGGTCTACCCCGGCCTCTTTTGACATTATCAGCACGCTTTAGCCGCCCGCTATGTACTGGGGCTTCTGGAGGCCTGCGCTGAATATGTCCAAACCATCTCAGACGATGTTGGACAAGCTTCTCTTCAATTGGCGCTACCCCAACTCTATCTCGTATATCATCATTCCGGATTCGGTCCTTCCTTGTGTGGCCACACATCCATCTCAACATGCGCATCTCCGCCACACCTAACTGTTGCACATGTCGCCTTTTAGTCGGCCAACACTCAGCGCCATACAACATTGCGGGTCCATTATAACATTATCTAAATCCAAAAAAGAAAATGCAAGTGCCTGCGGAAAAGTAGGGAAAAGATAAGCTAAGGCACTTACCTTCACCAATCGACAATTATATGTCAACCGAAACTACTTGGTCGAAATGTAAGCCCAAGGGTATCGCACCAAATACCTTGTCCCCTATGATAGCTAGAGCCAGGAGGATTTGATGGACCCCGTATCACACTATGGTAGTTCGATCATACAAGCAAGCTTCAAGTAATGAGAAGTATATATCAGAAGACTGTACATAAGCTTGATTTTGTTTTACATTTTCCTGTGACCAAATCATAAAGGAATAAATTCATAATTAAAACAGGAGAATCTATTATGCTATTAATGAAGTAGAAGAGCAAATTTAATAATAAAAAAATCTTACCCATCATTTTAACTTTGATCTGTACCTACAGCAATGATTTCTCTTCATGAAAAACTAATATAACTACAGCCCCAGTAAGTAAAACAAATTCAGGAATAAACTGTGATTAGGACATAATTGACGAGTATCATTTTGTCCACAACTTTCAGCAACAGTATATCCAATAAAGTAAGCTATAAGAAAAAATACATAATATCCAAATTTGCACTATTGCTTAATGTTGAAATCCAACTACAAATGACATTATTTGGTAGAGGATTAAAAAATATCAACACTGATGTATTTTTCAGCTCTTTTACTATTGCTTGACAGAGCACAAGTTCCTCTCCAGCTTTGATCCTGAGAGTCCATCCACAATCATTTATTTGAGCCTCAATTACACAGAGGCGTAGGATATGTGCGTGGCTACCATGCTATTCAAGTAACTAGAGTGTTCTTGAATATTTCCTGATTTCGTATGAAATCGAGGTGATAGAAACCAGATTCCTGTTCAAAGAAGATCCACCTGAGATCATCTTCACACATTCTGAGAGTCTGTTGTAGTCATTAAGCAACTGAGCCATTGCTGCTTTTAGAATCGCCATACCAGACACAAAGTTACTGCAACAAGTTACAACTTCATTGTGCATGAGCTCTAGAGCAGTTCTCCACTTCACGGCGAAGTTCTTCACAACCGGCTCAACATCAGCAATGTTTGGGCACTCAGTGTAAGAAATTAGGTCTTCGGCTACAAAAGTGATAGTCATTTTCTGCATATTCCCGTGAGTAACAACAATAACATACTTCGGCAATATAGTTTTGTCCAACTTACAAATGTGGTTCTTCACAAATTCAATTAAATCGCCAAAATACTCCATGAGCAATTCATCCTGTAAACAGCAAAGGTCGAGAAAGTCAAAAGCGATACCGAAAAAGGCTTTCGCCCCGCTTTATATATAAAGCAAACCACCAGAGCACAAAATCCGACACAAGTTCACCACACACACGCACACACAGAAGTAGCACAAGACAACACAAATGTGTTCTGCTGAGGGCACAGCTCAACAAGCCCTAAGAAACACACGCACGGCCTCAGAAGGCTAATCTGGCTCGGGAGGTGGAGGAGGGAGCGGGGGCGCCAGGCGGAGAGCCATCGAGCGAAGGTCGGCGATGATGGTGTTGATGGCATCTCGGTCGGAGGGGCGGCTAAGCGGCCGCCAGAGCTGCAAGAAACCACACATTTTAAAAACTGCGTCAGTGGCACGTCGGAGAGGAACGTGCTGAATCACAAGCTTATTGCGGACAGTCCAGAGAGTCCACGCGAGCACCCCGATGGTCAGCCACCTAATGTGGCGGGCCGACGAAGGGACGGACTGGATCTCCGCGAAGAGGTCGGGGACGTTGGTATGGCACCATTGACCACCGACGGCTTCGCGGAAGCAACTCCAGAGGAATTGAGCCGATACACACGCGAAAAAGATGTGATTCGAGTCTTCCACCGTGCCGCATAGGGGGCAAATCCCGTCCCCAGGGCCATTGCGCTTGAGCACCTCCACCCCTGAAGGTAGCCGACCCCTAATCCATTGCCACAAGAAGATTCTGATCTTGAGCGGCAGCCTAATGGCCCACACAGCGGTGAGGGCATCAGGAGCCGTCGACGGGGCGATGGCCTGGTACAGGGATCTGGTGGAAAACCGGACGGAGGGTTCCAGGCGCCAAGACATGCGATCCGTAGCATTGTCGACGTCGGGAGTGTGGAGGGCGATGCATTCCAGCATCTCTTCCCAAGCAGCGAGATCAGGGGGACCAAAAGGTCGGCGGAACGCGAGGCGCCCTAAGTCCGAAAGGGCGACCTCGACCGAAGTCCTAGGCTCCACCGCTATGGAGAATAAGTCCGGGAAGCGGACAGCAAACGGCAGGTCCCCAGCCCATCTATCAAACCAAAACAGCGTAGAAGACCCGGACCCAATCGAGATGGAGGATCCAATGCGGAGGACAGGAAGCAGCTGGATGACTGATTGCCAGAACTGAGAGCCTCCAGAACGTTGGCAGAAAGCCAGCGGCTGGCCCCGAAGGTACTTGTTCCTAATGATGTCAAGCCAAAGGCCGCCGTCACCATTGGCGATCCTCCACAGCCATCTAGTCAGCAAAGCAATATTCATACGCTTGGAAGACATGATCCCCAGACCTCCCTGGTCTCGAGGCTTGCAAATGTCGGGCCAGCTGACCATGTGGTATTTCTGCTTATCGCCCTCGCCAGCCTAGTAAAATCTAGACTGGTACTTGGCAATCTCGTGGTGCAGGGTTTCATGGAGACTATAGAAGCTCATCAGGAACAGGAGGAGGCTGGACAGGGATGAGTTGATGAGCACGGTCCTGGCCGCCTTGGACAGCCACCTGCCTTGCCACGGCTCGATCCGGTGTTGGAGCTTAGTCACCGTGGGTCGTAGGTCCGCGACGGAGAGGCGCGAGTCACTAATGGGTATCCCCAGGTAGGAGGTGGGGAAGGACCCAAGCTGGCAGTTAAGACGGTCAGCAATGAGCTGGGACTTGTCAGGAGAGTAGCCAAGGATCATCACTTCGCTCTTGTCGAAGTTGATCTTGAGCCCAGACATATGCTGAAAGCACAGGAGGAGAAACTTGAGGTTGACTATGTCGGCGTCAGAGCTTTCCACCATGATAATAGTATCATCAGCATATTGCAGGAGGGAGACCCCTCCCCCTCCCACAAGATGAGGAACAACCCCACGAATATGGCCGGCCGCCTTAGCCTTATCGAGGATGGTAGCAAGGGCGTCGACCACCATGTTGAACAAGAAGGGGGAAAAGGGGTCCCCTTGTCTAACCCCACATAATGTGGGGAAGTAAGGACCTGCCTCCCCATTGATGTTAATCGCGGTACGACCAGACGAGACCATCTGCATAACCCGGGTAACCCATCTGTCATCGAAGCCCTTCCGGAGGAGCACTTCCCGGAGGAAGGCCCAGGAGACGGTGTCGTAGGCCTTATGGAAGTCGATCTTCAAGAAGACCGCACGCTGCCGCCTAGTGCGCACCTCGTGCAGGACCTCGTGGAAGACCAAGACCCCATCCAAGATAAATTGGCCCTGGATGAAGGCCGATTGATTAGGATGAGTGATGCGGTCAGCTAACAGGGTCACCCTATTGGCGTACCCCTTAGCCAGGATACGGAAGATCACGTTGATCACCGTGATCGGCCGGAACTGGCGGATGTCAGAAGCCCCCGCCACCTTGGGGATGAGGGTAATGATCCCATAGTTGAGACGGGAGAGGTCGATGGATCCCACATAGAATTCTTCGAAGAGGGCCATCACCTCCGGCTTAATCACGTCCCAGAAGGTCTGGAAGAACTTCACAGGGAGGCCATCAAGACCGGGGGCGGAAGCAGGATTCATCCCCTTGATAGCCGCCCAGACCTCGTCCTCAGAGAACGGGGCAGTGAGCGCCGCGTTCTCCGCGTCGGAGACGCGCTGGTGGGCAGCCCAGAAGGACGGGGCCAAGGACAGCCCTCCCCGAGGGGAGGGCGAGAATAGGGCTTTGTAAAAGCCGTCGACATGGGCGCGAATCTCAGCAGGGCGCTGGAGGAGGGTCTCCCCATCCCATAAGACGGGGATGGTGTTGCGGCGACGACGGCCGTTAGCGATGGCCTAAAAGTATGCCGTGTTGGCATCACCACGCAGGACCCAACGCTGAGTGCCTTGCTGACGCCAGAATGCCTCATCAGTGTAGATCACCGTCAGTTGGTCCTCTAGATCATATCGAAGTAGCCACTCGTCAGGGGAGAGGCCTGAAGAGTCTGCCCGAAGGTCTAGGGCCTGGATGGATTCGAGGAGCCCCCTCTTACGTTCACGGAGATTACGAACTAGGTTGGCACCCCAACCCTTCATAAACTGGCGGGCTAGCTTTGCACAGAACTGCCAGGAGTTGACGACAGAAACTGAGCGGTGAGGGGAATCACGCGCGGCCACCCAGCGCGCGCGTACCGCATCAACAAAACCGGCCTGATTAAGCCAAAAGGTCTCGAACCGGAAACGGGGCGGAGGAGGCGGTCTTTCATTCTCCGAGGAGAGCATGAGGGGAACGTGATCCGAACCAACGCGGGTAATGGCCCGGAGGGAGGCAAGGGGGCATTTGAGCTCCCATTCCGGAGCCACAAAGACACGGTCAAGAACTGACATTGTCGGGTTGGCCTGACGGTTGGTCCAGGTGAACCTGGCACCAACCCTATCTAGCTCTCGCAGGCCGAGATCCGCGATGCAGTCATTGAAGAGCTGCATGCGAGGGAAGTTCACCCGATTATTGCTCTTGTCTTCTGCACAGCGGATGAGGTTGAAATCACCGCCCACCACCACCGGTAGAGGGGCAGAGGAGACCTTCCTGTGGAGCTCAGCCAGGAAGGACTCGGAGCGACGGTGATCAGCCGGGCCATAGACAACTACAATCTCCCACTTGAAGTTGATGGCCCGTTCGAAGATCTCCATACTGACATAGAACTCGCCCCGGTCCATGCTACCTATCTCAAAGGTGGCGTCCTTCACTCCTAGAAGGATGCCACCAGAATGGCCGGTCGTCCCACTAGAAGGGAGCCAGTGCCAAGCAAAGAGGTGCGGGCTCAAGTGCTCCAACTCTTGGAGGGAAAAGTCCGTCCTCATGGTCTCCTGGATGGCAACAATGTCAATTCGCTCTTCGCGCATGTACTCGATGAGTTGGCGGCGCCGGCCATCTTGGCCGAAACCGCGGATGTTCCAGAAGAGGACCCGCATCAAGCAACCATGGAGGGGCTGCTTGACCCCAGGACGAGGGAGGCACTTTGGGCACAGACTGCCGCAGTGCGGGAACGTGTGCGGCCACGGATTTCCTCCCCAGCTGCGGCAGGGGGGCGGGAGGAGGTGGGCTCCAGAGCTGGAGCCCGGAGGAGGCGAGCGCGTGATTCCGCTAGTTTGCCATCGAGGATCTCACGCGCCCGAATGGCCTCAATTTGCTCTAAGGGGGGACCCACTTCCCCCCTGAAGACTAACGCTGAATCGGTCGCTACCTTAGCCAGATGGCCAAGAGGAGCCGATTCAAGAGCGGAGAACGAGCATGAAGAGGAAGACGCAGGGAGCACTGGAGTACCTGTCTCGAGGTTCCAGACCGCAGCCCGGAGCTCTGCCCGCTCGGGGATGGACGGGGCCGGGCGGCCAGCTGGGCGAGCAGCGTCGATCCTGTCGCTGCGCCTGGAGGTCACTAGAGTCGACGCCGACCGCCCTCGCCTGGAGTACGCGGCAGTCCGAGGGGGGTCGGGATGGGCGGCAACTGGGGTGGCCACCTCCGTTGCACCCACCGCGGACCCGGCCAGAGGTGAGGAAGGGGCCGGGTCAGGCGGCGAGGTAAGCAAAGGGCTGGGCAGCACAGGAACCTGCAGCGGAACCAGAAGACACCCCTGGACCGGGGAAGGCACGTCCGGGTCCAGGGGCGGGAGCGGCGCGACGGTCTTCAGGAGGCACGAGGACGGGTCGGTGGAGGTGGGAGCGCTCTGCACGGGCTGATCCTGCCCGACCGGTCCGAACCCCAGAGGAACAGCCTGCTCGGCTGTCACCACTGGTATGGACAGGGCCGGGTCTGGCCCAGAACTCGTATCCGGTGCAGGTGACGGCGGACCCGAAGAGACGGCGGAGGATGGGCCGATCCCGAGCACCCCGAAGAGCGACGACGAGGTCGGGGAGCGGGGCGACGCAGCGGGGGCCACAAGCATGCTGGCGCCCGATACGTCACTGCCGCCCGAAGATGAGGATCCGGCAGGCAGCAGGAGGGAAGCCACCGTCAGAGTGACGCCCCCTCCAGAGGATCCCCGAGGCTGGCGGGGAGCGGGAGGGTCCTGAGAGGGGAAGCGGCTGCGGTCGGTGTAGTCCTCCTCATCATCGGAGCGGTGATGCCGGCGGCGGCCGGAGCGGTCCTCCCGGCCCCCACCACCATCGCCGCCCCCACCGTCGTTCCCATCGTCCAAGAACCGAGGGCACCCGATGTGGTTGGGGGGCTCCGGTCGAATCTTGAGGGCGTAACCTTGGTCGTTGAAGAAGACGCGGACTGTGGCCCGGAGCTTGCTGGAGTCGAGGCACTTCGTCTTGATACGGACCTCCTCCTCCTTGCGGAGGGAGAGCTCGTCGACCACCACCACCTTGCCCAGGATCCGCAACATGTTGCGGATGACCCGCTCGGATCGGGCAATGTCAGGGAGGTCCGCGATCAAGATCCATGCCGTGTCGAGGACCGCGACCGCCTTCGGGTCCATCTTCGGCTCAAAGATGTCAACCACGAGCTTGTTGAGGGCCAATGTGATCTCGTCGCTCCGGGTGCAGAAGCCGTGGCTGGCGATGTCGGGGAAGATCACGGAGAACTGGTGGCCGGCTGACGGAGTGACCTGCCAATCCCACTGGCAACGGCAAAGATGGTTGAGCTCCGCCTCGATCATCTCAGGGGAAGCCACACCATCGCCCAGCACCGTGACAATGGCCGAGAGGGAGGGCTCCGGGGGTGGCACATCGGGGATCTCCATGTGGAAGAAAGCCAAACCCTCGATGCCATGGCCATACACCATCAGCTCCTCGGACACCGGCCGGTCAGGGCAGAGGATGGCGGGGTGGCCGGAGTCCTTGCAGAGGTAACACATCGGCGGGTTGGGGCATGCCACCTGGAAGTGCCCGGGGATGCCGCAGTTGAAGCACGGAGGGCCATCACCCGAGGCCTCAGCCGTCCCCTCAGCCACCGTGGCGGCAGAAGCGGTGTTGCGGAGGGGACCCTTGCGCTTCTTCTTCTTGGCCCCTTGACGGCCACGGCCGTTGTTGGGGCCCTTCGACGGCGGGAGCTGCGGCTGGGTTCGCGGGGGAATGTAGCGCCGCGTGGGAGAGGCATCGGCCGAGGGGCGAGGCCGAGCGGGCAAAACCGACCGCCCGCGGCGCCGGTCGGGAGAGGGCGAGCGGCGAGCGGGCCGGTCGTCACGGGCGGGGGACCGGCGGGACTCTCGCGCCGGAGAGCGATAGCCAGCCCGCACCGGGGAGCGACCGCGAGCAGGTGTGCGCCGGCTTTCACGCGGAGGAGAGCGGCGGTCGGCGTAGCGGTCCCGCGGGGGAGACCGGCGGTCGGCCCGTGAGGACGCTGGCGGCAGCCGCGGCTCCTGCAGCTGGCGCCGGAGCTCCGCCTCACGTCGAGCACCGTCCGGGGACGGCCGGGAGGAAGCGCGGCCATCGCGGTCGTCGAGACGCCGCTTCGGGCGAGGCCCGTCGTCCTCGCGCTCGCGCGCCATGGGGTCGGCCGGCGCAGCCGCGGGGGGAGGCGGGTGGATGAGGGAAGGGGTGGCGACGCTCGGGTCGGGACAGGCGAAGGTGGCGGCGACGAGGGGGAGTCGAGGGATGTCGGGAGGAGCTCGTCCAGGAGTTGGGCTGGTGTCGGCTGTAGGGGAAACCCTACCGGCAGCCACACCCAGCCCTTGTGGGCCGGCCGAGTTGGTTGGGCCGCGGCCTGGGGAGAGGGGCCAAGGCCTGCTGGGGGGAGGAGGCCGGGGGGGGGGGGGGGGGGGGGACATGGGCCGCCCCAATCGGGCCCGAGGGAACCCTAGGGTTCGAGCAGCCCACGACTGCCGCCCAGGACACCCCGTCCCGGACGTGCGCAGTCGGGCGCCGCGGCGGCGGCGCGGGCCTGCCGGCGGGAGCAAGCACGGCGGAGCTGCCGGACGCGGGAGGCGGGGTCCGACGCGCGGAGTGGGAAGGCGCCACCTTGAATGGCCGGAAGGAGGAGCGGCGAGTCATCGGGGCCGGAAGGGAAGCGATTTGGCGACGGACGACGGGCGCGGGGCGGCGAGCCACCGGCGAGGCGGCGCAGGGCACAGCCGGCACCGGCATATGCACCCACGACCGGCCGGCGGGGCCGCGGTCAGCCCGCCCCAGGACACCCCAGCCCTGGAGCTGGCGCCGGCGGCCATCGCGCGGCAAAGCGCGGGACTTGTAGCCGGGCGAGCGCACCTCCCTAGCTCGTGGGAGCGGCCGCGCCGACCGGGCAGCGCTCCCACCCCTGGGAGCACCGCCAGGGCCAGCAGCGGCGGCGGGCACAAGAGCAGCCCAGGAGACGGCCGCCGGAGGGATGCGCGACGCCACCGAGCCCCCATCAGCGCCGTCGTCCTCATCCGCGAGGTCAGCCCACGAGGTGGGCAGCGGCGAGGCGAGAGCCGGAGAGGGGGAGGGGGCGTCCTTAGCAGCGGGGGGTGGGGGGCGAGGTCGCCGGCGGTGGCCTCGGCCAGGGAGGCGGAGGAAGGCGTCGGCGGCGGGGCGGCGGGCGAGTCGCCCCCGGGGTCGCCAGGAGCGGGAGCGGGTTCAAACGCCATCCTCCTCTTTCGAAGTCCCTAAAGTCAAAAGCTATCCATGGGTGTAAATTCAGTCGATCCATTTCCATTTGAGAAAAGCATTATAAATCTGCCGTCTTTAGCTTGATAAGGAAACTAACGGCCTAACCATATTCATCTGCCATCTGCAAAGCTGGCGACAAAATTTAAATAATTTGGCATATGATATGCAACCTTCTATAACATTGATCGGAACTTAGCGGACAGGCAGTAACTTCACAGTTACCACTGATACATCAAAAGCAAAAGTCATGAAGACACTGAGATTAGTTCTATGTCATATTATGTGCATGACCTTTTGATGACACTATTAATTTAATTTTGCAGAATTTTATTTGAGTGTATCATAAAGGCTACAATCAGCCATTTAGTGATTGACACTGAAATCATGTCTAAATGAGATCCCACTGTAGTTCAGACTCCAGCCAAGTTCCACTGCAGTTCCCTAAAATCATGTCTAAATGAGATCCCACCAGAAGTCAAGAAATGCTCTAACATTTAATCTTGCACCGCGGTTGGCATGGGGTGATAGGACATTTTACCACAAATGACACCAGGTTACTTTCCAGCTTCTCTTCAAAATATCTTCGCAGTTCTTTTGCTTCTTCACCAGCTTCCTGAAATAAATAGGCATGGTAAACCCCAATAGGCTGAAAGGAGCACAAGATGAATAGTTATTTGCATCAAAGCAAGAACCTAACCTTCAGGATAGAGATGGCCATGTCACAATTATTCAAAAGAAACAGGTGTTGCAGTTTCTGAGTTGCAAACTTTTCGGCAAATCTAACAAGTAGATCATCAACAGCTAACCGCAACCGTTTCAAGCTCATATCAAGCTACATAAATGATATTAGATATACTATAAGAAAAACATGAAGACAAATCAGGGTATTTTACTGAACCAACAAAGCTATTGGGAGAAAAACAGACACTGGCAAGATGATATTGCTAAAGCAGGAACAGAAATGCTTCTTTCCCTTAAAGATGTCTTCCATGGTATAAAATTGATTTTGTTGGAACGAAATGCATGTACTTAAGTACATCATATGCACCAACAATCATGAGAAGTTCATGAAATATATATTTTGAATGACGCTACTTAGTTAATCCAAAATTCAATAGAACGGGACACAAGTGCATGAGATGATTAAATGGACAACATGCAGATTAAATAAGTGCAAATAGGTGATCAGGGCCATTGACTACAAACATACTGTAGAATATAGATATAGTGCTTTCCAATAAAAATCGAAACATTTATTTGTTTAGAAACACAGCAGATTTGCATTCAAAAAAGAAATAAGCTAATGCTAGCAGAATCTGATGCTGGCTATTTATGTAACTGAACTAACCTGACCATCTCCACATTCAGCATTAAGTTGAACAAGAGATGCTGTGAACTCCATGTAGCACCTTACAATGTGGTGTGGATGGGTCCCATCCACCCATAACATTTTCGCATCACATTGGTACAAGCTTTGAATATACATGTCAAACACTGTCTTGAAACGTGGCCAGAGATAGATGAGAGCCTGAAGAGAAAAGGACAGGGATGCAATTTATTAAGAACAGAGTTAACGGGGCATTCAGAATAAATTGATGCCTCATCACAAACCTTATCCAAATATGTATCTAGACAAGGAAGCCGCCTGTTGGACATAACCAGCTGAAATGACAAAATAAGGGGAAAACAGTTTTTGTTATCTTATTTTGCAAACATTTGACGGAGGTATGACACAGTAGATTAACTGGCAAAATCTATTGCATTGAGAAGAACCAACCTGCAACAGAAGCACCACTGATGTAGTTTTTTAAGCACCTAAGTTCGTGCTATTATAGCTAGGACGTCTGTTGTTATTGTTTCTTACTTGAAATGACTACTTTCACTCTGGAGAGTATAGATCTACATTAAATTCTGAAGGATAGCAGAATAGTATACCTCGTTAATCATTAAATGTCTCAACTTTGACAAAAGTTGGTTGCATATCACCAAAGAAAGCAAAGTTCATATTCCTGGTAAGAACGATAATGCTGAAATTACTACCAGTTATGCATTTATTTATGAGTGTCTAGGTTGTACTTGAGTGTTTTTTTCTTAGCCATGAGATCTCCATGATCCCCTATTAATTCCAGGTTTAACAGGAAAATTATGTGGATGGAAATTCAAGTACTCTCAACTCTCAAGGTGAAAAAACACTCGAGTACCTATTAGCACCCTTTATTGACGTATAATGTATTCGTCGATTTTTCGGCTATCTTTAGATTGAATAGTGCTGGGGGTTGTCTAGACTCCATGTTTTGTGTTGACCAAATTTTCATATGTGAGGGCATTGCTTCGTGCCCCCACCAATGTCATCTAAGAATTTGGTGTCTGATAGTTGGTATGGAAAAACAAATGTAAGGGTTCTGTTATTTCTTTAATTGATTCCAAAGTGGTTCACTTTAGCAAAAATAGTTCTGAACAAATAATGAAATATGAAAATGTGGATGTCGCCAGAGATACATCATCATTAAACCGAGTATACATGTGGCTTGCCTTGTGCTATTGGATGTATGTGATTGGTCAATTTATTTTGTTTTACTCACTCCTTGTCCGTATTGTGCGGGAAAAGAAAACGAGGACTTAAGTTCAGTTTTCCTCCCCAGCAAAGGGGAAATAGCAAATACCTTCCTACCTGGTGCTTTTTAGTTATGCAGATCATGAGCATCAGGCATATTGCATCATGACTATTTGCAAGAGTAAGCTTCATGTTTTCATCAATTACTGCAAAAGGTCCTGAAAATTACAAGGATAAAGAAGGTTGTGAGGTTTTGCCACATCATCTGCATATGCCTTATGAATTATGATGCTCCACATTAAATTTGGGCTGTATATGAAACTAGAATATGAGAACCAAATATAGCTTAAAGTGGTCACTGAAGGAGGTAATATCATTTCTGTAGCTAGTTTAATTAACTTCACGCTTGTGTGTGGTCAAAATAAATGCAAATGCACGTATTAGAACTTTATTCTACACCCACAAAGGTGCAGTAGTCTGACTCCTTTAGTACAGTAATTTGTTTTCCCCGTTGTCAGGATATAGTTATAGTCGACGTATATCTCTTCTATGTTGCCTGATACTTGACAAACAAACTCTATTCGGCGGGTCCATGGGGGTACACAAGGATACATGTATGCCCAAGTATCCCCTTTATTGTTTTTCAAGTAAAAAGGGGGTACACCATGAATGCTTCTACCCAAAACATCTCAAATCACACCCGAAAAGGATGCATGTATGCCCAAGTATCCCCTTTCTTGATGGGTACACCATGAATGCTTCTATCTAAAACATCTCAAATCACACCCTAAAAGGAATAGCCATCCAGCTGAGCAGCTCCACTCTTTGCATGTTCCAACCCGAGCCCGATGCAAGGGAAAAGGACGGCAATGGCACTGTGTTTGACACCAACCCACCGGACACCAGTGACTGATTCTCCAAACCATCATCACAGTTGTTGCTGCCTTCATTCAACATGGTTCTCTTGATTTTCACGTGTTTACGGTTAAAAATGTTCCGTTGTTAAGTTGATGGGCTTACTTGCATCTACCTCGCAAGTTTATGGACCTCTAGCAAAATCTACTCTTCACGTTGTACTAACTTATCTTTGTAAAAAAACACTCTCAGGGCTTCTTTGGTTCAAAAGATTTGTGAAGGAATTTTGGAGGATTCTAATCCTTGGGAATTTTTCCTATGTGGGTTGTTTGATTCGTAGGATTGCAAACCATAGGAATTTTTCGTTAGGATTCATTTGCACTAGATTTCATAGGAAATTTTTCATCCACTCCAACCTCTTTGAAAGAATCCTCCGTTTCCCTGTGCACAATCAAACATCCTCACAATCCTGTAGTATTGAAGATGGCATGCCACTCTATTCCTACGTTTTTCCTATTCCCGCGTTTTTGAACTGCGAATCAAAGAGGCCCTCAGTTTTTTGACAAGTCATTAGTGGGAACAAGAATGCTACGGCGAGGCGGCACCGGAAGGGGGTCATTTGAGGATATTTACGTGGGGATTAATTGGGAATTTGGGAGAAGAGAAGTTAGGAGGGTTAGAGAACAGCTATTCTAAGGGTTGCAGAATAGTGTTGTATATGTGCAAATAAATCAATAATAGATACTACTTCAATAAACTGGTGCCTAATATAATTATGACAAAAACTACACCTAAGAGTAAGAAAAACAAATTGTGTCCATTTGCACATATTTCAGCTAAATCAAATGATACGACCATAAAGTAACCATTATGTACATTTTCCTTTCAACTCTGAATATCCCTCATAAAGTGTTGTAAGTGTGGCCCATCCTGTTGGCCCATGTGGCCCAGGCCCATCTGTGACTGACCTAAAGGGGATGAGTTCTATCGTCCCCGAGCGCCGCAATACGAGAGAAAGCACGCGTTGCTGCTGCTGGTACGTCTCTCTCATCCCTATTGTTAAGCTTCATGCACTAGCCAACACAACCAAAAGTCCGGACTGATGGAATGGACTAGGCAATCCACATATACACTTCAACACCCCCTCTCACATGTGACTCGAGGAGGCCAACACGCGCATAGAAATCTCAGAGGTATGGCTCAAGAGGCCTATACGTGGACATAGAGGAGGGCAACAACAATTTTTGGATAAATCTCGAAAGCCAAGACTTGAACTCAAGACCTTAGGCTCTGATACCATGTTAAGCTTCATGCACTAGCCAACGCAACCAAAAGTCCGAACTAATGGAAAGGGCTAGGCAATCCACATATACACTTCAACACCTACATGGTATCATATGGAGGCGGGGGCGAGAGAGCCGGCGACGGCGGTAGATGCGCGGCGAGGCGGGGGGGCGTACCGGGCGGCTGCGTGTGAGAGCGCGGGCTGCGGGGGCAGGAGACGACGGAGGCTACGCGGAGGGGGGCTTGCTTGCTCAGGGCGGAGCCGGAGCTCAGGCAAGCACGCGGGACTCCAAGGCTGCAGCTTCACCGCTTGGCAGAGGAGAAGGTGGTGATGCGGCTCGTCCAACACGACGAGTGTGTGGGCGCGTGGAGGCTGGCGGCTCGGAGCTGCTATTGCTGCTGCTGCGCAAGCGGAGAGAAGGCAGGGGAGAGATTGAGCGGAGAGGCACTGCTGCTGGGCGTTGTGGTCCTGGAGGCTGCGAGGTGCTACTGAATCTGTTGCTGGCTTGCTGCTACTTGTTGCTGCTGCTGATGGTGGTGTGCATTGCTGGGCTCTTGTGAGGGTTGCTGCTGATACTGCTGATTGGGTTGAGCTTGGTGCTGCTGGCTGTGTTTGGCTGTGCTGAAGCGAGTGATCTGGTGGTTGTGTGGGTGCTGAGAGCAGAGGAGGGAGGCGAGAAGCAGAGGTGGAGGCTGTCATGGCGGCGGCTGAAGTTACCTCTGTGTTGCAGCAACTTGTGGAGCTCATGGCGGTGAAAGCTGCCGAGGGGCCCTCTCCAGCAACAAGCGGCGAAATTGTTGTGCCTCAAGCAGATCAGTTATTCAAGCTTGAGCTCATGCCAAATGATGTCAAGCTGAATGGCATGAGCAGCTACCTGAGCTGGTCGAGGCGGCCTTGTTGATCTTAAAGACAAAGGGTCTGACGGAGTATGTTCTTGGAACGGTTGAAGAACCGGCTGACAAGGCGAGCCCAGAATGGAAGAAGTGGAGTGTTACTGACTCTCTGATTTTGGCCTGGATGTTGAACTCCCTGATTCCAGCCATTGCAGTGTCTGTTGAGGCATTGCCAAATGCTTCTGCTGTGTGGAGCATGCTGTCCACGAGGTATTCCGGTAAGGGAAACCTGATGCTCATGTCTCAAACTGAAGACAAGATCCATGTTGTTCGTCAAGGTGACAGAAGTGTGCAGCTGTATGTGAATGAGCCGCAACACCTTTGGGCAGATCTGGATCAGTGTGATCCCCTTGAGCTTCCACATGCAGAGTCCTTGGAGATTGCCAGGAAGTGGGTTGAGCGGCAGGCGTGTAATACAGTTTCTAAAGGGCCTAGATCAAGCTTTTGAGAGTAGGCATGCTGCGATACTACATCAGACGACGCTTGTCTCCCTTGATGAGGCCATTGTTGCGATGTCCCAAGAAGAGGTACGCCTACAGTCGAGAAGAGGAGATGGAAATGAATCTGCTTACAGAGTGGCTGACCAGCGAGGTTATGGGGAGTGTTACAATTGTGGTCAACCAGGGCATATCAGGACCTAGAAGAGTCAGAGGCCAAGGGTACAGTGGTGGCAATAGAAGCCGAGGTGGTCGGAATGGGAGTGGCGATTCTTGGAATGCTCCTCACTGGAATGCTCCCAAGGCAAATGTAGTCGTTTCAGCTGAAGGGAAGCAGCCTATAGGAGGACAGGAGACTGCTACCAGCTATGCCAACTTTGTCGATACAATTGAAGATAACATTGAACACGCATCAATAGCAGCCCATAAAATAAACTCTGAATGGGTGCTTGATTCTGGAGCATCACAACATGTTGCTGGAGACTTTAATGAGTTTAAACCTTATGTTCCACACTCTCTTGCACATCAGAAAAACATTCGCACAGCAGATGGCACAGCCCAACCCATCACAGGTGTTGGGATAGTCAGTTGCACACCGAGCAAGCCCGTTGATGAGGGGGCCAAAGTGGGCGACCGGCCAGAGACACCAATAATTTGAGGCCCCCAAATCAGCAGCTAATAGGTATGTGTTCAGGTTTAATTAGGGAAAGAGGCGCAGGTCCCCAGCCAAACAGCATGTACATGAAGTAAGAGGCTTCACTAGCTTACCTTTTTTCTTTACCAATCCCGATCCCTGGTTTCATTTTCTCTTTGAATCCCGATCCCTGGTTTCATTCTCTCTTTGAATCCGGATCGCTAAAACGCATCTTCCTGTTCGTGTTGCCCTAGCCACCGATAGATCAATCGCAGGTGCATGCACGCACCCTCCACAATCACCTCCGTACGAGGACAACCAAACCAAGGACCGATGGGCAACCCTGTCCAACGTGGATCACACGGTATTGTCTACTCGCTGCCGTATGTCCGGTATGAAGATTTGCTTAAACTCAGATTTGTTTCATCTCGTGTTCCTCAGTTCTTCATTTAATCTAGGTAAGCGCGACCTTTCATATGATATATTTTAAATCTAGGCTTTTAGGTTGTTTTCTAGGCATAATTGGCAATGAGCATTACAACAGTAACACTATTTGGTAATTAGTAAATTACAACATTAGCCATTGTATTTTAGATAGATTGTTAATTAATACATTGCTTTATGCCCCGAGAATCACATCTAGTGACTTTTAGTAGTGGTCAACACTCTAGCCAGATTGATTTCATCCTCTCGAGAAGAGAAGATAGGCGTGCGTGCCTAGATTGTAAGGTGATACCTGGAGAGAGTGTTGTCCCTCAGCACAAGCTGGTGGTTGCTGACTTCCGCTTCTGAATTCGTGTCCAGCGGGATAAGTGTGCCAAAGTCGCTAGAACGAAGTGGTGGAAGCTCAAGGGGGAGGTAGCTCAGGCGTTCAAGGAGAGGGTAATTAAGGAGGGCCCTTGGGAGGAAGTAAGGGATGCGGACAGTGTGTGGATGAAGATGGCGACTTGCATTCGTAAGGTGGCCTCGGAGGAATTTGGAGTGTCTAGGGGAAGGAGAAGCGAAGCTAAGGATACATGATGGTGGAATGATGATGTCCAGAAGGCTATTAAGGAGAAGATTGAGCAAGGGGTCGGGCGTATGAGGACCTCTACCAGCGGTTAGGCACGAAGGAAGGCGAAAGGGACATCTATAAGATGGCCAAGATCCGAGAGAGGAAGACGAGGGATGTTGGCCAAGTCAAATGCATCAAAGACGGAGCAGACCAACTCCTGGTGAAGGACGAGGAGATTAAGCATAGATGGCGGGAGTACTTTGACAAGTTGTTCAATGGGGAGAATGAGAGTTCTACCATTGAACTGGACGACTCCTTTGATGATACCAGCGGGTGTTTTGTGCGGCGAATCCAGGAGTCCGAGGTCAAGGAGGCTTTAAAAAGGATGAAAGGAGGCAAGGCGATGGGCCCTGATTGTATCCCCATTGAGGTGTGGAAAGGCCTCGGGGACATAGCGATAGTATGGCTAACCAAGCTTTTCAACCTCATTTTTCGGGCAAACAAGATGCCAGAAGAATGGAGACGGAGTATATTAGTACCAATCTTCAAGAACAAGGGGTATGCTCAGAGTTGTACTAATTACCGTGGAATTAAGCTGATGAGCCATACAATGAAGCTATGGAAGAGAGTCATTGAGCACCGCTTAAGAAGAATGACAAGCGTGACCAGAAATCAATTTGGTTTCATGCCTGGGAGGTCGACCATGGAAGCCATTTTCTTGGTACGACAACTTATGGAGAGATACAGGGAGCAAAAGAAGGACCTGCATATGGTGTTCATTGACTTGGAGAAGGCCTATGATAAGATACCGCGGAATGTCATGTGGTGGGCCTTGGAGAAACACAAAGTCCCAGCAAAGTACATTACCCTCATCAAGGACATGTACGATAATGTTGTGACAAGTGTTCAAACAAGTGATGTCGACACTGATGATTTCCCGATTAAGATAGGACTGCACCAGGGGTCAGCTTTGAGCCCTTATCTTTTTGCTTTGGTGATGGATGAGGTCACAAGGGATATACAAGGAGATATCCCATGGTGTATGCTCTTTGCGGATGATGTGGTGCTAGTTGACGATAGTCGGACGGGGGTCAATAGGAAGTTGAGTTATGGAGACAAACCTTGGAAACGAAAGGTTTTAGGCTTAGTAGAACTAGAACCGAGTACATGAGGTGCGGTTTCAGTACTACTAGGCGCGAGGAGGAGGAGGTTAGCCTTGATGGGCAGGTGGTGCCTCGGAAGGACACCTTTCGATATTTGGGGTCAATGCTGCAGAAGGATGGGGGTATTGATGAAGATGTGAACCATCAAATCAAAGCCGGATGGATGAAGTGGCGCCAAGCTTCTGGCATTCTCTGTGACAAGAGAGTGCCACAAAAGCTAAAAGGCAAGTTCTATAGGACGGCGGTTCGACCCGCAATGTTGTATGGCGCTGAGTGTTGGCCGACTAAAAGGCGACATGTTCAACAGTTAGGTGTGGCGGAGATGCGCATGTTGAGATGGATGTGTGGCCACATGAGGAAGGATCGAGTCCGGAATGATGATATACGAGATAGGGTTGGGGTAGCACCAATTGAAGAGAAGCTTGTCCAACATCGTCTGAGATGGTTTGGGCATATTCAGCGCAGGCCTCCAGAAGCTCCAGTGCATAGCGGACGGCTAAAGCGTGCGGATAATGTCAAGAGAGGGCGGGGTAGACCGAATTTGACATGGGAGGAGTCCATAAAGAGAGATCTGAAGGATTGGAGTATCACCAAAGAACTAGCCATGGACAGGGGTGCGTGGAAGCTTGCTATCCATGTGCTAGAACCATGAGTTGGTCGCGAGATCTTATGGGTTTCACTTCTAGCCTACCCCAACTTGTTTGGGACTAAAGGCTTTGTTGTTGTTGTTGTTGTTGTTGTTGTTGTTGTTGCTGCTTTATGCCCCGAAAATTCAGATAGATTTATAAAACTATGAACTTTTTAAGTAACTTTAAGATTCGTGCAAACTTTTACGAGGGAGTACTAAAGCAAAACTCCAAAACTATTTATGTGGATAGCTGGTCATACACAATAGTTGCTGATTCAAATTTCAAGGTTTAGGTTTTTCTTGTTTTCCTATCTTGCTAACCTTAAAACTCATTTGTTGTTTGAATCATTACTTCCATTAAAAGATAAATGATATTGTTTTTGGTAGAACATTAGATCTTTTATGACTTTAATACCACATCTACTATTCTAGCATTTAGATTTGATTTATTTATAAATATTATACACATATTTGAAGTATGCTATAGTTATATGATTATTTTAGAATTTAGGGCCACATTTCTCGTTTCGTCCCGGGGCCCCGAATTTCTGGAGACGGCCCTGACACCGAGTATTGAATTATCCTCAGTGTTGCATGCGCCAGCTTTTCCCATGAACTTAGTGTCCTTGAGTGTTGTGGTTGGCCAAATAGATTGCCGAATAATTCTTGACAAGGTTGTGTTCTTCATCCATGAGAGATCAACGAGCAGGAGTCTTGAGACTGGAACGAGGCGTAGGAGGTTGTGGTACATGGACCACAACATGCCGGACCAGGAGGGAATGCACATGCTAGCTGCAGTTGGTGAGGATAAGGAGACTAGAGTCATGATCCATCACTGTAGGATGGGACATGTGCCTTTTGACAAAATGTACCAAGTATTTCCTGATGTAATGAGTGGTGTGGACGAGCAGGCCGAAATTTGATGCGTGTGAGTTTGTTAAACATACCAGAAACTCATATGTGAGTAAGGGGATCAGGAGCATATCTCCATTTTGTGTTAATCCACTCTGATGTATGGACCTATCTAGTGTTATCTGTCGGTGGTATGAAGTACTTCGTTACGTTCATTGATTGCCATTCTCGGATGACTTGGGTCTATCTTCTAAAACATAAAGATGAAGTGTTTCAGTGTTTCAAAGTTTTTTATGCACTTGTTCAGACTCAATTTAATGTGGAAATTCAAGCACTCAGATCTGACAATGACACCGAGTATGTTAACAAGGCCATAGGTGCCTTCATGTCAGACAAGGGCATCCTAGATCAAACATCTTGTCTGGACACACCTCCGCAGAATGGGGTGGCAGAGAGGAAAAATCGCCACCTGCTAGAGGTGGCCCGGGCATTGATGTTCACCATGAATGTGCCCAAGTTCCTGTGGGGCAAAGTTGTCATGATGGCCGCCCTCTTGATCAACCGCACGCCATCCCAGGTGAGGTATGAAATCACCGTGTGAGTTGGTTTTCGCAGAAAATAAATCCCAGCTCCACCCAAGGTGTTCGGTTGCACTTGTCTTGTTCGTGATCATCGGCCATCAGTTAACAAATTGGACCCTCGGGCATTCAAATGCATCTTTATTGGGTATTCTTCAGGACAAAGAGGGTACAAATGCTGGAGTCCGTCTGAGAGGTAGACATTTGTGAGCATGGATGTTACGTTCCGTGAATCGGAACCTTTTCATGGTGAGAAAACTAATCTAAGTGTCTTGTTTGAAGAACTTGACCAATGTCTCCAACCGGAAATTGGTCAAGACTCAAGAGGGGGAGAGTAGTAGCACACAAATGCAGAAGATGCATCAGTCACCTCTAGCAATAGGCGGCTCAATAGTAACTCATGTGGCTCCTGTGATAGAAGCATCGACTTCCACCGGTGATGTGCAGATTGGCACACCGGCACCGGCTCAGATTGGTAGTGTGCCGAGGTGGACATCAGAACAAGAGGAGCAGCTAAAGGTGTATTCACGGAAGCGTGCGCCAACTAAGATCGGTACTGTGCCAAGGTGGACAGCAAAGCAAGAGGAGCAGCTAAAGATGTATTCACGAAAGCGAGGTGAGGGTGTTGCACATCAGGGGGAGCAACTAGATCAGCCACTGACGGAACAACAAGGTAGTATTGATGTGATTTCCATCTCCTCTGACGGGGATCGGGCAGAAGGGTCAGTGGCCTTAAGGAGAACTACTCGAGCAACAGCAGGGGTACCAGAGAAAAGGTATGGGTTTGATGTCAATGATATTGGAAATTATGTTTCCTATGAAGCATTATCTCCATCCCACAAAGCATTTGTTGCTTATCTTTAGTCTGTGTCAATTCGGACTAACTGGAATAAGGCAAAGGAGGACTCAAAGTGGCGGGTGGAAGAGCTGGAGGCTTTGTGTAAGAACAAGACATGGGTACTAACACCCCTTCCAGCAGGAAAGAAGGCAGTCAGCTGCAAGTGGGTATACACTGTGAAGCAGAATGCAGAAGGAAAGGTTGAAAGGTACAAAGCAAGGCTTGTGGTGAGGGGGTATAGCCAGACATACGGCACTGACTACGATGAGACCTTTGCTCTAGTAGCAAAGATGAACACTTGTGAGGATTCTGATCTCCTGTGCAGCAAATTTCGGTTGGCCTTTACACCAACTCGATGTAAAGAATGCCTTCTTGCATGGGGACTTGCAGGAGGAGGTATCCATGGAGATTCCACCTGGGTTCTCGATTTCTGAGACAGTTGGCAAGGTATGCGGGCTAAAGAAAGCTCTTTACGGACTGAAGCAGTCTCCAAGTGCTTGGTTTGATAAGTTTAGACGGGTTGTGTGTGACATGGGGTATGGACAATGCAATGGTGACCATACATTGTTTTATAGACACTATAAAGGGAAAATGACCATCCATGCAGTTTATGTTGATGATATCATTATCACCGGCGATGATGACATAGAGATAGCGAGGTTAAAGGGGTGTCTGGGTAAGGCATTATAGTTAAAGATCTTGGTCGACTCAAGTACTTCCTTGGTATAGAAGTGGCAAGGTCTAGAAAAGGAATAGCTCTTTCTCAAAGAAAGTATACCCTGGGCCTCCTCTGGTGATGTTGGCATGTTGGGTTGTCAAGCTGCTTCAACCCCAATTGATCAAAACCATAAATTGACTGCCCAATCAGGTGATCTGGTGGATAAAGAAAAATATCAACGATTGGTGGGAAGATTGTTATACTTGTGTCATACACGACCAGACATTGCATTTGCAGTAGTGTTGTGAACAGATATATGCATGAACCTAAAAGTGAACATCTCGAGGCAGCATATAGAATCCTGAGATACTTGAAGGGTTCTCCTAGGAAAGGACTGATATACAAGAGTCATGGACATCTTGTCGTGGATGGTTATTGTGATGCTGATTGGGCTAGCTGCCTGGAGGAGATCAACTTCAGGCCATTGTGTTTTTGTAGGAGGAAATCTAGTGTCTTGGAGAAGCAAGAAACAACATGTTGTTTCCAAATCAACTGCAGAGGCTGAATACAGAGCCATGTCTCAGGGATTGAGTGAGTTGTTATGGACAATAAATCTATTAGAAGAGTTGATGATATTGAAGACCAATTGTATGAATGTATGGTGTGACAACAAGTCGGCAATTAACATAGCAAACAACCCAGTTCAACATGATAGAACCAAACATGTGGAGATTGACAGATTCTTTATCAAAGAAAACTGGATGCGGGGATTATCAAGATAGGAGTATGTGAGTTCATGACAACAAATTGCAGATTACTTGTCTAAAGGACTGGGAACTAGAAAATGCAGTTCAGCGTGTGACAAGATGGAAATGACAAATATCTATCCCCTCTTGAGGGGGGATGTTGTAAGTGTGGCCCATCCTGTTGGCCTATGTGGCCCAGGCCCATCCATGACTGACCTAAAGCGGACGTGTTCATCCCTTTTGTCCCTGAGCGCCGCAATACGAGAGAAAGCATGCGCTGCTGCTGCTGGTATGTCTCTCTCTCATCCCTACATAAAGTAACCATTGTGTGTTGCGAAGGTATTTACAGGATGTTCAATATTGGCATAAACATATATAGCCACTAAAAAAGAGGAAACATGAGACAAATAAGTAAAAAAGAAGACAAAAGACTGCACCTTCAAAAACTTGATAAAACATCGACTCTTCGCGAAAGAATGCTTTGATAAAAATATACCTGAAAAGTATGTTTTACAGGAACCATCAGCACCATTACTGTACCCAGATTAAATAGATGGTTCTTCACGTACTCAGAGCTAGCAGTGTCCATCAGAAGCTTTTGTAGGCTCCTAAAAATAACTTCATATGGGTATTTCAAGGAATTAGCTTCAGATATGCAAGGTACCAAGCCAGGCTGATCAATCTCCTGCAAAGTGGGGTAACAATATGGCCATGAATCTGCTGCAAATACAAAACAAATGTGCAATTCTGAATACTCAACTACACCCTCTGTTCCTAAATATAAGATGTTTTGGCAGTTCAATTTAAACTGGTAAAACGTCTTATATTTAGAAACAGGGGTAGTAGTTAACAATAATTATTGATGTACCTTCAAAATGTTTGATCGTTCACCTAAAGAAAACATGAAACGATGATTTCTCAGTTGCTCTCTCCCCCTTGGTATAAGGTCTACGACATTGGCGTCATATCCAATCACATCAGTGGACACACCAATATCTAGCTTCAAACTCTCCAATGCTTCTAAGTACACACGAAAATCTTCACTCAGCACCTATTTGGGGGGGGGGGGGGGACAAGGTAATTAGCATGTATGGCCGAATCAGAAAAGAATAAACTAAGTTAAAATCTTAAGCAACATATACAGCACAGTAGCTGATGTACCACAATTCTGGTGACAGATCACCATAGATTCCACAAAGCAAGACAACAAAACACACCATGAGGCTTCCATAGATAGCAATTGTCATAATATTCATATTATGAAATCATGATCGTGCTTTTATGAGTGAGCAATGAAGATCGAATGGTCGTCTATAATGTAAGAACCAAGAATTTTATTACGTCCAATGTGTAATGTGGGCACAGTTGCATTTATACTGTGACCATGGCGAACAAGATAAGAGACCATACAAGCAGACATATCATCATTGCACTATGTGAGTTCAGGTGGCTATTTAGAAGGAACAATGTATCGACATCACAGCAGATAGTCATTGTATTAGTAGGTTACGTGACAATGTAATTCAGATGTCTGAAAAAGACAATTCGATTGACACCATAGAGAAAAAAGGTAAGAGGCAAGTCAAGGACAAGGAAAGGACGAGAGGAATTGATGAATGTTGATGCCAAATGAAAGGAAGCATAGTCCATATTGCCAGAGTCGCGACTACATGCAGTTCTGAGCATGCAAATTTCCATCTGAATGTTGATATTTCACTAAATAAAAATCCATTCATCAAAAGACAGACAATCAAAAGCAAGCGGAGCCTCGGCCTACTGCCATCTATTTCCACCAGAATTCCAACCATGAGGCCTGTCATATTTCATCACCAGCCAAAAGTCATCTGTTCAACATGTATGTTGATCTCCAAGTACCTAACAGCTCAGGCATGACACAAGTGATACGTCTTGAAAACTCTCTTCATACTCCTCAGCCAATCATGTAGTCATGGACAGACATGGGAAAACATATTTTCCCTCAAAAAAGAAGTGGAAATAATTTCACACAGCTTTACCTTGTTCATTTTATCAACATATGCTGCACAGACATCATTATATGTCTCGATTCCATGCTCTTTAAGAAAGAGAACAAGATACCTGAGAGAACCATGCAAGCAATAATCAGCTCCTGTAGGAAATTATCAGAATGCTTACGGTATCTTGCATATGCAACAGTGACATGACTAATTGAAATAAAGCAAATGATGACGTCATGTTGTCTTGTTTTGTTCATTCGTGCAACGACAGGACTAAAGAGGCTAAATTAA
This sequence comes from Elymus sibiricus, assembly GCA_039707655.1. Classification (NCBI taxonomy): domain Eukaryota; kingdom Viridiplantae; phylum Streptophyta; class Magnoliopsida; order Poales; family Poaceae; genus Elymus; species Elymus sibiricus. The sequence continues at coordinate 200,904,293 of CM077664.1, read as the reverse complement.
CTGAAAATATATACTCCTTCCGTCCGGAATTACTTGTCGCAGACATGGATGTATCTAGACGTATTTTTAGTTCTAGATACATCCATTTCTATCCATTTTTGTGACAAGTAATTCGGGACGGAGGGAGTAAATCACAGAAAATAACGGTAGAAGTTGGCTTCCAACTTCTAAATTTTATGAACTTCATCGTAGCAAGTGCTGTTTGTTCTGCATTTCTTGTTGTCTTTAATTATTCCAACCTCAAATGGTTTTCCTTACCCCTTTCCACTTAGTTGGAAAATCAAGCATGAACTGACTTTAAGAAAACCAAAAATGCATACAGCTTTCAGGCACATATAGTCTAACGTGAATGAAAGAGTACAGGTACGATTCTTCATACAACCAGGAACATGAGATTTAATACCATGAAGATAACTATTGTGTAGAGAGGACAGAGATTCGAAGAGATAGGTTTGGCGGAAAGGATCTCCCCCTCCCGACCCACCCTCTCCCTCCCGCGCCGCCCCCGCGCGGCGGCGGGGAGGGCTTCCGGCGCGGCCGCCCCCGAGTCCCCTCCTCCTCCCTCCTCCTCTCCCGCCGCCGCCAGAGGGCCTGGCCGGGCAAAGCTCGCCCGGGCCGGCGGCGGCGGGGCCTTCTGGTTCCCCCACGTGCAAAGGAGCGGCGCGGGTTCTTCTCTCCGGCAGGGGCGCGGCACGGGCGCCGGGCGCCGCGGCGCGACGTCGCGCTGGTCGGCGCTGGGTGGTGCTCGCGTGGCTAGCGGCGTGGGGCCGAGACGTGGCGGCGGATCTGGCGCGTGGGGTGCTCCTGCGGCGAGGGCTGCGGGCGACACGGCATGGCGTTCCTGGGCGGCGGGCGGCGGCTGCTGACAGCGAGGTGACCGGCCCTACGGTGGCTTGGTGGTGGTGGTGGCGGTGTGTGCCGGCTGGATCTGGCGTTTTCCGGCAGGCGGCACGGGTTGGGGCATCGGCCCGGCGTGGCTGCTGCTCCGGCTGTGGGCGGCGGCGGCGAGGCGGCTCGGCCATCTGGAGTGGCGGCTTCCATTCGTTGCGCCGGCATCACAGCAGCTCGGCGGGTCGGCTGCGGCGGCGGCTGGATTTCCGGCGTCGGCTCGTTTGTAGGCGGCCCGGTTCGACCTTCGATCCATCACCTTGGCGTCCGGCCGCTATCTTCGTCGAAGGGTTAGCCCTCCCCCAGTTGCGGTCCATCACTCGTCTCGCGCCCGGCAGCAGGACCGACCTTGTCTCGCGCCCGGCAGCAGGACCGAGCTCGTGTCGCGCCCGGCAGCAGGACCGACCTTGTCTCGCGCCCGGCAGCAGGACCGAGCTCGTCTCGCGCCCGGCAGCAGGACCATGCTCGTCTCGTGCTCGGTGCCGCAGGACGGGTCGATGGAGGCCAGTTTTGGCCGGCCTATTGGGTCTCGGCACTGGGGGCCGCCCAGGGGTGCGAAAGGCGGGTCCTTTCCGCCCGTATCTTTGGTTGGGGTAGCGGCGGGTCTCGGGTGAGGTGGTGTCAAGGTCTTGGATGCCGGGGCGGCGGCCCTGGTGGTGGTTCCGCGGTGCTCATGGGCAGAGCCCGTGGCTTCGTGCTGCCCGGTTGCCACGGCCATGTGGGCGGCGTGGTAGCCGGGGTGTGGCGTTCGGTGGCGGTGAGTGATGGCCGGGGTGAAAACCTGCTCTATCTTCGGACGGACCGGCGGCGGCGAAGCTCGTTCCCTTCTTGAAGGCGTCGTCGCGGCTCTCATTGCCCGTCGTGTTGCTCTAGGGGAAACTCTGATCCTCAGATCGGGCGGTGGCGGCGCTCCGGTGTCGTCCCCTTCCTGAAGGCGCCGCCTTGGAGCCCACGGTTCGTCATATGCAGCTTCACTTCTTCGCGGTGGCGTGTTCACGGCTGTAGCCCCCGGCTGCTCTTGTAGTGCTAGGGATGGTGTTGCTGCGCTCAGTGCCTATGTACCCTGCCTTGGGTGTGTGTGTGCGTGTGTTGTGGGGTCGTGCGTTTGTACCGGGTGCTGTTGATCGTTGCTTTATATATAAAGCGGGGCGAAAGCCTTTTTCGGTAGAGAGGACAGAACGGCTAGATATTCCATAGACATTTAATTTTCCACCATGTATACCTATACTTCTGAAGCAAATTTTGTTGAAGTATCTGGATATTAGTTCCAGGCTTTCTCATGGAAGAGAATATCCCAATGACATAGGCGGACACCTGACAAAGTAAATGGTGGAAAATAAATGGTAAGCATCACACCAGTAGTAAATATTTTACAGTAATTAACGGAGGCAAGCAAAATGTAAGAACACAAACAGATTTCTGTTAGCTTGAAAACCAGGACATAAAGCAATCGTTAATCTATATGAGTGCATTCTTAGGTAACCTTTGATAGTGCCTTTTTCCGAAGCCTTTCCAGTTCTTGCTTAATATCTTTCAGAGCTTTTGATGCATTAATCAATGGATCAACTTGAGCAAATCTCAACTTTTTGCTCAACATGTTTAGACTTTTGATATAATCATCATTTACCTGCCAAAAGAAACTGGAATAGCAAATCATTGAACTTATTATATTCATGCATCAGCAAATATGTGATTTAGGAAAACAAAAGGAGAATGATGTTTCTTTGAAAAAGAGAAACATCTTAAGTTCCATTTATTGGGTGGCTTGCTGGTTCCAGTATGCTACTAGATCCATGATGTTTTCTTTGAAAAGGAAAAACATCTAAAGTTCTATGTTGTTTTCTTTGGAAAAGGGCCAACACCACATCTATAGAAAGCTTAAACAGCATCTTACAGATGTTCAACAGAACTTTTAGTGCATAAAGAAAACATTGGAATTGCAACCTTAGGCACAGTTTGTGGTTGCTCAAATATGATGTGCTGAATTTATTTATAATCTGCTGTAGAAGAATAGGCACGGAAGCAGGAAAGGGTGGTTAGCCAACCAATAAAATAGGCAAAAGCTGGTTGGCAAATGGCGCATTGTGGTAGATTATGATGATCCCGTTTACTGTTTAAATAACCAACTTTTCCTACTTTTGTGCCTATTTTTCTACAGCAGATTATAGAGTAAGTTCAGCGCAACACAGTTCAGCTGACACAATCGAACCTTAAAATACAACTACTACACAGAAAACCAGGTAATGTTGGCCAACAATTACGAAAAGGCTGCAACTAAAAATCATCAACCAAAACATACATAAGAACCTGGTTTGGTTGATGATTTGGTTGATGATTTTTAGTTGCAGCCAAAACATACCTAACCCCCCTTCAACCATGCTGTCTAGCCGTCTTCACTGCGGTAAGAAACAATGTATTGTCTGTGGATCCACGAGACCACAACTTTCTGCACAGCTTGGCATTCATTACTCATCTAAACGAGACAAAATAGATGAGCAAACAACAACAGCAGCAGCAACAACAACAACAAAGCCTTTAGTCTAAAATAAGTTGGGGTAGGCTAGAGCTGAAACCCATAAGAATCTCGCAACCAACTCATTGTTCTGGCACATGGATAGCAAGATTCCACGCACCCCTGTCCATGGCTAGTTCTTTGGTGATACTCCGGTCCTTCAGATCTCTCTTTACGGACTCCTCCCATGTCAAGTTCGGTCTACCCCGACCTCTCTTGACATTATCAGCACGCTTTAGCCGTCCGCTATGCACTGGAGCTTCTGGAGGCCTGCGCTGAATACGCCCAAACCATCTCAGACGATGTTGGACAAGCTTCTCTTCAATCGGTGCTACCCCAACTCTATCACGTATATCATCATTCCGGACCCGGTCCTTCCTTGTGTGACCACACATCCATCTCAACATGCGCATCTCCACCACACCTAACTGTTGAACATGTCGCCTTTTAGTTGGCCAACACTCAGCGTCATACAACATTGCGGGACAAATCGCCGTCCTATAGAACCTGCCTTTTAGCTTTTGTGGCACTCTCTTGTCACAGAGAACGCCAGAAGCTTGGCGCCACTTCATCCATCCGGCTTTGATTCGATGGTTCACATCTTCATCGATATCCCCATCCTTCTGCAACATCAACCCCAAATATCGAAAGGTGTCCTTCTGAGGCACCACCTGCCCATCAAGGCTAACCTCCTCGTGCCTAGTAGTACTGAAACCGCATCTCATGTACTCGGTTTTAGTTCTACTAAGTATAAAACCTTTCGATTCCATATGAGCAAACCAAAGCAAAAATCCATATGAATATCAATAATTTGATAGAAACTGAGAACAGGATAAGAATAAGATATACTGGATCGTCCTAACTATTGAAGATGATAGTGATGGCCTAGTGGGGTGGTGGTGAACTGAGCATTTAGAAATCACAGTTTTTAGTGCACTTCGCCCTTGAACAATCATGTCTAACTAAAACGACAAATATTAGACAGCACATTAACATACAGAGTAAATAGTACAGTAACTGTTTATCACATGCACTGATGCACACATATACTTTCATCTACATGTGCTGATGTGCATGAAGAAAAGAATATTAAAGTCACTGGCTCATAGCTACTAAAAACCGTCAAGACTTGCAGTGTGGAACAAAAGAACTCAAAAGTAACCTATCATACTGGAAAACCCCCACATCAAATTGCAGAGTTGTTGTTAGATGCTTACCTCTCCATCAATTATAACATTCACCAAACCAGGAGGAGCGACAATTTCTTCAACAAATGCTGCAAGCTTTGTCTCAGCCAACTGTACAGCATAAGCTCCCGTATCAGCCAATTAATATTTATTGAACCATTAAAGTAAACATTATCAGTGCATCAAATATGCTACTGCTGTCAATTAATATTTTACCATTCAATTTTGTATCACACCAAAACTAAACTTCCGAGTAACTCTTGTTACTCATAAAGTATTTTGTTAAAGTGAAGAATTTCTGTACCTATATAAGATTATCGCAGAGTCTCAGTAAAAGCCTAACAGGATTGTCCTTACCTTCCGGTTCTTCAGCCTCACACCCAAGTCCAAGGATTTCTCGTGGAGACTTCTAAGTTCCGAGCTTAAAGAACCAATGTGAACCTGACATGCAACAACACGTAATTTCAATAATATGATTATGGTCACAAGCTGGTTGTGTGGGAAGCTGGGAGCTACTGTTGGACATCTATTTGCAAATTGTATCACAAAACTAAAAGTTTTAGGGAGCACACAGGTATGGCCACCCAAGCCTCTCCAACCCTCTCCATTTCAGGTCTACTTTGTTGATGCAAGGATTCCTCTCCCTCCAGTCGCCGTTGCAAGCCAACACCTGCGGTGAGGGCAAGGATGTCGGATCAGGGGCAGTGCTGACAGATGGCAACAGTTATCGTGTGATACTCGCCTTGCCTAGCACTGCCTCACTAGTCCCACATCCATAACAAGCACTGTCTCACTTTCTCAGGCTTCAAATTTCAGTGCTCTGTGAGCTTACGACGGTTATGGTCTAATTGATCGGCTAGTAGTATGGCAATGACACCCCGTTTGTCCTGCACTGTCCGATCAAGTACCAACCCAAAGCCAGGTTAACAGGATTCCCCACATCCAGCCTTCTTCCACTAGTCGCGGAGCTGGTCGGTGAAGACCTTCAGCTTGGTGCAGTACTGCATCACGGTGAGATCGCCCTGGACCGCCGCGTGGTACTCAGCGTCGATGTAGACGGCGCGAGCGAGCTGGTTGTCGCGGAAGATGCCGTCGATGGCGGTCCACACAGCGAGAGCCGTGTCCTCGTGTTGCATCACGGCGTCAAGAAGCTCCGGTGAGATGGTGGTGTAGAGCCAGTGCACGACAACGTGGTCCGCCATGAGCCACTCCGGGTTGTCAAGGCATGGAACCGCCTCGGGATCGACGTGATCACGGAGACCAAACATCCCGATGACGGTGTCGAAGTGGCGCCGCCATTGGGTGTAGTTGCCGGCGAGGAGATCCAGCGAGATGGGGACATGGCGGCGGATGTCGACGGTCTGGAGCACCGACGAGGGGACGGAAGGTGGTGGCAGCGCCGGTGGTACGACGGCCACAGCCACAGGGGCTGGAAGGACTGGTGGGGCAATTGCCGGGGCGGAAGCGCCCGCAGGGGCTGCAGCAGCGGGAGGCGCATTGGCCAGAGGGGCAGCATGGAGGGCGGCGTCATCGCCGGCGTGCTCCATGGAAGCGGAATCAGGATCGGGGACCGGCGTAAAGGGATTGAGCATGTCCGGGGTATCTGATACCATGTTAGCGAGAGAGACTAGGGAGAGAGTTCACCACACTTTCATTATGAGCAGGGCTGGGGTATTTGTACAGTTGGATCGCCACAGCCCGGCGATCGTGGGAGCTCCATGAACATGGGATCGTGCACCACTAACTAGCCTCAATCGGCTGCACGATCCAACTAAGCTAACCATCGTATGTGCTACGTACAATACATGTGTAGCCCATACGGTATAGTCTAACAACATGTATGAAATCTCAACATTTTGCTTATAACATCAACACCATACATATTTTCCCTCGGAGAAAAAGCTAACCTACTGCAACAGAAAGGTTATCAAATAAATAAGAACCCTAATGTACTAGACAGGTAATCAAGATTATACCTGAAATCCACTAAGAAGTGATCCTATTTGAGATAAAACAATGTCACAGTCATGAATCTGATCATGCAACAGAACTAGGCTGTCATTATCTTTTATATAATCCTGTAGACATGAAGAAAGATCCTCTTAAGATCTAGATATTTCCATGCAATTTTGTACGTAAAAGTTTAGAAACGTATGGATTGAATATGCAAAAACATCACGGCACAGTTATGTTGAAGATTAAGAAACTATGCAAGAGACCTTCCCTTGGTTATTTCATACATTATAGGAACCACATAATAGTTAGCAAAATATAAGTCACAACACATGGCCCAGACTCATTATAAGTATCAGAATCAATACCTTCTAAAAAATGGTATCATGCCATGTCTAAGCACTAGCACTAATTGTAAATCCTACTTCCCTAGGTCTGTTGCACAAAACTTCCTATCACTACTGATTTGTGACTTTTGCTATGTCCATGTCTACCTGCTAGAGCTTTGAATTGAGTTCTTGAGTAACATAAGAGTCATTCGTAAGAGAAAAGCAAGTATCAGTAGATGAGTCCTTTTGAACAGATGAGACAGCAGTCCATTGTTTTAAAGTTCAAAGCAATATGTGGGTAAATGAAGCTAGGAATAAATATAGATTTAGCTTGTACCATATAGCAAGCAAACAGGACAACAAAGACTCAAAACAAGTTTAATCATGCTCTGCTCAAAGAAAAACTGGCTAGAATCATATCATTAGAAATAATATTTGTCCTAACTCCTCAGTTTGCTGCCATAAACATTGAATCATTCAAAAAAAATCTCTTTCCATGGAATATAGCTCCAGCAAGGAAAATGTAGAATATTTCTACTCTAAAGGAACAATCAGTAGTGCCATGCAATAATCCAATATCCAACGCTTTGGAAGACACACATGTGCCGCAACTGTGTGTATAGTTTTATTAGCAGATTGGTGACATAGCTGAAGCTTGCAGAAACACGTACTTGAATCAGATCCTGTTCAATATGGCCTAGGTTGCCTTCCACCATGGTTGCCATGTCACGCTGTTTTTCACCGTTGGCTAGAATACTTATTAGCACCTGGAAAACAGCACAGAGAAGTGTATGACCCTTGATATTATCATATGAAAAAAGAAAGATCGTGCTTCTAAGAATCTGAGCAGTGTATGTAGCGGTGGAAGCTAATTAATGGCGCATAGCCTAGGTCTCATTTATTTCAGGATTTATTTTTTTTGGAAAAAGAACAGCAGGCATCTTTCGGAATGGTAAGGAAATCGGATAACAGGCATTTGGTGGTCCAAAATATAGCATACATGTTAAAACCATCAATAACAAATAAAGACGCTACATACACTGCGCCATTAATATGCAATCAGTACTTCATCAAGTCAAAGTTGCAAATTGTGCAGTCATTAATAACTAAAAGCCGTTAAAGTGCAACGCTCCAATGGTAAGAACAGTTAATTCAGACCATTGTTATATGGAAATGGAGAATGAGGATCAGTGGGCTTTAGACTCACATCATAGTTCTTGTGCTCCTCAAGTTCCTTGTCCAGCCCATCCAATGATATATCCTTGCTGTTCCAGCAAATAACCAACAATGAAGATTCCATGACTGCAGAAAGTAATCTTCTCTCGCACAAACAAGCAATGTAACACTCTCGACTACAGCAAATATGTTTAGCTAAGGTAACAGGGAAAAAACCATAGTGTCCTACTCCTATACTTTCCTTACAAGCATGCATTGTAAGCTAATGGCATTGCTCCACGGAGCCCAAAGCCTTTGATATACAGTACATATTTCATCAATGCTACTAGGGTGGTAGTACCTTAACGCATCTTCATCAAAGAAAAACCCACCAAACAATTCTTCGTATTGCTGTTCCTGGACCCCCGCCATGCAGCTGTTTTCAGTTCCTGCAATAATCACCCTTCTTTTAGTTCTTGTAAGAAATGGTGAATAAATAACTGATGCAGATTCTGTCATGGGGTAAACTGCATTTCTCGTCTGATATATAAAAGCAAAAAAAGAAGGAATTCTTCTCTCCAGTCTAACCCACGGCACTCAACTGAATCAACAGTCCACCGCATACTCAGCTGAATCAACAAAAATTACAGAAGAATCACCCAAGGCTGAAACATAGTCGAAGACACAAGGTTTAAAACAGTTGGGACCCTAATTTTGTTCTGAAAAAAAAAACGGCTCTTAGTAGCAGTAGTTCGTATATTAAAATTATTAACAGTAGATCAACAGAATCGGGATAAACTGAGACCCACGAAGAGCGGAGATTTGGTCGGATTCGATTGTTGGCGGCAAGGAAAACGAACAAGAACCCAAACGGAGTTAGGGCATTCTCACCAACAAAAGGAATAGCGCCCCGACGGATCTCCACTGACCAATCCAGCGGCGGGGAGGGGGAGGAGGACGACTACCAGGAAGAGCTCCCTGGCGTTGCTAGTGGGAGGGAACTAGGAGTCTAGGAGCGGCTCGGGCGAAGAGGTCGTGGTGGCGAGAGAATTGGGGCGGACGAACAGGCGGGGAAGCCCGCCACGCGTGAGGCTGAGGACCTCGCCCTGCCCCCACGCTCCGAGTTCCTCGCTCCGCCGCGGAATCCATCCCGAGCGGCGCTGGGGGATCCAAGGAGCCCTCGCGCGACGATCCCGGCGAGACCCTAGTGAGCAAAATCGCGATTACAAGCTTCATTTCGCGATTAGCGCATTGCGCCGGGGGCAGGGCCGTGGCACTTTTCAGCGGGAAAACTGATAGCTTTGTTTATTCGTTCTTTGGAGATTTGCTACGAGAATTTATTCTGCATTTTATTTGGGATTATTACTAACCTCATGCATTCTGCAGATGTAGAGTAGATCTCCGCTCACAAATGTACTGTGGTATGTACTTAAAAAAAGACACTGATATAATGGAAAGATAATAAGACATAAAATGAGCAGCAATCAAAATTACATTAAAAATCATATTGGTTGTCTTCTTTGTGCGATTGTACGCCGTCCGTCGTAGCTTGAAAAATACACTGAAACTGTGTCATAGTCGTTCGCGGCTAGATACGAGATCTAGTAACCATTGAAGTAATATCGGTTGTGACATCACCTCACAGAACACAGACCTGCAATCCTTCATCACTAGTCCAGAGAGTTGGAGAAACAGGGTCATGCCCTTGCTTGGAAAGCTCGGTCAACTTCTCGGCCAGCCTAGTAACCGCTGGGGACTCCGGCTGGCGGCTGCACACTGATCTTCGGCCTCCAGGAGTATCGCTTCTTCGGAGGAGTCAGCATAAAAGGTGTGGTGATGCCAGTCCGAGGAGGGTCCTCGAGTGGCACGTCGGAAATGTAGAACCATTCCTCTTGCCGTTTTTTATTCGTTTTGACAAAATTGGCTTCCAGGAAGTCAGACCCCGGCAATCTTGCTAATGTTGGCGCCGCCGCATTCGCACATCTCATTGACGTTCGTTTCCAGCCTGACGCAAAACTATTTGCGCCACAGGACAAGGTGCGGCCTGCAACAGGGAAATGCCTCGCATAGAGTGACAAAACACGCTACGTAGAGAACGGAGTTGGGGAAAGATGATGGAACTGAAAGCATTAAAAATGAAGGAGACCCCGAAGGATTGGGTGGATTGGAAAACCCAAACCACATATCAGAAAAGGCACAAAACATATATGTTCTTTCTCCCGTGGACTCGGGATAATCTCCTGCACGACAACGCCATTGATGGTGGTGAGCCCGGGGCACGCATAGGCGGCCGGCGGCGGCTGCAAGTACCCGACGATGGAGAGCTGGTCTAGCTTGTCGCCCGCCACCGTGGAGGCCTTCCACTTGCCCTTAGTGGCAGAGGCCACCTTGGGGGTGGTGCAGCTGCTTTACCCGTGTTGATGGGCTACTCGCCCTTCTGCATTTGACGACCTGCGGTTATCGCTTAGGCGGTGGCGTGGTGCTGGGATGCGTGTGAAAAGCGAAATCTTGGTGGCGGCAATGGCAGGCTCGAGCGATGGGGCTCCGGGCGCAAGGAAGAAGAAGGGTGCGGGGGAATGAGAGAGTAAAGTTTTGTCCCACGTCGCATCCTCCCTTTTACAAGGGGAAGGGAAGTCGTAGTGGCGAAAGCTTAATGCGGTCACGTGGCAACAAATTCCCTCGTATCCCCATGATTTAGCGTTAATACGCGTAGGGGTCGAGGGGTTGGCTGTTAATCCACTCACGGGAAGCAAGGCACACGCTCCTCTTGATGGGACGTCTAGGCATCTAGCTTAGGATACCCTATCGAGAAATCTGGCATAGCTCCAACACATACACCCTTCATTTCTTTTTTACTTCGCGTATTAGATACAAAGTTTGACCAAATTTATAATAGAAAATATCAATATCTACAATGCTTAATAAATATAGTATGAAAATATACTCCATGACGTATCTAATGATATTGACGTTGTATTATGAATGTTAATATATTTTTGTATGAACTTGATCAAACTTTAAAGAGTTTGACTTCAAACAAATCTAATACCCAAAGTACAAAAGAAACAGAGGTAGTAGAAAGCGTGATGTTTGTCGCTCATCGGACCTCACAAGAAATGATCAGTAGTAGTTCAACACATAAGGGCATCTTCAACGCGGAAAACCGTTCGGGCCGTGCAGTCTGGACGTGTTTTTTCACCCAACGCGGTCCTGTATCGGTTTGCTCGGCGGTCCGGACGTCCTTTTTCTGCAATTCGGAAGCAAGCCGGAGGGCTTTTGCGGGTGTCCGGACGCTGCCATGCAAGCATCCGACAAACTGTTGGGAAACATAGTAGAAAACAAAAAAAAAATTGCCCTACAATCACCTAGGAACAATACGAAGATGCATTAACGGTTTGGATTTGATTGTTACCGACTCCGAGTTGCAGGGAAAGAAGACGAGTCGTTGTATATAGTACTTGGAGCCCCTCGAACCGTAGATGAACGATCCCGCAAACCGCCCACGAACAGTCCCTCGAACGGAAGACTGAAAGCACGGCCTCTCTACAAGTTGCAAATGTATGGTCTTCACGATCCGGCAGCGCTTCGCCGTCCAGAGCTAATCGTCGCTGGAGAATTAGAGGAAAGAGATTAGAACCACACTGGACTTATAATTACGAGGATTAGAGGATCTAGGTCAAGCTCTAATTGATCAATTAGGACCAACTATAACTAGAACTAGAAAAGGCTCCAAAACTTGTGTGTTCAAAAGTGTCAAAAGCCTCTAGTATATATAGGTTGCATGGGAGAGGAGGGGCGCCACACAAGGAAGGAAGGACTCCCTCCTTGGTGCGCCGGTCTAGGGGGAGGAGGAGTCCCTCCCTCACTCCAATTCGGCCTCCACGAGTGGAAAGGGGGGCGCCTCCCCCTATTGGGCCCTTGTGGCCCAATTCTCCTTCCACCACTTGGCATTTTAAGGCCCGTTGATATTAAATCTCTACTACTTAAAAAGAACGTAAGGTTCCCATTTCACCTCTCTTTCGTCCAACCTTCCTTATATACGCCCCCTCTTTCTTTCTTCTTTTTGATTTTTTCCTCCCATTTCTGATTTTTCTCCCGTCGATTTTTCCTAAAATGGAATCAATTGTCTCATGTTTTATTAACTTACCAAAATAAAAACATATTTTCTTTGGTAAGTCATTAAATTCTTACCAAATACCTGCTTAAACAATAAGGTGGTAGGTAAATCATGGTGATTGCTTACAAATACTTGCTAAGATTTTAGCGCATCAATATAATAATAGACGTGCAGTCACGGGCTATTCATGACGATTGCTTACAAATACTTGCTAAGATTTTAGCGCATCAATATAATAATAGACGTGCAGTCACGGGCTAATCTACTAGAATGTTTATACTCCCGTTGCAACGCACGGGCAATTATCTAGTTTAATATAAAATCCTTCTAACAATTACTAAGCCTTTTATTAATAACTTAACATCATCGGAAACATTTTCCACCTATATATTATTTATCGGTAATACCCGGTATTGCCCGATAAACTCCGAAACCCTTCCAGTGACCCCGAAACGCTTCTGGTTTCTCTCGAAACTATTTCGAATATTAACGAAACTATTTCACAAATAAATACTCGTTACTCCCATCCTACTAACACTTAGTAGATCATGATTACCTTAATCTTGTGACCCTGTAGGTTCGGTAAAACATAGACATGAACAAAAAAAACCTTTGTTCAATGACCGATAGCAGAACCGTGGACGTCCATATCGATCCCTATGAATACACGAATGACATTCGAGTGAATCTTTGGTTATCATGTGTTATTCCCTTTGCTTCGCGATACTTTACAAAACCCGAGGTGAGATGTATCGGTATCTTCTTGAGTCATACACATGCTCACTATACCGGTCTCGTTACCAGTTTTGTTCTTCTTTCTCGTTGACATGTTCCGGCATCCCCGTGACATAGTCACCTGTGTCTGGCCAGATGATGATGGATGCCGTCACATCGAGGGGCCCTAAGAACATCTCTCCATTGTCGGAGGAGCAAATTCCACTCTTGAGCTATCTAGTCCCTTGTCAAACTTTCCGATGAACCTGTAAGTTGTCGTTATGATCATCGTGTTACAGATGATGTTTGAGCAACCCCAAAGTCCACCATACGGTAAGAAGTGACTATGATACTCTCATGGTCTAAGGAACTAAAACACACGCTAACACTCCGTGTTATAACAATTGATTTGAGACGATATTATCTCAAAGTATAACAAACAAGTTTGGGTTGATTCAATATGATCGTTCTTCTAACGTCGTACTCTCAATGTTGTTTTAGGACTATCGTTACACTTAACGATATCCTAAGATCCGGAAAACATGATCACCAACAACACTTATGAATATGGAAATATAATAATACAATATTATTGCCTCTAAGGCATATTTCCAACACAAACCTGGCCCACCCAAACCCTCTCCCTCGCCCGCGCCCTTTCCCGCCCGAAGCCAGCTGCCCGCATTCATGCCTCTCTAGAGCGGCCGCTCCGCATTGACGTCGGCACATAGCTGACTTGACCTCTCACCAGCGCCGGCATTGAAGCGGCTCGCTGGACGAGGGCACAACCCGCGCCACGTCCCATTGTCTGTGCATGTTCAATGTCGGAGACGTTTACATGGACGGGACATGACGGATAGGGCTGCAAACAAGTCGAGTTCAAGCGAGTTGGATTAGGCTCAGCTTAACTTTTACTAAAATTCGAGCGAGCTCAAACGAAGCGAAGCTCAAGATCGAGCTGTAGAAAGTGGCTCATGCTCAGCTTGTAACTATCTCGTGTCAATCTCGAGCTAGTTTCAAGCTAAACAAGATGATTTTATAAAATAAATCTCAAACAAATTTTCAAATAAGGTAAGCCACAACATGATAACCCACAAGTATAGGGGATCAATTGTAGCCTTTTTTGATAAGTAAGAGTGTCGAACCCAACGAGGAGCTGAAGGTAGAATTAATATTCTCTCAAGTTCTATCGACCACCGATACAACTCTCCACATACTTAACGTTCGCTTTACCTAGAACAAGAATAAAACTACTATGTAGGTGTAATAGGATAAATTTGCAAGTATAAAACTAGAAGTACTTAGCGAGAATAAAACTGCGAGTAATTTGCAAGATAATAAAAGTTAGTTGTTTAGTAGAAAGCTTTTTGTAACTCAAGAGAAGGATTTGTCCCTAGGTAATTGATAAATAGACCGGTAATCATTATTGCAATTTTATATGAGGGAGAGGCATGAGCTAACATACTTTCCGTACTTGGATCATATGCACTTATGATTGGAACTCTTGCAAGCATCCGCAACTACTAAAGATCATTAAGGTAAAACCCAACCATAGCATTAAGTAACAAGTCCTCTTTACTCACATACACAACAACCCCCTTACTCGGGTTTGTGTTTCCGTCACTCACGCAACCCACTATAGCAAATTATGAACGTATTGCAACACCCTACAGCGGTAATCCCACACGCTTGCGCGACACGGAGGGCACCATAGGACAACACCAAAATAAAACATACAACTCAAACCAATCACGATCATTAATCAACCCATAGGACAAAACGAATCTACTCAAACATCATAGGATTGCCACACATCATTGGATAATAATATATAGCATTAAGCACCATGTTTAAGTAAAGATTACAGCGGGGAGAAGAGGTGTTACACCGCTGCATAAAGGGGGAGAGAGTTGGTGTTGACGGCAGCGAAGTTGTTGGTGTAGATTGCCGTCACGATGATTGCCCCGGCGGCGTTCCGGCGCCACCGGAAGAGAGGGGGAGAGAGCCCCCCCTTCTTCTTGCTTGGCCTCCCTCCTAGATGGGAGGAGGGTTTCCCCTCTGGACCTTGGCCTCCATGGCTCCCGGAGGGCGGGAGCCCCTCCGAGATTGGATCTCTCTCTCTGTTTCTCTTCTGTTTCTGCGCTCTGTTTCTGGCCGAAAACCGTTTCTTATATTCCCAGATATCCGTAACTCCGATTGGGCTGAAATTTTGAGGGGATTTCTATCCAGAAATTATCTTTCTTGCAGCAAAAGAAGGGTGATGACCCACAAGTATAGGGGATCAATCGTAGTCATTTCGATAAGTAAGAGTGTCGAACCCAACGAGGAGCAGAAGGAAATGACAAGCGGTTTTCAGCAATGTATTCTCTGCAAGTACTGAAAGTAGCGGTAACAGATAGTTTTGATAGCAAGATAATTCGTAACAAGTAACAACGGTAACAAAGGGTGCAGCAAGGTGGCCCAATCCTTTTTATAGCAAAGGACAAGCCGAAACGAACTCGTATAATAAGCAAAGCGTTCTCGAGGACACATGGGAATTTCATCTAGTCACTTTCATCATGTTTGTTTGATTCGCGTTTGCTACTTTGATAATTTGATATGTGGGTGGACCGGTGCTTGGGTGCTGTTCTTACTTGAACAAGCCTCCCACTTATGATTACCCCCTCTCACAAGCATCCGCAACTACGAAAGAAGAATTAAGATAACTCTAACCATAGCATGAAACGTATGGATCCAAATCAGTCCCTTACGGAATGGCGCATAAACTAGGGTTTAAGCTTCTGTCACTCTAGCAACCCATCATCTAATTACTACTCCACAATGCCTTCCCTTAGGCCCAAAGATGGTGAAGTGTCATGTAGTCGACGTTCACACGACACCACTAAAGGAAGCAACAACAAACATATCATCAAAATATCGAACGAATACCAAATTCACATGATTACTGATGACAAGACTTCTCCCATGTCCTCAAGAACAAAAGTAACTACTCACAAATCATGTTCATGTTCAAGATCAGAGGGCTATGGAATAGCATTAAGGATCTAAACATTTAATCTTCCACCAAATAAACCAACTAGCATCAACTACAAGATGTAATCAACATTACTAGCAACCCACAGGTACCAATCTAAGGTTTTGAGACAAAGATTGAATACAAGAGATGAACTAGGGTTTGAGATGAGATGGTGCTGGTGAATATGTTGATGAAGATTGGTCCTCCCACGATGAGAGGATCGTTGGTGATGTCGATGGCTTCGATTTCCCCCTCCCGGAGGGAAGTATCCCCGGCGGAATCGCTCCGCCGGAGAGCAAAATAGCTCCTGCCCAGGTTCCGCCTCGAGACGGCGGCACTTCATCCCAAAAGCCTTCTCTCTATTTTTTCTAGGGCAAATGGCTTCATATAGCAGAGGGAGGGGGCCAGACGCCAGCTGTGGGCCCCACAAGGCACTAGGGCGCACCTAGGGGGGGCCCGCGCCCTGCTGCCTTGTGGGCAGCTGGTGGGTCCCCTCTGGTATTTCTTCTCTCCAGTATTTTTTATATATTCAATAAAAAATCTTTGTGAAATTTCAGGTCAATTGGAGCTCTGTAGATTAGGTATCTCTGATGTGGCTATTTCAGGTCCAGAATTCCAGCTACCGGCATTCTCCCTCTTCATGTAAATCTTGCAAATTAAGAGAGAAAAGGCATAAGAATTGTATCATAAGGTGAAATAATGATCAAAAACATAATAAATAACAGTAGGAAATCATGATGCAAATTGGACGTATCAACTCCCCCAAGCTTAGACCTCGCTTGCCCTCAAGCGAAAAGTCAAAATCGATAATCATGACCACATGTTTAGAGAGAGAGAGACGTTGATAAAAATAAAATACGGACATGGAGCATCATGATCTTTATTGTAATAGTAATATATCATCATAGAACTTCTCATGAAAAAGTAACAATTCATCCACAAGTTAAAGTATGAACCATAAACCAAATTGAAAACTAACAAACTATGATCTCAGTCACTGAAGCAATTGCAATTCATCATATTATCAGGAAGAGTCTATGTAAGAGCTTTGTTTAGCAAGTTCACTTACTCAACTATCATTTAGTCTTCTATGATTGTTGATACTCACGTCATACTTGTGGAGCAAAAGTGTAACACCCCATGTAGTTAAGCTACAGTGATCACCTTTTGGTAATGCCAAGTCACCATGTTTAACAGTGCTTGATCATCATTTGCATCATATCTCATTTCAAATTCCAATTCAAATTGAATTTCAAATATAAAGTGAAAATAAAAGTTGTTCCAATTTGGAAACAAAAATGTTCATTAAATAGCAAATAATCCATAACTAATTATGTTAAGAAAAACAACATCACCTAAATTCACTAAGTGACTCTAACATCATCAAAACAGTACCAAACAGCAATATTTAATACCATTTTGTTTAATAAAATTTCAGATGAAATCATATTGTCTCCAAACCAATTTCTGGTAGTAGTTAATATTGCATTGTAATTATTGAGCCAAGCCACATGTTTTACAAAACTCAAGTGGTGGCCAAACATTTTACAAAACAGAAATAAAAGCAGAAATCAGAAAAGAAAAAGAGAAAATGCCGATTGTTACTGTGCGGCTGGGCCTAAGTTCAAACAGTGCGGCCCATCCCACCTCTCCCGCTCGTCCCCTACCTCTCTCCCTCTCTCCTATGCGTGTCAGCGCGCGCGCCCACCCGAGCCGGCGATGGCCAGCTGTTGGCCATCCCCGCCGCCCTAGCCGCCGCGAGGTGGATAAGGGCATCTCCCGCGACCCCTGGCGAACCCTAGCGCCCACTTCCCCCCTCTCCCTCTCGCTCGTCCTCTCTCTCTCGCGCCCGAAAGTTCCTCCGCCATCGCCGTCGATCCCGCGCTCTCCGTCGTCCCCGCGCTACGCCGCCATGTCCTAGCTGCCCGCCGTCGTCGACTGCGTCGCCTACGCCGAAGAATGGGAGCCGAGGAGCTCGGCATCGAGCAGATCGAGCTCGTCGTCTTCCTCGGCCACGGCTTCTTCTCCGGGGAACCCCGGCACCTCGGCAGCTACAGAACCCCCCGCAGGCCTTTCGTGAGCCGCTAGGTGAGCCTCGCCGCGAATCCCCTCTGTCTCCTCTCCGTTTTGCCGCGTCTAGCGCTGTCGCCGTCAATGGCCGAACTGAGCTCCGTCGCGCTGCTCGTCGTCGTCATGCTCGCCCGAGCACCTGGACGTGCTCAGCTCCTCCCCGCGAACCCAACGCACGCACGCGCGTGCCTCCTCGTGCCTCGCAGCGCCGATCCCGTCCATGCCCGAACTCCGGCGCCGCCGTGGTCGATGCAGCCGTCAACTCCGGCCGTTTTAGCTCGCGCTAGTGCCGTAGATTGACGCGGCCCGTCCTCCCCATTCGAATGCCGCAAACCGCCGTCGATTTGGTCGCCGGACAGCGATTTCCGGCCACCCCCGACGCGTGCCGCCGCAGAAAACGCTCGCCGGCGCGATTCCGGCGAGTCGCCGGTCGTCGCCAACGTGGCACTGGCCAGGCCCCACCTTGTGTCACTGACTACTGGGCCCCGCTGGCCCCGTTGACTGGGTTGACCAGTCAACGGTGCTGACTGGGCAGCCTAGTGTCGCTGACATGTGGGCCCGCACTGTTTGAAATGTTTTTAAATAAATAAAAAGTTAATTAAGCCGTTAATTAAATATGTTAGTTAATTAGTTAACTTAATCAGTCACTGACTACTGGGTCCCACCTGTTAGTTAAATTAATTAGCTAAATTAACCTCTGTTTAATTAAGTGAGTCACTGACCAGTGGGACCCACTGGTCAGGTTTGACTGGTCAGCTGGTCTGTTGACTGCTGACGCCATGCTGACGTCATGCTGACATCACTGGCTACTGTTTTGGATAATTCGAATTAAATAATTTCAGAAATTCCAGAAAATGATTAAAACTTTGAAAAATCATATAAAATAAACCATAACTCGGATGAAAATAATTTATATATGAAAAATGATCAGAAAAATATGAAGAATCCGAATATGCCACCCACATACTTGCCACACCCCTCTAACATACTGAACATGGAACTTTTTGCCCGATTTCGATAAATGAATAGTGTATGACCTTAATAAAATAAATCCAAATAAATTCCTAAATTATCTAAAGCGGTTAGATAGGCATTATATCACCTCTGCATATCATTTAGGCATGTCATGCATCGCTGTTGCATTGTTGACGTGAATTTATTGTTTCTTCCCCCTCCTTCTCTTCCGATAGACGCCGAGACCGCCGCCAACGCAGCTGAGTACGACTACGCTCCAGACGAGCAGCCTTCCGACGACCAGCCCCTCTCAGCAGAGCTTCCAGGCAAGCAAACCCCCTTGATCATCCAGATATCGCCTATTCTTCCCCTCTTATTCTTGCATTAGAATTGCCCCTGCTACTGTTCCAATAGTTCCTATTCTGATGCATAGCCTGGTTTTGTAACTTGTTGTTGATACCTTACCTGTTACCCTATATGCTTAGTATAGGCTGGTTAGTGATACATCAATGGCCCCACACCTTGTCCTTGTTGCCACGCTTGTTCACCAGAGACTCGATCAGTATGATCGACGGTTAGAGACCAACACATCACCGCACGTTCCCCCTAAGTTGTTCGACTCTGCAGAGCTACCACCGAGTGCCGAGGGTGATACTTCTTATCTCACTTCCGATGATGCCTCTGTAGAATAGCTATCCGGTTGAGTGTTACCGAGGGTGATTCCTCTTTCATCACCTCCGATAAAGCTTCCGTCGTGCAACTCCTCTTGTGTGAATCCATCGAGGGTGATTCCTCCGGGTTCACCTTGACTGATACTTCAAGTGGGAATCCATCGAGGGTGATTCCTCGGATTCCTTCTCGATACTTTGGACACACGGGTATTTTGACTTTACTACTGTCATTTGATAAGTCGGGTCGGCCCCGAGGGGTACCCGCGAGTGATACTGTGGCGGAACGACAGGACAGGCGGAGACCACCTTGTTCGTGATCCGTGTGTTACCAAGTCGGAGCGACAGGGATCCTGTTCGTCTCTGCGAGCTACTAAATACGCCTAACGGATTTGGGTATTTGATCTGAGTGGGTCGTTGGCCCTATACGCACTACCACCACGTGGGATAATGGTTATGGGACCCTCTACGTCGTATGTATCAGCCGAAAGCTCTTCAGACGTCACAGCTCAGAGATGCGGGCTGATTGCTGGGGTGGGCTGGTTACGTCACTTGTGTATACAGTGTCGCGCCTGGGCCCTGGCCAGTCTCGCAACGTGCAGGAGTGCAAAGGGCGATGGGCCCAAGACCCCTTCGCACTTAGGATTTAGACCGACGTGTTGACCTCTCTGCTGAGCCTAGGTAGGACCGCGTCGTGTTGATTACCCGAGGCCGGGCATTACCCAGCAAGTGTGTCCGGCCAGAGGCGATCGAGCGTGTTGGGTAACAGTAGTGCACCCCTGCAGGGAAGTGATCTATTCGAATAGCCGTGTCCACTATAACTACAAACTGATGCTGCTTCAATATTAAACTGTTAATACTGCTCTCGGGATCGCTTTCTCGCAGGGAGTCGAGAAAGGATCTCAGGGCGTTACTATTATACAACCACTATTATATGTTACTGTGTTCTACTCTCTTCTGATGCTGCAAGATTGCTTCAAGATGCTAGTCTTCGATAGGCTAGGCCTCTCCCCCTCTATTCTGGCATTCTGCAGTTCAGTCCAAAGATATAGCCCCATTCCTTTGATATCGATGCATATTTAGCATAGTTCTGATGTCAGTCTTGCGAGTACTTTGGATGAGTACTCACGGTTGCTTTGCTTCCCTTTTCCCCCATACCCGATACTTGCGACCAGATGACGGAGCCCCGGAGCCAGACGATACCGTAGGAGCTTACTACCAGGAGAGCCCCGGAGGCACGTACTACTGGGTTGAGCCAGCCGACCAGGAGTAGTTCGGAGGCCCTAGGCAAGAGGCCTTCGCCTTTTCGATCAGTGTCGTTGTTTGTGCTAGCCTTCTTAAGGCAAACTTGACTAACCATGTCTGTACCCAGATATTATTTGTGTGTATGACTTATGTATTCGGGTCCTCGTGACCCCTGGTTTGTAATATGAAGATTTATGTTTAAATTTGAGTTTAGAGTTGTGTTGTGATATCTTCCCGTGAGTCTCTAATCTCAATCGTGTGTGTTTGCGTGTATGATTAGTGCACGGTCGAGCAGGGGCGTCACAAAAAGTTTCAGTCGAACACATAGAAAGATAGGGGCTTATAATTTCGCCTCCCAACGTATTTACCTCAAGGGTAATGTCAACAATAATAACTCATGATCACCTACATTCAACTGGATATATATGCATGGATCAATCCCCACCACATGATGTTTGCCAAAAGAGAAAATAAAAATGGAATAGAGAAGAATACTATTGACTCTTGCATGAAAGTAAATACATAAAGTAAAAGATAGGTCCTTCGCAGAGGGGAGCAGAGGTTGTCATGTGCTTTTGTTTTTGGATGTGCAAGCTCTTAATGTAAAGGAACATCACTTTATATTGCCCCTTGTGAAAGCGACCTTTATTATGCAGTCTGTCGCTTTTATTGCTCCACCATCACAAGATCGTACAAAGCTTATTTTCCCTTACAATAAAAGTTCATACATATTTAGGAGCAATTTTTATTGCTTTTGCATCGATGACAACTTACTTGAAGGATCTTATTCAATCCATAGGTAGATATGGTGGACTCTCATGGCATGAAACTAGGTTTAAGGTTTTGGATGCACAAGTAGTATCTCTACTTGGTGCGGATTTTTGGCTAGCAAAGATAGGGGCAAACACCACATGTTAGAGGATCCAAAACAATATAACTTCTATGTGAATATAAGCAAACACAACCCATTACGTTGTCTTCCTTGTCCAACGTCAACTAATTGACATAGAATATTTGATGGGGGCTCACAATCATAAAAGATGTCCAAGATAGTATATTTATATGTGAGACCTCTCTTCCTTTATTACTTTTTCATGAATTGCTACAATGACCAATGCTATGTTTGTCAACTTCCAACAAGTTTTATAAATTATACTTCTTTTATGTGAAGTCGTAACTCCCCATGGGATTAGCATATGATTTTATTCTTTCTTTATTTCTAAGATTGGATCATCAAAAGCAAAACACTCAACTCAAACTACTCTTTATTATATAACTTTCACACACGATTACATAGATAGATAGATCACAAAGCAAGCACTCGAAACTAAATCATACTAAAACTTTATTCCTCTAAATCACGGAATAACTAAGGATCGAACTAAGATAGGTAATGATGATGAGAAAGTGATGGTGATACGATACCGGGGCGCCTCCCCCAAGCTTGGCACAAGCCAAGGGGAGTGCCCATACCCATGTACTCAAGTCTCCTTCTTCGGTGATGGTGGTGATGGTGAGGTGGGCTTGTCCTCCGTCTTCCAAGGCATAGGTTCTCCATCATAAAAGGACGAGCGTGTTTCCGGAGTCCTGAAATTTGCATCTAAACTCATACCTTTGAACTTGGCCTCATACTCAAAATTTTGGTTTTGTAGATCATAGATTTGGGCCTGAAAATAGTCAATCCGATCATTGAGCTTGAAGATGATGTCCCCAATATTCTTGCCGTCCACCTTGTGCTCACGGATGAATTCCGTGATCATGGAGTGGTTAGCACAAAGTTCGCGCTCCACCCACTACAGGAATCAGCTAATTTGCAGTCTGCCATAGCAGACGGCAAAGAACAAGACCACCGACGGCAAACCTCTTTGCCATCTGCCACGGACGGCAAACACTTCCGGCATTGAAAGTCACGGTAATGACTTTCTTTGCCGTCTGCCTAACGACAGCGGACGGCAAAGAACTTTGTCGTCTGCTTTCCTGGCCAAGCTGACAACAAAGATCATGGACGGCAAAGAATAGCTGTTAGCCCCGTTAGGTGGCTAACGGCAGACTTTGCCGTCTGCCGGCGGACGGCAAACTTTGCCGTCAGCCCTATGACGTCAGCAGACCCGTGGCTAACCGTCACTTCTGCTTAGTGTTTGCCATCTGCCAGCAGACGGCAAAATGACCAAATGGTCAGACCTTATGCTCCCAAGTTGCACAGGTTGCTGCCACGTGGCACCTTTGCTGTCCGCCTACCGATGGCAAAGGGCTTTGCCGTCCGCTGGCAGACGGCAAAGTGCCTGTATTGCCACTGTTTTGTTTGTTTTCTGTTATTTCCCTACATTTTCAAAACACAAATATGATATATATAGCAGTCCATCAATGCATAGGCCATGTATCCAACATCTAGCAGTCCATCAATGCAAGAGAACACATAGGGTATTAAAAGATCCAATACATACATAGTTTCACGGAGTTCATCCATATATACATACATAGTTTCACATTGTTCATCAATACAAATCAAAACAAAAACTAAACACTAGCAGTCCATCAATGCCAGCTTCCATGAAGTGAATCAAACCTGCAAAAATGGGAGTAAGAAAGTTAGAAGAAGAAGAAAGAAGAGAAAAAGAAAGAATAAGAATATATTTTCTTCTTCTTCTCTCCTATTCTCATCTTTCTTCTTCTCTTCTATCTTTTTATCCTTTTCCTTCTCATTCTTCTTCTTTTATTCTTTCTTTTTCTTCTCTTTCTTCTTCTATTCTTTCTTTTTCTCCTCTTCCTTGCTTTTCTTCTTATTATTCCTTATTTGTGTCATTTTAGAGCTAACTTAGGTAATTATGCCATTTTTGAGCTAAGTAAGCTTATTATGTCAATTTGGAGGAAAATAAGGTAAGTATATGTCATTTTTGTGCTAACCTAGGTAATTATGCCATTTTTGAGCTAACTTAGGTAAGTATAGGTCATTTTAGAGCTAACTTAGGTAATTATGTCATTTTGGAGGAAAATAAGCTAAGTATATGACATTTATGAGCTAACCAAGGTTATTATGCCATTTTTGAAATGAATAAGCTAATTATGTCATTAGGTGGCTAGAAGAAGAAGAAGAAGAAGACTAGAAGAAGAAGAAGAAGAAGAAGAAGAAGAAGAAGAAGAAGAAGAAGAATAATAAGAAGAAGAAGAAGAAAGAAAGAAGAAGAATAAGAATAAGAAAAAGGAGTAGAAGATGGAGAAAAAGAAAGAAGAGAAAAAGGAAGAATAAGAATATATTTTCTTCTTCTTCTTCTCTCCTTTTCTCACCTTTCTTCTTCTCTTCTATCTTTTTATCCGTTTCCTTCTCATTCTTCTTCTTTTATTCTTTCTTTTCCTTCTCTTTCTTCTTCTATTCTTTCTTTTTCTCCTCTTCCTTGTTTTTCTTCTTCTTATTCCTTATTTGTGTCATGTTAGAGCTAACTTAGGTAATTATCCCATTTTTGAGCTAACTAAGCTTATTATGTCAATTTGGAGGAAAATAAGGTAAGTATAGGTCATTTTTGTGCTAACCTAGGTAATTATGCCATTTTTGAGCTAACTTAGGTAAGTATAGGTCATTTTAGAGCTAACTTAGGTAATTATGTCATTTTGGAGGAAAATAAGCTAAGTATATTACATTTATGAGCTAAAAGGTTATTATGCCATTTTAGAGGAAAATAAGCTAAGTATATGAAATGAATAAGCTAATTATGTCATAAATGAACTAAATAAGCTAATTATGTCATTTTGGAGGATAATTAGCTAAGTATGTCTTTTTGGGGGGAAATAAGCTAAGTATGTGGCATAATAGGGCTAACAAGCATGTACGAAGCTAAGTATGCATTTGTTAAGCAAAACACTAGAGAAAACTTATCGTCGTAGCACCGGGGTTCCTCGAGCCGGTATCACCTGGAGAAGGGTTGTGCGATGCGGCTCCAGAGTTATGCTGCACCAAAGATCATTTGCAAAGTCTCGTTAGCATGATGACACTCAAATGTTAAGACTAGTAAATAATGACCATTTAAATGAAACTCACCGTTCCCGCTCTAGTAATGACCGGCATCGGCGGAGGGGCCTTACCGGTCTTCTCGCACATAGACTGCACATTTGGTTTTGACGAGTCAGTCATATTAGTTAGTAATGAAACGAACATTACGTGCATGATTTGGCTAATATGCAGAAGAAACTTACCACGAGGAGCTCGTACATGGCCCGGTGAGCCGCGTCATTCCGTGCCCTCTCCTCCTCCAACAACCTAGCCGTCTTCTCCTCCAAAAGCAGTTCCTTCTCCGCCGCCACCCGGTCCCTCTCCTCCAGAAGCGCCTGGGTTGTCGCTCTCTCTTTCTGAAGAGCAGCCTGCAACACCACTCCTTGTTAGCATTGTAATCATCGATGGCCACACACACAATGTAATGGAGGAAAGATATCTGAGTCCGTACAACTAACCTCGATGGCGAGATCGACTGGCCATGGACGAGTCCTTATCTCAGGACAGGAGCTCGTTTGGCGCGCCTTGATCTCCGGGAGAGTGAGAGGACAACGTATCAGTCCATCTCCAATGGCTAATGAGCCATGGGGCCTCCCGCCACCAGATATCATCACCAGCTCTGGATCAATAGGATTCTGGCTCGGGTTAAAGTCCTCCCCTTTCCTCGCCTTCCCCTCCTGGTTGTACCTCATGAGCTTGTGGTGGGAGGAGATGTTGGTGAAATTCTCTGGATGATCGAGGTCAGACTCAGAGAATGCCTTGGTCTTCTTGTACGAGGCAGTATGGGCCATGGCATAGAGGTCGTACACCTCAGGCACCTCCGTGTTATTGTGTCGCGCCTAAAAGAGAGGAACAAAGTATTAGTAAAGGGCTCAAGCTAGCATGAAGAATGAATTGCATGAATCATGAAGCAAACCACATACCCAGTTCCGCCCAAACTGATATAAGTTAGCGCTGCCTTGATGGTGTGGCACACCAACCATTTGGGCACGCCGGTCCTTGGCATTGTCGTGGACGGCTCGCCAGCGGCCTGTGCACCACTCATCCACCAACGCCTCCCAACAATCCATCTTATCCGCACACCATCTCGGGGGCACCTAAGTTAGTAAAGAGAAATTAGAGCGCTACGCCTACGAATCAAATCAAGGAAACTAAGTACAATGCCTTAAGAATAGGTAATTACCTTCATGTACTGATCCTTCTTCAGAAACTTAGCCCGGCACGACGCCTTGTCCTTCTTAATACCACGCTTGGCGTAGTAGTCTCGAACAGCCTGCGGCCGAGCCTCGTGCCGTAAGTTTTGTAGTAGGCGCTTGCACTCGCTATCGATAACCTTTGCTGCGTCCTCCTCATATCCCTCCTCACACCTGTAGAAGGTCTGCAATCAAACGAGACAACACTGATTAGTACAATAACTAGCTATTGTTAATTTTTAATTGTGTAAAGGAGAAATTACCCAAAAGCTTCTGATCACCATCTCGGCCCTCGTGTGGCACAAGACACCGTCGATCATCTCCTCCGGCGGGGCCGGGGCAGCCAAGTAGTGCTCCCAGCTCAATCCTAGCTCTGGAAGCTGACCCTCACCGGGCAACGTGACAAACCCCGGGAAATTTTACCGGCAAAGCACACCAAGGACGGTGTTGGGCCTGCGGACGTCACTGGCATGTACCCAACCCCTGCAGTATGACAAGGCCAACGCATTAGAGATTTGAAGAAACGTGAAGGCAAAATGTACAAAAATAGTAAATGCACTTACTTCTCCCCATCAGGCCCAATCACCGGCCTCTGCTCGCGGGTCGCCGGCAGGGGCGGGAGCCGTGTACCACCACGCTGGTACACGGTGGCCCCCTCAACCACCTCGCCCTCACTATCAGTACACTCATCCCCGCCACCATCAGCATGGCCACTCGGCCCCTCAAGCGGATCCGGCAGGTACCCCATCCGGACGTCACCTGGGACATAGCCTGGTCCGAAGTCTCGTGGGCCGAAGGCTCGTCGACCCTAGGATCGTGGTCCGGAGTCCCCGTAGCCTCCACCTCAGACGGGTCCACCCTAGCAGTCAGGTGCTCGGGTGAATCAGCTGGGGGTGGCGGCGAGGAAGGCATAGCAGCCTGCCTACCTCTCCCGCGGCCACGTCCTGATCTACCTCCTCTCTTCTTCCCTCCCCGACCTCCTCTCCCAGTGGGCAACGACGCCGACGAAGAAGCGCCCGCCGGTGTCCCCAAACTGTCTAACAACGCTCTCCGGAGAGGTACGGGTGGAATGGAAGTACCCCTCTCGCGGGCCGCCGACGAAGTACCCGCGGAGCGCTCTGGACCCGCGCCCACCATCTTTCAACACCTGCCATGACAAAGAGTAAACGAAATTAGTACAACATAAAAAAATTGAATACATGACATGAATAATAATATGTATATAATTTAAGTTGGGATGCATACAAACTAATAGTCTGGATCGTCTATATATGCTTCGGGATCAATAGATGCATCATCATCATCACTATCACGCGTGTCGTCATGAATGACGTGCTCATCGGGTTCAGCGGCATCAACATGTGGAAGGCCTTTCTGTAATCGGTCAAGCATTGACAGGTCATCCGTAGCAGTAACCTCTTCTTGTTTCGGCTCTTCTTGTTCCGGCTGAGGGGTGAAGTCGGATTCACTGTCGCTGTCTACTTCCATGTTCTAGGGTGAAGTAGAGCGGTTCTATAAACGTTTTTTGGAAAGACGTGTTTCTTGGAAGAATTCTCCTTCATATGTGTTTGGGTTAATGCGAGGTTCATAATCCTCTTCATTGGGGGGAGGTGGTCTAACACGTAGCGGCACTTCATAAACGACATCCCAACCATTCAGATTTGCATTAGTTTGGCAGGCCCACGGTAGATAGAAAACTTGGGTCGCTTGTTGAGCCGTAATATAGACATCGGGAACATCTAAATGGGTGCTTTGTTTGATTTCGACTAGCCCTATATGTTCATGAGTCCTTCTAGTCTCCTTCGGCTGGAACCAATAACATTTGAAGACTACGACGTTCGGTGGGTTTTCACCATAGAATAGAAGTTCATAAATTGCTTCAACTCTTCCATAATACTCGGTACCTCCTTCGCCGATAGCAGAGACACCACAATTTGTAGATTTTCGGTCGGCCATAGATAGCTCTTTGCCAAAGGTACGAAAGCGATACCCGTTGATGTCGTATTTCTCAAATGAACGGACCTTATAGTCAAAACCATTAGCGGCTTGTCTCAATTTGGCGTCCATAGACTCTGAATTAGCCTACAAAAGTTTAATACGAAAGGATTGTTGCATTAGCCGCAAATTAGACCAAGAAATGAAATGGTCTATTAATGGTAATTACCGTTTGTTTGAACCAAGAGATGAAACCGGGATAGCCGCCTCCATGCTTTGCCAGAAGCTCATACTCTTCGATGGAATCCTTTTGGATCACCGCTCCATCCGAGAATTTGGCGACGTATCGACTGTATCAAATATCCGGGAATAAGAGTAGTTCAAAGGAATTAGAAGTTGCAAAACAATGTACCGAGAACTTACTCGATGTACGGCCGCACTTCTGTTAGGTTGTTGAAGATATACAACGAAATGGTCCGCCATTCTTCGACATCCAACCCTACTGGTTTTGAAGCACCGGCTGGTGCGAGCTTCCCTTTGAATAGGCTGAGGTTGGATCCACCTTTTTTAGGGTCGCCAGCATTGTACCGAGATTTCGGATTATGCAAATGACGATTTTTGGCTTCGTAGTGTGCTGTCATGAAGTTTGCCGCCTCCTCAGTAATGAATGCCTCGGCCATCGATGCTTCAATTCTACGTTTATTTTTACATTTTGCTCGAAGCGTCTTCTGCATCCTCTCAGTTGCATAGCACCAACGATTTTGCACGCCCCCCCCCCAATCTTGCCTCGGTCGGGAGATGTAAAATCAAATGCTGCATTGGATTAAAGAAGCCCGGTGGAAAGATCTTCTCTAACTTGCAGAGCAACTCCGGCGCCAACTTTTCCATGTCATCTATCACGGCAGGCGATAGTTCTTACGCACAAAGAACACGGAAGAAATAGCTCAGCTCTGCCAGTACTAGCCATTCATCCTCAGGGATAAAGCCACGCAACATCACCGGCATTACCCGCTCAAGCCATATGTGCCAATCATGACTCTTGAGACCAAATATTTTCAATTTTTCAAGACTCGCTCCCCTCTTTAGATTCGCGGCATACCCATCGGGGAACATCAACTGCATTTTCACCCACAAGATACTTTCCCTCATAGCTGGCCTTCCAAGATTGAACCAGGCCTTTGGCTTCGTCCAGTTCTGCTTTCCTTTCGGTTGTCACATGTTTTGTAACGGTCTATCACATAGAGTCTGCAGATCGACTCTAGCCTTAGTATTATCCTTTGACTTCCCATCTATGCCAAACAATGTACCAAAAAGGGCCTCGCCGATATTCTTTTCAGTGTGCATCACGTCGATGTTGTATGGAAGAAGGAGGTCTTTGAAGTAAGGCAGATCCCACAAGCATGTCTTGTGAGTCCAGGCGTGTTCCGAATTATACCCCTTGAAATACCCTGGACGCTCTGGATCAGGCTCGAGAGCGTTTAACTGATCCAGGATCTGTTGGCCAGTCAACGCAGGTGGTGCAGAGTTTTTGACAACTCTACCTTTGGTGAAGTTCTTCTTGTCTTTTCTGAACTTATGGCGAGGATCCAAGAACTGTCTATGCAAGTCGAAGCAAGAATACTTGCGACCCGCCTACAGCCAATGAAACTGAAGAGCTGCCTTGCATGTGGGGCACGGGAACCTTCCATGCGTACACCAGCCAACGAATAGCGCATACGCCGGCAAGTCATGCATTGAGTACATGTACTAGACACGCATTATGAAGTTTCGTTTGCTAGCAGCGTCGTATGTCTTGAACCCATTATCCCAAGCTTCTTGCAATTCATCCTTAAGCGGCTGCATGTACACATTCATATTCTTCCCCGGATAGTTGGGCCCTGGAATTATCAACGTCAGGAGAATGTTCTTTCTTTGCATAATCTGTCCGGGGGGGGGGGGGAGATTGAGTGGAATGACAAATACAGGCCAACAACTGTATTGGGTTGCCGTCATACCAAACGGATTGAACCCATCCATGTCGATGCAGACTCGAGAATGCCTTGGATCTGCCGCTTTTTGCTCATGTAATGCATCGAAGTGCTTCCACGCAGAACCATCCGATGTGTGTACCATTATCTGATTCCCATTTGCATCTAGTTCGGTTCTTTTGCCCATTTTGTGCCATGTCATCTGTCTGGCCGTCACCATGAAAAGACGTTGAAGTCTTGGTACGATTGGCAGATACCGAAGAACATTAACGGGGATTTTGGTCTGCCTCTTCTCACCCATACCGTTGTCTACCACAACATACCTGGAAGAGTTGCAAATGGGACAATAGTTCAAGTCCGCATACTCAAGCCTAAATAAGGCACATCCTTTCTCACAGGCATCTATCTTCTCATAGGGCATCTTAAGTGCACGGAGGATTTTGTCCGACTGGTACAGGTTTGCAGGCATTACATGGCCTTTGGGTAGAAAGCGTCCAAATAGTGTCATCATCGCGTCGTAGCATTCTCTGCCCAAGTTGAATTGAGCCTTCAGAGCCATTACTTGTGCAATGGCATCCAGCTGACAAAGCTCAGTGTGCTCGTGGAGAGGACGTTTTGAAGACTCCAACATTTCATTGAAGTCCTTTGCAGATTCCTCCATCTCATCGTCCGAATCCCGAGCATCATCAAAGTCTTGCACCATGTCTTCGATCCCGGTACCATGCTCGTCGGTGTGACGACGAACCACCTCAGCTCTGGTACGTTGGGCAGACTCTCCATGAAATGTCCACACCGTATAATCGGGCGTAAACCCCACTTCTGCAGGTGTTTACCCATTTCATCCTCTTTCCTCTGAGAAAAGTTATCGCACCTAACACAGGGGCACCAGGTTTTTCTCTGGCCATTTGCAAATGCGGCTTTCACAAACCCCTTGGTTTTTGTTAACCATTCATTGGTCATGTCTTCCTAACTAGTGTGACCGGTGTACATCCACGCACGATCACTCATCTTGCCTACCTACTAAACACCCAAGAAATATATATATAATTCATCATATATATTCATCAGTTAATCAAGTTTGTCAATTTTATTACGTCCATGCAACCTACACGCTAATAGGTAAAGATAGGTCCTAATCCCACCCGAGTATGTATAGATTGGGTCTGGGTTAATGTTTTTTTGGAAAGACGTGTTTCTTGGAAGAATTCTCCTTCATATGTGTCTGGGTTAATGTGAGGTTCATAATCCTCTTCATTGGGGGGAGGTGGTCTAACATGTGGCGGCACTTCATAAATGACATCCCAACCATTGAGATTTGGGTCACTTTGACAGGCCCACGGTAGATAGAAAACTTGGGTTGCCTGTTGAGCCGTAATATAGACATCGGGAACATCCAAATGGGTGCTTTGTTTGATTTCGACTAGCCCTATATGTTCATGAGTCCTTCTAGTCTCCTTCGGCTGGAACCAAAAACATTTGAAGACTACGACGTTCGGTGGGTTTGCACGATAGAATAGAAGTTCATAAATTGCTTCAACTCTTCCATAATACTCGGTATCTCCTTCGCCGATAGCATAGACACAACAATTTGTAGACTTTCGGTCGGCCATAGATAGGTCTTTGCCATAGGTACGAAAGCGATACCCGTTGATGTCGTATTTGTCAAATGAACGGACCTTATAGTCAAAACCATCAGCGACTTGTCTCAATTCGGCGTCCATAGACTCTGATTTATCCTACAAGTTTAATACGAAAGGATTGTTGCATTAGCCGCAATTTAGACGAAGAAATGAAATGGTCTAATGGAAATTACCATTTGCTTGAACCAAGAGATGAAACCGGGATAGCCGCCTCCATGCTTTGCCAGAAGCTCATACTCTTCGACGGAATCCTTTTGGATCACCGCTCCATACAAGAATTTGGCGACGTATCGACTGTATCAAATATCTGGGAATAAGAGCAGTTCAAAGGAATTAGAAGTTGTGAAACAATGTACCGAGAACTTACTCGATGTACGGCCGCACTTCTGTTAGGTTGTTGAAGATATACAACGAAATGGTCCGCCATTCTTCGACATCCAACGATAAGGAATTAGAAGCACCGGCTGGTGCGAGCTTCCCTTTGAATAGGATGAGGTTGGATCCACCCTTTTTAGGGTCGCCAGCATTGTACTGAGGCTTCGGATTATGCAAATGACGATTTTTGGCTTCGTAGTGTGTTGTCACGAAGTTTGCCGCCTCCTCAGTAATGAATGCCTCGGCCATCGATGCTTCAATTCTACGTTTATTTTTACATTTTGCTCGAAGCGTCTTCTGCATCCTCTCAGTTGCGTAGCACCAACGATTCTGCACGGGCCCCCCAATCGTGCCTCGGTCGGGAGATGCAAAATCAAATGCTGCATTGGATTAAAGAAGCCCGGTGGGAAGATCTTCTCTAACTTGTAGATCAACTCCGGCGCCAACTCTTCCATTTCATCTAGCAAGCCAGGCGATAGTTCTTTCACACAAAGAACACGGAAGAAATAGCTCAGCTCTGCCAGTACTAGCCATTCATCCTCAGGGATAAAGCCACGCAACATCACCGGCATTACCCGCTCAAGCCATATGTGCCAATCATGACACTTGAGACCAAATATTTTCAATTTTTCAAGACTCGCTCCCCTCTTTAGATTCGCTGCATACCCATCGGGGAACATCAACTCCTTTTTCACCCACAGGATAATTTCCCTCATATCTGGCCTTCCAAGATTGAACCATGCCTTTGGCTTCGTCCAGTTCTGCTTTCCTTTCGGTTGTCACATGTTTTGTAACGATCTATCACATAGAGCCTCCTGATCGACTCTAGCCTTAGGATTATCCTTTGACTTCCCCTCTATGACGAACAATGTACCAAAGAGGGCCTCGGCGACATTCTTTTCAGTGTGCATCACATCGATGTTGTGTGGGCAAAGGAGGTCTGTGAAGTAAGGCAGATCCCACAAGCATGTCTTGTGAGTCCAGGCGTGTTCCGAATTATACCCCTTGAAATACCCTAGACGCTCTGGATCCGGCTCGAGAGCGTTTAACTGATCCAGGGTCTGTTGGCCTGTCAATGCAGGTGGTGCAGAGTTTTTGACAACTCTTCCTTTGATGAATTTCTTCTTGTCTTTTCTGAACTTATGGCGAGGATCCAGGAACTGTCTATGCAAGTCGAAGCAAGAATACTTGCGACCCGCATCCAGCCAACGAAACTCAAGAGCTGCCTTGCATGTGGGGCACGGGAACCTTCCATGCACACACCAGCCAACGAATAGCGCATACGCCGGCAAGTCATGCATCGAGTACATGTACCACACATGCATTAGGAAGTTTTTTTTTGTAGCGACGTCGTATGTCTTGATCCCATTATCCCAAGCTTCTTGCAATTCATCCTTAAGCGGCTGCATGTACACATTCATACTCTTCCCCAGATAGTTGGGCCCCGGAATTATCAACGTCAGGAAAATGTTCTTTCTTTGCATAATCTGTCCGGGGGGGAGATTGAGTGGAATGACAAATACAGGCCAACAACTGTATTGGGCTGCCATCATACCAAACACATTGAACCCATCCGTGCTGATGGCGACTCGAGGATGCCTTGGATCTGCCGCTTTATCATGATGTATTGCCTCGAAGTGCTTCCACGCAAAAGCGTCCGATGTGTGTACCAACATCTGATTCCCATCTGCATCTAGTTCGGTTCTTTTGCCCAATTTGTGCCATGTCATCTGTCTGGCCGTCTCTTCGACCATGAAAAGACGTTGAAGTCTTGGTATGATTGGCATATACCGAAGAACATTAACTGGGATTTTTGTCTGACTCTTCTCACCCATACCGTTGTCTACCGCAACATACCTAGAAGACTTGCAAATGGGACAATAGTTCAAGTCTGCATACTCAAGCCTAAATAAGGCACATCCATTCTCACAGGCATCTATCTTCTCATAGGGCATCTTAAGTACACGAAGGATTTTGTCCGACTGGTACAGGTTTGCAGGCATTACATGGCCTTTGGGTAGAAAGCGTCCAAATAGTGTCATCATCGCGTCGTAGCATTCTCTGCCCAAGTTGAATTGAGCCTTCAGAGCCATTACTTGTGCAATGGCATCCAGCTGACAAAGCTCAGTGTGCTCGTGGAGAGGACGTTTTGAAGACTCCAACATTTCATTGAAGGCCTTTGCAGATTCCTCCATCTCATCGTCCGAATCCCGAGCATCATCAAAGTCTTGCACCATGTCTTCGATCCCGGTACCATGCTCGTCGGTGTGACGACGAACCACCTCAGCTCTGGTACGTTGGGCAGACTCTCCATGAAATGTCCACACCGTATAATCGGGCGTAAACCCCACTTCTGCAGGTGTTTACCCATTTCATCCTCTTTCCTCTGAGAAAAGTTATCGCACCTAACACAGGGGCACCCGGTTTTTCTCTGGCCATTTGCAAATGCGGCTTTCACAAACCCCTTGGTTTTTGTTAACCATTCATTGGTCATGTCTTCCTAACTAGTGTGACCGGTGTACATCCACGCACGATCACTCATCTTGCCTACCTACTAAACACCCAAGAAATATATATATAATTCATCATATATATTCATCAGTTAATCAAGTTTGTCAATTTTATTACGTCCATGCAACCTACACGCTAATAGGTAAAGATAGGTCCTAATCCCACCCGAGTATGTATAGATTGGGTTCGTTTTCCCATGCTCTGCTCCAGATCCGACGCAAAATTTCGGCAGCACCTCCCCGTTGTTCTCCTGATACACATCTCGGCAATAAACAGAGAGGATGTGTACCCGGAGAACAACAGGGAGGCACTGATGAAATCCTGCATCGGATCCGGAGCAGAGCATGGGAAAATGAACCCAATCTACACATACTCGGGCTGTCCATGGATAACGTTGGACAATTCGAAAGAGTCACGGTTATAAATATGCAAATGCATGCATATTTATAATTGTAACCCTTTCGAACGGGAGACGCATACTGGTTACGCGACTGTAGTTACCTAGCTAGTGTCATCGGCACGAAGGACGGAACAGAGCAAAGGAAGGGGGAGGAGGAGGATATAGATAGCTACCTGCTGCTGTCGGCGATGAGGGGATGGAGCCGAGGAGGGTAGCCGAGGGAGGAACCAAGGGGCACCGGCGAGGATCTGCGAGGAGGGGGGATCCGGGGAGGGATAGGTTAGTGACCGGCGAGGGGAGAGATCTGGGGATCTCTACATTAACATTTTATTTTTCCTTTACATTTTCTACATCTCCTACTTCTTTCATCTAACTAACCTAACTAAATTTAACTAATAGTAGACCTAAAATTTAACTAATGCTAGACCTAACTAAATAAGCTAAGTAACCGTAATTCCTAAAATCTTACTAACTACAACTAAACTACATTTAACTAATACTAAAACAGAACACTAAAATTACTAAAACAGAGATTTTTTTTTTTGAAAAAACAGAGAGGGGGAGGGGGCTCACCGGAGTGGGGGAGGTGGAGGCCGGCGTTGGTGGAGGTGGAGGAGGCCGGCGGCGGCGGCGGTCTGCTGGAAGAGGCAGGGGGCGGCGGCGGTGGAGGAGGGCATGCCGCCGGCGATGGAGGAGGGCGATGCGCGGGGACGGGGTGGCGCCGGCGGACGGGGACGGCGACACGGGGCGGGGTGGCGGGCGAGACGGGGACGGCGGCGCGAGACGGGGACGGTGGCGCGCGCGCGGGACAGACTGAGAGAGAGAGAGGGGGGGAGGTGGAGGCGGGGGCGGCTGTTAGATACGTTAGGTTATTTTCTTTGCCGTCTGCTTTCGTGCTCTTTGCCGTCCGCTGGCAGACGGCAAAGAGTGAACAGACAGCAAAGAGTGTACTACCCAGCGCAGCGCTCCAGTGGGCCCCATGCCTGCTCTTTGCCGTCTGCTTTCGGGCTCTTTGCCGTCTGCGTTCGTGCTCTTTGCCGTCCGCTGGCAGACGACAAAGAGTGAACAGACGGCAAAGAGTGTACTACCCAGCGCAGCGCTCCAGTGGGCCCCACGCCTATTCTTTGCCGTCTGCTTTCGGGCTCTTTGCCGTCTGCCAGCTGACGGCAAAGAGTGCACTGACGGCAACCATGATCTTTGCCATCAGTCCGTTCTTTGCCGTCTGCTTTCTGGAAGCAGATGGGAAAGGTAGCCTTTGTCGTCCGCTAGCAGACGGCAAAGAGCACACTGATGGCAAATTCTCTGATTCCTGTAGTGACCATGCCCTGTTACTTGAAGATCTCCTGTTCCACCGCTTCCAGCCTGGCCTTCTCGCTCCCGGTCTTCTTAGGTCCTTGAACGTCCCGGATGTGGAGCACCCCCTCATGCATCTCAATGGCTTGAGGGTGCTTCATCACCTCCGGTAGGTATGGGTTGATGACCTTCTCATAAAACTTGTCCTTGAATGAACTTGGAGACATCATGGCGACCTGGATCTGTCAGAAAAATAGCCCGAAACAAGAACAGAGGGGAAACTTGCGATACGGTGATCAAAACATACGGGAGTATATATAAAGAATTTTTATCTTGCAAAACAAGCATACGGGAAGAAAACGGAGTCGGGAAGGCACACGTGCAGCCCACAAGGCACCACGGCGTGCCCTGGGGAGGGTCGGGCTCTTCTGCCTTATGGGCGACACATGGGTCCCCTCGGCTGTTTCTTATTTTTGTCATTTTTCTAATATTCCAAAACTGACAGAAATAATTTTTATGGAATTTTTGGAGTCGGTTTACTTACCGTATCACATACTACCCCTTTTCAGGGTTCTGGAGTGTTCCGGAAGGACTCTTTGATGTGCTCTTCCGGTGTAATTGTTTCAATAATATTAGTTTCAACATTAATGGGAGTACCTGAAATATAGTGCTTAATTCTTTGCCCATTCACCACTCTTGGATTATTGCCTTCGGAGTTGTTTATTTTGATGGCTCCGGAGCGATAAACTTCTTCGATGATATACGGTCCTTCCCATTTAGAGAGAAGTTTTCCTGCAAAGAATCTCAAACGAGAATTGTATAATAGAACATGATCACCTACTTTGAATTCCTGTTTTTAAATTCTTTTGTCATGCCACCTTTTAACTTTTTCTTTAAACAACTTAGCATTATCATAGGCTTGGGTTCTCCATTCATCTAAGGAGCTAATATCAAATAACCTCTTCTCACCGGCAAGTTTAAAATCATAATTAAGTTCTTTAATTGCCCAATAAGCTTTATGTTCTAATTCAAGAGGTAAATGACATGCTTTTCCATAAACCATTTTATACGGAGACATACCCATAGGATTTTTATATGCAGTTCTATAAGCCCATAATGCATCATCAAGTTTCTTAGACCAATTCTTTCTGGATCTATTAACGGTCTTTTGCAAAATCAATTTTATTTCCCTATTAGTTAATTCAACTTGACCACTAGACTGAGGATGGTAAGGAGATGCAATTCTATGGTTAACATCATATTTAGCAAGCAACTTACGAAAAGCACCATGAATAAAATGTGAACCACAATCAGTCATTAAATATCTAGGGACTCCAAACCTTGGGAAAATGACTTCTTTAAGCATTTTAATAGAAGTGTTGTGATCAGCACTACTAGTTGGAATAGCTTCTACCCACTTAGTAATGTAGTCAACAGCAACTAAAATATGAGTATACCCATTGGATTTAGGAAAAGGTCCCATATAATCAAAACCCCAAACATCAAATGGTTCAATAACAAGTGAATAATTCATAGGCATTTCTTGACGTCTACCAACATTACCAATTCTTTGACATTCATCACAAGAAAGGACAAACTTACATGCATCCTTGAAAAGAGTAGGCCAATAAAAACCAGATTGTAATACCTTGTGTGCAGTTCGGTCTCCCGCATGATGTCCTCCATATGCCTCGGAGTGACACTTACGTAGGATTTGTTCCTGTTCATGCTCAGGTACACAATGTCTAATAATACCATCTACTCCTTTATATAAATGCGGGTCATCCCAAAAGTAATGTCTTAAATCAAAGAAAACCTTTTTTCTTTTGTTGATATGTAAAGCTAGGTGGTATGTATTTAGCAACAATGTAATTAGCATAGTCTGCATACCAAGGAGTATTACGAGAAGCATTTATCACAGCTAATTGTTCATCAGGAAAATCATCATTAATAGGAAGTGGGTCATCAAGAACATTTTCCATTCTAGACAAATTATCTGCTACGGGATTCTCAGCTCCCTTTCTATCAACAATATGCAAATCAAATTCTTGTAGCAGAAGAACCCATCTAATAAGTCTAGGCTTAGCATCTTTCTTTTCCATAAGGTATTTAATAGCCGCATGATCAGTGTGAACGGTAACCTTGGATCAGTGTGAACAGTAACCACAATGTAAGATCTAAATTTATCACATGCAAACACAACTGCTAAAAATTCTTTCTCGGTAGTAGCATAATTTCTTTGAGCGCTGTCTAGAGTTTTACTAGCATAATGGATGACATTTAATTTCTTATCAACTCTTTGTCCTAGAACAGCACCAACAGCATAATCACTAGCATCACACATAATTTTAAAAGGTAGGTTCCAATCAGGTGGTTGAACAATAGGTGCAGAAATTAAGGCTTTCTTAAGTATTTCAAAGGCTTCTACACAATCATCATAAAAAACAAACGGAACATCTTTTTGCAAGAGATTGGTAAGAGGTCTAGAAATTTTAGAGAAGTCTTTTATAAACCTTCTATAGAACCCAGCATGACCAAGGAAACTTCTTATACCTTTGATATCTTTAGGACATGGCATTTTCTCAATAGCGTCAACCTTAGCTTTACCAACTTTAATACCTCTTTCAGAAATTTTATGCCCAAGGACTATACCTTCATTAACCATAAAGTGGCACTTCTCCCAATTCAAGACAAGATTAGTTTCTTCACATATCTGCAAAACTCGATCAAGGTTGCTTAAGCAATCATCAAAAAATGTTCCGTAAACGGAGAAATCATCCATGAAAACCTCAACAATCTTTTCACAAAAGTCAGAGAATATAGCAGTCATACATCATTGAAAGGTAGCAGGTGCATTACATAAACCAAAAGGCATACGACGATAAGCATAAGTTCCAAAAGGACAAGTAAAGGTGGTTTTCTCTTGAGCTTCAGGTGATACAGGTATTTGAGAGAAACCAGAATATCCATCTAGGAAACAAAAGTGTGTATGCTTAGACAATCTTTCTAACATTTGATCAATAAAAGGCAAGGGGTAATGATCTTTTCTAGTGGCTTTATTTAATTTCCTAAAATCAATTACCATCCTATAACCAGTTACAATTCTTTGTGGGATGAGTTCATTTTTATCATTAGGAACAACGGTAATACCTCCCTTTTTAGGAACACAATGAACAGGACTTACCCATCTACTATCAGCTATGGGATAAATTATACCTCTCCCAGAAGCTTTAATATTTCAGTTCTTACCACATCCTTCATTCTAGGATTCAGCCTTCTTTGATGATCAACAACGGGTTTAGCATCTGGCTCCATATGAATTTTATGCTGACATAAAGTGGGACTAATGCCCTTAAGATCATCAAGAGTATATCCAGTAGCGGCACGGTGCTTCCTCAGAGTTTTAAGTAATCTCTTTTCTTCATGCTCTGAAAGGTTAGCCTTAATAATAACATGATCTCTACTCCTAATGGAAGAGTCCGTTGTCGTTTCGTCTCATCACCCCCCACCCATCGAACGATACCTCCACCACCGATCGATCCCATCCCCACCGATTTTTTCTCTCCCCTGCAAAACCGGTGGGCATAAAACCAAGGAGAAAAACACCACAAAAAAACACGCTTTCCTAATCTATCCCTCACCACGCTTTCCTAATAACAAAAGAAAACCAAACAAAACGGCTCCCCTCGATCTATTTATTTGCTAGGTCGATCGCGGACCCATTCACCCACCGCCGAGGTACAAGATCGCCGCCGCCGACATCCGAGAGGAGCTACCACGGGACCTCATCGAGGAGCTGTTCGCCACCGTGGAGGTACGAGATCGCCGCCGCGGAGGCACGAGAGGAGCCGCCGCCGCCTTCACTGCGGACCTCATCGCGGAGCCGTTCGCCGCTGCCGAGGTACGAGATCGCCGCCGCCGAGGTACAGATCGCCGCCGTGGGACCTCATCACGGAGCCATAGCCGCCGCGGAGGTACGAGATCACCGCCGGGGAGGTACGAGATCGCCGCCGACGCCTTCATTGCGGACCTCATCGCAGAGCCGTTCGCCGCCGCTGAGGTATGAGATCACCGCCGATGCCTTCATTGCGGACCTCCAGGTCGCCGTAGGACTTTGTCGTCGCTGCCTGCGCTAAACCCCAGAATTGACATGTTGTTTCTGTAGTGAGCCCTTTAAATATCAAGTGGGGTGTGTGTGTTGCGTCTCATGTGCACGAGCTCAACCTGATGAGCTCCTGGGAGAAGGAAAACGGATCCACAACAGCCCTGGCGAGCTCGAGACGACAAAGGTGCCACAGGTGGTGTGGGAGAGGAGATGGTCTCCATCCGAGATCCGAGGACCAGCCATGACGTCGAGCTGCTGCAGCTTGGAGTCAGGAGTCGTGTTCGCACCCCGGCGCGTCCCAGTATGTGCTTTGGAAGATACGCGTCAATCTCAACAGACTCTGATGCGTCCACAATATTTGCTTAGGAGACAGATAGCAGCTCTCCGATGTAGTAAGGAGAAACCAAGAATGACAGAGCATCCTCGTGTCAAACTCAACACACCC
Source organism: Elymus sibiricus (assembly GCA_039707655.1). Classification (NCBI taxonomy): domain Eukaryota; kingdom Viridiplantae; phylum Streptophyta; class Magnoliopsida; order Poales; family Poaceae; genus Elymus; species Elymus sibiricus. The sequence goes on along the minus strand of CM077664.1, from coordinate 200,863,636 downwards.
TGACACTAGGGTTCTCCATTGTTTGATTCAGAAACAGGCAGAAACAACTGCCAACTGCTATCTCTGAATTTCTTTAAGGTTGTTTCTCTTATCTCTATTCTGATGTACATGCATCTTCCCTTGCTATCTTCCATATATATATATATATATATATATATATATATATGTGCTACAACCATGCCTTTTTTCTCCTGTAAATGTGCTACAGATATGTCAAGCAAAGTAGTCTTCATGTGCGAGGAAGCAAAGAAGATATGAGGCTATGCAATCATGCTCCATGTTAGTTGGAAGTCCAATCTTGGCTTGATTACCGCTCTTTAAGCAAAATTATTAGTAACAGATATTATCCTAGGTGATTCTTGCTTAAACGATTTTAGAAGCACAACCATCACTATGTGCACTTAATAAAATGCAAGTCTGAATGCAGATGCTGAAAATATTTTGGAAATTATACATTATTCAATCTTCCAGTTTGCGATTTGCTTTTTGCTTATGTTTTCCAGAAATGTACAAATGAGTAGCATGTGTCATCTATAGCATGCCCCCTTTGTCTGAATGTTCAGCTAGAAGAGTTTCATCTCATTTGGCAAGGAGCACTGCAATAATGTATGCAACTCCTCACAGCTACTAACACGAAGCTGCACTCAGGCTCTCGCATTGACTAAAGAGTTATTGGCGGTATGTATCGCTGTTTAATTTTTACAGTCTATAGGTTTATTTATATGGCCAGTATTGATCTCAAGGACAACATACTGTAATTTCCTCTATTACTTCTGGTCAATATTGCTGTAACTACAGTCACTCCCATTCAAAATTTTCTTTAGAGGAACTACAACAGGTATTTTGCTGACCTGAACAATGAACTAAGGAATACAAATGGTTCAGGGCATATGCGAATAGTTGAAGTTTTATATTTGTGGACAGGAGAGAAACGACTAAATTAGAAGCCAGAGTAGAATTTTATACTCCGTTGTTGCAGTCTGGCTTTTGGGAATCCTTAGCACGATTATCCCAGAGGTGAAGATTAGATGCCACCGTGGATTTGTCTGGCTGTGAATCATGGTCATGAAATACGTTCATGTTGTTTTCTTTCCAGATGCTTTAAAGCAGACAATCAATGATGTTGGAATAAGAGGTTGCTTGATTCCCTTTTACGTACTGCATCCTCTTATATTATAAGATTATTGTCTCTTAGATTATAAATTTTATGATATCAAATTGTACGTACTGCAAATTTTCTCCTTTTTACTGCCTGCTTAGTTGAAGCAGCGATTCACTGGTTAAATAGAATAACTACAAAATGATGCTCCATGCATAACTATAGCTATTGATAGCCTGTCCACCTAGATTATTTTACACTCCCTTCATAGGACAATTTAGCTTAGATTTATGAATGTACCTGCGAGTTTGAAACCTGAATTAATACTACCAAGGAAGATAACAGGAAAGTGCTAATGGCTCGCTTGTTCTTTGCAGAGGAACCCGGTTCTAATGATCGATACAATTTGTAGGTAAACGACTTGTAACTATTACAAGACATCTGTGCTCCACTACTTCTTTTATTCCTATCATAGACATCTTTCTACTCATCTCAGTAGGGGAACTCTTCTTACTATAAAAGTGAATATATAACACCTATACTTTAAATTGATTCAATGGTCCATCCTCTATTCCGGCCCTTTGTTTGTTCGTTATTAAGATATGGGGTGGGAGAGTTTATTTTTAGTCGCTCTTGGCAAAGTTCTGGGCAAACGATTCAACCGAATTGGTAGGAATCAGTGGGATCCTGCCGGCGGTGGTTGCAAGCACACGGGGATAGGAAATGAAGATGAGATCAAATCTCATGATTCCATCTCATCTCGGTCCCTGGCAGACGGGGTTCAGGTTGAGTTGTTCATTTGATCGACCACAATTTTTGGGTGCTTATGAAATATGCAAAGTTACGCTATTTTGCGGCTGCTGCTGCTGCATTGGACTATGAGATTGAAAAAAGAGTACCTACCTAATCCTTCCAGTGACCTGTATATGTAACTTCGTAAGTTAGGCTCGATTCCATGTTAGCCTATACTATCGTGTCAATTTAGTTTATTCTGTTACCACTTGCATATATTTTAATATATCCATTGTTGATTTAGCTGAACATTTTTTGAGCAAAAATTCTATGAAACTTATAAGGTATCGTGTTGAAAATCTGCAAGGAATAATTAATGACCCTTTGACCAAATACAATTTGATCATCGATCAATTTTTATATGTTAGTTGTCCCGCGACACAGATCACTTGTTCCTGGAACTTCCCTTGCTGAAGGAGAAACTGGAGAAGTACATCGACGAGGCCTCGGCGATTGGATCATGGAGCCAGAACACACTTCGCACCACCACGGATGCTTGGCTGAAAGAAGGGTTGAAACCTCGCTGCATCACCAGGGATTTGAAATGGGGCGTCCCTGTCCCATATGGGAAGTACAAGGATAAGGTTTGCCATCTGAGCACGCAGAGATTCATTGGGAATTTTTTATCTCTCTCCATGTTTGTATTAATGTTTGTCCATGTGATGAATGGCATCAGGTGTTCCATGTCTGGTTTGATGCACCGATTGGATATTTTTCCATCACGGCATGCTACACACCTGAGTGGAAGAACTGGTGAAATATCTCAACTATGAATCAGGTATCACATAGGTTTTGTGTTTTTTCCATTTTCAGGCCATTATTTCTTCTTCTGATCTTGAGTGCCTCATGTTAGAGATTTGCAGAGTCTTCAGCAACGACGCCAAAGACACAAATATTCCTACTGATTTTGCTTAGTAACACACGGGCAATATCCCATATGCTTATTTTCTATTTATGTTGTGCAACTGTTCATGTCCACCTATTTTAGTCTATGACCAAAGAACATTGGTTCATGTGCACATGATCTGCATTGTACCATGTTCATATTTTTGAGAGTTGGAGGTTCGTTCAGAAAGTTTGGACGACTCGAAAAGGTGTTGCCATCTATAGACCTTCAAGGGTAAGTTTGCATTAACCTATCTGAAATTCAAGTCTGCTTCTGTAGGTTGGTCGGAATCCTGGATGTGATAACCGAATTAATCTATTTCTGAGTTTTTTAGCTAATTTACATCCGAGTTTAATTTCTATTTGAGAATGCCTCTTCTTTGCAGGTTTTCTATTCTGTGACATTTGTTTCGCCAAGTTTGGAATATGTTGGGACTTCTCCATGGAAGTGATTCGAGTTTTTTTGTATGTTTCGGTTCACAATTAGCTTGGCAATCTGCATTAGTCATGGTTTGCTGTTGATTCTTTTTGGTTCATTGTGTATCTTTAACTATCCAACTCTATGAATGAATCCATGTACATGTCTTTATTTTACTGTTCTGTCTTGAGAGTACACATATTGAGTTGTGCATGGCATGTTGAACGACTGTACAAGGAGTATATACCAATTGAGTTGTGCAGGTTTTTTTTTGCAGGGATTGAGTTGTGCAGGTTAATATCTATCTATATGCATTGTAGCCCGTAGCAACGCACGGGCGTTCTACTAGTATATCTTCTTTTCATCAAGATAAGCATATTTAAGAGTATCAGGTAATTGCTTCAATTCAAACACAGAATCACCCTTGGGTGGAGGTGGATCTCCCAAGGTTTCAACAGGCAGATTATGTTTAAGGATAGGTGCTTGTTTAAAGAATAATTCATCTATTTCATTTCTTTCACTCATATGCATGTCATTCTCATGGTCAAGCAAATATTGTTCTAGCGGATCAGTAGGAGGCACAACAATAGAGGCAAGGCCAAAAATTTCATCTTTACTAGGCAATTCCTTATCATGAGGTTGTCTACGAAACTTAGAGAAATTAAACTCATGAGACATCTCACCAAAATTAACACTGACGATTTCTTTAGTGCAATCAATCTTAGCATTAACCGTATTCAAGAAGGGTCTACCAAATATAATGGGACAAAAATCATCTTGTGGTGATCCAAGAACGAGAAAATCAGTAGGGTACTTGATTTTACCACACAAGACTTCAACATCTCTAACAATCCCAAGCGGTGAAATAGTGTCTCTATTTATAAGCTTAATAGTAACATCAATATCTTCATTCTCAACGGGTGCAATATCATTTCAGTGCAGAAATAATAGGCATGCCAACTACAGGTTTATTTTTATCTTTAGGGTCTGGCTTAGCAATTCTAGTTGCTTCATCACAGAAATATATGACATGTCCATCAATGTTATCAACCAAAAGATCTTTAATCATTGCAACACTAGGTTCAACTTTAATTTGCTCAGAAGGTCTAGGTGCTCTAATTTTACTCTTATTGACTACAGTTGAAGCTTTAGCATGTTCCTTAATCCTAATAGGGAAATGAGGTTTCTCAATATAAGCAGTAGGCACAACTGGATCAACATGGTAAACAATTGTTTCTTCTTTAACACTAACAGGTTCTTCTTTCAATTCAATAGGTGGATGATATTTAAACCATTTCTCCTTAGGGAGATCAACATGAGCAGCAAAATATTCACAAAAGGTAGCTACTATCTCAGAGTCAAGTCCATATTTAGTACTAAACTTACGAAAAGCATCAGTTTCCATAAAAGATTTAACAATCAAACTCAAGATTTATACCTGACTCATTACCTTTGTCGATTTCCCAATCTTCATAATTCTGGATTCAATAGTTCTCTTCATAAAGGAACCAGCAGAAGAAGTATCGAGCATGGATTGATCATTATGAGGAAGCCGAGCATAATTTTTTTGAAGGATTATTTCTCTTGAGAGCTCATGATTGGGGCATGTATGCAACATATACTTAAGCCTCCCCCAAGCTTGAGCGATACTTTCTCCTTCACGAGGCCAAAAATTATATATATAATTCCGATCACGATGAACCAAATGCATAGGATAAAGTTTCTGGTGGAATTCCAGCTTCAACAGGTTCCAGTCCCATGTATCAGTATCATCACATAGCCTATACCATGTCAATGCCTTTCCCTCCAAAGATAAAGGGAATATATTCTTCTTAACTCCATCTCCGGATAAACCTGCAAGCTTAAACAATTCACAAATTTCATCCACATAGATCAAGTGCATATCAGGATGTACCGTTCCATCTCCTGCATAAGGATTAGCTAGCAATTTCTCTATCATACCCGAAGGAATTTCATAATAAATATTTTCAGTAGGTTCAATAGGTGGAGGAGTGATACGTCTCCAATGTATCTATAATTTTTTATTGTTCCATGCTATTATAATATCAATCTTGGATGTTTTTATATACATTTACAACAATTATATATCATTTTTTGGGACTAACCTATTAACTTAGTGCCCAGTGCCAGTTGCTGTTTTTTGCCTGATTTTGGTTTTCCAGAATATCAGTACCAAACGAAGTCCAAATGCCACGAAACTTTTTGGAGATTTTTTTTCTGGATATAACAAACACTAGAAGCTTCGGGAGGAGACGAGAAGATGAAGCACTTGCCCACGAGGCACTGATACGTCTCCAACGTATCTATAATTTTTGATTATTCCATGCTGTTATATTATCAATATTGGATGTTTTTATATGCATTTACAGCAATTATATATCATTTTTGGAGACTAACCTATTAACTTAGTGCCCAGTGCCAGTTGCTGTTTTCTGTCCTGTTTTTTGTTTTATAGAAAATCAATACCAAACGAAGTCCAAATGCCATGAAACTTTTTGGAGATTTTTTTCTGGACAAGATAAACACTAGAAGCTTCGGGAGAAGACCAGACGCCAGAGGAGGTGGCCACGAGCCAGCAGGGCGCGCCTGGGGGGCAGGTGCGCCCTGGTGCCTCGTGGGCCCACCTCAGCTCCGTTTGACCTAATTCCACCACTATAAATTGAGGAAAAATCAGAAACCCTCAGGGAAGTCCACGAAATACTTTTTTCGCCGCTGCAAGTTTCTGTTCTCAAGACATCCCATCTGGAGGCCTTCTCCGGTACTCCGCCGGAGGGGGAATCGATCATGGAGGGGTTCTACATCAACCTTGCTGCCCTTTCGATGATGCGTGAGTAGTTTACCACAGACCTTCGGGTCCATAGGCAGTAGCTAGATGGCTTCTTCTCTCTTTTTGATCTTCAATACAATGTTCTCCTCGATGTTCTTGGAGTTCTATCCGATGTAATCACTTTTTGCGGTGTGTTTGTTGGGATCCGATGAATTGTGAGTTTATGATCAGATTATCCATGAATATTATTTGAGTCTTCTATGATCTCTTTTATGCATGATTATTATAGCTTCGTATTTCTTCTCCGATCTATTGATTTGGTTTGGCCAACTAGATTGATTTATCTTGCCATGGGAAGAGGTGCTTTGTAATGGGTTCGATCTTGTATTGCTCAATCCCAGTGACAGAAAGGGACATGACACGTATGTATCGTTGCTATTAAGGGTAAAAAGATGGGGTTTATTCATGCGTGAGTTTATCTTGTCTACATCATGTCATCGTTCTTAAGGCGTTACTCCATTCTTTATGGACTTAATACACTAGATGCATGCTGGATAGCGGTCGATGTGTGGAGTAATAGTAGTAGATGCAGGCAGGAGTCGGTCTACTTGTCTCGGACATGATGCGTATATACATGATCATTGCCTTGGATATCGTCATGATTATTTGCTTTTCTATCAATTGCCCAACAGTAATTTGTCTACCCACCGTATGCTATTTTCTTGAGAGAAGCCTCTAGTGAAAACTATGGCCCCCGGGTCTATCTAAATCATATTACTAAAACCCTAAAAATATTGCTGCCATTTTCTTTTATTTATTTTATTTTGTATTTTTGTTTCAATCTATCTATCTATCACATACAATTTATGTAGGAGATATGCCCTAGAGGCAATAATAAATGTTGTTATTTATCTCCATGTTTGTAATTATGTTTATGTTCCATGCTATAACTGCTATGGTTCTCAAGTCTACAATAACCATGAGGCTCAGAGGAAGACTCATATGCATGTGTGGAATAATAAACGATAAAATGTATTCCTAGTCTGGCCTCTAAGACTAGCTCAAGTGTTGCATGATGGTTCTGTTTTCCTGATCATGGGCATGCCTATGCTGGCAACTTTGAGGGCACAATGTTAGGAGAACACTTGTGTTGAATCGACCCGATTGATGTTATGCTATGAGATACATTCGTCACAAGTTAATGGTTAATAACACAGAGAAAGTTAATGTTTGCATAATTCCTTAGACCATGAGAGTATCGAGTTTCTTCATGCTTGCTTCATGAACTTTGGGGTTTGTTAAACGTCATCCGTAACTGGGTGGCTATTACGGCGGCTTACGGGTTCATGGGAAAGTATGACAAGGGACTTGATAGCTCAAGATTGGGATTTGCTCCTCCGACGATGGAGAGATATCTCTGGGCCCTCTCGATGTTACGGTATCCACCATCGTCTGGCTAGACACATTGTGATTTGATCACAGGGATGCCGGAACACGGGAACGAGAAAAGAGAACAAAACCGGTAATGAGGTAACTGGCATTGTGGACAAGTGCTGATCCATGGGGATGCCGATGATTCTCACCTCGGGTATTTGTAACATATCGCGAAGCAACAGGAATAGCACACGGCAACTGGAGGTTCACTCGAATATTCATTCGTGTGGGTATAGGGGTCAATATGGGTGCCCACGGCTCCGATGTTGATCATTGATCGGAAAGTGTTCCGGGTCATGTCTATACTTCACCGAACCTATAGGGTCACACGCTTAAGGGTCATCTATCTGCTGAATACTAGACAGGGAGTCTGAGAGAAAGTCACCGGAAAAGTTTCGGAGACAACGGAAATGTTCCGGAGAGAACACCGGAATAGTTTCGGTAAAACTGAAAAGTTGTTTCGGGGTATACCTTTAAGTCAAATTGGTTTTGGCACACGCCTGGAAATTCTTGGAGGGTGCCAGAATTATTCTAGAAACTTCTGGGATTTTTCCGGGATAAAAACGGGAAATGTTCCGGAGCTGCCGGAACCGCTTTGGTTGCTTTTCGCAAATGAAAATCACTAATCCGAAATTGTTTCGGAACACATCCAAAATCATTTGTGTGGGTATTGGAATTATTCTAAGACCCACAGAAATATTTTCGGATTTAACGGTCGCGAAAAATTGTTTCCGTGAATAGTGAAAATCACTTTATGGTTACTATTTTGGATAGCCACCTTTTGGGACTTTAGTCAAAGTTTCTAGAAGGAAGAGGCTTGCAAGGGAAGGAACCCCTTTTGGGGGGGGGGGCCATGAAGTGGCCGTCCAAGGGTGGTGGTGCTTCTTGGAGCTCCACATGGCCTCCCATTATGCCCTAAATGCCCACCATTTGTGACCTAATGCATGGGTATTTTGGTATTTTTGGAGGCACCCCTACCCCTTGGCTTTCCTATAAATAGAGGTGGAGAGGAGCTCTCCACACTCATCCCTTGCTCTCATACACATGCCATGCTTTGTCTGGCTCTCTCGCTCCCTCCCACGAAAAGAGTTTCGGTCTTAGTTCGAGAGTGCCTCCCGAAGGGCTATCCGAGTGACCGTCCGAGTTTCAAGGGTCCTCCCGAAGGGCTGTCCGAGTGACCATCTGAGTTTCGAGCGTCCTCCCGAAGGGCTGTCCGTGACACCGTCCGAGGGACAGTCCGACTGCCTCCCGGAGGGCTGTCCGAGGGGCAGACGAGGGAGAACATCCTCGTGGTTGGGAGGTTGTAAATCCTAGCTGCGGGGATCTGCACCGCCGATCGTCATTGACTCTACTTCCGCTGCGCTACGAGTCGGTAACGAAAAGATCAAACCTTGTATGCAGTCTCCATAGTGGTCCTGGGCTGGTGCGTAGGTCGGAATTTTTTTGTTTTTTGTTACGTTCCCCTACAGTGGCATCATGAGACGTGTGATACGTCTCCAAAGTATCTATAATTTATGAAGTATTCATGCCATATTTATAACAATTCTATATGGTTTTGGTATGATTTGATTAGAACTAACCCGGACTGACGCTGTTTTCAGCAGAACTACCGTGGTGTTGTTTTTTGTGCAGAAATGAAAGTTATCAAAATGAGCTGAAACTTTTTGGAGATTTTTTATTGGACAAATAAAAAATATTGGCACCAAGACCCACTGGAGGGGGGCCACCCAGTGCCCACGAGGCACCAGGGCGCGCCACCCCCCCAGGCGCGCCCTGGTACCTCGTGGGGCCCACATGGCTCCGTTTCGCGTGATTCCAATGCTGAAAAATCATATATATTCAGAAACCCCCGAAAGTTAACCTAGATGAGTTTTTACGCCGCCGCAAGCCTCTGTACCAGAGAGATCCCATCTACAGGCCTTTTCCGGCACCCTGCCGGAGGGGGGAAGGCATCACCGGAGGCCATCTTCATCATCCCGGCGGTCTCCATGTCGAGGAGGGAGTACTTCACCCTCGGGGCTGAGGGTTTGTACCAGTAGCTATGTGTATGATCTCTCTCTCTCGTGTTCTTGAGATGGCACGATCTTGATGTATCGCGAGCTTTGTTGATATAGATGAATCATATGGAGTTTTCCCCTCTCTATCTTCTTGTGATGAATTGAGTTTCCCCTTTGAAGTTTTCTTATCGGATTGAGTCTTTAAGGATTTGAGAACACTTGATGTATGTCTTGCATATGGATATCTGTGGTGACAATGGGATATTCACTTGAGTCACTTGATGTATGTTTTGGTGATCAACTTGCGGGTTCCGTGACCTTGGGGATTTATGCATAAGGGTTGGCACACGTTTTCGTCTTGACTTTCCGGTAGAAACTTTGGGGCACTCTTTGAAGTTCTTTGTGTTGGTTTGAATAGATGAATCTGAGATTGTGTGATGCAAATCGTATAATCAAACCCGTGGGTACTCGTGGTGACATTGGAGTGCCTAGGTGACATTAGGGTTTTGGTTGATGTGTATCTTAAGGTGTTATTCTAGTACGAACTCTAGGGCTGTCCGTGACAATTAATGGGGATGGCTCATAAGATTGATCGGGAAGGATAACTTTGAGGTGGTTTCGTACCCTACAACAATTTCTTCGTTTGTTCTTCGCTATTTGTGACTTTGGACTGAACTCTTTGTCGCACGTGAGGGATTTACATATGATTCAACTATGTCAACAATGTTGGGAGATCGCACTAGTGAAAGTATGAACCCTAGGCCTTGTTTCTAAGCATTGCAATACCGTTTTTATGCCCGTTTACTTCTTGCTACCTTGCTGTTTTTATATTTTCAGATTACAAAAACCTATATCTACTATCCATACTACACTTTTATCATCATCTCTTCGCCGAACTAGTGCACCTATACAATTTACCATTGTATTGGGTGTGTTAGGGACACAAGAGATTTCTTGTATTTGGTTGCAGGGTTGTTTGAGAGATACCATCTTCAACCTACGCCTCCCACGGATTGATAAACCTTAGGTCATCCACTTGAGGTAAAATTGCTACTGTCCTACAAAACTCTGCGCTTGGAGGCCCAACATGAGTCTACAAGAATAAGTTGTGTGGTTGACATCAAGCTCTTTTCTGGCGCCGTTGCCGGAGAGGTGAGTGCTTGAAGGTATATCTTTAGATCTTGCAATCGAATCTTTTAGTTTCTTGTTTTATCACTAGTTTGGTTTATTAAAGAAAACTACAAAAAATGGAATTGAGGTTGCCTCATATTATTCGTCTTTATCATGTCTTTCTTGAAAATAAGGATTCCGATAATTGTGCTCAATTGATAGAAGAAGAATTCAATGAAATGTTTGGCATAAAATCTTTGAATGATGAGCATGATTGCAATGTTGTTAATATGAATTCTTTGAATACCCATGATGCTAATGATATGCAAAGCCACAAGCTTGGGGATGCTATGTTTGATGAAGATGATATTTTTAGCACCCCAAGTTTTGATGAGAAAATTTATTATGATGATAGCATGACTCCTATTTATGATGATTATATTGATGAAAGTGGATTTAGAGAGGTCAGGACTCTATTTAATGATGATTCCACTATTTTGGAAGAGGTTTCAATTGACTATGATAACAAAGTTGCTATCTATGATGATTATTGTGATGACATGTATGCTATAAGGAATAATAATAACCATGAAACTTGTCATCATGATTTTAATGCTCAAATTGATTATGCCAATCAAGTATCTCATGATAGTTATTTTGTTGAGTTTGCTCCCACTATTATGAATGAAAAGAAAATTGCTTATGTGGAGAGTAGTAAAATTTATATGCTTGTGGATCATGAAAAGAATGCTTTATGTGATAGCTATATTGTTGAATTTCTTCATGATGCTACTGAAAATTATTATGAGAGAGGATCATATGGTTCTACATATCTCAATAATATCAAGTTTCCTCTCTTTATGTTGAAAGTTTTGAAGTCTTGCCTGTTTTGCCTTCCTATGCTAGTTGATTCTTGCTCACATAAATTATTTGCTCACAAAATCCCTATGCATAGGAAGTGGGTTAGGCTTAAATGTGCTATTCATATGCTTCATGATGCTCCCATTGTGTTTCAATTCTTTACTTCTATGTGAGCATCATTGAAATAATCATGCCTAGCTAAAAAGGCATTAAAGAAAAGCGCTTGTTGGGAGACAACCCAATATATATCCTTTCTGTTTTAGTGTGTTCACATGATTAAGCTACTGTAGTAATCATGTTTTTTATGTTTTCTTTCAATAAAGTGCCAAGTAAAACCTTTGGGATAGTGTGGATACTTGTTGATTCAATTCTGTGCAAAAACAGAAACTTTTGCCTCCAGTGTTTAATTTCCCAGATTTTACTGGAGCATCAAAAACTTCTGAAATTTTTATACAGTATTTATATGCAAATTGTTGACGTTTTCCTAATTTTTCAGAATTTTTAGAGTTCCAGAAGTATGGTAGTTTCTCAGATCATTACAGACTGTTCTGTTTTTGACAGATTCTGTTTTCAATGCATAGTTTGCTTGTTTTAATGTTTCCGTAGCTTATATTATGAGATATAAATTGTGGAAATGATAGAATACAGTAGGAATTATATGGGAACAATTGTTAATCTTGTCTTGGACAGTACCTAAGTGATGGTTTATTCTTTATCATACTAACCGTTCTCACGAAGTTCCGTTAAGTTTTGTGTGATTGAAGTTTTCAAGTTTTGGGATAGATATCGATATGAGGAGAATAAGGAGCGGCAAGACCCTAAGCTTGGGGATGACCAAGGCACCCCAAGGTAATATTCAAGGAAGACCCAAGCAACTAAGCTTGGGGATGCCCCGGAAGGCACGCCCTCTTTCGTCTTCAACAATATCGGTAACCTCACTTGGAGCTATATTTTTATTCGTCACATAATATGAGTTTTGCTTGGAGCGTCATTTTTCTTCTGTTAATATTTGATTTGTCTTATCAATAATCATGTTTTGTATCTTTTAGTTCAATAAAATGCCATTTATAGCCTTTACTATGCTCAGTTTGCAAGTTCATGTGTTGCTGTTTGAAAACAGAAAGTTTTCTGTTATGTCCAGAATATTCCTGAATAGTCAGAACATAATAAAAATCTGAAATTTTTACACAGTAAGCATGCATGAGTTCTCTATCACGTGGTAATTTTTCAGAATTTTTGGAGTTAGGGAAGTATGGATTCTTATTCCCCTTTTACAGACTGTTCTGTTTTGGCAGATTGCTGTTATAGTTGCATTGTTAGCATATGTTTGCGTGTTTAATGTTTCTATTTGAGGATAGGAGTATTAAATATGAAGAGGCATTTAGAGTGCAATTTTTAATTATAATTTTTGTGATTTTTCTACAGTAGAGAATGTTAAGGTTTTGAGTTGATTTATACTAACTTATCTCACGAGTTCTTGTTGAGTTTTATGTGGATGAAGTTTTTAAGATTTAGAGAAACCGTGGTATGAGAGGAATTAAGGAGACACAAGAGCGCAAGCTTGGGGATGCCGAAGGCATCCCAAATTAATATTTCAAGAAGCCTCAAGCATCTAAGCTTGGGGATGCCCCGGTTGGCATCCCACCTTTCTTCTTCAACAACTATCGGTCAGTTTTGGTTGAGCCTAAGTTTTTGCTTCTTCACATGATATGTGCTATTCTTGGAGTGTCCTTTTATTTTCATTTTGTTTGCTGTTTTAATAAAATTATCAAGATCTGAAACTTTTTAAATGAGAGAGAGTTTTCACATAGCTACTTAATTGTTTCACTACTCATTGATCTTCGCTTATATATTTTGGAGTAGTTTGTCATTAATTCTCATGCTTCACTTATATCTTTTTGAGAGTTAATAATAGTAATGGTAATTTGCACAAGATATGAATTTGGTCCCAAGATGAATATTCGAGAGGGATATAATAAAAAAATTCATATAGATCATTGGATATGATAAGTGTGATTCCTTGCAATGAAAATAATGAAAGAGATCATATGCTAATCTTATGGAAAGTAATGACATTACATAAATAAAAGTATAAGTGGTAAAATTTATTGGAGGTTAACAAGCATAGCATTAGTCAATGATGCAATTCTTGAAAAAGTTAATAAGGGAAGAGAAGATTCACATGCAAATATACTATCTTGGACATCTTTTATGATTGTGAGCCCCCATTAAGTATTTTATGTCAAAGTGTTGACGTTGGACAAGGAAGACAACGTAATGAATTATGTTTGTTCATATTCACATAGAAGTTATATTGTTATAGATCCTCCAACATGTGGTGCTTGCCCAATATCTTTGCTAGCCAAAAATCCGCACCAAGTAGAGATACTACTTGTGCATCCAAAACCCTTAAACCCAGTTTCATGTCATGAGTGTCCACCATATCTACCTATTGATTGAATAAGATCCTTCAAGTAAGTTGTCATCGGTGCAAAAAGCAATAAAAATTGCTCCTAAAATATGTATGATTTTTTATTGTAAGGGAAATAAGCGTTGTACGAACTTGTGATGGTAAAGAAATAAAAGCGACGAACTGCATAATAAAGGTTGCTATCACAAGGGGCAATATAACATGACGTTCCTTTGCATTAAGGGCTTGTGCATCCAAAAATAAAAATCGCATGACAACCTCTGCTTTCCTCTGCGAAGGGCCTATCTTTTACTTTTATGCATTTACTTTTATGTATTTATTTTTTATGCAAGAGTCAATAGTGTTCTCCTCTATTTCCTTTTTATTTTTCTCTTTTGCAAGCATCATGTGGTGGGGAAAGATCTAGGCGTATATATCCAGTTGGATATGATTGATCATGAGTTATTATTGTTGACATCACCCTTGAGGTGAATAAGTTGTGAGGCGAAATCACAAGCCCCTATCTTTCTATGTGTCTGGCTGAAACTTTTGCTTCATATATATGTCGTGAGTGTTAGCAATCATAGAAGACTAAATGATGGTTGAGTATGTGGACTTGCTAAAAAGCTCCTACATGAGACCCTTCCTGAAAATATGATGAATTGCAATTGCATTGTTGACTAGAATAGTTTGTTAGTTTCCAAGAAAGTTTATGCCTTATACTTCATTGTTGTGATGAATTGTTACTTGCTCATGAGAAGTTTTATGATAATAAATATTGCTGTTATAATAATGATCTTGCTTTGAATCATTCAAGTCCAATGTCCATGCTATAAAAGAAAAGATTATATGATGATTATGATAGGTAGCATTCCACATCAAAATTTCTGTTTTTAATTGCTACTTTATCATGATGACTTTTATGAGAGAAAGTTGCTGTTATGATGCTAGGAAAAGTGATTGAAATTATCATTGATCAAACTTATGCACTATGCTAGCATTCACACTTCATAAATTATTTCTTTTATCATTTACCTACTCGAGGACGAGTAGGAATTAAGCTTGCGGATGCTGATACGTCTCCAACGTATCTATAATTTATGAAGTATTCATGCCATATTTATAAAAATTCTATATGGTTTTGGTATGATTTGATTAGAACTAACCCGGACTGACGCTGTTTTCAGCAGAACTACCGTGGTGTTGTTTTTTGTGCAGAAATGAAAGTTTTCCAAATGAGCTGAAACTTTTTGGAGATTTTTTATTGGACAAATAAAAAATATTGGCACCAAGACCCACTGGAGAGGGGCCACCCAGTGCCCACGAGGCACCAGGGTGCGCCACCCCCCCCCCCCAAACGCGCCCTGGTACCTTGTGGGGCCCACGTGGCTCCGTTTCGCGTGATTCTAACGCTGAAAAATCATATATATTCAGAAACCCCCGAAAGTTAACCTAGATGAGTTTTTACGTCACCGCAAGCCTCTGTACCAGAGAGATCCCATCTACAACCCTTTTCCGGCACCCTGCCGGAGGGGGGAAGGCATCACCGGAGGCCATCTTCATCATCCCGGCGGTCTCCATGACAAGGAGGGAGTAGTTCACCCTCGGGGATGAGGGTTTGTACCAGTAGCTATGTGTATGATCTCTCTCTCTCTCTCTCGTGTTCTTGAGATGGCACGATCTTGATGTATCGCGAGCTTTGTTGATATAGATGAATCATATGGAGTTTTCCCCTCTCTATCTTCTTGTGATGAATTGAGTTTCCCCTTTGAAGTTTTCTTATCGGATTGAGTCTTTAAGGATTTGAGAACACTTGATGTATGTCTTGCATATGGATATCTGTGGTGACAATGGGATATTCACTTGAGTCACTTGATGTATGTTTTGGTGATCAACTTGCGGGTTCCGTGACCTTGGGGATTTATGCATAAGGGTTGGCACACGTTTTCGTCTTGACTTTCCGGTAGAAACTTTGGGGCACTCTTTGAAGTTCTTTGTGTTGGTTTGAATAGATGAATCTGAGATTGTGTGATGCATATCGCATAATCAAACCCGCGGGTACTCGTGGTGACATTGGAGTGCCTAGGTGACATTAGGGTTTTGGTTGATGTGTATCTTAAGGTGTTATTCTAGTACGAACTATAGGGCTGTTCGTGACAATTAATGGGGATGGCTCATAAGATTGATCGGGAAGGATAACTTTGAGGTGGTTTCGTACCCTACAACAATTTCTTCGTTTGTTCTCCGCTATTTGTGACTTTGGAGTGAACTCTTTGTCGCACGTGAGGGATTTACATATGATTCAACTATGTCAACAATGTTGGGAGATCGCACTAGTGAAAGTATGAACCCTAGGCCTTGTTTCTAAGCATTGCAATACCGTTTTTATGCCCGTTTACTTCTTGCTACCTTGCTGTTTTTATATTTTCAGATTACAAAAACATATATCTACTATCCATACTACACTTTTATCATCATCTCTTCGCCGAACTAGTGCACCTATACAATTTACCATTGTATTGGGTGTGTTGGGGACACAAGAGATTTCTTGTATTTGGTTGCAGGGTTGTTTGAGAGATACCATCTTCAACCTACGCCTCCCACGGATTGATAAACCTTAGGTCATCCACTTGAGGGAAAATTTCTACTGTCCTACAAAACTCTGCGCTTGGAGGCCCAACACGAGTCTACAAGAATAAGTTGTGTAGTAGACATGACCGTGCTATGCGTAGATGCAGGTTACGATCTAGAATACATAGAGATGTATGGGTGTTGCACAATATAATTTGTAGTAGATGAGTTCTACTGCTGATAATTATTTGTGCGGGTAGTAGATGAAATCTATTACCCGATGTTCTTGTTGTTTCCCTAGAATTTGCATATTTCTGATCTTGATAACAGCATGGTGGAGTTTCAATGTTCTGGCAATCCGCGATCCTGATTGATCAACGAAGTGCTAACAGTTCTTTGAATTCCACCATAGTTAAAAAGAAAGATGAAATTTCGCAGACGAAAGGGCAATGCAGATATGATCTGCACGGGGGTCATGTGTATGACGAAGTTCGGTATGGGGCTCGAGATTTTATTATCTCGTGTTTCATACACCCCACAAAGTTAATCTAGCGACTTGAATAATCATACTTGATGATGGACGTTGGTAGCTTTGGTTTGCTTCGAAACCTTAGAAGCCACGTAAAATGAATTTTGTATGAACCGATTAGAGGCGTCTAACTTGGTTTTGCAGGATGACATAAGATGTGCATGTGATGTGGTATAGCAGTGCTCATAATAATTTGATTATGTATGAGATGACTATATAATGTAAAAATTAACATGACCTGCGTGTCATGATTCGGCATGATGGCTGGAGCCATATGATTGTCACTTTAATGACCTATGTGTCAACCTTAAGTAATGCACTTATTTTATTAGCTATAGAGATAGCAATATTATCTGGTGCATCGACATGGTGGTGGCAATCTTCGTGAAGGTGAACACCGACGCAAATGCTGAAGACGAAGAAATAAAGACTTCTCCGTCAGAAAGGGCTATACCATATCATGCTATTATGAATTGCTTGAGATGTTTATCCCTTATGATGCACCCTTCTTGATTGGGCGGTAGTCGCTTTTTATTAGGGTGATCTCTCACAAAATATCAAGTAGTTAGTGTTCTCCCAAGTGTAGCACCGTCACGACACCTATCTCTTCGGGGTATCACATGGATACATGGGTACGAACGATTAGAGAAGTGTGAGGCGGGTGAGTTGAGACCTCGCAGCGAGATCACTTGGTTGTCTTGACGTTCAGGCATGAAAGTCATGAGCTCGGAACACACGCATCGAAAGATGAACAAGAGTCACATAGAGATGTGATTGGCAAGTTGGCCTACCGATTGCAATTCTCGTCACTTGAGATGGATACATCCTTGGCGTTGAATTGTAATATGGGTCTTGAATCACTCACAATCAATTATGAGAGATATTGATTTGAGTGGGAGCGCACTTTAGAATTAATTCTTTTAATTCTCAGTGCAATTAATTATGGACTTTGTCTAAAGTGAAATTTGCATAATAGTTGTAGAATAATGGCTCGCGTTTCCACCTTCCCTGTTAAAATTGAATAAGCTGTTAAATATCTGGTTAAAACTTTACGGTTGATAACGTAATGTGAGGATTGTCCTCAAAAGTGCCGAGAAGGACTTTGTCCTATCGCATGCTTTTGGTATTCTCCCGCTAATGCTATGGATAATGTGACTCTCGTCCTTCGATCCAAAAGCTAGAATTCCGTTACGGTCAAGTGCAATATGTTTGCTTCCATGAGACCCGAACTTCAAAAGTTTGGGATAGCTATGTGATATTCATGGAACTGAAAATCATTTTCAGATACAAACAAAGGCTAAAAGATATGTGATATCCAAAGCAACGTTTGTTTTGCAAACTATTAGTAAAAGTGTTTACTATGCATTTGACTAATAACAGAGGGATCCAGTAGAACGCCTGTCATATGATGATGGTGAATAAAACAATAACTTAAGAGAAAGGAAATGTCCGAAGGGTGTTAGTATGACTTACACACCTAGGAAGTCCGGGGCTGATGCCACTCTTCAAGTTGGTGCTTCTTCTGAGAGTAGGAGAATTATTGGAAGTAAAACTATTAGAAGTATAAAGGCAAAAAGAGAGAAGACTGGAATATCCAGCTCATGTATGAAAGTCATACAAGCTATTGATGTATAGAAGGCTGGTCAAAAGAAATAGTTCTTGGGAATTATGATTAAACATGTTAATCACTTATTCTTGGGTATTGTGAGTTGATCACAGAGATACCCGCTCGATTGGATTCTGTTGCGACTCGATGCAAGAACTACTACGGCCTAAAAGACTTGTCGGAGTGAGGTTCAGATACGCGCTGGGAATATAGTAAATGTTACTATACCTTCCATCGGTGTATTACCGTCTGTATTTATTTTCATAATTCATTTTAGAGTTTTACACACTCTAGCCCATTGCATAAGGTATCTTGCAAGAAGGTTGTTCATAAGAGAACTTTTGATGTTCGATGTTATGGATAACTTAAGGGCCATACTTTCATTATGAATGAGATGTATGTTATGAATATTGATAATAATACATTACCTCTGTATTTACTTTCATAATTCATTTTAGAGTTTTACACACTCTAGCCCATTGCATAATGTTTGTTGCAAAAGGGTTGTTCATAAAAGAACAATTGTTGTTCAGTGTTATGAATAACATAAGGGCCATACTTCCATCATGGATGGGACGTATGTTATGAACATTGATGGTAATATGATACATCCATAACACTGACACTAAATGTCGCAAGACTAAAAGAATACCACACATGTGTGGCACTGCATTTGGTCACATTGGAGAAACCCGCATGGAAAAATTCCATAATGATGGATTTTGAAGTCATTTGGTTATGAATCATCTGACACTTGCAACTTTCCTCCGAAAAGTGAAGTGACTGAAATACCGTTCACAGGCCATAAGGAACGAGCAACGAACTTATTGGTGATCATACATTTTGATGTATGTAGTCCGATAAATGTTGTTGCTAGCAGTGGATTTAACTATCTTCAGAAATGACTCAAGTAGATATATGGATATTTACTTGATGAGACGTAAGTCTGGATCTTTTGAAATCATTCATAAGGTTTTCAATATGAAGTAGAAATTATTGTAACAAGAAAATTATGTTTCTGCAATTTGATTGCGGAAAGGAACATTTGAGTTACAAATTTAGCGAATGTCTGATGAGTTGTGAAAAGAGTTTCATAACTTACACCTCACGGAGCACCACTGTGAGTGGAATATCCGTGAAGATGTAATCAAACCATTTATGACATGGTAAGATCAAAGATGACATAAATCAATTTGCCATTATCCCTTTTAAAAGTAATGCTTTAGAGACTGCAGCTTTTACACTGAAAAGAGCACCATCAGATCTGTTGAAATGACGCCATGGTATGGTACGCCCAACCATGCTTTGTCTTTTCTTAACATTTGGAATATGGGGCTTGTGTAAAATATTTACAAACCTATTCCAAATCAGACAAGTATTACTTTGTAGGTTATCCCAAGTAATTGGGAATTCCTCCACCACTATACCGAGGCAAAAAGGTTTGCCACCAAGAAAGGTATGCTTTTAAAGAGAATGATTCTTGCAAAAAGGTGAGTGGGAGAATAGTGCAACTCGACGAGATAACAGTATCTTCGTCATCAGATCAAAGGAAAGAAACCTTGGAAGTGATTCCAGAGTTTCCTACTGCGACTGATACGGAAGCCTCTACATGAGATGTATGGACTTCGGTCGAAGTTGCAACTGAACCACGTAGGCAAAACTCGTGCAAACCTCTCAGGTGCGCAAGCGAGATATTGTTGTTAGACAACAGTATACCTACTACGATACACAAGGAAGCATTGATGGGCCCTGACTCCGGAATTGGCTAAATGCCAATATAATCCGCGATAGTTTCCATAAATGATTCAAGATTATATCTTGATAAACCCTTCGGAAGACTTAGAGTCTAACAAACATTAATGGAACTATAAACTGGTGTGGATAAAATGTTTTATCCATAAAGCTTGACTTGTTGCAATAACAAGTTCAAGGAGTTGACTACGATGAGGTTGTCTAACCATAGCGATGCTTAAAGTCAGATCGGGTTAAACTAGCAATTAATACATATTTCAGTCTTGAGATATGATACATGGATGCCAAAAGGATTTCCATGCGATGGAAATGCAACCTAGGACTTGCATGTGATACAGTCCAAGGTATTTTGTCAATCCAGAGGATGCTAGTAAGTATGCAAACTTCAGAGTTCCAGCAATGGACAGAAGAGAGCAAAATGGAGTTGGAATCTTTGTTTTTGATGAAATAGTCAAAAGAGTTTGATTTCATCAATGGATAACGAAGATGCTTGTGGTTACAAGAAAGTAAGTGGGAGCATAATAATATTTCTTAAAACCTTGTGTGCTTGACACATTTTTGATTGGAAATAAATATAAATTTCTTGACACGAATTAGGACTTCATTGAAAATAGTTTTTGATGAAGTGCTTGGGCTAAATAGCCTTGACATTAGGCATATTTATCTATGAGATAGAATTGCCTAATAGGCTAAAGCCAAAAATACATATTGACAAGATGCTAAAACAGTTTAGCATTAAAACGCCAAGGAGTGATTCTTGCCGAAGTCACATGGAAAGGGTTTTTGCAAGACTCGGTGTCCCAAAACACTGATGAGCAAAATACATGATGGAGATTCCACACACTTTCGTGTTTGGATTAATCATGTATTCCATGGTATGTAAAACAACCAGATATGTCCAGTACTCCCAAGGAGTTGCGAGTAAAGATACCAAAGTGATCAAAGTACTGATCATGGGACAACAGTGGAAAATGTCATTAAGTACTAAAGTAGCACTGATGACATGTTTTCTCGCAAGCAGAGATTATGAAGTGCTCGTTGTAAGTAATTGCATCAATACAGTCTTCATCAATACTCCATGCGATTTTCGATTTAAGTTAAGGGTTTTGTGTAATACACGATATGGTGGCACGGTGTTTGGAAATCGTTCCAAACCGGTTACTGTGGAAAATTCTATAACTAAGGCTAAGTATGTTGCCGCTTTCAAAGCAACATAGAAGATGTTGAATTGTACAGTTCGTTCATGAACTTAATATGGTTCCAATATGGCTTTGGTCAATGGAACACTATTGAAGATAGTTGCTCCATAGCTCAGTCTGAGGAATCAAGGTTTGACCAATGATTCACATATATACGAAGCCAAGTCCACACAAAATATGAATTTTGTGAAAGCATGAAAATGCGAGGATATGCAGAGATACACACGGAACTGAAGTTGTCAGATCCGTTGGACATCAGACTATACCACAAGCGAAGCATGTTTTACACCGGTATCCATAGGTGTAAAGTGCATCAGCATTGACTAGATTATTGACTCTAGTGCAAGTGGGAGTCTGTAGGAGATATGCCCTAGAGGCAATAATAAATGTTATTATTTATCTCCATGTTTGTAATTATGTTTATGTTCCATGCTATAACTGCTATGGTTCTCGAGTCTACAATAACCACGAGGCTCGAAGGAAGACTCATATGCACGTGTGGAATAATAAACGGTAAAATGTATTCCTAGTCTGGCCTCTAAGACTAGCTCAAGTGTTGCATGATGGTTCTATTTTCCTGATCATGGGCATGCCTATGCTGGCAACTTTGAGGGCACAATGTTAGGAGAACACTTGTGTTGAATTGACCCGATTGATGTTATGCTATGAGATACATTCGTCACAAGTTAATGGTTAATAACACAGAGAAAGTTAATGTTTGCATAATTCCTTAGACCATGAGAGTATCGAGTTTCTTCATGCTTGCTTCATGAACTTTGGGGTTTGTTAAACGTCATCCGTAACTGGGTGGCTATTACGGCGGCTTACGGGGTCATGGGAAAGTATGACAAGGGACTTGATAGCTCAAGTTTGGGATTTGCTCCTCCGACGATGGAGAGATATCTCTGGGCCCTCTCGGTGTTACGGTATCCACCATCGTCTGGCCAGACACATTGTGATTTGATCACAGGGATGCCGGAACACGAGAACGAGAAAAGAGAACAAAACCGGTAACGAGGTAACTGGCATTGTGGACAAGTGTTGATCCACGAGGATGCCGATGATTCTCACCTTGGGTATTTGTAACATATCGCGAAGCAACATGAATAGCACACGGCAACTGGAGGTTCACTCGAATATTCATTCGTGTGGGTATAGGGGTCAATATGGGTGTCAACGGCTCCGATGTTGATCATTGATCGGAAAGTGTTCCGGGTCATGTCTATACTTCACCGAACCTATAGGGTCACACGCTTAAGGGTCATCTATCTACTGAATACTAGACAGGGAGTCTGAGAGAAAGTCACCGGAAAAGTTTCGGAGACAACGAAAATATTCCGGAGAGAACACCGGAATAGTTTCGGTAAACTGAAAAGTTGTTTCGGGGTATACCATTAAGTCAAATTGGTTTTGGCACACGCCTGGAAATTCTGGGAGGGTGCCAGAATTATTCTGGAAACTTCTGGGATTTTTCTGGGATAAAAACCGGAAATGTTCCGGAGCTGCCGGAACCGGTTTGGTTGCTTTTCGCAGATGAAAATCACTAATCCGAAATTGTTTCAGAACGCGTCCAAAATCATTTGTGTGGGTACTGGAATTATTCTAAGACCCAAAAAAATATTTTCGGATTTAACGGTCGCGGAAAATTGTTTCCGTGAATAGTGAAAATCACTTTATGGTTACTATTTTGGATAGCCACCTTTTGGGACTTTAGTCAAAATTTCTAGAAGGAAGAGGCTTGCAAGGGAAGGAACCCCTTTTGGGGGGGGCCCCATGAAGTGGCCGGCCAAGGGTGGTGGTGCTCCTTGGAGCTCCACATGGCCTCCCATTATGCCCTAAATGCCCACCATTTGTGACCTAATGCATGGGTATTTTGGTATTTTTGGAGGCACCTCTACCCCTTGGCTTTCCTATAAATAGAGGTGGAGAGGAGCTCTCCACACTCATCCCTTGATCTCATACACATGCCATGCTTTGTCTGGCTCTCTCTCTCCCTCCCACGGAAAGAGTTTCGTAGAGCTGAAAGGCTGTCTGTGTTCCGGTGGGAACTAGTTCTGGACGGCGAAGCCCTGCCGGATAGATGACACCGTATGTGTGCAACTCTGTAGAGAGATCGTAGTTTCGGTCTTAGTTCGAGAGTGCCTCCCGAAGGGCTGTCCGAGTGACCGTCCGAGTTTCGAGGGTCCTCCCGAAGGGCTGTCCGAGTGACCGTCGAGTTTCGAGCGTCCTCCCGAAGGGCTGTCCGTGACACCGTCCGAGGGATTCCTGCCTCCCGGAGGGCTGTCTGAGGGGCAGACGAGGGAGAACATCCTCGCGGTTGGGAGGTTGTAAATCCTAGCTGCGGGGATCTGCACCGCCGATCGTCATCGACTCTACTTCCGCTGCGCTACGAGTCGGTAACGAAAATATCAAACCTTGTATGCAGTCTCCATAGTGGTCCTGGGCTGGTGCGTAGGTCGGAAATTTTTTGTTTTCTGCTGCGTTCCCCTACAATTTAATCTTGCAATTGACCGCCGAGGGATTGACAACCCCTCGTTTGCGTTGGGTGCAAGGATTTGTTGTTTGTGTGCAGGTGCTGCTAACGAGGTGTTGCGTGATTCTCCTACTGGTTCGATAACCTTGGTTTCATAACTGAGGGAAATACTTATCTCTACTGTGCTGCATCATCCCTTCCTCTTCGGGGATAATACCAACGCAAGCTACAAGTAGCAGGAATAATTTCTGGCGCCGTTGTCGGGGAGACATCATCAACATCTATCAAGTACCTTTGCATAAACTCTCATATCCTTGCATTTACTTTATTTGCCATTTGCCTCTCGTTTTCATCTCCCCCACTTCTAAAAGTTTTTACAAAAAAATACAAAAATATTTTCCGTTTGCCTTTTTCTTTGTTTGCTTGTTCACTTGCTTGAAGATTGTTATCATGAGTGATTTTGGCATGGCGGAAACTAATGATGGTAAAACCCCTAAAATGGGAAGATCTACCAATCTTGATGCTAAAACTTTTGTGTTGGGACATGATAATGTTATAGGAAAAAGTGTCATCCAAGAATTCATTAATTGCATTGGGACCTTGGCTTTTGATGATGCTCCTATACTTAAAGAAACTAAGAATTATGCCGATGCTATTTCCGCACTTATTCTTAAGCTTGAAAGAAGATTTATTCGTACCCATCCTACTTTGCAAAGATTGTTTTATGAGTTACCGGTTATAAAAGATCCTAGAGCTAAGAAAATAGCTACCCTTGTTCTCATAAATGAATTTGATCATATAGTGCGAGAAGCTAGGGAGATCTTTGATTTCTATGGTATGAACCGTGAAAAACCGGTAATAGATGAGATCCTTTATAATAATGACTACTTGCTGAGATATTTGTTCCGCAATGACCACATCTTTGATGAGAATATTAAAAAGGAAGTTCCTCCTTTGAATATAATCCAACAAGTTTTTAACAGCGTCAATAGACAATACTCTTGGATTGTAGCCGGTAATCAAGAGGGATTTAAAGATGGACAACTTGCTAATGCTAAAATTTCTATGGATGATATATTTCATATTACCTTTGGAAAACCCCTTGATAAAAGTGCACCTTTGGATAAGAAGAAGAAAGATGACAATACTTGAAACTATGCATTATGCCTAGCTAGGGGCATAAAACAATAGCGCTTGTTGGGAGGCAACCCAATGAATAATTTTTTTTTTTCTGTTATTGTGTGTTTTCACAATTATGCTACTGGTATGATTGTGTTTTTGTGTTTTTAATTAGTGTTTGTGCCAAGTAAAGCCTTTAGGATGATTTGGAAGATAGTATAATTGATGCTGTTTGGAAAACAGAAAGTTTTGCGTCCAGTGCCCGAATTTTGTTTCTGTACTGGAGCGTCAGAAAAATCTGAATTTTTTACACAGTATTGGTAAATGAATTTTACAAGTTTTCCTAATTTTTCAGAATTTTTGGAGCTACATAAGTATGGATTTTAAATAGATTTCTACAGACTGTTCTGTTTTTGACAGATTCTGTTTTTGATGCACTACTTGCTTGTTTAGATGAATCTATGGATTGTATCGGGGGGTATAAGCCATGGTGAAGTTAGAGTACAATAGGTATAATGCAAAAATAAAATATGAATGGGTTTGCAATAGTACTTAAAGTAGTGATTTATTTTGTTATGCTAACGGATCTCACGAAGGTTTTGTTGAGTTTTGTGTGATTGAAGTTTTCAAGTTTTGGGTGAGATCACGATGGATGAAGGAACAAGGAGTAGCAAAAGCCTAAGCTTGGGGATGCCCGAGGCACCCCAAGGTAATATTCAAGGAAGACTCAAGCGTCTAAGCTTGGGGATGCCCCGGAAGGCATCCCCTCTTTCTTCTACCAACCATCGGTAATTTTACTTGGAGCTATATTTTTATTCGTCACATGATATGTGTTTTGCTTGGAGCTTCTTATATTATATGAGTCTTTTCTTTGTTTGCTTTTTAGTTTGTCACAATCATATTTGCTGAACACACCTATTTTGAGAGAGCCACACGTTCATCATAATTTGTTAGAATACTCTATGTGCTTCACTTAAATTTTTTGAGCTAGGCAGTTGCTCTAGTGCTTCACTTAAATCTTTTTGAGCACAGTGGTGGCTATATTTTGAAGAAATAAACTCTCATGCTTCACTTATATTATTTTTAGAGTTGATTGAAATTTTGAAGAAATGAATTCTCAAGCTTCACTTATATTATTTTGAGAATTGATAAGATTGAAATTTTGAAGAAATATTTGCACTCTCATGCTTCACTTAAATCTTTTTGAGAGTTGATAATAGTAATGGTAATTTGCACAAGATATGAATTTGGTCCCAAAGTGATGAATATTCAAGAGGGATATAATAAAAACTTTCATATAGATCATTGGATATGATAACTGTGATTCCTTGCAATAGTTTTGCGATATGGAAATGATAATATGTGAGTCATGTTAGTGAGTAATTGTGATTTAGTAAGAATATTAGTGTTAAGGTTTGTGATTCCCTATGCATGCACATTAAGTCAATAGTTATGCAACGAAATTATATCCTACTTATGGTGCATTATTCGGTGTTAGTTATGTTCAATACATGTTTATGACCGTTTTTGTTTTTTGGTTGGTTGCTTCTCAATCTATTTGCTAGTCTTCATTTGTACTAAGCGGAAATACTGCTTGTGCATCCAAAATCCTTAAACCCAAGTTGTGCCAAATGAGTCCACTATATCTACCTATATGCGGTATTTCAATGCCGTTCCAAGTAAATTTGCGTGTGCCAACTCTAATTTTCAAAATAATTTTTCCGTTTTGTGTGCCCGTACCGCTCATGAAGCGGTAGGGGGTGGCCATTCTTTTCCATGCTAGGTGTGTTATTCTCACGATGAGTGTTTATTCACTTGTCATTGCACGAGAGAATGGTTGGTAATAAAGATGCCCAGTCCCATAATGAAATCAAAAAATAATAACAACAAAATTCCTTGGAAAGTGTTGGTTTGGAGGGCACCCGTGGATACGGCTAGCCATGGATTGTGAAAGAATGGTGGAAAGGAAATAAACTTTACTTTCTGTTTGGGAACCGCCTATGATGTGTCTAGCATGGAAAATATTGGGAATTCTTGGTCGTTTTTGTTGACAGGAAAAGCATGCCTCTCAAAAAAATTTATCTCTGTAATTTCAGCTTTGAGCTCTGGCACATTTGACAAATCTCTGCTTCCCTCTGCGAAGGGCCTATCTATTTACTTTTATGCAATTTTTATTTTTACTTGAGTCTCCATCTTCTCTTATAAAGCACCAACTAGAGAGCACTATTGTCATACTTGTGCATTGGATGTAGCTAATATTTGAGTATGTTTCATGAATGGATCAATGATTGAGCATAATGGGCTAGGGATAACTTTCTTTAGCGTTGATATTTTGAAAGACATGGTTGCTTGTTAGCATGCTTGAGTATTTATATCTTCATGTCAAATTATAGATTATTGCTTTGAATCATTCAAGTCCAATGTCCATGCTATAAAAGAATATAACATGTGATGAATATGTTTTTATCAGTTACCTACTCGAGGACGAGGAGGAATTAAGCTTGGGGATGCTGATACGTCTCCAACGTATCTATAATTTTTTATTGTTCCATGTTATTATATTATCAATCTTGGATGTTTTTATATGCATTTACAACAATTATATATCATTTTTGGAGTCTAACCTATTAACTTAGTGCCCAGTGCCAGTTGCTGTTTTTTGTCCTGTTTTTGTTTTACAGAAAATCAATACCAAACGAAGTCCACATGCCACGAAACTTTTTGGAGATTTTTTTCTGGACAAGATAAACACTAGAAGCTTCGGGAGAAGACCAGACGCCAGAGGAGGTGGCCACGAGCCACCAGGGCGCGCCTGGGGGGGGGCAGGTGCGCCCTGGTGCCTCATGGGCCCACCTCAGCTCCGTTTGACCTAATTCCACCACTATAAATTCAGGAAAAATTAGAAACCCTCAAGGGAGTCCATGAAATACTTTTTCCGCCGCCGCAAGTTTCTGTTCTCGAGAAATCCCATCTGGAGGCCTTCTCCGGTACTCCGCCGGAGGGGGAATCGATCACGGAGGGACTCTACATCAACCTTGTTGCCCTTCCGATGATGCGTGAGTAGTTTACCACAGACCTTTGGGGCCATAGGCAGTAGCTAGATGGCTTCTTCTCTCTTTTTGATCTTTAATACAATGTTCTCCTCGATGTTCTTGGAGTTCTATCCGATGTAATCACTTTTTGCGGTGTGTTTGTTGGGATCCGATGAATTGTGAGTTTATGATCAGATTATCCATGAATATTATTTGAGTCTTCTCTGATCTCTTTTATGCATTATTATTATAGCTTCGTATTTCTTCTCCGATCTGTTGATTTGGTTTGGCCAACTAGATTGATTTATCTTGCCATGGGAAGATGTGCTTTGTAATGGGCTCGATCTTGCGGTGCTCAATCCCAGTGACAGAAAGGGACATGACACGTTTGTATCATTGCTATTAAGGGTAAAAAGATGGGGTTTATTCATGCGTGAGTTTATCTTGTCTACATCATGTCATCGTTCTTAAGGTGTTACTCCGTTCTTTATGGACTTAATACACTAGATGCATGCTGGATAGCGGTCGACGTGTGGAGTAATAGTAGTAGATGCAGGCAGGAGTCGGTCTACTTGTCTCGGACGTGATGCCTATATACATGATCATTGCCTTGGATATCGTCATGATTATTTGCTTTTCTATCAATTGCCCAACAGTAATTTGTCTACCCACCGCATGCTATTTTCTTGAGAGAAGCCTCTAGTGAAAACTATGGCCCCCGGGACTATCTAAATCATATTACTAAAACCCTAAAAATATTGTTGGGATCCGATGAATTGTGAGTTTATGATCAGATTATCCATGAATATTATTTGAGTCTTCTCTGATCTCTTTTATGCATGATTGTTATAGCTTCGTATTTCTTCTCCGATCTATTGATTTGGTTTGGCCAACTAGATTGATTTATCTTGCAATGGGAGAGGTGCTTTGTAATGGGTTCGATATTGCGGTGCTCAATCCCAGTGACAGAAAGGGACATGACACATGTATCATTGCTATTAAGGGGAAAAAGATGGGGTTTATTCATGCATGAGTTTACTTTGTCTACATCATGTCATCTTGCTTAAGGCGTTACTCCGTTCTTTATGGACTTAATACACTAGATGCATGCTGGATAGAGGTCGATGTGTGGAGTAATAGTAGTAGATGCAGGCAGGAGTCGGTCTACTTGTCTCGGACGTGATGCCTATATACATGATCATTACCTTGGATATCGTCATGATTATTTGCTTTTCTATCAATTGCCCAACAGTAATTTGTTTACCCACCGTATGCTATTTTCATGAGAGAAGCCTCTAGTGAAAACTATGGCCCCCGGGTCTATCTAAATCATATATTAAAAATCCTAAAAATACCTTGCTGCACTTTTACTTTATTTATTTTATTTTGTATTTTTGTTCGATCTATCTATCTATTACCATACAATTTAATGTTGCAATTAACCGCCAAGGGATTGACAACCCGTTGTTTGCGTTGGGTGCAAGGATTTGTTATTTTGTGTGCAGGTACGGTTAACGAGGTGTTGCGTGATTCTCCTACTGGATTGATAACCTTGGTTTCATAACCGAGGGAAATATTTATCTCTAATGTACTGCATCATCCTTCCTCTTCGGGGAAAAACCAACGCAGATCACAAGTAGCAGGAAGAATTTCTGGCGCCGTTGCCGGGGAGACATCATCAACATCTATCAAGTACCTACGCACAAACTTTCATCTCCTTGCATTTATTTTATTTGCCTTTGCCTCTCATTTTCATCTCCCCCACTTCAAAAAAGTTTTTACAAAAATACAAAAATATTTTCCGTTTTGCTTTTTTGCTTCTTTGCTTGCTTGCTTTACCTTTATGGCTAGTTCTACTCCCGATATGCCTTTCCCTCCGTACTTAGGAGACGATCCAGGAATTTTAAACTTTAAATATTTGAGTGATGAATCTTTAAAAGAAGCATGGGATAGATTATTAAAAATACAAGTAAGTGCTAGGCCTCAGTTTCACATTAGATTGTTCCTTAAAAGTTTTTATGTTGGTCTACCCCTTGCTCATAGACGTGTCTTGGATTCTATATTTGAAAATGATTTTCTTGGGAGTGATGCCTTTGACACCTACGAAAAGATGAAAAGCATATTTGGACAACCAAAAGTTGAAACTATTGAACCTATTACTCTAGAATGCTTTCGTCAAACTGAGCAAATGAAGGAAATAAAGGCTAGTATGGATTCTAACTTTCGAGGAATATTTAATCTTGTCTCTAAAATAAATAGCAATGTGGTGTCACAAAATAGGAGGGTTGATGCTTTAGATCAAAAGATATCTCTTTGTGTTTTGAAAGAAATAAAAACCCTTTGCACTAAGCTTGATCATTTAGTGCACATTATTGATAATGGCAAAGAGAGTGAAATAGGAGTTGCAAGGGTTAAAAAGAAAGATGATAATACTTGAAACTATGCATTATGCCTAGTTAGGGGCATAAAACAATAGCGCTTGTTGGGAGGCAACCCAATGAATAAAATAAATTTTTGCTTTTTGTTTCTGTTCTTGTGTGTTTACACAATTATGCTACTGTTATGATTGTGTTTTTGTGTTTTAAGTAGTGTTTGTGCCAAGTAAAGCCTTTGGGATGATTTGGAAGATAGTATAATTGATGCTGTTTGGAAAACAGAAAGTTTTGCATCCAGTGCTGGAATTTTAGTTCTGTACTGGAGGGTCAGAAAAATCTGAAATTTTTACACAGTATTGGTATATGAATTTCCCACGTTGTCCTAATTTTTCAGAATTTTTGGAGCTACAGAAGTATGTCTTTTAAATAGATCTCTGCAGACTGTTCTGTTTTGGACAGATTCTGTTTTTGATGCACTACTTGCTTGTTTTGATGAAACTATGGATTGTATCGGGGGGTATAAGCCATAGAGAAGTTAGAATACAGTAGTTATAATGAAAAAATAAAATATGAATGGGTTTGCAACAGTACTTAAAGTAGTGATTTATTTTGTTATACTAACGGATCTCACGAAGGTTTTGTTGAGTTTTGTGTGATTGAAGTTTTCAATTTTTGGGTGGGATCATGATGGGTGAAGGAATAAGGAGTGGCAAGAGCCTAAGCTTGGGGATTCCCAAGGCACCCCAAGGTAATATTCAAGGAAGACTCAAGCGTCTAAGCTTGGGGATGCCCCGGAAGGCATCCCCTCTTTCTTCTACCAACCATCGGTAATTTTACTTGCAGTTATATTTTTATTCGTCACATGTTATGTGTTTTACTTGGAGCGTCGTGTATTATATGAGTCTTTGCTTTGTTTGCTTTTTAGTTTGTCACAATCATCTTTGCTGGACACACCTATTTGAGAGAGCCACACGTTTATCATGATTTGTTAGAATACTCTATGTGCTTCACTTAATTTTTTTGAGATAGACAGTTGCTCTAGTGCTTCACTTAAAACTTTTTGAGCACGGCGGCGGCTATATTTTGAAGAAATATTTAAACTCTAATGCTTCACTTATATTATTTTGAGAGTTAATAAGATTGAAATTTTGAAGAAATATTTGAACCCTCATGCTTCACTTATATTATTTTGAGAGTTGATAATAGTAATGGTAATTTGCACAAGATATGAATTTGGTCCCAATGTGATGAATATTCAAGAGGGATATAAAAAAAACTTTCATATAGATCATTGGATATGATAAGTTTGATTCCTTGCAATAGTTTTGCGATATGGAGATGATAATATATGAGTCATGTTAGTGAGTAATTGTGATTTAGTAAGAATATTAGTGTTAAGGTTTGTGATTCCCTATGCATGCACATTAAGTCAATAGTTATGCAACGAAATTATATCCTACTTATGGTGCATTATTCGGTGTTAGTTATGTTCAATGCATGTTTATGACCGTTTTCGCTTTTTGGTTGGTTGCTTCTCAATCTATTTGCTAGCCTTCATTTGTACTAAGCGGAAATACTGCTTGTGCATCCAAACTCCTTAAACTCAAGTTGTGCCAAATGAGTCCACCATATCTACCTATATGCGGTATTTCAATGCCGTTCCAAGTAAATTTGCATGTGCCAACTCTAATTTTCAAAATAATTTTCCGTTTTGTGTGCCCGTACCGCTCATGAAGCGGCAGGGGGTGGCCAATGTTTTCCATGCTAGGTGTGTTATTCTCACGATGAGTGTTTATTCACTTGTCATTGCACGAGAGAGTGGCTGGTAATAGGGATGCCCAGTCCCACAATGAATCAAAAATTAATAACAACAAAATTCCTTGGAAAGTGTTGGTATGGAGGGCACCCGTGGATACGGCTAGCCATGGATTGTGAAAGAATGGTGGAAAGGAAATAAACTTTACTTTCTGTTTGGGAACCGCCTATAATGTGTCTAGCATGGAAGATATTGGGAATTCTCGGTCGTTTTCGTTGACAGGAAAAGCATGCCTCTCAAAATAATTTTATCTCTCTAATTGAAGCTTTGAGCTCTGGCACGTTTGCAAATCTCTGCTTCCCTCTGCGAAGGGCCTATCCGTTTACTTTTATGCAATTTTAATTTTAATTTTGAGTCTCCATCTTCTCTTACAAAGCACCAACTAGAGAGCACTATTGTCATACTTGTGCATTGTGTGTAGTTAATATTGAGTGTGTTTCATGAATGGATCAATGATTGAGCATAATGGGCTAGGGATAACTTTCTTTAGCATTGATATTTTGAAAGGCATGGTTGCGTGTTAGTATGCTTGAGTATTTATGTCTTCATATCAAACTATAGACTATTGCTTTGAATCATTCAAGTCCAAATGTCCATGCTATAAAGAAAAGAATATATGATGAATATGATAGGTAGCATTCCACATCAAAAATTCTGTTTTTATCATTTACCTACTCGAGGACGAGCAGGAATTAAGCTTGGGGATGCTTGATACGTCTCCAACGTATCTATAATTTTTGATTGTTCCATGCTATTATAATATCAATCTTGGATGTTTTTATATACATTTACAGCAATTATATATCATTTTTTTGGGACTAACCTATTAACTTAGTGCCCAGTGCCAGTTGCTGTTTTTTTGCCTGTTTTTGGTTTTCCAGAAAATCAGTACCAAACGAAGTCCAAATGCCACGAAACTTTTTGGAGATTTTTTTCTGGACATAACAAACACTAGAAGCTTTGGGAGGAGATGAGAAGATGAAGCAGTGGCCCACGAGGCACGACGGCGCGCCCCAGGCGGGGGCACCCTGGTGGCTTATGGGGCCCACACAGCTCCGTTTGACCTAATTCCACCACTATAAATTCTCTAAAATCGGGAAACCAACAGAGGAGTCCACGAAATACTTTTTCCGCCGCCGCAAGCTTCTGTTCTCGAGAGATCCCATCTGGAGGCCTTTTCCGGTACTCCGTTGGAGGGGGAATCGATCACGGAGGGGCTCTCCATCAACCTTGCTACCCTTCCGATGATGCGTGAGTAGTTTACCACAGACCTTCGGGTCCATAGTTAGTAGCTAGATGGCTTCTTCTCTCTTTTTGATCTTCAATACAATGTTCTCCTCGATGTTCTTGGAGTTCTATCCGATGTAATCACTTTTTGCGGTGTGTTTGTTGGGATCCGATGAATTGTGAGTTTATGATCAGATTATCCATGAATATTATTTGAGTCTTCTCTGAACTCTTTTATGCATGATTA
Organism: Elymus sibiricus; assembly: GCA_039707655.1. Lineage (NCBI taxonomy): Eukaryota > Viridiplantae > Streptophyta > Magnoliopsida > Poales > Poaceae > Elymus > Elymus sibiricus. Next base: position 200,829,896 of record CM077664.1, on the reverse strand, counting down.
TTATAGCTTCGTATTTCTCTCCGATCTATTGATTTGGTTTGGCCAACTAGATTGATTTATCTTGCAATGGGAGAGGTGCTTTGTAATGGGTTCGATCTTGCGGTGCTCAATCCCAGTGACAGAAAGGGACATGACACGTATGCATCGTTGCTATTAAGGGGGAAAAGATGGGGTTTATTCATGCGTGAGTTTACTTTGTCTACATCATATCATCTTGCTTAAGGCGTTACTCCGTTCTTTATGGACTTAATACACTAGATGCATGCTGGATAGCGGTTGATGTGTGGAGTAATAGTAGTAGATGCAGGCAGGAGTCGGTCTACTTGTCTCGGACGTGATGCCTATATACATGATCATTTCCTTGGATATCGTCATGATTATTTGCTTTTCTATCAATTGCCCAACAGTAATTTGTTTACCCACCGTATGCTATTTTCATGAGAGAAGCCTCTAGTGAAAACTATGGCCCCGGGGTCTATCTAAATCATATATTAAAAAATCCTAAAAATACCTTGCTGCACTTTTACTTTATTTATTTTATTTTGTATTTTTGTTCGATCTATCTATCTATCACCGTACAATTTAATCTTGCAATTAACCGCCAAGGGATTGACAACCCCTTGTTTACGTTGGGTGCAAGGATTTGTTATTTTGTGTGCAGGTACTGTTAACGAGGTGTTGCGTGATTCTCCTACTGGATTGATAACCTTGGTTTCATAACTGAGGAAAATACTTATCTCTACTGTATTGCATCATCCCTTCCTCTTCGGGGAAAAACCAACGCAGATCACAAGTAGCAAGGAGCAAGTCTTATTGTTTCCGATCGAGGTGGAGATACCCCGAACAAGCCCCTCAAAGGATTACTTTCCATAGTGACAAGTGACAATAAATTTCAGCACGTAATATAAATGTTTCCTTACCTAATTCCACTCACCAAAGGCGCTTCACTCCCAGGCAACGGCGCCAAAAAAGAGTCTTGATGATCCACAAGTATAGGGGATCAATCGTAGTCCTTTCGATAAGTAAGAGTGTCGAACCCAACGAGGAGCAGAAGGAAATGACAAGCGGTTTTCAGCAAGGTATTCTCTGCAAGTACTGAAAGTAGCGGTAACAGATAGTTTTGATAGCAAGATAATTCGTAACAAGTAACAACGGTAACAAAGGGTGCAGCAAGGTGGCCCAATCCTTTTAATAGCAAAGGACAAGCCGGAACGAACTCGTATAATAAGCAAAGCGTTCTCGAGGACACATGGGAATTTCATCTAGTCACTTTCATCATGTTTGTTTGATTCGCGTTCGCTACTTTGATAATTTGATATGTGGGTGGACCGGTGCTTGGGTGCTATTCTTACTTGAACAAGCCTCCCACTTATGATTACCCCCTCTCGCAAGCATCCGCAACTACGAAAGAAGAATTAAGATAACTCTAACCATAGCATGAAACATATGGATCCAAATCAGCCCCTTACGGAATAGCGCATAAACTAGGGTTTAAGCTTCTGTCACTCTAGCAACCCATCATCTAATTACTACTCCACAATGCCTTCCCTTAGGCCCAAAGATGGTGAAGTGTCATGTAGTCGACGTTCACACGACACCACTAAAGGAAGCAACAACATACATATCATCAAAATATCGAACGAATACCAAATTCACATGATTACTTATGACAAGACTTCTCCCATGTCCTCAAGAACAAAAGTAACTACTCACAAATCATGTTCATGTTCAAGATCAGAGGGGTATGGAATAGCATTAAGGATCTGAACATTTAATCTTCCACCAAATAAACCAACTAGCATCAACTACAAGATGTAATCAACATTACTAGCAACCCACAGGTACCAATCTGAGGTTTTGAGACAAAGATTGAATACAAGAGATGAACTAGGGTTTGAGATGAGATGGTACTGGTGAAGATGTTGATGAAGATTGGTCCTCCCACGATGAGAGGATCGTTGGTGATGTCGATGGCTTCGATTTCCCCCTCCCGGAGGGAAGTATCCCCGGCGGAATCGCTCCGCCGGAGAGCAAAATAGCTCCTGCCCAGGTTCCGCCTCGAGACGGCGGCGCTTCGTCCCAAAAGCCTTCTCTCTATTTTTTCTAGGGCAAATGGCTTCATATAGCAGAGGGAGGGGGCCAGACGCCAGCTGTGGGCCCCACAAGGCACTAGGGCGCGCCCTGCTGCCTTGTGGGCAGCTGGTGGGTCCCCTCTGGCATTTCTTCTCTCTAGTATTTTTTATATATTCAATAAAAAATCTCCGTGAAATTTCAGGTTAATTGGAGTTCTGTAGATTAGGTATCTCTGATGTGGCTATTTCAGGTCCAGAATTCCAGCTACCGGCATTCTCCCTCTTCATGTAAATCTAGCAAATTAAGAGAGAAAAGGCATAAGAATTGTATCATAAGGTGAAATAATGATCAAAAACATAATAAATAACAGTAGGAAATCATGATGCAAATTGGACGTATCAAAGGGCTCCAACCGACCTACGAGGCCCACAAGGCAAGGGGCGCAACCAGGGGGTAGGTCGCGCCCTGTTGCCTTGTGGAGCCCTCGAGCACCGTCTTGCGTTGATTATTTCTCCCAAAAATCACATATATTCCAAAATAAATCTTCGTAAAATTTATCGCGTTTGGACTTCATTGGTATGGTTTTTCTGCGAAACAAAAAACATGCAGAAAACAGGAACTGGCACTGGGCACTAGATTAATAAGTTAGTCCATAAAAATAATATAAAAGTGCACCAAAACCATATAAAACTATTGTAAACATGGCATGAATACTTCATAAATTCTATATACATTGGAGACGTATCACAACACAACATAAAAAACCATTATATAATTCAACTTATTTTGTGTCAACTCAAGACTAGTACTTAATAGCAAGAGTTCATGGATGAACTAGGAAGAGAACGAAATGAAGGTGTGTCTACTCTCAAACTTTGGCCAAAATAACATGATATTTTGCTGACCACATACCATATTGGGCTATTTTTCTCCGTACTTAATTAAGCTTCCATGTTTGGTAGTAGGTAAAATGGAGAAAAATCGTACACAACATATATGGTAATAATTTTTTTACTATCTACATGGTAATAAATCATCCCATTTCTTTTCAATATATATAAAAATTATGACGTCGAGTTATCGAGCTATAATCGAGCGAGCCAATATTTGCCAAGATCAGCTCGTTTCTCGATCGAGCTACATAAAGTGGTCATACTCAGCTCATTTCTTTACGAGTCGAGCCAAAATACGAGTCGATCTCGAGCGGCTCACGAGCCTCAAGCTTTTCTTGCAGCCCTAGTGACAGATATCTACCACGCTCGTTCAATACCTGTCCGTCCGTCTGCCGCCATTAAACAGACTCGCCGGCCGAGAAACCAACTCCGGTTCCCGTGCATTGATGCGCCCAGACGCTTGGCCTCACCGGCATCCACTATTTAAAGGAGGACGCACCCAGCTCACACCACACCACAACTCATCCGCTCCTCCCGTGCACCACATCCACTATGACCGCGAGCGGAAACGCGTTGTGGGAGAGCCTCTCGACGGAGCAGAAGCACGAGGTGGCAGCCCTTGCGGCCGCCTGGCAGAGCCGTCGTGCCAGGCGGATAGATGTCGATATGTTGGATAGCTCTCCGACGACGACCCCACGATGGAGACCGGCTCCGACGACGACTCCACACCGCAGCCCGTGCTGGTGCATGACGGCTTGATGATGGGGCAGGCACAGACGCACTTCGACACCACCATGGCAGAGGAGCAGTCGGCGCCGACGCCTATGTCGGTGTTCCGGCAGGCGTAGGAGGAGTAGCGATACAACCTGTTCCTCCTTGAGCAGCACCGGCTGACGGAGGGACAGATCTATGGCGAGCGCGCGACCGAAGAAGTCGTGGTGGCCATGGTCGTAGTGAACCCCAACTTCTCACCGAGCAGCAGGCGCTCTACAAGGCCACCCGCAGGCAAGCCATCGCTCGCAACGTACAGGGCGCGGTGCTACTTGTGAACTGCGTTGGGATTTCCCCAAAAAGGAGAGGATGATGCAGTACAGTAGAGATAAGTATTTCCCTCAGTTAAGAACCAAGGTTATCAATCCAGTAGGAGAACCACACAGAACCTCGTTAATAGCACCTACACACACAAAAGCAAACACTTGCACCCAACGCAAATAAGAGTGTTGTCAATCCCCTTAGCGGTCACTTGCAAGGATTAATTCTGATAGTGATAAATAAAAACATAAATTGCAAAAGAAAATAAAAGTAAATAAATTGCAGCAAGGTATTTTTGGATTTTAATATATGATAAAAGTAGACCCGAGGGCCATAGTTTTCACTAGAGGCTTCTCTCTTGAACATATATCATACGGTGGGTAAATAAATTACTGTTGAGCAATTGATAGAAAAACGCATAGTTATGACGGATTCATGGCAATGATCATGTATATAGGCATCACGTCCTAGACAAGTAGACCGACTCCTGCCTGCATCTACTACTATTACTCCACTCATCGACCGCTATCCAGCATGCATCTAGAGTATTAAGTATAAAACAGAGTAACGCCTTAAGCAAGATGACATGATGTAGACAAAGTAAACTCAAGCAATATGATTAAACCCTATTTTTTATATCCTTAATGGCAATAATACAAATACGTGTCTTGTCCCTTTCTGTCACTGCGATATAGAACACCGCAAGATTGAACCCATCACAAAGCACCTCTCCCATTGCAAGATAAATCAATCTAGTTGGCCAAACCAAACGGATAGATCGGAGAGAAATACAAAGCTATAACAATCATGCATAAAAGAATTCAGATAAGACTCAAATATTTCTCATGAATAATCTAATCATAAACCCACAATTCATCGGATCCCAACAAACACACCGCAAAAGAAGAGTACATCGGATAGAACTCCAAGAACATCGAGGAGAATATGGTATTGAAGATCAAAGAGAGAGAAGAAGCCATCTAGCTACTAGCTATGGACCCGTAGGTCTGTGGTAAACTACTCACATATCATCGGAAGGGCAGCAAGGTTGATGTAGAAGCCCTCCGTGATCGATTCCCCCTCCGACAGAGTACCGGAAAAAGTCTCCAGATGGGATCGCGGAAGAACAGAGGCTTGCGACGGCGGTAAGGTTTTCTCGTCTGGCTCTCTGATGGTTTTCGAATATTTGAGAATTTATAGAAGTGGAATTAGGTCAAAAGGAGCCACGAGGGGCCCACAAGGCATCAGGACGCGCCCCCCCCCCCCCCCCGGGGCCGCGCCCTGTTGCCTTGTGGCCTCCTCGTGAGGCTTCTGGCTTCCTCCCGAAGCTTCCAGGGTCTCTTTTGTCCAGAAAAAAATCTTCAAAAGTTTCGTGGCTTCTGGACTTCGTTTGGTACTGATTTCCTGAAAAACCAAAAATAGACAGAAAACAGCAACTGGCACTGGGCACTAGGTTAATAGGTTAGTCCTAAAAAATGATATATAATTGCATATAAAACATCCAAGATTGATACTATAATAGCATGGAACAATCAAAAATTATAGATACGTTGGAGACGTATCACGCGGCCAGACACGTTGGCAGCGCTGGCGATAGCGGATGAGCTGAAAAACCAAAAATAGACAGAAAACAGCAACTGGCACTGGGCACTAGGTTAATAGGTTAGTCCTAAAAAATGATATATAATTGCATATAAAACATCCAAGATTGATACTATAATAGCATGGAACAATCAAAAATTATAGATACGTTGGAGACGTATCACGCGGCCAGACACGTTGGCAGCGCTGGCGATAGCGGATGAGAACAACGCCAGCTGCACGTCCTACGCGTCGCCAAACAACTTTTGGCCGCCCCGGTGGGACGAGTGTGTCGCCCCCTCCACGTCCATCGTGGACCTCACGTCCACTGACGACGGATAGGTCGCAGACTCCGACAAGGATGAGTAGGGCATGGGAGGCGGCGGGGCCTTGAGTCCCAAGTGAGTCGGCCCGTCTCTCATGTTCTACTCTTCCTCGCCGGCGACCGTACCTTCACTTCATGGGTCTTATTGCCGCCGCTCGTGAAGACAGCGAGCTGAGCCCGGTGATCGTCGGAAGGGAACAACAAGAACGTGGGGGACGGGCGCCGCCGTATGCTAGGTTTAGGTCCCGTCGCTTTTTTAATTAAAAAATGTTGAAAATGTAATGAATGTGCTCTGGTTTAGATGAAAATCGTCCGGTTTGCATGTAATTCGTCCGGTTTGTTGAAAGCTGGTTTAAATGTATGTGCATAGCTTTGGATGGCCGGCTCCCGCATCCGTGTCTGCGGACGGATGCGGTGTCCGGTTTGAGGAGATGCCAACTCAGTAAAATGCAGAAGTATGTATTAAGCAAACCAGGCCTCTTTCTAAAGAATGGGCCGCATCCCTGATGTAAGTTTGGCCATCGGACGTCTGTGGGTCTTGCAGTTTTGCTCGCTCGGCCTGGCCTGAACGAGCCTACACGCACGCGCCCGAGACAGACACAGAGAGGCGCGAGCGAGACGAGCAGGCGGCGCAAACCGCAAAGCCATCCGACGGCTTCCCTCCAACTGTAGCACCTAGCACGTCGCGCGCCGCCGGCTACTCGCTACAGCTTGCCCCCGACGCCCCCGGCGACGGAATCGGTGGAGCGGCGCGACCTTTCACACAGCCAGCCAGCGGGAAGCATTGCGGGTGCGGCCACCGGACGCCACTCGCCAATCCCCAATCCCGCCTCGGCCGTGCCGTGAGTTCCCCAATCTAGCTTCCAGTTCCCAGTTTCTAATCGGAGTAGAACTTGTGAATGTTCAAACGATCAGCTGGTAAGTTGATTGCTCTCTTTTCTTGCCAATTTATTTCGTGTAGGTATCAAAGATTTAGAGGTTCAGCGGGACTGTGATAAATGAAGAAGAGCATGGATTTGAAAACGTTGTGGGATAGAGCTTCCAAGAAAAGTAAGATTGCCTCCACCTCAACGCCAAAACCCGCACCGATTGGAGTTGAAATCCGGTCTCGGAACCAAGGCAACCCTTCCCCATCAGATGGGCTGCAGGTGGTACCGGAGGATGATGAATCTGGTGACGACGAGTCCATTGCTTCAAACGCTAAGCAGTTGCATGCCGAGGCTGAGGCTCTATATCTGTCCCGTTTGAAAACTTCAGTCCAGTGCCTGAGGTTCATCTTGCAGCAAGGCTTGCCAGTCCATGGACATCTTGAAAATGAAGGTAATGCAGGGAATTTTCTTGAGCTTGTGGATTGGCTGGCAGAGAGTGTTGAAGGAGTTAAAAGGGTGGATCTGAAGGATGCTCCAAGAAGCAGCGAGCTGTTGGACCAAAAGGCACAGGAGCAACTCATCAACGCTTGTGCCGAAGAAACTACTAGGCTCATCATTGAAGATCTTGGTGATGGTTATTTCGCGGTGCTTGTTTATGAATCTCGCGATATGGACCAACAGGAACAATTGGCCCTTTGCCTGCGTTATGTTGGTACAAAAGGAATGGCCGTGGAAAGGTTCCTCGGCATCGTCGGAGTTGAAGACACTACCCCTTTGACAATTAAAACAACAATTCAGAATCTGCTTACGGCTCACTCTTTGAGCTTTTCTAGGGTCCGGGGGCTGGGATATGATGGGGCTTGTGCCATGAAGGGTTATGATAATGCTTTGAAGAAAATAATTGTGGACGAGTCCCCTTCTGCTTATTATGTCCATTGCTTTGCCCATCAACTTCAGGTAAATATGGTTGCTGTTGCTAAGCAGAATGTTCATGGTGGTTGGTTCTTTTATCACCTTGAATATTTGATGGATTTTCTTGTGATGTGCTGTGAAAAGATACGAATGCTTGGAGTAGCTCAAGCTGAGTATATCATCAAAACATTTGAATTGGAAGAAACTGAAGCCGAATATGGTCTTGATCGAGAGAGCCTGGGAACGCCATGTGATACTCCTCGGGGATCCCGCTATGAAAATGTGATGCATGTTATCTCTTTATATCCTGCAATTTGGGAAATTCTCTGTATGATTGGGGATGAGCATAATGGCATAAAATCAGTACGAGCTCAACAGGTGTCTTATGCATTCGAGGCATTTGAGTTTGTCTTTATAGCACACTTGCTGCAAACTATATTTGAGTATACAGATGACTTATGCAGTGCTTTGCAAAAGAGGGATCAAGATATTGTTAATGCTATCGATCTTGTTAGCGTGACAAAGAAACGGTTGCAGTTACTGCAGGAAGATGGTGAATGGGAAAGTTTTCTTCAGAAGGTCACCTCTTTTTGTGTGAAACATGACATCGAACTTGTGGACATGGATGGTTTGTATGACCCGGTCGGGAGATCTCCAAAGTTCTACGAAAAGGCCACGAATCTTCATTACTACCACGTTGATATGTTTTTGGATGTCATTGATAGTCAACTTAGAGAACTTGATGGCATGTTTGATGAGGCCAACACGGAGTTGCTGATTTGCATGGCAGCATTCAATCCTGCCGACTCATTTGCTGCTTATGATGAGGAAAAGCTGGTTAAGCTTGCCCACTTTTATCCCGAGGATTTTTCACAGTTTGAGTTGTTGCATCTTCCCTTCCAACTTTCAAACTTCGTTGATGATCTGCGTCTAGACGAAAGGTTTAGAGAAGTGAAGACTCTTGCGGAGCTTTCTATCAAGCTTGTCGAAACAAGGAAGGATCGTGTTTACAACATTGTCTGCAGGCTTCTCAGGTTGGTGCTAATCCTTCCTGTAGCAACTGGCAGTGATGAGAGGGACCTATCTTCAGTGAATTACGTGAACAATAAGGCGGTAAACAAGCTATCAGAGCAATGCGCGAATGATTGCTTGGTTACATGCCTTGAGCGTGAAACCTTTGAGCAGGTGAAGGACGATGCCATCATATCTCGCTTCCGAGCTGTGAATAACCGCTAGGACGTGTTGTGATTTTTATCTACTAGCTTGAATTCTCTCTGTATCACCTGAACGAACGAGCCTTGAACCTTCATGTTTTCTTTACTGTTGAGTAGTCTGTGAACCTTTTATATTACTGTGAACAAGCTGTCAGCCTTCATGTGTATATCATTTTGATTATGCATACGTGTTTTAGAATGTAACGTATCATAGAACTTTACGCGATTTTTATACTGGTATAAGATGTGGCATTCCTTCCCTGTGCTGGAAGTGGAAGTTTACAAGGTTATTTCCAATCAAGCTTGAAGCTTGCTAGTAAGAGGAAGACAAAAAGGATATAAAAGCAGAGGAATGTAAGAGCTGTGGCTAAGCAGCCAGCTTGTCCACCCAGAACAAACAGGATGTCTGTGCTCAGTAGCGATATTGTTCAGCAGATTCGAGCGTGCAGCATTAGTGTCACTGAATATCTTGTCATTGCGAGCTGCAAGCATGCCAAAATTTAAGGGCATATGCTGCAAAGCAAATTGGGGAGAATCCTTTTTGTTGTACCTGGTCAACAAAGTAGATAATGTTGCTTGACTGGAGGGCTGTTTTTTTTTTAGAAACACGGTATAGACACAAATTGATGAAGTCATCATAGACGCCTCGTTATCGATGGGAGACACCAAAGCGTCAAATCTTTGGTGGGCTGGGGGTACAACTGCCCTCCTAACCATCCACCACACCACACATGTTGGTTCTCGGAGGGCTATTCGATGGACATTTAGCTTCCTCAAAACCATTGAGCATTTCTGCGGGGTATGATGGATGGACTCCAGCGCTGGGCACATCATGATGGGTTTGACTGGAGGTTTTAGTTGTCATATTGTCCTTGGTGTTTAATCTGCCCCTATAGGCAATCCATAGAAAGAATTTGTGTCGATGTGGTTCTTCCTCATACTGTATTTGTAAACATAATAACCAGGGATTTTTGCTTTAACATTCCCAACTTAGTGGTACACATGGTGGCAAATGCATGCACGAGTAGAAGTACTTTTTACACCATATGACGGCTTCAACAAGTACCAGGAAGAGCAACACCAGTATGCGAAAGCAAAACCAAGCATCCAGACATCAAAATGCAACAAACCAACAAGTGATTGTCAAAGCCATTAAAGTGCAGATTGCGCAGCCAAGACACACGGTTGATACCAAGTTCCAAATTACTCGATGACGAAGTCTGGCAATAGAGCAGGCTGGTTACAGCAAATCACCTCAGAGAACCTTGCACACACGGCCAAAACAGCTAAACATTGTCCTATGTTCCCTTGAGGGCTGCGAGCGAACCACCCCGGCGCTCCAACAAAGCAAGGGACAGGGCGCGCACGCCGCTCTCATGAACTCGAGCTCGGTGATGCCTGCCTCAGCTTGGCTTGTAGAAGCATGCCCATCTCGTCTGCTATGCTCTTCTTTTTGGTCGCCATCTGCACATGAAGAATAGAGTCATCATCTGCCAAGGGAGGTTGTTGTACGGAATTTCAGGTTAGGTATGTGCCTTGCACTTGAGCAATAGCCAGCTTCTGAGTATCAGACACATGAATTATAACACATAATCATATTTAGCGATGAGTGTTAAGTTCAGTGGAGGGGGATGCGAGTTGCAGCGTAGCTCAATATAAGTTGTGTCTTCCAAATACTCCCTCTGTAGTGATGAGTAGCTAGCGATTTATGTGGTTATCATCATCAATACAAAACAATCCTATTACAGCATACACTGTGAAACGACTGACAATCAATAACTAGGTTCATACCAGAGAATCACCAGATGAAAATTCGCCACAATAAAAAGGAGCTTGCTAACAGAGTAACACCAGCTGCAAATGATAAAAGCTTCTGGCAATGACATTGGTGCTTTGTGCTGCTAGCCCCGAAGTTGTGTGCTACATTCCACCAGACTTGCACATTTCACACATTGCCATTGACCAAAATTTGCATAACTAATGTAAACTAGTAGATAATGTCATATTCGTAACATGCTTAAAAGGAATAACAAAGCATTGGTAATTCTACCTATTGTGACCAGGTGCATTCTATGCCTGGTGTCCCCTAGATATTGCTCCATGTATTCTACAACTTAAATTAGAGAAGCCCGAAGCCCTGATTTTTATTACGATACTGATAGTTTTTTTTTGTAAGAATTGATATTAATATAATGAACAGTTGCTAACAATAAGTCAATAATCATATTTGAAGGCACTGAATTATATCTTCCCATCAACTTGGTCAGTGACATGGTGCCTAAGGTGGCAACTGGCAACACATAATAAACTTTTGCATAAAATGCTGTCGGCATGTCAACACAAGTCAAGACCTGAGCATATAAATAAATTTGACCAAACCAAAAGGTCTGCATGTTACAAGCTTACAGCACACATGCATAGATGAATGAAAACCTTTCTCCTAAAAGTTTCGTCATGATACCATTTCTATCTCGCTCAACTAGAAGTTACTCAAGCTCAAAATGGCTTTATGAACCTCAGTATCTTCAGTGTTTCTATTCAGTTAGAATTTTAACAAAATGAAGACTAAAGCATTTGTCCTCCAGTTGGGCTAAAATTAGCATCTACAAGAGCGGTGCAGTCTGTCAATATTACCTCAAGTAGTTCATCGAAGTTGGACTTCAGCAAATTAATTTTCCTTTCACAGTATTCTTTTCCTTGAGTCATAGTTTTCTGCACACAAGAAAAAAGAATCATATGACAGGCGACAGATAAAAGAAAAAAATAAGATGTATCATTTGAGTATAAATATGGTTTACTTAGGGTACTGCACGGCTCACTTGGTTCTAAAAGAGTGACCTAAATTACAGGCTAGGAAAACATGCATCTCATGAGCAAAGCAATTTCTAAACTAGTCTCCTTCACCAAGCACCCAATGGACCGCAAATCATTGGCAGACAGAGTTCAAGTTGGAGACCTTCATGATTAGCTTCTCCTCACCAAACAAGGAGAAATTACCAGACATAGCAGAGCAAGAAGCATTGTAGCAGCAGAAAGCAAAACTTGCTGAACCCGACATGGAACAAGACAGGCCAACCAGAGTTTGGATGATTTCTGTGCAATAAATAATGGAACTTTCATGGCAACTTGTGTTGCTGAATCGTGTGTTTTTCCTGAATATCAAAATGTCACCAAAAACCGACCAATACGAATTTTTTTCGTATATATATATCTGAAGAAGCTCATAAGCTCATGCCCAATTTCAATTTGTATCACTACATTGAGAGATGCGCTGAAGTAGTGAACAAACTAACATGCTGTAAAGTATTACAAACCCAATCATGTGCAAGATACCTCAATGTAGTAGCCGGTGCCAACGTCGACGAGGACCTTCTCGGCGTCGTCGAGCGTGCCGGGCACGTAGAGGGACGCCGTGAGCGGCACGAGCAGCTTCTTCCCTGCACACGCCGAGCCGCAAAAGAAAAGGTTAATCAAACCCCCGTGGAAAGGGCGGGAAGATGGAACGCTGTGGAGAGTAGGGGGTTAGGGTTGGGTGAAGCGGTGAGCCGTGCCTTGGGGGCGGAGGGAGAGCTCGTGGAGGGCGGCCGTGGCGTTCTCGAGGCGGGTGGCGGCGGTGCGGATCTTGGATAGGCTGTCCTGGAGGAGATTGACCTCCAGATCGGTCTGCTCCTTGAGCGCCTTGAGCTGCTCCACGCTCAGCTTATCCACGTCGATGCGCGCGGGGCTCGCCATGGCTGCTTGCTGGCCGACGGCGAAGGAGGTGGGAGAGGGGGATGGGGGGAGAGGCGGCGGCGGTGGACTGGTGGGCAGGGAAGGAGAAACAAGAGCCGAGACCCCGAGGGCGATCAGTAGACATAATCAACATCGTGGTTTAATAAACAAATAGAATTTTCATGTAGTACAGGCAAATTCGCCCCTATAGCTCAGTGGTAGAGCGTCAGTCTTGTAAACTGAACGTCATGGCATCTTTTTTTGTATGTGCTCTACTATTTTTCAATGGAGTGGACAATTTGGCCTTCACTTTGAGCTCTTCAACGATTTGTGATTTTTCTATACTCATAGCTGAAAATCTGTATTGGGAAGAGTTTTCAATCTTCTAAAGTTTTTTTAATGTCATTGAGGGAGCGATTTTGAAGGATAAGGAAGCTAGCCGAGCCTAGGAGGATCCGCTTAGGTAGCTGGAACGTAGCGCCTCTGACAAGTAAGCTTCGGGAGCTAGTTGATGCAGCAGTGAGGAGAGGTGTTGATATCCTTTGCGTCCAAGAAACCAAGTGGAGGGGACAGAAGGCGAAGGAGGTGGAGGATACCGGCTTCAAGCTGTGGTACACGGGGACGGCTGCAAAGAGAAATGACGTAGGCATCTTGATCAATAAGAGTCTCAAGTATGGAGTGGTAGACGTCAAGAGACGCAGGGACCGGATTATCCTGGTCAAGTTAGACTTAGTCCTCAATGTTATCAGCACGTCTGCCCCACAAGTAGGCCACAATGAGAACTCCCACCAAGAGGGAGTTCTGGCAAGGCGTGGAGGACATGGTTAGGAGCGTACCGATTGGCGAGAAGCTCTTCATAGGAGGAGACCTCAATGACTACGTGGGTACATCTAACACGGGTTTTGAAGGGGTGCATGAGGTCTTTGGCTATGGCATCAGGAATCAAGAAGGAGAAGATGTCTTCAGCTTTGCTCTAGCCTACGACATGATCGTAGCTAACACCCTCTTTAAAAAGAGAGAATCACATCTAGTGACTTTTAGTAGTGGTCAACACTCTAGCTAGATTGATTTCATCCTCTCGAGAAGAGAAGATAGGCGTGCGTGCCTAGATTGTAGGTGATACCTGGAGAGAGTGTTGTCCCTCAGCATAAGCTGGTGGTTGCTGACTTCCGCTTCCGGATTCGTGTCCAGCGGGATAAGCGTGCCAAAGTCGCTAGAACGAAGTGGTGGAAACTCAAGGGGGGGGGGTAGCTCAGGCGTTCAAGGAGAGGGTCATTAAGGAGGGCCCTTGGAAGGAAGGAGGGGATGCGGATAATGTGTGGATGAAGATGGCGACTTGCATTCGTAAGGTGGCCTAAGAGGAGTTTGGAGTGTCTAGGGGAAGGAGAAGCGAAGCTAAGGATACCTGGTAGTGGAATGATAATGTCCAGAAGGCTATTAAGGAGAAGAAAGATTGTTTCAGACGCCTATACCTGGATAGGAGTGCAGACAACATGGAGAAGTACAAGATGGTGAAGAAGGCCGCAAAGCGAGCCGTCAGTGAAGCAAGGGGTCGGACGTAGACGTCGCCATGGCCGGAGCATTACAAGGCTCCGTACTACTACGCCGCCAAGCAGCTCGGTAGGCAGTCCACGGCAACCACCGCCGGGCAAGTGCCTTACATCATCGACATCAACGCGGCGCCGCTGCTCTTCTCGGAGTCTGCTTCGCCACAGCTCGTCCGAGCGCGGACGGAGGGCGGGGAGCACATGGGTGCCCGCACGCTGTTCGCTGCTATGCCTAAAGCTGGTGAGAAGGCGTACGGCAACGCGAACACGAAGATGTTGGACATCATTGATAACCCACAAGTGTAGGGGATCAATTGTAGCTTTTTCGATAAATAAGAGTGTCGAACCCAACGAGGAGCTAAAGGTAGAATTTATATTCTCTTCAAGTTCTATCGACCACCGATACAACTCTACGCACACTTAACGTTTGCTTTACCTAGAACAAGTATGAAACTAGAAGTACTTTGTAGGTGTAATACTAGAACTACTTTGCAAGAATAAAACTATGAGTACTTTGCGAGATAATAAAAGTTAGTTGTTTAGTAGAAAGCTTTTTGTAGAACGATGAGAAAGATTGTCCATAGGCAATTGAATATAACACGATAGATACTTATCATATGCAATGAGGGAGAGGCATACGCTAACATACTTTCCATACTTGGATCATATGCACTTATGATTGGAACTCTAGCAAGCATCCGCAACTACTAAAGATCATTAAGGTAAAACCCAACCATAGCATTAAGTAACAAGTCCCCTTTACTCCCATACGCAACAACCCACTTACTCGGGTGTAAACTTCTGTCACTCTAGCCACCCACTATAAGCGAATCATGAACGTATTGCAAAACCCTACATCGGGAATACCTCACGCTTGCGCGACACGGAGGGCACCATAGGACAGCACCATATTAACATACAACTCATATCAATCACACAATACCACAATTAACTCGTAGGACAAAAAGAATCTACTCAAACATCATAGGATTGCCACACATCATTGGATAATAATATATAGCGTTAAGCACCATGTTCAAGTAGAGAATTACAGCAGGAATAGAGAGGTTACACCGCTGCATAGAGGGGGAGAGAGTTGGTGATGACGGCGACGAAGTTGTTGGTGTAGATTGCCGTCACGATGGTTCCCCCGGCGGCACTCCAGTGCCACCGGGAAAGAGGGGGAGAGAGCCCCCCCCTTCTTCTTCTTGCTTGGCCTCCCCCTAGATGGGAGGAGAGTTTCCCTTCTGTTTCGCGTCTGTTTTCGGACCCCTTCACCGTTTTTTATATTCCCGGAGATCCGTAACTCCGATTGGGCTGAAATTTTGAGGGAATTTTTATCCGGAAATTATATTTCTTGCGGTGAAAGAAGGGCTCCAACCGACTTACGAGGGAGTCACAAGGCAACATGGCGCGGCCTACCCCCGGCCGCGCCCTGTTGCCTTGTGGCCACCTCGGGCACCGTCTTGCGTTGATTCTTCTTCCCAAAAATCACATACATTCCAAAATAAATCTTCCGTAAAATTTTATCGCGTTTGGACTTCGTTTGATATGGATTTTCTGCGAAACGAAAAACATGCAAAAACAGGA
This sequence comes from Elymus sibiricus, assembly GCA_039707655.1. Lineage (NCBI taxonomy): Eukaryota > Viridiplantae > Streptophyta > Magnoliopsida > Poales > Poaceae > Elymus > Elymus sibiricus. Next base: position 200,814,149 of record CM077664.1, on the reverse strand, counting down.
ACTGGCATTGGCACTGGATCAATATGTTAGTCCCAAAAATAATATAAAATGTTGCCAAAAGTATATGAAAGTTGTAGAATATTGGCATGAAACAATCAAAAATTATAGATACGACGGAGACGTATGAGCATCCCCAAGCTTAATTCTTGCTCGTCCTCGAGTAGGTAAATGATAAAAAGATAATTTTTGACGTGGAATGCTACCTAGCATAATCTTGATCATGTAATCTAATCATGGCATGAATATTAAGATACGAGTGATTCAAGGCAATAGTCTATCAATTTGATATTGAAACAATAATACAAAACATGCATGTAATTCATCATTGCCTTTCATAATAACGGAGCTAAAGAAAACAACCTCTATACACTTAGTTGTGGTAAGCATGACACGCTCAGTCTTCCCTGCATAGACATATCATATCATGAGCACCCCGGTGTCAAACCAAGCAATTGTATCATACTTTTTCACGTGCTTCAGCATTTTCAACTCCACTCAATACATGAGCGTGAGTCATGGACAAAGCACTACGGTGGAATAGAATGCAGTGGTAGAGATTAACAAGGGAAGTCGAAAAGGAAGAAAGTCTCGCATCAACTCGTCGGATCAATAGGCAATGGAGAGGCCTGTCAATCGATATCGATGCGAGGAGTAGGGATTGCCATGCAACGGATGCACTAAGAGCTATAAGTGTAGGAAAGCTCACTACTGAAACTATGGGTGTGCATCCAACTTGCTTGCTCATGAAGACCTCGGGCATTTGAGGAAGCCCGTCATCGGAATATACAAGCCAAGTTCTATAATGAAAAATTCCCACTAGTATATGAAAGTGACAATTCTGGAGACTCTCCATATGAAGAACATGGTGCTACTCTGAAGCACAAGTGTGGTAAAAGGATAGTAACATTGCCCCTTCTCTCTTTTTCTCTTTTTTTTGTTTTCATTTTTTCCTTTTTTTTCATTTTTCTTATTTTTTTGTTGGGCTCTTTTTGGCCTCTTTTTTTCTTTTTATTTATTTATTTTTCGTCCGGAGTCTCATCCTGACTTGTGGAGGAATCATAGTCTCCATCATCCTTTCCTCACTGGGACAATGCTCTAATAATGATGATCGTCACACTTTTATTTACTTACAACTCGATAAAAACTATACAAGATGACTCTATATGAATGCCTCTGGCAGTGTACCAGGATGTGCAATGATCTAGCATAGCAAAGATATCAAAAAACGGACAAGCCATGAAAATATCATGCAAAGCAATATGACAATGAATGCTCAAGTCATGTGTATGATGATGATGGAAGTTGCATGGCAATATATCTCGGAATGGCTATGGAAATGCCATAATAGGTAGGTATGGTGGCTGTTTTGAGGAAGATATAAGGAGGCTTATGTGTGATAGAGCGTATTATATCATGGGGTTTGGATGCACCGGCGAAGTTTGCACCAACTCTCGAGGTGAGAAAGGGCAATGCATGGTACCGAAGAGGCTAGCAAATTGCGGAAGGGTGAGAGTGCGTATAATCCATGGTCTCACATTAGTCATAAAGAACTCACATACTTATTGCAAAGCCTATTAGCCCTCGAAGCAAAGTACTACTCGCATGCCCCTAGGGGGGAGGTTGGGAGGAGTTAACCATCACGCGCCCCCGATCCGAACAACACAAAGACTCAATCAATGATAAATCATGCTCCGACCTCATTGCTAATGTCAGCGGCCACCACTTTACATGCGTGAGGATTTACTTGCGTAAAGACTTACTTCCCTTAACAACATTATTAATACTCAACTTTAATTATTTTACTAGCATGCCCCAATATTACCACCTCAATATCGCAAATCTATTGCAAGGAATCAAACATATCATATTCAGTGATCTACAAGTTTTATGTAGGATTCTATGACTAACCATGTGAATGACCAATTCTTGTTGACTCTCTAAATAGATATAAGTGAAGCATGAGAGTTTAATTCTTTCTACAAAATACCATGCTCTAATAAATATAAGTGAAGCAAAAGAGCATTCTACAAATAAAAGTTTTCCAAATGTAGAGAAACAGGCATCCAAACTTCAAATAATATAAGTGAAGCACATGAAGCAATCTATAAAGCCATACTTAAAAGATATAAGTGAAGTGCTTGAAGCATTCTATAAATCAACAAAGGACTATCTCATACCAGCATGGTGAATAAAAGAAAAAATAAAAAGCACACAACGCTCCAAGAATTTACGCATATCATGTGAACAAAACAAAAACCGAAACATACCGATAATTGTCGAAGAAGAAAGATGGGATGCCTTCCGGGGCATCCCCAAGCTTAGACGCTTGAGTCTCCTTGAATATTTACTTGGGGTGCCTTGGGCATCCCCAAGCTTGAACTCTTGCCTCTCCTTATTCCTCTCATACCGATACCTCCTCGTTCTTCGAACACTTCATCCACACAAAACTTAACCGAACTTTTTTCGTTAGAGGGGTTAGTACATATAACATCAAATCCCATCATGTCCTGCTGTAACATTATTGTATAATTATAATAAAAAATTACCCACTGTATGCTATCACAATTCTATGGCTCCCAAGTCAATGGGGCTCAACAAGATTTCAAACATAAGCAAATAAAGAAACTATAACAGCAATCTGTGAAAACAGGACAGTCTGTAAAGATGCAGATGAAACATATACTTATATAACTCCAAAAATTCTGAAAAATTAGGAAGTGATAAAAAAATTGCATAGCAGTACTGTGTAAAAATTTCAGAATTTTTTCACATTCCAGTAAAATACCAAAATTCAAACACAACAGCAAAAGTTTCTGTTTTTGCACAGCACACACCAAACAAGCAATTTAAACATCCTAAAGGTAAATCTTGGCACATTATTTTTACAATACAATGGATTTGTACAAGGGGATAATTATTTTTGTGAGAAACTTCCATGAAAAATTCTACATTGTTTCCATGAGCATGAACACAAGTGTTCAAGGTCGACCCTCACTTCTTCAATGCATAGCTTTCCAATCGCTTCTCTTTTTGAAAACGTTTTAGGTTCCCCTCTATATTTTTTTTTGTTTTTAACCTTTTTAAAAGCACACAGCAGAATAAAATGACTCTCTAAAACTTCCGGGTTGTCTCCCAGGCAGCACTTTCTTTAAAGCCATTAAGCTAGGCATAACGTGCTCAAGTAATTGATCCACCCGGATCCCAAGGTATATCAAAGCCAATTTTAATTAACAATGATTTGTAATTTCGTAGTGAGCACAAAGCAACATATATCATGGAACAACAGAGTCTAACTCTCTTCCTATGCATCGGCATGTCATAAAAGAACAATTCATGCACACATAATAAAGGCAAATACATAGCATAAGTAGTTTCTTGCAATTTTATCGTATTGGAAACTGATACGTCTCCAACGTATCTATAATTTTTTATTGTTCCATGCTATTATAGTATCAATCTTGGATGTTTTATATGCAATTATATGTCATTTTATATCATTTTTGGGAACTAACCTATTAATCCAGTGCCCAGTGCCAGTTGCTGTTTTCTGCTTGCTTTTGGTTTTTCAGAAAATCAGTACCAAACGGAGTCCGAACACTACGAAACTTTTTGATGATTTTTTTCTGGACAAAAGAGACCCTAGAAGCTTTGGGAGGAGACCAGAAGACTCACGAGGAGATGACAAGGCAACAGGGCGCGCCCCGAGGGGGGGGGGGCAGGCGCGCCCTGTTACCTTGTGGCCCCCTCGTGGCTCCTTTTGACCTAATTCCACTTCTATAAATTCTGAAATATTGGGAAACCAATAGAGAACCACCTCGAATAACTCTTCCACCACTGCAAGATTCTGTTCTTCCGCGATCCCATCTGGAGGCCTTTTCCGGCACCCTGCCGGAGGGGGAATCGATCACGGAGGGCTTCTACATCAACCTTGCCGCCCTACCGATGATGTGTGAGTAGTTTACCATAGACCTACGGGTCCATAGCTAGTAGCTAGATGGCTTCTTCTCTCTCTTTGATCTTCAATACCATGTTCTCCTCGATCTTCTTGGAGTTCTATTCGATGTAATCTTCTTTTGCGGTGTGTTTGTTGGGATCCGATGAATTGTGGGTTTATGATCAGATTATTCATGAGAAGTAACTGAGTCTTTTCTAAACTTTATTATGCATGATTTTTATAGCTTTGTATTTCTCTACGATCTATCCATTTGGTTTGGCCAACTAGATTGATTTATCTTCAGCGGGAGAGGTGCTTTGTAATGGGTTCAATCTTGCGGAGCTCTATATCCCAGTGACAGAAAGGGACAAGACACGTATTTGTATTATTGCCATTAAGGGTAAAATGACGGGGTTTATTCATATTGATTGGGTTTACTTTATCTACATCATGTCATCTTGCTTAAGGCGTTACTCTATTTTCATTAACTTAATACCCTAGATGCATGCTGGATAGCGGTCGATGGGTGGAGTAATAGTAGTAGATTGCTACTTGTGAGCTGCGTTGGGATTTCCCCGAAGAGGAGGGGATGATGTAGTATAGTAGAGATAAGTATTTCCCTCAGTTATGAAACCAAGGTTATCAATCCAGTAGGAGAATCACACAACAACTCGTTAGCAGCACCTGCACACAAAATAACAAATTCTTGCACCCAACGTGAACAAGGTGTTGTCAATCCCTTGGCGGTTAATTGCAAGATTAAATTGTATGGTGATAGATAGATAGATCGAACAAAAATACAAAATAAAATAAATAAAGTAAAATTGCAGCAAAGTATTCTTGAGATTTTCAATATATGATAAAGGTAGACCCAGGGGCCATAGTTTTCACTAGAGGCTTCTCTCTTGAAAATAGCATACGGTGGGTAAACAAATTACTGTTGGGCAATTGATAGAAAAACAAATAATCATGACGATATCCAAGGCAATGATCATGTATATAGGCATCACGTCTGAGACAAGTAGACCAAAACAATTCTGCATCTACTACTATTACTCCACACATCGACCGCTATCCAGCATGCATCTAGAGTATTAAGTTCATAAAGAACGGAGTAACGCCTTAAGCAAGATGACATGATGTAGACAAAGTAAACTCACGCATGAATAAACCCCATCTTTTTACCCTTAATAACAACGATACATACATGTCATGTCCCCTACTGTCACTGGGATTAAGCACCGCAAGATCGAACCCATTACAAAGCACCTCTCCCATTGTAAGATAAATCAATCTAGTTGGCCAAACCAAATTAATAGATCGGAGAGAAATACGAAGCTATAACAATCATGCCTAAAAGAGTTCAGAGAAAACTCAAATAATATTCATGGATAATTTGATCATAAACTGTCGGCGTACGACACCTATGGGACCACGTGGATCCCTTTTTCGGTTCAGCTGGGGAGAAGATGTACACAAAGAGCGGATCCAACGATCAACGCAGGGATTTTTACCCAGGTTCAGGCCGCTGAGTAGCGTAAAATCCTACTCCTGCTTTGGTTTATTGTGGATGTTTAAGCTCAGATACACGGAGCGCTTCTTGGTGAACAGTACGCAAGAAGGGCGGCTACGCATGCAGCTGGCCGGAAAAGCTCCTCCTCATGTAGCTTCGCCTTGGGCCTCCTTTTATATGACAAAGGGGTCACCAACAGTGGCGAACAACAAGTACAAGAGGTGTCAAGTTGCTACAGTGTTTACATGCTTATCACTGATGACTTAGGACAAACGCATTAAATGCTCCACTTAGGTGTCCCTTACTTTCTTGGGGACGGAAAAAGAGCCCGTCCCATCAGCGCCGCTTAACCCCATCCGCCGCTAGTGCCATGACACGCATCCTGGAGGACAAACCCTAAACGACAGGCTGGTCGCTGCGCTGGAGCGGTGGCAGGGCGGTGGGATCTTGCCGGGTGCGAGTCCTTGCCGGGTCTTCGCGAGCCTTCCCGGCAAGTATCTTGTCGGGAATCCAGCCTTCGATCTTCTGTCTTCTGATCATCGGCTTGAATGCCTTCTTGATATTCTTGTGTTTGTTCCCAGCTGTCCCTCGGCAAGCCTTGCCGGATCTTGTCTTGCTAGGAGATCATGCCGCTGGGAAGAAGCTTCTCCCCAACGAGCTCTTGTTCTTGCTTGTTAATATAATGCTTGCCAGATATGGTATTCGCCGGGAAGCTTGGCCTTGCCGGGGTTGCCAGGCAACAATCCTTGACGGGAATGACCCATGCTAAGAAGGTTGATGAGACCCTGGTTCTCATTACACCGACAGGAGCCCCCGGGCCCGCCTTCAGCAGAGAACTCAAAGATCTCGATGCTGGAGGTGGGGCCAAATTTGGCGTGGGTCATGACTGTCATGCCCTTTCCTTTTGGAAGTATAGTTGTTTAAGAAAACAGCCCTTGTCGGAGGGCATGGCTCGACGACAAGTTTGAAAGCCCCCTTGTCGGAGCGCATGGCTCGACGACAAGGTTGAAAGCCCCCTTGTCGGAGCGCATGGCTCGATGACAAGGTTGAAAGCCCCCTTGTCGGAGCGCATGACTCGACGACAAGGTTGAAAGCCCCCTTGTCGGAGCGCATGGCTCGATGACAAGGTTGAAAGCCCCCTTGTCAGAGCGCATGACTCGACGACAAGGTTGAAAGCCCCCTTGTCGGAGTGCATGGCTCATGGCTCGATGACAAGGTTTAAAGCCCCCTTGTCGGAGCGCATGGCTCGACGACAAGGTTGAAAGCCCCCTTGTCGGAGCGCATGGCTCGACGACAAGGTTGAAAGCCCCCTTGTCGGAGCGCATGACTCGACGACAAGGTTGAAAGCCCCCTTGTCGGAGCGCATGGCTCATGGCTCGACGACAAGGTTTGCTATTCTTCCACCGAAGAATATTTCTGGAAAAGTTTGCGATTTCAGCAGAGAACTTTGACGTTCTCGATGCCGGCCTCCGGCAAAGATGTTGCCGGGAAGGCTTATGACTTCAGCGGTGAACTTTGACGTTCTCGACGCCGGCTTCCGGCAAGGATGTTGCCGGGAAGGCTTATGACTTCAGCGGAGAACTTTGACGTTCTCGACGCCGGCTTCCGACAAGGATGTTGCCGGGAAGGCTTATGACTTCAGCGAAGAACTTTGACGTTCTCGACGCCGGCTTCCGGCAATGATGTTGCCGGGAAAGCTGCAAAGTAATCGCCCACCTGTATACCTGCAACACTGATTCGGACATGTAATGCCACGATAGCATTTTAACACAACAAATTAATTAGCTTCTGGCTTTATGACTAATTTGTTGTAATTTTGACTTCTGTCGAATATTCCCTTGCTTGCCGGAACACTTTCTGGTGCGCACGATCCAGTCAGCAGCGCTTTGAGGAGCGGGTCCTTAGCGGCTTGCCGGGAACGCCGCCTCCCGAAAAAGGTTTTTCCTTCCCAGATTTAGTGCAACTGCTCACATCGCCGAGCGGACTTGAGGCGACAAGGAGCACAACTAGCCCCGGGAAGGCTCCTCAGCATACGGGTTTACGCAGAAACCTTAAAATAAAGCTTGCTAAACCCTTTTCTTAAATGATTGCATTTTTGTACACTGAATCCCTACGCTTGCCGGAATACCTCCCGAATGCGCACGTCCTGGTCAATGGCGCTTAGGACCGGGTCCTGTCTAGCAGCCTATCGAGAATGCCGCCTCTTCGGGAGCTTAACGCTCTAGAAACAACTACAGCTGCATCTGTGTTGCTGGGCGGACCCAGAACAACCAGGAGCGCAGAGTGTTTTAAGAGCGCTCCCCCGCGCACAGGTTATACAAAAACACCATCAAGGATAAGACTACGCAGCAGAAAGCGATTAAAGTTTTAGGACTTAGCTTTCGCAAGGAATTTCAGCCGCCCCCGCTTCTTCTTGGGCGCCATGACGATGAAGACGATCAAAAACTGACGCACTGACCGCTAGATCGGGTTCGCGCAACCTCTCCCCCTACCTGGCGCGCCAAAGATGTCGGCGTACGACACCTATGGGACCGCGTGGATCCCATTTTCGGTTCGGCTGGGGAGAAGATGTACACAAAGAGCGGATCCAACGATCAACGCGGGGATTTTTACCCAGGTTCGGGCCGCTGAGTAGCGTAAAACCCTACTCCTGCTTTGGTTTATTGTGGATGTTTAAGCTCAGATACACGGAGCGCTTCTTGGTGAACAGTACGCAAGAAGGGCGGCTACGCATGCAGCTGGCCGGAAAAGCTCCTCCTCCTGTAGCTTCGCCTTGGGCCTCCTTTTATATGACAAAGGGGTCACCAACAGTGGCGAACAACAAGTACAAGAGGTGTAAAGTTGCTACAGTGTTTACATGCTTATCACTGACGACTTAGGACAAACGCATTAAATGCTCCACTTAGGTGTCCCTTACTTTCTTGGGGACGAAAAAAGAGCCCGTCCCATCAGCGCCGCTTAACCCCATCCGCCGCTAGTGCCATCCGGGGGTGTGGAAAGAGCAGCTGTGAAAAGATATCTTTCTCGAAACAAACAAAAAGGAAAAGAAAGAGAAAACAGAAATCATGATCAACTAAGCCCTCTCGAGGGCTTGCTTAAGAATAAGAAAGAGACACGCATCCAGGAGGACAAACCCTAAATGACAGGTTGGTCGCTGCGCTGGAGCGGTGGCAGGGCGGTGGGATCTTGCCGGGTGCGAGTCCTTGCCGGGTCTTCGTGAGCCTTCCCGGCAAGTTTCTTGCCGGGAATCCAGCCTTCAATCTTCTGTCTTCTGATCATCGGCTTGAATGCCTTCTTGATATTCTTGTGTTTGTTCCCAGCTGTCCCCCGGCAAGCCTTGCCGGGTCTTGTCTTGCTAGGAGATCATGCCGCTGGGAAGAAGCTTCTCCCCAACGAGCTCTTGTTCTTGCTTGTTAATATAATGCTTGCCAGATATGGTATTCGCTGGGAAGTTTGGCCTTGCCGGGGTTGCCAGGCAACAATCCTTGACGGGAATGACCCATGCTAAGAAGGTTGATGAGACCCTGGTTCTCATTACACCGACATAAACTCACAATTCATCGGATCCCAACAAACACACCGCAAAAAGTGATTACATCGGATAGAACTCCAAGAACATCGAGGAGAACATTGTATTGAAGATCAAAAAGAGAGAAGAAGCCATCTAGCTACTAACTATGGACCCGAAGGTCTGTGGTAAACTACTCACACATCATCGGAAGGGCAGCAAGGTGATGTAGAGCCCCTCTGTGATTGAATCCCCCTCCGGCAGAGTGCCGGAAAAGGCCTCCAGATGGGATCTCTCGAGAACAGAGACTTGCGGCGGCGAAAAAAGTATTTTGTGGACTCCCCTGTTGGTTTCCCGATTTTAGAGAATTTATAGAGGTTGAATTAGGTCAAACGGAGCAGAGGTGGGCCCACGAGGCACCAGGGCGCGCCACCCCCCCTGGGGCGCGCCCTGGTGGCTCGTGGCCACCTCCTCTGTCTTCTGGCCCTCTCCCAAAGCTTCTAGTGTCTCTCATGTCCAGAAAAAAATCTCCAAAAAGTTTCGTGGCATTTGGACTTCATTTGGTACTGATATTCTGAAAAACCAAAAACAGGCAAAAAACAGCAACTGACACTGGGCACTAGGTTAATAGGTTAGTCCCAAAAAATGATATATAATTGGTTGTAAGTGTATATAAAACATCCAAGATTGATACTATAATAGCATGGAACAATCAAACATTATAGATACGTTGGAGACGTATCATAGATGCAGGCAGGAGTCGGTCTACTTGTCTCGGACATGATGCCTATATACATGATCATTGCCTTGAATATCGTCATAACTATGCGCTTTTCTATCAATTGCACAACAGTAATTTGTCTACCCACTGTATGCTATGTGTTCGAGATAGAAGCCTCTAGTGATAACTATGGCCCTCGAGTCTACTTTACCTATAAAAAGAAAACCTAAATATACTTGTTGCAATTTTACTTCTTTTATTTTGTTTTGCAATTTATCTATCTACCACTACAAGATTTAATCCTTGCAAGTAACGAGTTCAAGGGGATTGACAACCCTCTTGCCCGCGTTGGGTGCAAGTATTTGCTTTTGTGTGTGCAGGTGCTGTTCACGAGGCTTTGCGTGATTCTCCTATTGGTTCGATAACCTTGGTTCCCACTGAGGGAAATACTTATCTCTATTGTACTGCATCTCCTCTCCTCTTCGGGGAAAATCCCAACGCAGCTCACAAGTAGCAGGAAGAATTTCTGGCGCCGTTGCCGGGGAGACATCATCAAAACCTATCAAGTATCTTCACATAAACTATCATATACTTGCTCTACTTTTTATTTGCCTTTTTATTTGCATTTGCCTCTCGTTTTCATCTCCCCCACTTCTCATAAAAAAATACAAAAACACAAAAATATTTTTATTTGCTCGCTTTGTTTGAGTTGCTATCATATCTGAGTCCGAGAAAGTTATTATAGAAAGTGCTAGTGAAGATAGTACTAATTAATGAATCTCTTGAGGAAAAACTTAAATCGTTTGATATTAATCATGATCCTCCTGAAAACAAAATCCCCACCAATTTTAAAACTAAAGTCTACCAGGTGGGTAGCGGGAATATTATTGGGAAAAGTGTTATTCAAGATTTTTTTATTTCACGGGAGTAATACCAATAATTAAAGGATCCATTCTTGATAAAACAAATTGCTATGTGGATGCCATTGCTATGCTTGTGGTTAAGTTAGAATGATTTTTTTGCATATTCATCCCGCTTTACAAAAGATATTCTATGAACTTCCCAATATCCATAATCCTAGGACTAAGAAAATTGCCACTATTATCCTCATGCATGAATTTGATTATATAATTCGAGAAGCTAGGGACATTTTTTTCATTCATAAAATAGATTTTGAGCACCCTCTAATAGAAGAAATCCTCCATGATAAAGAAACTATACGTAGGTTGGAATCTAAGGATTATTTTGCCTATGGTGAGAATATTAGAAGAAGAGTCCCTTATGTTGAAATAATTAAAACCTTGTACCACAATACTTGTGATAAATTTGAGTGGATCACTAAGGGAGTTGATGAGGGATTTAGTGAAGAATGGTTTGAAAGTACGGCTAGAGATCCTATTAATGATGAAATACACATTTTGTATGAAGATCTTTATGGTGATGATTCGGAGTTTGAAGTAATGAATGTTAAAATCACCGAACAAAGTCCCTTCAAGTATTTAAGTTCCCCTACTAGAAAAGAAGAACATGAGATTAGGGAATTAATGAGAAAAGTTTTGGAAGATTTGATTAAGAAGGATTTGGGAATGGAGGATGATAATACTTGAAAATTTGCATTATGCCTAGCTAGGGGCATAAAATAATAGCGCTTGTTGGGAGGCAACCCAATATTTATCTTTATTGCAATTTTTATTTTCTTGTGTCACACAGTTATAGCTACTGTTATGATTGTGTTTTTATCTTTTAATTAGTGTTTGTGCCAAGTAATGCCTTTAGGATGATTTGGATGATAGTATAATTTATGTTGTTTGAAAACATTAAGTTTTGCGCCCAGTTTTGGATTTTTAGTTCTGTACTGGAAGGTCAGAAAAATCTGAAATTTTTACACAGTATTCGTATATGAATTGTGTACGTTTTACTAATGTTTCAGAATTTTTGGATTTACAGAAGTATAACTTTTAATTAGATCTTTACAGACTGTTCTGTTTTAGACAAATTTTGTTTTCTATTGCATAGTTCGCTTATTTTATTGATGCTATGGATTATATCGGGGGGTATAAGTCATGGAGAAGTCAGAGTACAATAGCATTATGCAAGAATTAAATATGAATCAATTTATAATAGTACCTAAAGTTTAAGATTTATTTGTTATACTAACGGATCTCACGAGGTTTCTGTTGAGTTTTGTGTGTTGAAGTTTTCAAGTTTTGGGTGAGATCACGATGGATGAAGGAATAAGGAGTGACAAGACCCTAAGATTGGGGATTCCCAAGGCACCCCAAGGTAATATTCAAGGAAGACCCAAGCGTCTAAGCTTGGGGATGCCCCGGATGGCATCCCCTCTTTCGTCTACAATCTATCGGTATACCACTTGGAGCTATATTTTTATTCATCACATGATATGAGTTTTACTTGGAGCGTCTTGTGTCATAGTTTTATTTGTTTACTTTTTAGTTTGCCACAATCATCTTTTTCTGGACACACTTTTTGAGAGGGACACACATTTATCGTGATTTGCTAGAATACTCTATGTGCTTCACTTATATCTTTTGAGCTAGGCAGTTGCTCTAGTGCTTCACTTATATCTTTTAGAGCACGGCGGTGGTTATATTTTGAAGAAATAGTTGCACTCTCATGCTTCACTTAAATCTTTTTGAGAGTCTAATAAATAGTAATGGCAATTTGCACGGGTTATAAGATTAGTCCATAAAGGATAGGTATTCAAGAGGGATATAATAAAAACTTTCATGTAGATCACTAAATATGAAACGTGTGGTTTAATGATATTGATGTCGTAATATGAAAGGATATAGGTTCATGATCATTGGTTAGTAGAAATATCGGTATTAAAGTTTGTTATTGACTGTTCATCTAAGTGTTGGTCATGGCATGGTGAGGATGTCCGAGCATTCTTAGGTCTGAAATGGAATCCTTGAGTGCTGTTACAATCGGGGGTGCGCGATGGTTAACTCCTACCAACCTCCTCCCTAGGGGCATGCGAGTAGTACTTTGCTTCGAGGGCTAATAGGCTTTGTAATAAGTACTCCCTCCGTTTGAAAAAGGTTGTCCACGCCTTAGTTAATTATCAGTTTTGCAAAACAACCCTTCCAACTTTTAAACTGTTGCTAATCAGCCCCCTCTGCTTCTTCCTCCTTCCTCCGTCGCCCGCCCGCACCATGGTTGCCACAGCCACCGTCGGCACCCACCATCGGGCCCAGCGCTCGACGACGGCCAACCTGCGCCGGCCACATGGAGGCTGCTCAAGCTCCTGCTGCTCAGGCTCCATCGGGAAGAACTGGAGCCCCCGCCAGCGAGTCCCTGGCCGCGCTCTCCCTCCGCGCCGCTGACCTGCCCGCGGACTTCACCTCCACCGGCCACAAGATTGCCGAGGAGGACGAGGACGGGGGGTACGTGACGACCGCGTCAAGGGCGGGAGCAGCATAGCTGCGTCCCGGAGGAGGGAGGAATTCGAGGGGCTCAAGGAGGAGGAGGACGGCTACGGCGACGCCGACCCGCCCAGCCCCAGCAGCAGCGACTACGCCGGCGAGCGAGGGGAGCAAAATCGCCTCCAACGCCGGCGCCGCCTGCGGCATCGAGGAGCCCGACCCCTCCTCGGGTCGGTTGATCCTCTGCAAGGTCCTGCTCTTGCTGCTGCATCGAAGAAGGTCCTGCAGCATCAAAGAAGGTCCTGCTCCTCTGCAAGGTGAGAAGAAGCATCTCTGTAAATCTGCACCTCTGCCTGCCTGCTACTCTGTTAACTGAGATGTAATGCATCCCTCTGTAAATCTGCACCTTTGTTAACTGAGATGTAATGCATCAATCTTATGTAATGTGCACATAATTTTGATGAAGATCTGCTGTTAATCTGAAAATTGCAAGTCACGGGTCTGCTGTTAATCTTTGCGCAAGTCAATCTGAAAATTGCATAGTCAATCTGCTGTTAACTGAGATGTAAGCAGTATTAGGTCTATAGCTCTTATGTAATGCATCAATGCAGTATTGATTAGTTTTAATTCAGTGTCAATTGCAGTGTTAATTGAATAAATAAAAATGTTCGGTCACAAAATGTGCAGCCACAATATGTTCAATGTCAATGTTCAGTGTTAGTTGATACAGGTAGAAAATTGCTACAGGGTCAAAATTGCTTCAGTTAGAGCCACTGCTTGCAAAAATTGCATGGTAGAATGGCTATGTTTGTCAAGAGTAGGAGTAGTTCAAAACTTTGATCAGTTACCTCTCAAGAAAACATACACTAATCTTTCTTTGGTTGACAGTGGCAACTCCAGTAGCTTTACCAAAAAATTGAGCATGGCATCTACAGGTTACAAAAAATTGAGCATCTTCTCTGCATTTATAAAGCATTAGGATAGTGAAATCATTACTGTCTATTCTGCCAAAAGCCTGTCATAGCTACTGATCATTGCCCTTGCAGTACTCAGAAGAAATGTTGCAATGTTGATACAAAAAAAATTAGTTAACTTTCGAAAACTGAAAATTGTTAAAAGGACCATGTGTTTTTTTTGTCAAAATCTACATGTAAAACTGAAAACTGAAAAGTGAAAAATGGAGATGATCTAAAGGAGAAAATAAAAATGGAGATGATCCAATAATAGTAGTGTCATGGTGTGCTACAGATCCAATAATAGTAATGAAGAAAGAAAGTGTATAATTCCTAAATTACCTTTACTGGATTTATTCCACGCTCACTAGAGAAAAAAGAAGAAGAAATCATGCCTTGCTGGATTTATTCCATGCTCACTGGATTTATTTGAATATATTTGAATTATTTGGATTTATTGGATTTATTTGAATATATTTGGATTTATTTGAATTATTTGGATTTATTGGATTTATTTGAATTATTTGGAATTATTTTCTACTAAGATGTAAAGACAAATACTCCAGTTGAGAGAAATAATATCTTCAATAAGGGGTTTGGGGTTACATCATTCATCAACCATCATTTGCTCTCTCTCTCTCTCTCTCATCATTACAAGGACTAAGAAGAAGAAGAAACTAAGAATTTGTACTGATCAAATGTGCCAGTACAAATCTCTCTCTGTTCGCTTGTACATGGTCATTACAATATCTTCAGTCAACCAAGATAATGTAGACAAATACTCCAACATCTAGCATATGGCATACTCCAACAAATACTCCAAGATACTGTAAGCAACTAGGAGTAACAAGCATCTGGAAATTCTTTCAGGATCAAGCAGCTAGGCTTACCAACTGCTTTGTTTCCTCCAGGTCCCTGTAGATTCACAACAAATTCAGAAGTTAACAACAATGTTACTGTATTTTATCAGAACTGTACAAATTAATGACACCAAATTCAGAAATTGACAGCAAATGGCACTTTAAGAAATTAACAACAAATTCCATAACAATGAGTTGAACCTGACAAGCCATAACATTGAGTTAAACCTACAATGAGTTAACATTCCAACACTCGGCTGTTGAATGTGTGTAATCCATTTCGTTGGAATTGTATGCTTATATAGTAAATGTTGCGCAAAACCGATACCGTGACCCCAGCAGTACATTTTCAGGGACAACAACCTGTTTCTTTTCTTGTGGCAATTTTGATTATGCACCACCTTGAGTACAAGGGTTTTAGATGTGAAATCTCTCTTCAGATATGGTTATCACTTGCTTTTGCATAATCCAAAGAAAATAAATTAAGTTCATTATTTGTTCATTAAACCAGTCTGTTCAGGAGCAACCTACAACATTTTCTGGGTTGTAGTTACACATCAGAGCAGCATGTGTCTTAGAACTGAACCCAAACTGTGGCATTTCAGTTTTCACACAAGAGTAGCTTGGGCAAATTGGAAATCCTAATTAACAAGAGCAACTACTGGGCGGTTTCCAGATCCACGGGGAAAGGGGAGAGATCCCTAGCTGCCATGGCCGATGAAGGCAGCAGGGAGCAGGGGATTCCGTACTGCGCAAGTAGCAGAGACCGGGGAAGAAGAAGATGAGGAGGAGGAGGTGTGTCGGTGTATAAAACATGGGTATTTTATACCCTGACTTATGCACAGACGGTGGCGGCCTCCCTGCCGGCCAAAGCTTGCCAGGATTCGCCAAATAACCAGATCCTAGACCCAGTTGCTGAAGCTGCTGGAGAGAAGCTCAAAACAAAGCATCGACAAGCGCCCATCTAGTGCTAAGGATGAAGACGTTCCTTGCCGGCAAGGTTGAACCGGCAAGGCGAAGACCCGGCAAGCTCCATGCCGGCAAGCCTTCGCCAACTCGTCAGCGCTCCACCTCACCGGGCAGCTAGTCACTAATCAGTGAGGTGTCGATCGCGCAGGCTGGTTGGTGAGATTTGTTGGGCACGTGTCAGCGCGCAGGGAGAAGATTTGCCTTTAATGACACCCGTCCAGGAGGCGTGTCAGAACCATACGGAGTAGCTGTGCGAGCGGTGCAGAAACCTTGCCGGGGCTGCCTCTCCACATGACACCTAACGGAGCATTTAATGCCTTTGTCCTAAACTGGCAGAGTTAGGTATGATAGCACTGTTTGCTATCTAGTCAACTTGTAATTACTGTTTTGCCACTGTGGTAACCCCTTGAGCTATAAAAGGAGGGCCAGGGCAACAGTTAGAGGGATTCGGTCCCTTTCAAAACATTAGCACGTCTTACAAGCGTAGCTGCTCTCTCCGCACCTTGCCGGGGAAAGCGCTCCTTGTACCTGTGCTCTCACACATCCAATACACCAAAGCAGGAGTAGGGTTTTACGCTTCTCAACGGCCCGAACCTGGGTAAATCCTTTGCGCCCTCCATTGATTCTGCTCTTTGTGCACGTCGATCTCCCCTGCCGAACAATAAAGGGGCGAAAGGCCCCATAGATGGTCGTTCCCACGACATCTATGGCGCGCCAGGTAGGGGGAGTCGCTTGCGCGAACCTGAATCAGTGGATTGCGCATCAGCTTCATCAACTTCATCACCGTCCTTCTCATCGTCGATGGCCCCCAAGAAGAAGGGCATCACGATGACGGCCCCTTCGCACGCATTCGCAGGCGGCGCAGGCTGCGCAGCCAATGTGGACGGCGTGAACACCGCGGTTGGCATGACCAGCACAGGCGGCGCGGTCGCCATGCCAACCGCAGTCGGCACAGGAGACGAGCGCGCTGGAGGCAGTCGACTTCCTCGATCCTCTGGCGAATGAAGACGAGACGGCGCGGGCGGAGCGGACGGACGACCTCCTCCTCCTCCTCCTTGCCGCGCCGACGAACGCAGCCACCAGAGCGGCAATGCCCGGGCCGGTGCGAGCCAAGATCTCACTGCGGCGGCATCCAAAGATGCTGCTTTGGGACAGACGCTGCGCCCCTCGCACGACGGACGCAGTACAGCTCCGAGCGGCATCAACGACTCCGCGCGGCGGCGACCGCACGGCAAGACTCCTGTTGATCAAATCCCAGATCCTCAGGCACTGCCTCCGCCACAGCAACCCACTGCTGACCATGTACCATGGCAGCAAGACCGCGGCGGCGCTC
This sequence comes from Elymus sibiricus, assembly GCA_039707655.1. Classification (NCBI taxonomy): domain Eukaryota; kingdom Viridiplantae; phylum Streptophyta; class Magnoliopsida; order Poales; family Poaceae; genus Elymus; species Elymus sibiricus. The sequence continues at coordinate 200,796,972 of CM077664.1, read as the reverse complement.
CTGCTGGCTCTGCCAGGAGTAGAGCGACGTCACGCTCTTCGCTTCCGACCATGCCAGCCACAGCAGCAGAAGCAATGGCGCGAGCCCAGATGCTGCTGAACTTCCCTCCAGCGGCAGAGAAGATGGATGAGTGGAGAGCCACCATCCAAAGCTTGATTGGGTTTGCCGAGGCCAGCAAATCACAGCAAGTGGAGCCCTCACGGCGTCTGCAAACAGCACCAGTAGCTCCAACTGGTGACCACGTTGATGGTGCTGCGCTAACGGCGCAATCACCCCAGCGACAACAGTCTCAACAGCACCAACGCCAACAACCGCGACAAGCTCAACGGTCTTTTGAGCCTGACAAGATGTCGATAGCCTCTTCGGATCCGCGAGCGCGGCAAGACCAGCGGCAAGTGCTATGAGACAGGCGGGTAGAAGACGCCCACACCACCATTGAACGGCGCCGGGAGGCGCGCCGTCAATCCGACGCGCGCAACGGCCCCATCGTTGATGAGCCTGCGCCAGGGGTTGGCGGATACCTACCTTACGAGGTTGGGTGTCCTGCCTTCACCCGTGAGCTGCGGCAAGTCTGATGGCCGTCCGTCCGGGCCTTTAAGCTAGAAGTACCAGAGAAGTACAATGGCAAGCTGAACCTGGCAGAATTTCTGGGAATCTACACGATTGCCGTGCAAGCTGCCGGAGGAAGAGATGAGAAAATCCTCGCCAACTACTTTCCATTGGTGCTGAAGCCCAACGTGACATCTTGGCTGATGAACTTTCCAGAGAACTCCATTTCTTCGTGGGCAGATCTCTGTAATGAGTTTGTTGGTGCCTTTACCGGAGGCCACAAGGCCCCTGGGCAGCCCAGCGACCTGCAAGTGATTTCGCAAAGAGATGAAGAAACTTTGCGCAAGTACATCCAGAGGTTCAGCCGTGTGCACTGTAACATTCCAAATGTGCACCCTGCAGCCGTCATTGCCGCCTTTCACACGAATGTGTGCAATCGGAGGATGCGGGAGAAGATGAACGTGAAGCTACCCAAAACCGTCAACGAGCTCTATACGTTAGCGGATAAATGCACGCGCGCTGAGGAAGGAAGAAGTCTTCCCGGGGAAGACGCTGGTTCTGAGGTAGATTCCGAGGACAACGATGCTGCCACCCCGAGGAAGAAGGGCCGAAAGAGCAACAGGAAGCGCAAAGGAAAAACTGTTATGGCTGTCGAGGGCTCCGGCAACTCTGAGTCCGCCAAGAAAGCAAAAACTGATAGCTCCGGCAAGGAGGCAGCAGTATGCGCCACTTGCCAGGAGGCGGCGGCAAACAAGAAGGCCGTCAAGTCTGATGGGCCGTATTGCAAGATTCACCGCACCAAGGGCCATGATCTCCAAGAGTGCCGACAAGTCGAGCACCATGTTGAGAAGCAAAAGGCTGAATATGAAAAACGTGACAAAGAGAAGGGTCAGGATGGTGCCGGTGGATCCGGCAAGAAGGGCCGTGGTGGTTGAGGAGGCCGTTGCGGCAAGGCCAAGCAGCAGAAAGAAAAGCCTGCTAGAGGCCGCGAAAAGAAAGGGGAAGATGATGGAAGTGAAGAGGAAGAGGACGACGGGGAGTCCAGTGAACAGGAATTCCAGAAGGCAACCGAGGCCATGTGCGTTGACGAAGGATCATCTTTGCACTCCTCTCACCGCCAACTTAAGCAGTTGGCTCGTGAGGTTAATGCGGCAGAACCGGCAATGGGCTCTCAAAAGCCACTCAAGTGGTCACACACGCCTATCATTTTCGATGCTGAGGACCAGCCTGATCGCACAACCGCGGTCGGATGTTTGCCGTTGTTGGTTTCACCAACAATTTGCAACCTCCAGGTCACGAAAATGTTAGTTGACGGTGGGGCCGGCCTGAACTTGATTTCTCCAGAGGTAATCAAGAGGCTGCAGATTCCCGACGAGGAGCTCGAGAAGACAGGCACTTTTCAAGGAGTAAACCCGGGAAGAAGCCAGCCCAAGGGAAAGATCACATTGCTGGTAACGTTTGGCGGGGAATTGAACTACAGAATAGAAAGGATTGTGTTTGACGTTGTCAAGATCCCCTTGCTGTATAATGGAGTTCTTGGCCGCCCGGCCTTGGCAAAATTCATGGTAGCATCTCACTATGCTTACAACACATTGAAAATGCCAGGGCCGATGGGTGTCATTTCCATCAACTCCGACAAGAAAGATGCAGTCATTTGCGTCGATAAGATGTACAGAGATGCGGTTGTAGCGGAGGCCGCCAAGACGCCAGCTCCTGCCAAGAAGAAGGAAAGCAAGAAGTATGGCAAGACCTCTAGCAAGGATTCCGGGAAGTGCACCTCTTCGGAGTGCTGTGCGCCTGTTGAAGACTTGCCGGAGTGCTCTGCCGGTAAGAAATCCAAAGCTACTTCACCGGCGACCAAAAAGGTGCCGGCGAGGGAGGACGGCACTGATGGTACCTTCACCATCAGTGTCACCCTTGACAGCGAATAGGAAAGCGCGCTCATTGCCTTCCTGCGGGCGAATGTCGATGTGTTTGCATGGCGAGCATCTGACATCCCCAGTGTTCCCAGGGAGGTAATTGAGCACCACCTTGCTGTCTGTCCCCATGCTCGGCCCGTCAAGCAAAAAGTCCGGAAGCAAGCGTTGGAGTGGCAACAGTTCATTGCCGAGGAAATCAAGAAACTTGAAGCAGCAGGCTTGGTTAGAGGTGTACTACATCCAACTTGGTTGGCAAATCCAGTTGTGGTGCGCAAAGCAAATGGGAAGTGGAGACTTTGTATTGACTAAACTGATATCAACAAAGCATGTCCAAAGGATCCTTTCCCCTTGCCGCGCATTGATCAAATTGTGGACTCCACTTCTGGCTGTGATTTACTCTCCTTCCTTGATGCATATTCTGGGTACCATCAGATATTCATGGCCAAGGAGGATGAGGAGAAAATCGCATTCATTACTCCATGTGGCACATATTGCTTCATGCGTATGCCTTTCGGGTTAAAGAGTGCTGGTTCAACATTCGCAAGAGCAGTCCAGATTGGTTTTGAGCCCAGCTGCACAGGAATGTGGAAGCGTATATGGATGATATAGTGGTCAAAACCAAGGACAGGTCAACCCTCATTCAAGATTTAGAAGAAACATTTGCAAACTTGCGCAAGATCAATTTGAAGCTCAATCCCGAGAAGTGTGTGTTTGGCGTTCCATCCGGCAGACTTCTCGGGTTCTTTGTATCTCAGCGCGGAATTGAAGCAAATCCCGACAAGATCAAAGCAATTGAGCAGATTCAAGCACCAAAAAGCGTCAAGGATGTGCGGCGTCTTGCCGGTTGTGTTGCTGCCTTGAGTAGGTTCATTTCAAGATCTGTTGAGCGTGCCCTGCCATTTTTTACGATTTTGAAAAAGGCAGGTCCGATGAAATGGACTCCGGAAGCGGAGGCCGCGCTGCAGGACTTGAAAAGACACCTCTCCTCCACGCCAACGCTAGTTGCACCTAGGCCACAAGAGTCGTTGCTGCTATAGGTAGCGGCAACAAATCAAGTGGCTAGTGCTACATTAGTGGCGCAGAGGGAAGTCAATGACGAGGAAGTAACCGCGGCGAGACCATCCAGCGACAAACCGGAATCTTCTCCGGCAAGGTCCGGCGCCGACAAGTCAGAAACAGCGCAAGCAAATGAAACTAATCAACAAGTGATGCCAAAGAAGAAGGTGGTGCAGCAGCCCGTATATTTTGTTAGTTCCCTTCTGCAGGGGGCTAGATCAAGATACTCTGGGGTGCAGAAATTGCTTTTCGGGATTTTGATGGCCTCGAGAAAGCTGCGTCACTACTTCCAAGCACACGAGATCACCGTTGTCACTCGCTTTCCGTTGCAACGCATTTTGAGAAATCTAGAGGCAATTGGCAGGATAGTGGAGTGGGCGTTGGAATTGTCAAGCTTTGCACTTAAGTTTGAAAGCACTTCAACCATCCAGAGCAGAGCCTTGGCGGAGTTCATTGCAGAATGGACACCAACGCAAGACGAAGAAACTCAAGAAACAGCTCTCCCCGGCAAGGAGACAGCCAAAGAATGGATCATGTACTTTGACGGTGCCTTCTCGCTGCAAGGCGCCGGTGCCGGAGTGCTGCTTGTCGCACCCACCGGAGAGCACCTCAAGCATGTGGTTCAAATGCACTTTCCCAGGGAGCAAGCTACAAACAACACTGCTGAGTACGAAGGACTCCTTGCCGGTCTTAGGATCGCAGTGGACCTTGGGATCAGGAAATTGGTCGTCGGCGGTGACTCGCAGCTTGTTGTGAAACAAGTAAACAAAGATTACCAGAGCCCGTTGATGGAAGCATATGTGGAAGAAGTGAGAAAATTGGAGGAACACTTTGACGGTTTGCAAACAGAGCACATCCCTCGTGTGGAAAACAGCATTGCTGATCACCTGTCAAAGTGTGCCGCCCAAAAGCTACCTGTGGAACCAGGAACTTTTGTGCTCCATTTGAATCAACCAACCGTTACTCCATCAACGCAGGCCAGTAAAAGGAGGAAGTTGAACACCGGCAAGCATTTTCCGGCAGAGCTCCCAGGAGCCGCCGGCGAAAAGGTTACCGGGAACAACGACACGGTCGTCGGTCAGCAGCAGCTTAGCGCAGAACCTCAGGTTCTTGCCGCAGAGGCAAGCGCTCCCACAGCCGAAGAAATGCGTTTAGTCCTTGTCGTCGAGCCGCAGGCTCCGGCATGGGCACAGCGGATGGTTCATTTCCTTCAAACAGGAGAACTTCCCGATGAGCAAGAAGAAGCTGAGAAAGTAGCCCGTCAATCAAGTATGTATCAATTTGTGGATGACACGCTATACAGAAAAAGGCCAAACAGTGTGAAATTAAAAGTGTATTTGCCGGGAAGATGGACTGAAGCTGTTGGCAGAGATACATGGAGGCATATGTGGCTCTCACATAGGTTCAAGGGCACTTGTCGGCAAAGCTTTCCGGCAAGGCTTCTATTGGCCCACTGCCCTCCAGGATGCAACTGAGCAAGTAACTAAGTGTGAAGCATGCCAGTTCCATTCAAAGAACATACATCAGCCAGCCCAAGCTCTCCAAACAATCCCTCTCTCCTGGCCCTTTTTGGTCTGGGGGCTCGATATCTTGGGCCCCTTCCCCCATGCTACAGGGGGCTTTGAGTTCTTGTACGTCGCCATCGACAAGTTCACAAAGTGGCCTAAAGTGGAGCCGGTGAGAAAGGTGATAGCGCAATCAGCCGTCAAGTTCTTCAAAGGATTAGTTTGCCATTTTGGGGTTCCTAACATAATCATCACCGACAATGGCACGCAATTCACGAGCCGCACCTTCATGCAGTATATCCAGGGCCTTGGCGGCAAAATCTGTTTTGCGTCTGTTGCTCACCCGAGAAGCAACGGCCAAGCGGAAAGGATGAACGCTGAAGTGCTGCGTGGCCTCAAGACAAGAACCTTTGACAGGCTACGCAAATGTGGAAGGCACTGGATTGATGAGTTGCCGGCAGTTCTTTGGTCACTCAGAACGACACCGAATCGAGCTACCGGCCAAACACCCTTCTTCCTAATTTATGGTGCAGAAGCGGTGCTCCCCACGGAACTCATATACGGGTCACCTCGAGTGCTCGCTTACGATGAAGCTGAGCAAGAGCAACTGCGGCAAGACGACGCAACGCTCCTTGAGGAGGATCGTCTTCGGGTGACTGTGCGAGCTGCACGCTACCAGCAAGCCTTGCGCCGCTATCATAGCCGCAAAGTGCACGCCTGAAGCCTTGAGGAAGGCGACCTTGTTCTTCGGCGCGTTCAGTCCGCCAAGAAATCAAACAAGTTGACGCCGAAGTGGGAAGGCCCTTATCGGGTAGTACGAGTCACCAGACCTGGCGCAGTCCGTCTGGAGACCGAAGATGGCACCCCAGTGCAGAACTCATGGAATATTGAGCATCTTCGCAAGTTCTACCCATAAGGCGCGGTTGCCGGGCCTCCCGGCAACCCCTTTTGTACAAGCTTTGTCGGCAAGACTTGTAACCCTTTGTACAAAGCTAGGCGCAGATCCTGTGCATAAGTGAAATAAAGCTAAGTCTTTCGCAACTCCTCCTACATGTTCATTTATATATGGATGCATGTGATGTTGTGATTTACACTTGAGTTTGTATGGAATGGCTAATGAACCGTCAAGGTTCCCAACCCACTCTTTTCTCTTCTTTCTTTTTTTAAAAAGGACAGAGGGATCCCTCGCGTGCAAGTTTCCCGGGGGGAGTGATGATGGAGTACCATTTTAATGGCGTTCAAGTGATCATTTCATACGGCGAGGAAAATAGTGCAAAGAAAAGCTAAGTTGAAAAACTTCGAAACTTTTTCCTTGTTATATTGCAATTTCCCTTGAACGATTCTGTGTTTGTATGAGAAACCTGCACGCGAAGGAATCTTGTCATGATCAGATTGCACTCTTGTTTTGCCTCGAGTCTGCTCGGCAAGATATGCAGCTGCATCGCGACGGCAAGTTATCTTGCTGGTGGCAGTACTTCCAGCAGGCTGCTAAGGACCTGTTCCTCAAAGCGCTCGCGGCAGGTGTCTGTGTCGGCAAGTTGCCGCGCTGTGATCGACAAGTTACCTTGCCGGTGGCGGCACTTTCAGCAAGCTGCTAAGGATCTGTTCCTCAAAGCGCTTGTGGCAAGTGCGCGCACCGGCAAGCTTCCAAACAGCGTAGGGAGAGCAATCATACAAAGGCAAATTAAAACAAGGGGGACAACACGCATTCATCTGAGCCGACAAACAATAGATATTCATTAAAAAAGTACTCGGTTACATTTTATTGGCCCTTCCCCAGGGTTTACATCGAGTGCAAGGAGGGCAAAAGGGGCGCCTAGGCGAAGCCCAGCTTGTTCCCGGAAGGCCAAATGATGGTGCTGCCGGCGATCAGCCAGACTCGTCGTCGTCGTCCTCGATCTTCATGCCTGGAGAGCCGTCGTCATCGCCGTCATCATCGTCATCCTCAGCATCGCTGGAGGAAGCGGTGTCGCTGTCGCTCGAGCTTTCCGCGCAGCACTCCAGGCGGGCGCCCGAAGCCCCCGAAGAACTTCATGACAAGCGTGTCTGGTCCGTCCAACCTGAAGTGAAGGAGGTGCCCTTGCCCTAAACAACGAGCACGGGCAAAGGATTTCCACCCGCGCGTGAAGTACATGATACCGTTGTTGGAGGTTTCAACGGTCACCCAGACTGGGCCGTTGGAACAACCATCCACACGCAGCCACAAGCCGCGCAGATGGCGGCCTTCCACCTCCCTAGCAAAGGGGCGAGGAAGCCGCAGCCAGCTCCGCGGCTGATCGCGCAGCTCCAAGATGAACTCTTGCGTCGTGTCCTCCGTATGGCCTTCTACCGGCGAAGAAAGGGATGAAGGTGAAGCAGCAAGCGCTCCGCCATGGCCGCCTCGACCACGGGCACCATGTCATCCACGGCCATGGTCCGTGGCCCTCCCTTGAGCGCTGGAGCCAGCTTCCGCAGCAGCGGTCGAGGCGTGGGCATGGAGCCGAGGAGAAGCCCTCGCCACGACGGCAGAAGCACGACCGCGGCCTCTTCCCCTTGCCATGCCGTCGTCAGATGCGGAGGAAGAGGATAGAAGAAGGAGGTGAT